>CM053603.1:4595047-4626816 GCA_028646535.1 Procyon lotor
AAAAATGTGCACCCTAGAGGCCAGGCCCAGGAGGATGACAGCACTTTCTCTGCACTGATGAAAATGGTCTGTGTCTTTAATTAGGAGCCTTGGGAATCCAGCGCAGCTACACTCTCTGTGCGTCCCTCCATCACATCAATTACAAGAGGAGAAGGAAACTCAATTCCCAGCGACACCTCAGTGGCCTGGAACTCTTGCATCTCATCGCACTTCCCTGCCTTTGTCAGGTCAAACATCATCCCACACATGATCTCTCTGGAGGGACCTTCTAATTACACTCTTACCCAGTCTTCAGGTCTTACTCCACTTTTCTGTGCTTTGGTCCTTCCACTAGCAACCAGCTCTATCCTCTGTGATGTTTTGGGAACTCCAATCCACTTAGGTTACCCCCTGGGGAGCCAACAAGTATCAGTGAAGTGCCTTCCACTGAATTCGACTTCAAGAAGAGACAATAAGACAAGGCATGGTCTTCAAGGGAATAGAGGTCTAGGAGAGACATGTAGACAGTAAGACTGGTAGTGTAGGCAGTTAGTCCACTCAGGAAGTCCCAAGGAGGGTATATTGACAATGAAAGCCACATAGAGGTGATGTAGGCTAAGTGTAGGTGGCTTATGTGTGGCGTTCATGACCAGAGTTGAAGAAACACGCCAGTCCCAGGTGCAAAGGCACAAAAACACATTCTCTGACCCATAACAGGATTCTCTTTGAAATGGTAGATACAGCTGGAGGGGTGACATGGGATAGAATATATAACACACAATACACGCATCAACGTTTGTTTTTTTAAGATTTTACTTATTTGTCAGCTCAAGTGGGGAGCAGCAGACAGGGAGAAGTAGGCTCCCCACTGAGCAGGGAGCCTCATGGCAGGACTCGATCTCAGGACCTGGGCCGAAGGCAGACACTTAACCACCTGAGCCACTGAGGTGTCCCCTGTATCAATATTTTATTTCTCAGCCTCACATGTTAATTGGAAGTCGATGTGTGAGATTTGCTGTTTAGAAAGGTAACCTGGGCCCTTCAGGACAATGTATCTATATTTGCTGCATAATAAACTACCCAAAACAGTGGCTTAAAACCACCACCATATGGTTCATTGTTGCTTGGCAGCTTGCACTGTGCTTGGCAAGGCTCCCTCGTGTCTGCCATAGGCTGCCAATTTGTCTTGTCAGCACCTTCACTCAAGAGCTCCTCCTCCTGCAGTCTAGATAAGGCCTGCCCTGCCAGAGCATTCCAGAAGATTAAGAGCTCCCCTGCGCAAGTTTTCGGCCAAATACCTGTCTGTGTCATCTTTGCCTGCACCCCATTGACCAGTGCAGTCACATGGCTGGGCCCAGACTGAAAGTAATCACACAAAGAAGGGGTGTGGGTACAGGAAAGGGAAGAAATGGTGGCCATTTCTGGAGTTCCCACGGGGCCAAATGAGGGGGCGCCTGGATGGCTTAGTTAAGTGTCTGCCTTCAGCTCGGGTCATGATCCTGGGGTTCTGGGGTCGAGTCCTGAGGTGGGCTCCCTGTTCTAGCGGGGAGTCTGCCTCTCCCTCTAGCTCTCCCCCTTGCTCGTTCTCTCTCTCTTTCTCTTTCTATTGCTCTCTCAAATAAAATCTTCAAAAAAAAAAAAGTCCAAATGAGAGAACAGCTTGTTTGAGGTATGGGCATGGAAACAAACTGCTGGAAGGGGAGAAAATTTGGCTTACCAGTGAGAAGCTGATCGCCCCAGGAGACCAAAGCACATTCTTCTAGGAGACTGAAATTCTTTGTACAGCGGCTAAGACCTTGGTAATAAGCAACTTCTATCTGAAGGGCCTCAAAAGTCATAAATCTGGCTAATTCCCTTGGCTCCTATGTACTACTGGGGCAGAGTAAACTCTACAAGCTCTAATCACTGGCTCCATGTTTCTGTAACTTGACGTCTTGATGTAGGCACATGAAAGCAGCACTTTCCAGCCAGGTTCTACCTGAGGCCCACCATTCCTTTGTGTTTTTAGAGACATTTGAGCCTTTGTTATATATCTCTTTTCTGGGCATTGGAAATGATAGGTGTTGTCTATGGATGGCACCCTATTTGGCTGATAGAAGTCCCTTTTCAATAGAGACGTATGACTCCATTGGATGACAGTGGCCTTTGATCCTATGTGTTTTCTTTTACTGGGTTTGTCTCCAGTGGTTTACAGTGGGATTTATGGCAAGTTTAGGCAATAGTCCTTGATGGAGTTGGGTTTGGCCAGTAGGTGGGACAAGAGGGTGAGGTTCCACATCCTTGAGACAAGGCCATTGAGACTCAGCCAACTTTGTACAAAAGAACCTCTTAGTCCTTCAGCTGATGGGAGAAAGTGCACCTTATAGGCTATTGGGACTTACTTCCTGCCTCAGACCTAAGGAGGACAGAGCTCTTCCAAGAAGGGAGGTCAGCAGGTGCCTTTCCCAAAAGGAATCCACTTGGAGACAGAATTCATAGGAATGAATGAATGCTGATCAGAGATCAGCAGAGGGCATTTTCAGATAACATAGTTACAGTGATGTGTGTGAATCAGTCTGTGCTACTGCTCCCCTCTTTGCCAAGCGGAGATAATAGTAGCATCTGCTTCCTTAAGGTGGTCGCGAAGATGAACCGAGTTAACACATGTAGGTGCCTGGACTACTGGCCAGGCATACTGTGAGCCCAGGACAGTCAATCTAACAAGTATTTCCTTAGGATGTTCCACACACCTGGCACTGGAGTTAAAACAGATGATAAAAACAGACGAGGTTCTTTTCCCCTGGGGTTTTGAACCCACTAAAAGTGTTCATCTGTTCACTCAACAAATGTGCACTGGTTCTTCCATTCCTGACCTGTGGCCTCCTGCACGCAAAGACTCTTGACTAGAGGCCAGTATTTTGGGTCCATTCTATTCTGAGACTTAGGAAAACTAGGGTCTTCCCCCTTGCTTCATACTTCCTGCATTTTTCCCTTCCTTGACTCCTTCGTTTCACGGCAGACCAGATGGTTCCCGTCCAGGAGTGATTTTGCTCCTGGGGACATTTAGCCATGTCTAGAGACATGTCTTATCTTTATGACTAGGGTTGGGGAGGACACCACTAGCATCTAGTGTACAGAGGCCACAGATGCTGCAAAACATCCTACAACACATAGGACAGCCTCTACCACAAGGACCCATCTGGACCCAAATGTCAACAGACCCCAGGTTGAAAAACTCTGTGGTAGAGTAATGATTTCCATACTAGGTGCTAAACGGGAGACAGAAGACAATCAGATAGTGTTTCAGGCTCATTAGGATTGTCCTGTCCTCATAGCTTCATCTAATTCTGCCCAGGTCACCAGGGAAGGAATTCCATGGAAAGGTTAGAAGCTAAGACCCTATTGCACTGAATAAAGTGATTTTTGAGAGGCAGTCAGTTTGTATCACACCCTCAGACACCTGCTGGGAAGAATGCAGCAGGGCATAGCTTTCCAGGGTGCAGGATCCTGCCAATAGATCTACCTTTTTGGCACTAGATGGGGACTCAAATAAATGCTGTGTTCATAAATATGTTGCCCATTACTTTGTGAGAGTCTCTATGTAAGACAATCAACACTAGTTTTCTGTAATCACCCCAACAGTTATTTACAAATGAAGAATTTGAGGCTGCTTAGAGATAGTAAATACCCTAGTAAATGGTAAAGTTAGGATTCAAACATTGGAATCTGCCTGAGGCCAAATCTAGTGATCACCAAAAGGGCTCAATGGTCCTCAAATCAACCTAAGACCTTTTTTTGCTGTCAGTTTAAAAGAATCTACCCATTCTACCCAATCTGGCTCAACCAGTAAAAAGGATGCCTTGCCCTCTCAGTTCCCTGCTGTGGGCCATTTTCTGGCCCTGTCTGGGACCATTTTCTGGTCTAATCCTTAATCTCTAGGTTCAGAAAAGTCCTCTCCTGGTCTGTGCAGATCTGGCCTCCAGCATGTGCTCCTGGGGCTGTTCGGAGGGCTCAGCTTTGAACAGGGCCCCTCTCCTATGTGGCTTTGTTGGTGCCCTGAATCAGCTCCGGAGATGCACTCGGCTCCATCTAATTTACCATAGCCTGTTCAATCCTGTCTAGCCAGTTTTTCTAAATCCACCCTACTGGTAATGGATCCCTCCCCTGTGCCATCCCCCTCGCTCCATGGCAGTATAAGCTATTGTAGTTAATAGGGTTAAAGAGATGGAGACTGTTCACAATCTCTGCACCTTCTCGTGGCCAATATAGACCTTGGTGGCCCTCATGGATCATGATGGCTGGCGCGTACTGAGTGCTTATACCAGACACTATTCTGAGCGCTCTTAAGTGTAACATTTAATCCCCACCAGAACTCTTCAGGAAATGTATTGTCATCATTATTACAGATAAGGACATAGAGGCACAGAGATGTAACTTGTGTAAGATCGCATCATTGTGAATAATGGCAGATTGGAGCCCAGAGCCCTCTTGGTCACTGCTCTGCTACCCTTCAAGATATGGCAAGTGCCATGAAATCTGGACTGATAGGAAGCTGGTGGTCAGGGTAGGCCTCTGAAGAGCTGACAGTTTTGATTTGAAGCTTGATTGTGAGAAGAGTCAGGCACAAGACTTGGCAAAGCGTGTGCCAGGCCAGGAAGATGGGAAGTAGATTGTTTCTTATATGGATCAACAAAGGGCAGGATTTTTCTTTCCCTTAAAATAGACACTACAATGAGTTTCCTAAAGAAGCTTCTTAGACTCCCAAGTATAGGTCGATGACCACCACCAAAGCAGATTCAGTACATAAAATTCCTCACAATGGAGTGAGGGAGATCGGTATGAGACCTCCCAGATAGATAATGGTTTCCACAGTGAGACCAAGGAGACCCATGGTCCAGCATTCTTGGTGCTAGAAGCTAGAACATGACTGCGAGGGGTAAAGTTGAAACAGTAACGTGGAATTCTTGTCACTCCTGTCCCCCTTCTCCCCAACGCACTCCTCAATTTGCCTTCTCCTCCCTTGATGCTTACAGGAGTCTGTGTCCTTGAAATAGTGTATTTTCATGAGAAGTTTAGTTATTGGTTGACCGTTCTTTTTCTTGGAGGAACAGTAAGACTTTTGGTGTGCTGCTCCAAGTCTGTCTTCGGTTCAGGGATGTTTTTCTTCTAGTAAATCACGAACAGTTTTTATGTTTTGTCTTCAGATTACCTATTCAGGAACACCAGTTATCAGCACGTCGGATCTCTGTTGTCTAGCTTTAGCTTTGGTTATCTCACTGAGAGTAAACTCCTCTCCTGAAAAGTCTCCTCAGAGCCCTTTTCATGTCTCTGTTCCTCAGACTGTAGATGAAGGGGTTTAGCATGGGGGTGACCACCGTGTACATCACTGAGGCTATTGAGCCCTTTCTGGAGGGATGAGTTGTTCCAGAAGTGAGGTAGACTCCAAGGCCTACACCATAGAACAAGGAGACAACCAGGAGGTGAGACCCACAGGTGGAAAAGGCTTTATACTTCCCCGCAACCGAGGAAATGTCCATTATGCAGGAAATAATTCTATAATAAGAAAAAAGGATCACAGTCAGAGGAATAACACCCAGCAGGCCAGTTACAAAATACAGCAGGATGTCATTGGCAAGGGTATCAGAGCAGGCAAGCTGGAGGATCTGAGTGAGTTCACAGAAGAAGTGGGGGATTTCTGTCTCTTTGCAGAAGGACACCCTCAAAAACATCACACTTTGCAACAAAGAATATGTCAGGCAGACTAACCAAGAAAGCAGAAGGAGGAGACGACAAAGGCGAGGGTTCATAATGACCATATAGTGCAGGGGGTAACAGATGGCCACAAACCGATCATAGGCCATCACCGTCAGTAGCAAATTATCTAGTCCAGCAAAAATCATGAAAAAATACATCTGGGTAAGACAGCCTTCATATGTGATGGTATTGCTCCGTGTCTGGATGTTCACTAGCATCTTGAGGACAGTGGTGGAAGTGAAACCTATGTCAGCAAGGGACAGGTTGGAGAGGAAGAAGTACATGGGTGTGTGGAGGCGGGGGTCAGAGCTGATGGCCAGGACAATGAGAAGGTTCCCAAGCACCGTGACCAGGAACATGCTCAGGAACAACCCAAAGAGGAAGGGCTGCGAGTCCGTATCTTCTGAAAGTCCCAGAAGGATGAATTTCAAAACCACTGTTTGGTTCCCAGCTTCCATACGACTTATGGAAATTGCCTGCAAAGAGGCAAGAATAATGTTAAAATGATGACAAAACAAGAAGGTGCCATACATTTCAAACTCATGAGGTCTTATGTCTTACCTAAAAGTTGTGATTTCTTTAGTTGACCAAAATCTCTTCAATAACACCCTCCCCTTCCTGTTTCTGTCACTACTACCAGGATCACCTCTTTGAAATGAATGTCTCAGGGCACCCAGTAGGCCTAATCAGCAGAGCATGGGTCTCTTAATCTTGGGGTTATGAGTTCGAGCCCCACATTGGGTGTGGAGATTGGTTAAAAATAAAATCTTTAAAAAATAAAATAAGGGGCTCCTGCATGGCTCAGTCAGTTAAGCATCTGCCTTCGGCTCAGGTCATGATCTCAGGGTCCTGGGATCAAGCCCCACATCAGGCTCTCTGGTCAGCAGGGAGCCTGCTTCTCCCTCTCTCTCAAATAAATAAATAAAAGCTTGAAAAAATATAAAAATAATTAAATGTCCCACGCCATGCGGGGGTCTCCTCTGCATAACCCCCACTCATGGTTGTTCTACCTCTGCTGTATAATTCCTATGAGAGGACCACTACCTCATGAGCATCTCCATTCCGCCTTGTGTCTGTGGTCCCTTCAAGTCCAGGGAAACAGAGAAGAGGGTGATCATTGGGACTTGCAGAATTTAGTGATTTTTTTGCTCTCATGTTGCTTACCAGTGCCTGTCTGGTATCTTATCAGTATCTAGGAAGAGCACATTCTCTGTCTGAAGTTTGATTCAGAGAAGGATGCTGTGCAAAGATTTTTTTATAGATAATGCTTTCATTATGATAGTAACTCCACTGCTGTCCCAATTTGTCCCTCTGTCACCATCATAATGATCAAGGTACCATAATATGCTTCAACTCCAAAGACTAAATCAGACACCCTCCCCACCCCCGAACCATACAGTCTAATTATACCCTGCAAGTTCGTATTGTAGTTCCTTCTATATCTTTAGGTTAGGACGACTCTGCCTTTTCTATTTCATTTTCATTGCATATCTCAAGCACTTAAGACAGTACCTGCTGCTCTCTATATATTTTGGTTGTGTGAGTGACCGAAGAAATTTTCAGGATATAGTAAAGACAATTCCCTATCAAAATCCTTTAACCAGGAAAAGACACCATTTATCATGAAGATTTTTCAACTGAATACAGAGGGAATGAGACCCCTGCCTTTTATTTTACCCTGTTTAAAAAAAGCAGCAGCAGCAGCCTAAGAATATTAGGTCTCCGTGACAGGAGGGAGTTTCTAAACTCAGAGGCGGTTGTCTCCAATTTTCTATACATTTAAGAAAAAATACATGCAAGTTTCCTAAGCAGAATAGTGAAAGATTACAAGGAATTAGATCAATTCTGTTGATCCTGTTTAAAGTATATACAATAAATTATGTGTTTATCAATGATACCAAATGACAGGGTGCCTGGGTGGCTCAGTCAGTGGAGCATCTGCCTTCCGCTGAGGTCATGATCCTGGGGTCCCAGGATCGAGCTCCGTGTCGGGGGCTCCCTGCTCAGTGGGGAATCTGTTTCTCCCTCTGCCCCTCACCCTCACCCTGCTCATTCTCTCTCTCAAGTAAATAAATAAAATCTTTTTTAAAAATAATACCAAATGACATTAAAAGGCAAATTAAAGTCTGAGAGAGGGAAAATTTATAAAGAAATATAAAAGTGCAGTTTAATATATTAGAAAGCTTTTAAAAACAGTAAGAACTTATTAAACTCAACACCCAAAAACAACCCACTTAAAAAATGGGCAGAAGACACGAATAGACAATTTTCCAAAGAAGACATCCAGATGGCCAACAGACACATGAAAAGATGCTCAACATCACTCATCATCAGGGAAATGAAAATCAAAACCACAATGAGGTATCACCTCACACCTGTCAGAAGGACTAAAATCAACAACACAAGAAACATCAGTTGTTGGCAAAAATATGGAGAAAGGGGAACTCTCTTATACTATTGGTGGGAACGCAAACTGGTGCAGCCACTCTGGAAAACAGTATGAAGGTTTCTCAGAAAGTTAAAAATATAGCTATCCTATGACCCAGCAGTTGCACCACTAGGTATTTACCCAAAGGATACAAAAATACTGATTCAAAGGGACACGTGCACCCTGATGTTTATAGCAGCATTATCAACAAGAGCCAAACTATGGAAAGAGCCCAAATGTCCATGGGCCGATGAATGGATGAAGAACATGTGGTGTATACACACAATGGAATATTACTCAGCCCTAAAAAGAACGACATCTTGCCATTTGCAACAGTGTGGATGGAGCTAGAGTGTATTTTGCTAAGTGAAATATCAATCAGAGAAACAAACACCATATGACTTCGCTCATATGTGGAATTTAAGAAACAAAACAGATGAACGTGGGGAGGAAGAAAAGAGAGAGGCAAACCCTAAAACAGACCCTTAACTATAGAGAACAAACTGAGGAGGGTGGAGTGATGGGCATTAAGGAGGGCACTCGTGATGAGCACTGAGTGTTGTATGTAAATGATGAACCACTAAATTTTACACCTAAAACTACTATTACATTGTATGTTAATGGGAATTTAAATAAAAACTTAAAATTACAAAAGAACTGCAAATTAAAAAAAATAAAAGCAGTAAGAAAACAGAAAAAGAATAAGCAGGTTATACTGGCCAAAAAAGAGTTAGGTATGAGACTGTTGATAACAATGCTGTTTATGGTTCTCTAGAATCACTGTAGCATCTCCTATTTGATCACATTATTTAGAATATTGGTATTGAAGTTCTGCTGTTGGAGTAGAATATTTGCAGAGTGTTGCCGAGTTAGAGCATAGTTTTGGAAGTATTGCCGTTAGATACGTTTATAGTAGTGCATATATTTGAAACCTAAATAGGACAGTTAAGAAACCTCAACTAACATGACCAAGTGTCTGTGTTACAGTGTTATGTAGAAAGAACACAATGAAACGGGAAGAATAGAGAGATGTTCACGTAGAACAGTGGCCATTCAGAGGTGAACCGTGATGGAAAGAAACTCACCAGCGTGTCCACCTTGCTTTTCATGAGAGGTAAGAGTACAGGTGCCTGTTTTCTTTTTTTTTTTTCCCTCTTTGTCTACATTTTCTTAATTTTCCACAGTGAGCATATATTACTTTGTGATTATTAAAAAAAATATGGAGAAATATATTCATGTATTTGAACAGACTTCGGGAAGTCTCCTTCTTCTCCTTGTTCCCCTGGGCAGCTCAGGAACACAGTAATCCCTGAATAAAAGATAGCATGAGCCATTATGCCAGGTGGAGAGAGGGAATGGTGTTTAGAAGAGGGAAGAAAAGGGAAAGCAGGAGTAAAAGAAACAAAAATCCAGAGATGAAACAAGGGGAAGAAGCTATAAAATAAGTCAGAATTCTCCAGAAACAGAACCAACAGATCTGCTGCCTGTATTTACAGTTCAAGCCTTGATGACTCCAGCAAAGCCCTGGAGATCCTTGCTTTGATTCTGAGAATGTGCTCTCAGTGGTGGTGGTGGTGGGGTGTGTGTGTGGCAGGCATGCAGAATGAGAGATCCGATCTACGGCAGATTTTTCAGATGTGAGAAGAGTATAATTAGCCTAGATGACAAATGTAAATCTGATTGCTTCAGGACCGTAGAGTGACAAATGAGAGGAACTTTGCAGTGGGAGCACCTGAGACCCTCTGTGCAGTAGGACACAAGGAGTCAGGAATGGGTAAGGATGGCTGTCCTGCAAAACTTATCATGAAGACCAGTATTTAGGGAGAATCTGGCTATCTTTGGGATCAAAATGGCAACATAAACTTTCATTGGACACCTTCACTCACCAATGTGGCTTTAATTCAGGACCTCATAGCTTCTCATATGGGTTACACGTAGACGGGCGCCCTCCTTGTCCATTATGCAGGAGAAGTCTGGATGGTTCCCACCTCATCACTGTTCATATCTTTTAAGAGTCATTCAGTGGCTCAATATCCCTCCAGGTAAAGGTCCAAACTCCACTCCCTCCATGGTTTGGCCCCTGTCTTCTTGTTCTGGCCTCATCACGCATTCCACCAAACCCCTCCTGTTTTCTGATCCACCCTTTGTAATAAGGAGGAAATTACCCAAAAATTTTAAATTATTCAAAAGGATGGCTGCATTTTTTTTAACACTACTTTAAAGTATTGCTGAAGAGGCTAACTTAATTCTCCCATTTTCTGAAGGAATGGTCCTTTGTTTGCTTGAGACCTACACTCTGTGACATTAGTGCTAACACGTAAGAGATTCATAAACTTCAAGTGATTTTTGTCTAGTAGCGATGTAAATTGTTTCTGTTCGGCTAAGAAGATCACCCCATAGGTTATTGTTCATTGCCCTGTGGGACAATGAATCTCTATCTGGTACAGAAGATAACACCAAAAGATACAGGGTTTTTAAAAATATTTTTAAAGATTTTATTTATTTATTTGAGAGAGAGAGCATGAGCACACGAGTCAGTGGTAGGGGCAGAGGAAGAGGGAGAAGCAGGCTCCCCGCTGAACAGAGAGCCCGACGCGGGGCTCGATCCCAGGACCCTGAGAGCATGACCTAAGCCGAAGACAGATGCTTAACTAACTGAGCCACCCAGGCACCCGCAAAGCTATAATTTTATTTTCCTATATTTTTGCACCCAACTTGGAAAATTCATTTCATTATTCCTTTACTATCTGTATAAATCCCCATTCCTCAAATGCTCTGCAAACTAGCTTTACTCTCTTGGCTCCCTCATTAATACATAAGTCTTTGATGTACACTCACCATGTATTTGTATGAGAGTCACATTCTTATCTATCGGAAAATAAGGCTCTGACATCAGATACTCGACATTTCTTACAATTCTAGGTACATCCTATGCAGTTTTGTAGCTCTGGACCTTTGCATTTGCCTCCCCCTGGAGTCCTCTTCTTCCCTATTCACCTGGAAAAGTCCTATCCCACCTCCCACGCTCTGTCCTGAAATCTTCATTGACACTCCCCAGCCAGTGCTGACCACTCTCTCTCTGTACCTCCTCTGTACCTTGTAGACACTGGACCGCACATGGGGCGAGCTGTCACAGCGCATGCGTGTGTTTATTCCTGAGGCTTGCATCCTCTCAGGGAAGCAACACATTGTAATTACTTCCTTATGTGCAGTACCTAGCTCAGGGTTAGGCACAAGGGAGACACTTTGTACATGTGGAAAGTTCCCTCTAGAAAATAAAAGGGAGGGATGTTCAAGTGGGAGGAGACCGAGAACTAAGAGGTGGGAAAGGAGAGCAGAGCAAGAGATGAGCTAAGGACATAAGGTGCTGTGGGACTTGGGGAGCCCTGTCCAGAGCCAGGGACTTTTACTTGATTTGGGTAGGTTTTTCTTCTCCACAGCCCTACCTATGTGCCAGGCAACCGTGCAAGTAAAACCTTCAGCCCCCGTCTTACCTCTTTGCCACAGCAGTTTCTGAGCAATGCTAGGGCATCACAATGGAATTGCTGAAGATTTGGGCTCTATTATATTAGCTTCTCCCAATGGAAGACAAATAAGGGCAGAGAAGCAGGGACCGATAGCTAAGCATGGGGGCCCAGGGCCGGAATGACACCTGGCCTGGCCCAAGGGCATTTCCGTCCGAGGAGGGAGAGGGGAGCCTGAGGTCAAGGGCACAGGAGGATTCTTTGGGGCTGAATTCCCCCCTCACTTCTCATTAAATAAATTGCTGTTTTGATTGTCTGTTTCTGGGGACTCCCCACCCCCTCTCAAGGGTCAGGGAGGTGAACTTCTCTGCCGTGTCTACACCCTGGGAGCAGAGTTGGAGCCACATGTAGGATCCGCACAACTTCCCCCAGCTCAGCCCCCTGACCCCCCGGACTTACACACACGTCCTCCAGCCCCACTCCTCAGTCCCCACTGGGATGTTTTCTCCCAAAAATAGTCCTCTCCTCTTGGGTGTAGCCTCCAGAGTGCACAGCTTCCCTCAGGGAACGTCTCACTCCACCTCCAGTTTCTTTACAGACCTAAGGATCAAGAAACATCTTTAGTCAAGTCTTTTTTTTTTTAATTTTTTTTTTAATTTTTTCAGTGTTCCAAGATTCGTTGTTCATGCACCACCCCCAGTGCCCCATGCAATACGTGCCCTCCTCAATACCCACCACCAGCTTTTTTTTTTTTTTTTACCTTTTTATATACCTATTAGAACAATCAAAATCCAGATCACTAACACTAACTGACAACAGCAAAAGCTGACCAGGATGTGGGGCAAGGGAACCGTCATTCATTGCTGTTGGGGATGCAAAGTTGTACAGCTACCTTGGAAGAGAGTTTGGTGGTTCCTTATAAAACTAAACATATTCTTACACTGATCCAGCAGCTACACTTCTTGGCATTTACCTGAAGGACTGGAAAACTTCTGTGCAAAGACCTGTGCATGGATGTTCATGGTATCTTTGTTCATAATGGCCAAACCTGGGCCATAACCAAGATGTCCTTCGGTGGGTGAATGGATAAACACACTGGGACATCCACACAACGGAATATTATTCAGCACTAAGAAGAAATGAGCAACCAAGCCACAATAACACATGGAGGAATTTTAAAAGCATGTTACTAAGTGGAAAAAGCCAGTCTGAAAAGGCTACATGATGCATGATCCCAACCTCCCTCAAAAAGGATGCAGGGGCCTCAATGGTGTCTGTAATGGTCACCCTCATGCTGAACCCTTTTATCTGTGATCAGAGGAACAGGATCATCAAGGGCGTGCTGTGGAGCGTCCTCAGCACAACAGCCTAAATGCAATATCTGGGACTTTTTTTTTTTTTTTTTTTTTGGTCTGTGGATTGGAAATTATTGCAAAACTAGCAGTGCCTGAGTCACTCAGTCAGTTAAGTGTCCAACTCTTGATTTTGGCTCAGGTCATGATCTTAGGGTCATGGCATCCAGCCCCGAGTTGGGCTCCCTGCTCAGCGGGGAGTCTGCTTGTAGATTCCTTCTGCCCCTCCCCTAACTCTTGTGTGCTCTCTCTCTAAAATAAATGAATGAAATCTTTTTTTTTTTTTTTTTTAAAGATTTTATTTATTTGACAGAGAGAAACACAGCGAGAGAGGGAACACAAGCAGAGGGAATGGTAGCGGGAGAAGCAGGCTTCCTGCCGCGCAGAGAGCCGGATGCGGGGCTTGATCCCAGGCCCCTGGGATCTGACCTGGGCCGAAGGCAGACGCCCAACGACTGAGCCACCCAGGCGCCCCTGAAATCTTTTTTTTAAATGGATTAATTTTGGAACCTGAAATCAGGCGGCCAACGTCTAGCAGAAGTTCTTTTTTTTAACTTGTTTTGTTGGTATTATAGCAATTTAACCATTTTTAGTGCACAGCTCAGTGGCATTAGGTACATTCACACTGTTGTGCAACCACCCCCACCATCCATCTCCAGAACTTTCTCATCTTTCCAAACCGAGACTCTGTCCCCATGAGACAATGACCGCACCCCTTGCTCCATTCCCGGCGCCCGCCATCTCCTCTGTCTCTGTGAATCTGACCACCCTAGGAACTTCCCATAAGCAGAGTGACAGAACGTCAGTCCTTTCAGGAGTACCCTATCTCACTTAGCACAATGTCTTCAATGTTCATCCATGTCGTAGTGTGCGTCAGAACTTCTTCCTTTTTTTTAGGGTGAATAATATCCCGTGTGTATCCGCCACATCTCGTCCATCTAGTAATCTGACAGTGGATACTTCAGTTGCTTCCAGCTTTTGTCGATGTGAATAAAGCTGCGAACATAGACATATAACCAACAGAACTTTTAAAGCCTCCCCCCCTTTTTTTTCCAAATTTGATCTCATAACTTTGGTCAGCTACAGGTATGGCTTGGAATCTTACACACAAAATAAAGAGAAAGATTTTTAGATGGATGATAAAACAGACTCATTTCAGTTATCAAAATTTTGTTAGGAAATTATCAGGAAAAGGCTAAAAAGGATATTTTTAACGTGGAAGTTTCACCACTGAACGATTGCCCACAGTCTAAGGAATATCAGGCAACAGTTAAATGCACATAATTTTCTTTAACTGAGTCTTGTGGTATAAGAGACTCTGTCCAATTAATGTTTTGATACATTTTGTCTCAAAAAATTTCTAAATTTATTAAGAAATGTGTTCTGTTCATAGCCTAAAAATATGAATTCATGTCATAGGTTTTTTGAATCTTGCTATTATGGACTTTTTGCTAAGACTATTTACTAAAAGGGATGAAGAAATTTCCTGTATAATATTTGAAGTCTTGTCATTTCACTTACAATTAAGAGTAAATAATTTATTTTAAAAATGATTTATTCATTTTTTAAAAATTTTTAAGTAGGTTCTATTCCCAACACAGGGCTTGAACTCACGAACCTGAGATCAAGACCTGAGCCGAGATCAAGAGTCAATGCTTAACCAACTGAACCACCCAAGTGCCCTTGACTTATTTGTTTAGAAACATACGACAGAACTTGTTTTTATGGTAAATCCTGGAGTACCAGTTTAATTTTCTACAATCAACTGGAGTGTTTTCTTTGTCATTTAAATATCTTCTCACATCCAAAATGAAAAACAATAACAACAACACGTGGAATTACCCTCCCTCTATAGAGATCATTCTTGACAAAGAGGTCACTTCTCTGCACTCAAGAGGTCACTTTTCTCCCTGCCAAGTCACCTCCAAGTCCCAATACAAGTAGACTCCTCCCCACCACTTCACCAAATCACTCTTTCTATTATTTATAATAGAAATTATTATAATTTATATTATAATTTTTATAATTATATAAATTTTATAATTATATAAAATAAAGATATGATTATATTTTTATATATTATATTAATTATATAATTAAATATAATTATATTATAAAATAATTATATTATTATACTATAATACTTAATACTATATATATTATATAGTATTATATATATTATACTATTATAATATTTTCTATTATTTCCATGTCAATAAATCCAAAGGACATTGTTGGATTTGTCCTTTACTCCTTGACCTAGTGTCATCATTTTACACGGTTGACCCTCCCTCTCTTGAAGCAAGACTTTGTTTATCTACACACCATGTTCAATACCCTGTAGCCTATGCAGTCACAATATGGTCACAAGGGATTCACTGAGACGGGTGCATCTTTCTTCCCTCTGTGTTACTTTGAGATGGACCCTAAGTACTGTGGCTAAAGGGAAATGGGTCTCTGCAGCAGGGACACATCCCTGAGGGGGAGCCTCTTTTCCTCAAAGGCAAATCCATAGTGATGAAAGCTCTTCCAAGAAGGAAGAAGCCCATGGGGGCAGAGAGATCCATCAGGCTCCAAAGCTACCTTCCTGGAAAACAGAATTAGCACACGAAGTTCCGTTCTGCCATTTTCTCATTACCCCAAAGGAGCTGAATGACTTGAAGAATAGCACAGCAGAGGAACAATTTATTTAATGAAGAGCAATGAGAAATCATCCCCCCAGGGACTTGAGAAACCATACATACTTCCCTAGGATCCCCACCCATAGTTCAGTGACACCTGACCAGGAGGAGACCACCCCTGTGCCTCTCACGGATATGACTTGGTGACAGGTTCTGTCTCCCTGCCATTCTCTGATATAGAGTCTGTCATCCGCATCTAACCGAGGAGAAAGAGGTTGCACAAACATTTCTTTATGAAAAGCCAGCCAATTGAGTCTCACTCTCCCAGTGAGTACTGGCTATGAAAACGAGGATTAAAAATCAGTGGGGGAAGAAGGCAATAGGACTGATAATGACTCGTGGCGTTTTTGTTTGGTTTTTTTTTTAACCTCTGCAATTTATTTCCCTGGTTATTTATGTCTTTTTGGATTCCACTGGTACTATTTTCTGTCACTCCCAACTTTAACAGGCCCTCATTCTGGAAACTAGTGACTTCCTCAGTGTCACTGGCATTGGCCCTCCCTCAAGTGGACTCTTTTTTTTTTTTAAAGATTTTATTTATTTGACAGAGAGAAACACAGCGAGAGAGGGAACACAAGCAGAGGGAATGGTAGCGGGAGAAGCAGGCTTCCCGCGGAGCAGATAGCCCGATGTGGGACTCGATCCCAGGACACTGGGATCATGACCTGAGCTGAAGGCAGCCACTCAACGACTGAGCCCCCCAGGCACCCCTCCTCAAGTGGACTCTTAAGAGTTTCTAACCCACCTGTGCCTCTCTAGTGTAGTAGCTCTCAAAGTGGGGTTCCTGGAGCAGCCACAGCAGTATTTCCTGGGAGCTTGTTAGAAATGCACCTTCTCAGTCCCTGCCCAAGACCTGCTGACGGGAACTCCTGGGGGAGACCCAGAAAGTGTTTTAGCAAGTCCTCCAGGCGATTCTAGTGCATGCAATCATTGAAGAATCTCTATCCTGAAGGATATCTGCCTCTCCACCCCACCACCCTCATGGCTTGGTTTCTACCAGGTTGTACACACGCGGTGACTCACGAAATATGTACTGAACCGCTCACTCCGTGCCAGGTGTTATCTATGTTGTCATTGCAATTGCGAATAGACTTTTGTCTTATCTTTCCTAATAACAATTGTTTACAGGCCCATAAGAAGCTAATGACACTGATTCATTTAAATTGTGTTTAAGTTGACTTTCTTTAGTGTCGTAGCAGCAATCACATCAGCAGCTGATAGCGACCAGATTTGCTTTTGATTTCCTAATATATCTCATTCACTTTTCTATCTTAGGGCATTTCTCTTGAATAATTGGAAGCAATGTTAAATAATTACAACAGCAGGCATGATTTCCCCTTTCAGCCTTTTCTTTCCTTGGTTTGTTTTTTAGGGTTTAATAATGGATCTTGGATTAACAACTTGCCTTAACAAAGCTATTCTTTATCACCTTTTGGCAGTATTTTTTGATTCCATCTGACTAAAATTTTACTCTGTTTCCTTCCCATCGGTAACTGTTAGGTTTTGTTAAATGTATTTTGATTTGTTTTGAAGCTATATTATTTTCTGCATCGATTGATTCATGCTCCATTTTACTTCTTTCTCGGTTTGTTGCTTCTATAGTCAATGTGAGATCAACCTGTAGATTTCTGGTTTGTAATATATGTGATCATATTTGGTTTCGGTCTTTGTTCCTTTCCATGATGTTTGAGTACAAAGCACGAGGGACGTGAGGAAAAGTAAATTTTGTAACGTGATCTGAACTTGTGTGGCTTAGCGATTCAGTGGTGAGAGGGACAGATATTAATCAAATAATTCCATAAGTAAATGTGAATATGTAGTTATGATTTGTGCAGTGAAGGAAAATGCAGGAGACTATAAAGGCATGGATTAGGGGGACTACACTTGCTGGGCAGGGAGGGCTCAGGGAAGGATCCTCTGAGGAAGTGATGTTTCATCTGAGAAATAAGGATAGGAATGATCACGAGAAAGACAAAGGCATGCAAGAGCCCCAGCAGGGAGGGCGGTACCTCACGGGCATGGCTAGGGGAAGAATCACAGCACTTTTAGAATTCCTAAGAAGGCAGAAGCATTGGTGTTTCAAGAGGGAAGGGTTGGTGTGGCCCTCAATGAGACTGGGAAGTCGGAAGGAACCAGCCTTTACAGGCAAGCTCGGAAAGGTTGTTAAAAGAAAAATCTCAGACCAATCTCCCTTGTGGACACTGAGGCCGACATCCTCAGGTGAAAGCTCCTTCCAGAGATTTGTGTTTGCTTCTGCCTGAGACCTGGAATACATTTCATCCAGGACCACTTCAGACTAATTCCCCTGGCTGGGGTTTCTAGGGGAGTGTGAATGTGGGCTCTAAACGGGTGAAGGGTCGCCACGCCTACAGTGTTCTTAGAAGTTTGACTCCTGACAACATCTCATGGATGGATTTTCTTGTTTGGTTTTGTTTTTTTGTTTTGTTTGGGTTTTTGTTTTTTTGTTTTTTCTTTTTTTCATTTTTTTTCTAACTAGGTATTGTGTAAAAGTGCTTTTTTTTTAAATTTAATTTAATTTAAATTAATTTAATTTAATGCGGGGCTCGATCCCAGGACCCTGGATCATGACCTGGGCCAAAGGCAGATGCTTAACGACTGAGCCACCCAGGCGCCCCCAGGTGTTAAATTTTACCTTTACTTTCTTCTTCATCCATTCTTCTTTCTTCCTCTTCTTCATGTGTTTTCAGAACCATTTGTGAGTAAGTTGCACTGCAAATACGGTACCTCTTTACCTCTCTTTGGTATTCCCTAAAAGAAGGACATTTTCCTCACATAACCACCGTACAATGATCAAAATCAAGATGGTACCATTGATATAGTACTACTATCAAGTACAGGACTCATTCCTATTGTGACAGTTACCCTAACGATGTCATTTATGGCAAAAGAAGATCCAGGATCATGCATTTCATTCATTCATTCAACGTGTCTCTTAAGCTTTCTTTAATCTGGAATAGTTCTTAGACTACCTTTGTATTTGATGACATTGGCATTTTTGAAGGGCGCCGGTCAGAAATTGTGTACAATGTCCCTCAATTTGGGTTTGTCCGATGCCCCCTAGTCTTTAGATTGAAGTCCTGCATCTTTGGCAGGAATCGCACAGAAGTAACACTGGATCCTTTCCAGTGCCTCCTACCAGGAGGTACATGATGTTGATGTCCCATTTTGAAGCTCCATGACCATCCGACAAGATTGTTATAAAATGGATGCTTCAGATAAGTGGTTAGGATAAAAACAGAGGAGGCAAACTATAAGGGACTCTTAACTCTAGGAAACAAACTGAGGGCTGCTGGAGGGTAACAGGGAGGGGTATGGGGTAATTAGGTGATGGGCATTAAGGAGGGCCCTCGGTGTAATGAGCACTGGGTGTTACATGCAACTGATGAATCACTAATCTCTATCCCTGAAACTAATGATATAGTATATGTTAACTAAATTGAATTTAAATTTAAAAATTTTTTTTAAAAATAGATAATTAAGAATTCTGGACTCCATTCTGTAGGATTGCATTTCTGTTGTTATAAAATGGATTTTTTTTTTCCAGTTTTGGGGTTTTTTTTAAATTTTTATTTAAATTCCAGTTAGTTAACATACAGTGTAATATTAGTTTCAGCTTTATAATTTAGGAATTCAACACTTTCTTTCTTTTTAAGATTTTGTTTATTTGACAGAGAGAGAGAAAGAGAGAGAGCAAAAGCAGGAGGAGCGGAGGGAGAAGCAGGCTCCCTGCTCAGCAGGGAGCCCAATGCAGGGCTCTGTCCTAGGACCCTGGGATCATGACTGAGCCAAAGGCAGAGGCTTAACTGACTGAGCCACCCAGGCGCCCTGGTTTTCCTCTCTCTTTCCACCATGATTGTTTTGCTTCTTAAATTCCACATACAAGTGAAATCATATATTTGTCCTTCTCTGGCTGATTTATTTTGCTCAAGATGGGTGGTTGGCATAAGAGATTCCATTTTTTCTGATTTCACTTATAAGCGAAAGGAGACCCAACACTTGGACAATGTGACTGACTTCCTAAATAACTTGAGTGAAACGCGTGGTCAACATTTTTTTACATGGAGGGTGCGAGTTTGCTACTGATTCATGTCGCTCTCTCTCTTCCTTCGTAGATATATCAGGTACATGGAAGCAAGAAACCGAACAGGAATTTTAGAGTTCATCCTCGCTGGGCTCTCTGAGGATCCAGAGCTACAGCCCTTCATATTCGGGCTGTTCCTTTCCATGTTCTTAGTCACTGTGCTCGGGAACCTGCTCATCATCGTGGCCATCTGCTCTGACCCCCACCTCCACACCCCCATGTACTTCTTCCTCTCCAACCTGTCCTTGGTCGACATCTGTTTCAGCACCACCATAGTGCCCAAGATGCTCCTGAACATCCACACAGAGAGCAAAGCCATCTCCTACATGGACTGCCTCACACAGGTCTATTTTTCCATGTTTTTTCCTATCCTGGACACTCTACTCCTGACCGTAATGGCCTACGACCGGTTTGTGGCCATCTGCCACCCCCTGCACTACACGGTCATCATGAGCCCCCGCCTCTGTGGCCTGCTGGTTTTTGTGACCTGGTTTGTCGGTGTGATGACATCCCTTCTTCACATCTCTCTGATGAGGCATCTTAGCTTCTGCAGAGATCTTGAAATTCCACATTTCTTCTGTGAACTGACACAGGTTCTCAAGTTGGCCTGCTCTGATACCTTCCTGAACAGCACACTGATATACTTTATGACTGGCGTGCTGGGTGTTTTTCCCCTTGTTGGGATCCTTTTCTCCTACTCACAGATTGCTTCATCCATCAGGAAGATGTCTTCATCGGGGGGAAAGCAAAAAGCATTTTCCACCTGTGGGTCTCACCTCTCAGTAGTTTCTTTATTTTATGGGACAGGTGTTGGGGTCTACTTCACTTCTGCAGTAACTCATTCCCCCCAGAATGTCTCCGTGGCTTCAGTGATGTACACTGTGGTCACGCCCATGCTGAACCCGTTCATCTACAGCTTGAGGAACAAGGATGTGAAGGGGGCTTTGGGAAGGCTTCTCAGTAGAGCAACCTCTTGTCTGTGATGGATCTCTTGGCCCCAGGACTAAGAAGTTTTATGGATCGCAAGGGCAAAAACTCTGATTCTAAAGTTTACTCTTGAATCTTGCAAACCCTCTTTCACCTAATGCTGAAGAATCTATGACTGCTCTCTCTTAGTTTTTACACACTTTTAAACAACTAACTTCCGCGTAATTTATCTGATGATCTTTCTCCCCTCTGTGCTGCCCAAAATGTATGTCCTCAATCTTCTCTCTTACTTCCTCACAGGTGAGTTCTAACTTGGATTTGGAGCATTTAATTTAGCCTTGTTATCTCAAATGATGGCAGAGAATGCTAAACTATTGATCATTCACCTCAACTTATTTCTATGTGTTTTGTTGTAGATTTGTGTTGTTCATGCGCATGTATTACCAACAGTGTTTTGGGTTTTTTTAACTGGATAAAATATGATTAAACTACATATTAAAATACAGTCAGTGTTTTAGTACTTATTATATGGGAAGCCTATGCTAACTGCTCTCTACTATCTTATGTGATCTTCCTCAGTGGGAATGGTTACTGTCTCCATTTTAGAGGTAAGAAAATTGAGAATCTAAGAGGTTAAAATCTTTCCCAACATTACAGAGGGACCAAGTGGCAAAACTAGGACTCAAATCCAGAACTCTGACCTGAGCCCATATTTTTAGAATGGGCTGCCCAGCTTTTCACATGGATTTCAATATGTACATTTGAATGGTGGATTTTATTGCTTGGTTGACAATATTTCTGATTGTCCTCTCCTATTGGATACCCAAAAGAATGGCATTTTCTTTGTCCCTTGAAGTTAAAGGTGGTAATAATATGTTTTGATGTGTCCAATAAAATATGAGTGGAAGTGATGGGTCCCATCTAGACTAAAACAGTTGAAGAGCTGGTACATTATTCTTCGGGTTAACTCTTCCCTTGATATAGCTATTGTGGATGAAGACATCACAAGATCCAAAGAGTCTAGAAAGCTGGCCAATATGTGGAGGACTCCCCTGGATGGTTGCCCAAGTTGGTAGATACTTTTCAAGAGAAAGAAATAAGATTTTGTTTCATCAAATCAGTAGCATTTTAGTTCTGTTAACACACACTGATACTGTTTTCAACAACAGAGCCTAACCTACTCTGACTGTTATCTTTTCCAAAACTGGAAATCCAAGGCTTGAGAATTTATCTACTCTGATGATTTTTACTGTCATGCTAAGAGTAAGTCAGAGTTTGCGTTTTTCATTCCTTTGTGATCCTTCCACTCTTTTTTGAGAAATTAAATCAATTTCACATTAATACTTATACAAACACATATATACACATGTGCATACATATGTTATTCTGTACATGCCATTTGATGAGTAACAGAGATGAGTAACAGCGAGAGAGTGTTTCTGGTACAATCATAAATTAATTCTCCTCTTTTTTTTTTTTAAAGATTTTATTTATTTGATGGAGAGAAACACAGTTGGAGAGGGAACACAAGTAGAGGGAATGGTAGCAGGAGAAGCAGGCTCCCTGCGGAGCAAAGAGCCCGATGTGGGGCTCGATCCCAGGACTCTGGGATCATGACCTGAGCCGAAGGCAGACGCTTAACGACTGAGCCACCCAGGCGCCCCTAATTCTCCTCTTTTAAGGATGTAAGCCATGGACATCCTTGATGCTCTCTCTGTGTCAAATAAATAAATAAATAAATAAAATATTTTTTAAAAAATGTTTGATTTTGTTTTTCTTTGGGCATTAATCTCACAGGAATATATTTATATTTGGGGCTTATATTTGATTTTTTTTTAAGATTTTATTTATTTATTTGATGGAGAGAGATCATAAGCAGGCAGAGAGGCAGGCAGAGAGAGAGGGGGAAGCAAGCTCCCTGCCGAGCAAAGAGCCCAATGTGGGGCTCAATCCCAGGACCCTGAGATCATGACTCCAGCCGAAGGCAGAGGCTTTAACCCACTGAGCCACCCAGGTGCCCTTATATTTGATTTTTGTTGTTATTTTAAAGTAGGCTCCATGTCCAATTCAAGCCCCACGGGATCAAGAGTTGCAAGCTCTACTGACGGAGCCAGCTAGGCGCCCTCCCAGTTTGTTTATTTCAATTAATTATTTAATTTTAATTAATGCTAATTATTTAACTAACATTGCTTTGGCTGTTTCCTGGCAGAATTATCAACTAAATGGGAGCAGGAAACCAAACAAGTGTCTCAGAATTCTCTTCTTGGGACTCTCTTCTTCAGACTATTCTTGTCCATATCCCTGGTCACGATGCTTGAAAACCTACTTATCATACTCACCATCAGCTCTGGCTATGACCTCCACACACCCATGTAGTTCATCCGCTTCCGCCTGTCTTTCTGATATTTGTTTCAATTCCACCATGGTTCCAAAAATGCTGGTGAACATTCATACAGAGAACAAAGCCATTAACGTTTGCAAGCTGCATCACTCAGATGTATTTTTTCATAGTGTTTGGACATTTTCCTCCAGACCACAATGGCCTATGACCAGTTTGTGGCCATCTGCCACCTCTTACACAACACAGTCATTGTATGATCAGCATTTAGCCAACTTTAGTCTGACTATACACAGTGAGTCTGTACCACATGGTAGGCACTCAAATATTTGTTAAATGAATGAAACCAAATTTGAACCACCTTTTTGAAATTGATGTGGACTGAGAGGTTTATAGACTCATAGAGGTGGGAAAGAACTTCATGTCATTCATTTCACTTCATAAATCTTTTAAATGAGAGGATGGATTTCCTTGAGCAAGACTGAATTCCCAGTAATGGATCCACTGATACCAAGGACTGTTTGGGGGAAAATAGATGATTCATTCTGCAAGTACATTATAGAACTTAAACTATACTACAATTCTCCCTGAAGAAATATGCCACTAATCTTTTTCTTTTTTTCATTTAAAAATTTTTTAGTTTTTTATAATATTATAGAGTAACATAACATACAGTGTTATATTACTCTCAGGTGTATAATAGAATGATTCAATAATTCTATACATCACTCTATGCTCATCATGATGAACATACTCTTAATCCCCTCCCCTATTTCACCCAACCCCCCACCTATCTCCCCTCTGACAACCATCAGTTCGTTAACTATATTTAAGAGTCTGGGTTTTTTGTCTCTTTTTCCTTATTCGTTTTGTTTCTTAAATTCCACATATGAGTAAAATTATATGGTATTTGTCTTTCTCTGACTGACTTCTTTCTTTTTTTTTTTTTTTTTACTGACTTATTTCACTTAGCATTATATCCTGTAGACCCATCCATGTCGTTCTAAATGGCAATATTTCATTATATTTTATGGCTCAGTAGTAGAATTACCATATGGTTCAGTAATTCCACTACTGGGTATTTACCCAAGGAAATAAAAAAACACTAATTCAAAAAGATATGTGTACCCCTATGTTTATTGAAGATTTATTTACAATAGCCAAGATATGGAAGTAACCCAAGTGTCCATCAATAGATGAATGGACAAAGATGGGGTCTATATATACTCAGTCATAAGAAAGGATGAAGTTATGCCATTAACCTTTGTAGCAGCCATTCACATCCTCAATGGAAGCTCATTTCCCCATTAGTACTTACTATGGGTTGAAAGGTTTTGTTCCCTCAAAACTCATACATTGAAACCCTAACCCCCAAAGTGATGATATTAGGAGGCTTGGAAGGTTTAGGATTAGATGGTCATAAAGATAAAGCCCTCATGAGTAGAATTAATATTCTTACAAGAATCACAAGAGAATTTGTTTCTTCTCTCTGCCATGTGTGGATACAATGAGAAGTCAGCCATGTGCAACCCAGAAAAGGGCTGTCACCAGAACTTGATTGTCCTGGCACTCTACTCTCAGACTTTTAGCCTCCAGAACTGTGAGGAACATTTTTTGTCGTTAAAGCCACCCAGTTTATGATATTTTGTTATAGCAGCCCAAACTGACCATGACATCGCTCTTCAAGTAGATGAAAGAACTTGTATAATTCATCCATTTCATGATACAATTCCCCAAATAACCAATATCCTCGCTATGCACTCCAATTTGTCCACTTTCCTGTTTATCAAAATTGTTTTATTTATTTTTTAAAGATTTTTATTTATTTATTTGACAGAGACAGAGAGATCACAAGCAGGCAGAGAGGCAGGCAGAGAGAGAGGGGGGAAGCAGGCTCCCTGCTGAGCAGAGAGCCCGATGTGGGGCTCGATCCCAGGACTCTGAGATCATGACCTGAGCCGAAGGCAGAGGCTTTAACCCGCTGAGCCACCCAGGCGCCCCTCAAAATTGTTTTAAATAAGGCTTCCATATTTTTTCTTCGCAATTTACATCTACTCCAGGTTTTCCCTATAGTAATTTTGTGATATTAGTAATTTGAGCTTTATTATCCTGCTTTAAAATATTTATTTGTCTTATGAATAGGTTCAGGGTTCAAATTCAAAAGTTTTGAAAGTTTATTTTTAAAAAGTTTTGAGGGGTGCCTGGGTGGCTCAGTGGGTTAAAGCCTCTGCCTTCGGCTCAAGTCATGATCTCGGGGTCCTGGGATGGAGCCCCGCATCAGGCTCACTGCTCAGCGGGGAGCCTGCTTCCCTCTCTCTGCCTGCCTGCTTCTCTGCCTACTTGTGATCTCTCTCTGTCAAATAAATAAATAAATAAAAATCTTTAAAAATAAATAAATAAATGGATGAATAAATGAATAAATAAATAAATAAATAAATTTGAAAAGGTAGACCATGCAAAACATCTCATCCTTACTTTTTAAATTTTTTTTAAAAATATTTTATTTATTTATTTGAGAGAGAGAGCATGAGTGGGGAGGCAGGGGTGGAGGGAGAGAGAGAAGCAGTCTCCCTGGGGTCTTGACCTGAGCCAAGGCAGACCCTTAACTGCTTAACTGACTAAGCCACCCACCGCCCCCAGGCTCATCCCTATTAAGGAAGGAAGGAGAGAGGGAGGGGAAAAATTGAGTTTGTTGTTGGAAAGATTCAGTTTGATGTGCCTGTGAAATACCCCACAAATAATTTCCACTTGATAGTGGCACGGATTGATCTCATGTTCTGTTTTAATGGCGTTAGTGGGAGAGAATTGGGTTACAAAGGAGCAGGTCAGAAAGACAACATTATGCTTGGCTCAGCCTTACTCAACATCCTTAATTTCTCAGTGTGGCTCCCACTTCCTAAAGAGAGTTCTTCCCGAATCTTGATGCTTATGCATCACAAATAAACTCTCATGGACCCTGTACACATTGCTGCAGGTCACTATCCAAATGGTGATGGGGTGGACAGTAAACGGGCTGGGTTGCCAACTTCTCCCTTCAGAATTATGGGCTTATTCTCCAGATTCAGGGAGTGTGGGCTTCTGACAGCCCTCAGCCATTAGCTCTCAGAGAAATAAGCTAATGGAAGCTGACCCACTTACCCAAGGTCACACCACTCAAATCTCTTGCTGTGGGAGCATAACTGCCGAAAGCCATCTGTACCCACCACTCTTTGCTCTGAGGATGCTGCTGGGCTGCTCCCACCCACTGACTGAACACAGTAGGGTACCAGTGTGTGCCCAATGCCATGCTCTCACAATAACATTCATGACCAGGGTCAATTAATTCTGCCAAGATGGTGACTCCTCTTTCTGCCACGAGGGACCTCAAGTACCAGGCAACTGCACAGCTTGAAGTTCAATGGGACTTTTTTCTACGTCTCTTGAAGTGCTACCCTTGTAAGTGTCAAGACCTCTAAGGCTGCTGAGGCCAGAGTTGAGGAGACCTGAAGCAAATACTGCCCAGTTGGCTCACTGGGCACAACATTAGACAGGGCTGCTTCTACTAACAAGCCTTGATTTCTGGACCCACGTATCCTATACATGAGTGATACATCACATTATGATTGCCATTGACTTAGATTGTACATGCCTCCTATGAATTGTGTAGTCTGTGTGTGTTGTGTACTTAAACGCCTGCAGTAAATATGATCGCGCTCTTTGAAATGAAACATGTTCCCTTATTTTCCATGAAACAAAAATTTTGTTACCTAACCCTACTCCATGATTTCTTTATGCAATGTTTTACCTCTGTCCTCACCTTTCCTGAAAAAACATATAGGTGGTTTGTATTGGCACCTCTATTTCCTCCATTCGTCAACCCACTCTACCTGGATTGTTTATGCCCCTATCCCTCATGTTAGAGGTAAGAAACAAAAACAAAAAATGGAGCCCACTTTAGAGGTAAAAAATGGAGGCTTCCCTAGCCTCCATGTCACCAGCAAATGTTAAGGGATACTTTCAGTCCTCCTTCGGTTAGTCCTTTCGGCAGAACCAAAACTATTAACCCCTCTGCTTTTCTTCAGAAGAAACCTCTTTGCTGCCATCACACTGTGGACACCAAGTGATCTTTGAAATCTTCAAAAACTTTGAAGGGATGAATTCCATGGAACGTTCACTCTAGTTTTGGTTCATGTAGGAGTTAAACGTTCCTTAGGGGATACCTTTCATTTAAGTCAAACCAAAGAAAGACTTTCCCCTTGAAGAAACTATCTTCATCTTGGTCAGCGGTTGTCTACACAGACATAGCATTATCTGAAATTTTTCCATCTTTCATCTTTCTTTCCCAAGGGAATGGAATTGTTCAGAGAGAAGAACATCAGTAGAACAATTTATTTAATGAGGAGCACTAATAACTTAACCTTTGAGATGTTAATAACAGATCCCTACTGCCCCTTTCCTACAATTCTCTGTTGCCCGCCTAGGGGAAAACCCAAAAGACCCTCTCCAGGACAGACAGCCGAGAAGCGAAAGCTTCGGTGATAACCCTCAGAGAGGGTAGGATCATTGCTTCCCGGTCAGGGCTGGAGGAGTGCAAGGGAAAAGGGTGAGAAAGTGGGCACTGGGCTTTATCTGTAAAACAATGAAACAGTATTGTATTTAGTTAGTCAACAAAGCTGAAGTCTCTGTATTTAGAAGTTGCTTTACATGCTACTTAAGTCAGTCTTTTCCAGCCCTTGCTAAGTTTCCTTCTCTCTTTCTTTCAGAATCTAGATCCTCTCTCCAGTAAGTTATTTTCCAGTGAGTCCCCTCCTCTTCTCCATTCTTACCCATGAATTGTAGGCTGCTGTTCAGTTGCCTGTCCCACCATTTATTCACTAACGACTCACTAAAGATCTACTAAACACGAGTTATTGACTATTTTGTTCCTCCTGTGATTGAATTTTTGTATTATATTCCCTGTTTTTGCTGGCAGATATGACTTACTGATAGCACTTAATAATTCTGTATTATTTTGTTTTCCTTTTATGTCCACTATATATCTCCAAATGATGCCATTTTTTCTGCCATTTGACACTCAGGCTAATTCCTTTTCTCATCAATCTCTTTAAATGTTCATGAGAATGTTGAATGAGTAAAGTTGGAATGGACTGCCTTTTCATGAATTTAACACAAACATTTCAGTGTTTTAATGTAGAGTACCCTGTTGGCTGCAGTTTTCAACAACTATTCTTTATTGGGTTCAGAAATTGTTCTTAGGGGTGCCTGGGTGGCTCAGTTGGTTAAACATCTGCTTTCAGCTCAGGTCATGATCCCAGGGTCCTGGGATCAAGTTCTGCATGAGGCTGCTTGCTCAGCTCTGCTTCTCCCTCTGCCCTCCCTGCTTGTACTTGCTCTTGCTCTCTCTCTGACAAGTGGAGAAATAAAATAAAAGAAATTGTTCTTAATTTTCTTCTTAATGAGAGGCTCTATCCTGGCAACTAACCACAGGAAGGGCTACTATATTTTCCTTTTTTAAAAAAATAATTTTATTTATTTATTTTAGAGAGAGAGTGAGAGAAAGAGTACACAAGAATGGGTAGCGTCAGGGAGAAGCGGACTCCCTGATGCAGGATGATGATCAGGATGCTGATGCAGGACTCGATCCTGGGACTCCAGGATCATGACACGAGTGGAAGGCAGTCACCTAGCCAACTGAGCCACCCAGGCACCTGGCTGCTACATTTTCTCAAATCCATTTTCTATTGTGATTATGATTATGATTCCTCTCCCTGTCCTTATATTCGTGATGAATTGTTTTGCAAACTTCCTAGCATTAAACCATCTTTCCATTCCTAGAATAGGTATGACTCGTTCATGATATATTACTCTTTTAAGTAGGTACGAATGCATTGCATTGAAACTTACTATTCTATTTTGTGTTCACATTCAGGTATATGATGAGCTTGAAGATTCCTTTTTTGCATTATAGTTGATGCTTTCGGTCTCAATCTTTATTATACATCTAACATTTGCGTGTATTGAACAACTACAATGTGCAGACACTATGTAAGTCCCTGAGAAGACAATGGTGAGCAAAAACAGCCTCCATTTCTGACCTACTATATATATATGTATACATATATACGTATATATATATATATATATATATATAATTACTAAAATGATAGGCACATTAAGGAATAGTACAGGATGCTCCACGTGTGCTCTTCACATACTCTGTCCCTCCTGAACCTCACTGCCTGCTCTCCATCTCACTGGCCTCTCAAATCCCTTCCATTACCAAGTTCACCCAACCTGAGGATACTGCAAATTCTATTCTTTCTGCCCAAAATGTGTGCCCTTTCCTTATTTCTCTTATTTAACAATCACCCATCCTTCCTTTAGCAGCTCAACTATTCATATTTCAGAGAAATCTTTTCTACCTACCGTCCTAAGCTAAATTGGTCTTCAATAATTCTGTTTTCCTTTTAATTAACTAGCATTCTATAGACATTAGTAATACTAAAACTTTTTGTATTAAAGAATATGTAAGCATTTATTTTCGCATCTTAAATTTTCCTTTCAATTTTTAGGACGATTTGATTTATAGAAGCTTTAAATATTTTTTATCAAATCAATCAATCTTTTTTTGCAATTAACTCCTCTGATTTTTAATATAACACATCTCTACTTGTAAGCATGAACATACAAGTATACACTCTCACACATGCTTTGTAGTTTATTTTAATGATTTGTGATTTTCCCCCTTCTTATTTATGTAGTCCATATGATTTTCCTCTTTCTTGGAAGAATTCAGCTGGCAGGTGGTATCTGAAAGAGGAAGGCATAGGGTTTTTATTAACTAGAAGTGCTACATGGTAGTCAAAAGAGGTAACAGACCTGTTTTGTTTATAACGAGCAGAATTCCATCTTTGATGGCTGCCACAGTTTAAGTAGATTATTGATAAATGATGGCCATACAAGACAAAATTTTTGTGATGGTAAGAACAGAAGCTTACATTTGTCAAGTATCCCCTGTATGTCACAAGAACCACACTAGAAACCTTACATGCACCATCTCATTTAATTCACTCACCAGGCTTGCAATGTAGGGAATATTTACTACTCCCATTGTAGAGGTGAGGTATCTGCAGCTACAAGAGATTAGTTAGCTTTGTGAGGGTCACACCGAGGGTAGGTTGGTAAACCAAATTTTTATTCTAGAAAGTCTGACTCAAGATCCCTTTTTCTAAATCTGAATTTTCTATTATAGTTCTATAATACTGTATTTTGGGAAAGTTATTTATTTTAAAAAGTCATAAAAGGAACACATTAATGAAAATAGTTATTATTTATTGACATCCTGCTGTGCACAAAAGCATTTTGAATCATTATAAAGAGGGTCATAGCACTAACCACATTTTTAGGGGAAAAAAGACACCTTGAGAGTTAACTGTGACATCAGTAAGGACACACCAGGTCACAGAGTGAAGGTTGTTTGAGTTGAAAACCTATCTTAATCACTGTGCTAGGGTTATTAGAATAAAGGATGTCATCAAAGACCTTAAATGTCTTCAATTATTTTGGAAGATCATCTCAAGGAAGAAGTCGGTTTATGTCCACAGATTTGAATGGAAGACTTGGAACCAGTGAGTAGCAGATAAAAAGAGAAAGATTTCTGCTAAGTTAAAGATAGTCTGAGTGATTATGGCACATTTAAAATGCCAATGGGCTACCACTTCAATGAGTGGGTCACTGGCACTGAAAGGACTAATGAAGGGTAAATGATGTCCACCCAAAATGGGATCAAAGGTAAATACGAGGAGATGCCAGCTGTTCATCGAAGGTTGCTTTTGCCTCTTTCTCCAGCAAACACACCAGCTACATGGGAGCAGGAAACCACACAGAAGTATCAGTGTTCCTCCTTCTGGGCCTCTCAGAAGATCCAGAACTGCAGCCTCTCCTCTTTGGCTTGTTCCTGTCCATGTACCTGGTCACCGTGCTGGGAAACCTGCTCATCATCCTGGCCATCCTCTTTGACTCCCACCTCCACAGCCCCATGTACTTCTTCCTCTCCAACCTGTCCCTTGTTGACATCTGTTTCACCTCCACCACCATCCCCAAGATGCTGCTGAACATCCAGGCACACAGCAAAGACATTTCCTATATAGGATGCCTCACTCAGGTGTATTTTTTTATGGTTTTTGCTGGAATGGATGATTTCCTCTTGACAGTGATGGCTTACGACAGGTATGTGGCCATCTGCCACCCCCACTACACTGTCATCATGAACCCACGACTCTGTGTCCTCCTGGTTCTGATTTGTTGGCTCACCATTTTCTGGGTCTCCCTGATTCATATTCTACTGGTAGGGCAGTTGACCTTCTGTCCAGGCACGGAACTTCCACATTTCTTCTGTGAACTGGCTCAGATTCTCAAGGTGGCCTGCTCTAACACCCTCATCAATAACGTCTGCTTATATGTTGCCACTGCCCTGCTGTGCATGTTTCCTCTCACTGGGATCCTCTTCTCTTACTCCCAGATTGTCTCCTCCTTAATGAGGATGTCCTCTACTGAGGGCAAGTATAAAGCATTTTCTACTTGTGGGTCTCATCTCTCTGTGGTCTCTTTGTTCTATGGCACAAGCCTGGGGGTCTACCTCACATCTGCTGTGACCCATTCTTCCCAGAGAAGCTCGGTTGCCTCAGTGATGTACACTGTGGTCACCCCCATGCTGAACCCCTTCATCTACAGCCTGAGGAACAAGGACGTGAAGGGAGCCCTGCGAAGGCTCCTCAGCAGAGCAG
>CM053603.1:4635023-4689363 GCA_028646535.1 Procyon lotor
AATAATTCAAGTAATAATAATTTAATTTATAAGCATCACTGGATAAAAAGATCAATGTACAAAAAGAAATTGCAATTCATACTAGCTGAAAAATCAAAAAGGAAATAAATATATTTACAAAGCAAAATATACCACATACATAGAAATAACTTAAACAAAGATAGTCAAGATCTCTACAATTAAACTCCCAAACACCTGTTAAGAGAAATTAAAGACAACCTAGGTAAATGGATGATTACATTATGTTTAATTGGAAGACTCAATATTGTAACAATGTCAATTTCATTCAGGTTATGGCATCAAGTCAATGCAATTCGAAGCATACTCTCAGCATATTTGTGAAAACCGATAAATTCTAAAAATAATATAGAAACAAATGAGAAATAGAGAGGGCAAGACCACCTTTTTTTTTTTAAGATTTTTTTTTTTATTATTATTTATTTGACAGAGAGAAACACAGCGAGAGAGGGAACACAAGCAGAGGGAATGGCAGCGGGAGAAGCAGGCTCTCTGCTGAGCAAAGAGCCTGATGCGGGGCTCAATCCCAGGACCCTAAGATCACAACCTGAGCTGAAGGCAGAGGCTTTAACCCACTGAGCCACCCAGGCGCCCCGAGGGCAAGACAATCTTAAAGAATAAAGATGTTAAGTCTCACTACCAGATTTCTAAATGCACCGCAAAGTAAGACATAAAGGTTGAAAAGTCATCTTTAGCATTCTAAAGATATATTAACAGATGGCATCTAACCTTCCTGAAAGGATTTCTAGAACTACTGAGTCCATGCTGAGTTACCAGACTTTAGTTCCCTCCCGTTGCTAAGACCCCAGTAAGCACACCATGCTAGCTCACAGTATCACCCCCCTTGCCCACTGCGGCCTCCTCCCCTCTGCATACATCACAACGGTCAGGACTCTGATTCAGTTGGTGCAAACGCTACTCTGACTCTGGTTTCTGGATGAGCACAGGGGCCGGTCCTAAACAAACCGGAGTATCACGTTCCTCTGGCCACAGTGATTTGGTAGCTATTGGCAAGTGAGCCAATGAGATTCTATTATAATAATCATATCGGAGTTGTTCAAAAAGAGCATTGCTCTTTTCTCTCTGAGGCTTCAACCTAGAGAGAAAGCAGCCTGGACGATCTGGGACCCACAACAGAGAGAAAGAGCCTGCCATGAAGAACAGCTAAATGCAAGAAGATGCACAGCCAAGACACGGACACAGAACGCATCCAGATAATAGCTTTTTAGCCCCAGGATCCCAGCCATCCCTGAAGCTAGTTATATCCAAGGACTTCTCAATAATCAAACTAATAAATTCCCTTTATAGCTTACACAAATAAGAGTGAAAAGACAAGCGAGAGAGAGGGAAAGTTATCTGCAATACATGTATATATAATATACATAAGTTATGAATATATATGATATATAACACATGGTTTTATATGTGTATGTAACTAGACATAGAAATACACCCACATACAATAAAGGACAAGTAACTAGAAGCAAACCCTTCAAATCAAATAAGAACCAAAAATGGGTGAAATGCTTCAACAGCGTGCCCTCATAAAAGATATCCAAATAGGGGCACCTGGGTGGCTCAGTCGGTTAAGGCACTGCCTTTGGCTCAGGTCATGATCTCAGGGTCCTGGGCTCGAGCCCCACATGGGGCTCGAGCGGGGAGCCTGCTTCTCCGTCTCCCTCTGCCCCTCCCCCCTGCTTGTGCAATCTCTCTCTCTCAAATGAATAAATAAAATCTTAAAAAAAAATTTTTTTTTTTTTTTAAGATATCCAAATGGCCAATAAGCACATAAAAAGTATTTACCACCACTACGGTATCAGGTAACTGTAAACTAAAACCAAAGCAAGATATCACCGTGTCCTCTGCTGGATGCCTAAGATTAGAAAGAGCTGGCTAACTAGGTGAAACAATTGGAATTTGCATGCATTGCTTTTAGGACGATAGATGGAATCCACCTTTTTCAAAAACTGGAATATCTATTAAAACTAAAGCTACAGTCTACCCTGCGAGCCAGGGACCTCATTCCTACAAACAAAATATATACCAAGAGAAATAAGTGTAAGCCAGTGAAAAGAGCAATTAAAAGGCACACCAGACATCATGCTGAGAGAAGCCAAACACATAATTGTACATATTGTGTTTAAGCAACTAAGATAAAGATCAAGAGGATCAAGAAGAAGCAGACCAAATAAGCTGAATAAAAGTCAAATTGTAGTTTCCTCTGTGGAACAATTATGGAGAAGGCAGATAAATAACCTTTCTGGAGTCCTGGGCATCTTCTGTTTATCGGGGCGTGTATATAAGTGAAATTTCATCAAGCTATACACTTCAGATCAGCACACATTGTGCATATTAATGTACTGCTTTACTGAAACAGCAGAAGATGATGAAGGCATAAAGGGGAAATACGATGGAAGGGAAAAAGCGCAGCTAGATGGACCTGAAGAAGCATAAGGCAATTAACTTTCATCTTTCTCAAATAAAAAAGCAGAAATATCTGTTCGAAGGTGTCAAATATAAATCTTCCTCCACTAAAACAGGACGACGCCCTGTCTGATACCTAATGTTCCTTACTGTCCAGAGCCCTTCTTGCGCAAGATGCCAGTGGACTTGCAGAGCTGTCTGTCCCCTGGAGCAAAGTGACATGAAGGGATTGCACGACACAGATAACAACCGTGCTCCAAACTCAGGCCACCTCTGGAGAGCCAGCTGATGTGCCAAGGGACTGTCATATCAGCCAAATGACAATGCCGGAACTTGCCAGAAAACCTAGGCAGCGGTGTATGACCGTGACGGGGGAACTTATGGAGAGGTCTATGGACTGAGGTTAAAACATTTAATGTTCTGTTTCAGGCCAGTACTGATTGGTGAAAACGAGCTGGACACGGAAGCTCATCAGGCCCCCATGTGTGTCTCCATCTTACGGCCCCACTAAATGAAGAATCATAGCTTCTTCCCGCTGCCTTCCAATTCTCATGAAAACTCTGGTTCAGACAACCCTAGTCTGAGGTGGGATGAGGAAATGATTCTGAGAAATGGAGTCCCAACCGTGTCCAAACTAACACACACAAGCTGGCTCAACCAACTTTACTTCTAGCTTTCTGGTCACAAGGTCTCTTTTTAAACTCAAAACACTGGGTCCAATTCCCAGCCGTGAGCAAGGACAAAGAACAAAATAACGAAAGTAACGTATTAGATGTGACTCTTCTTTCGAGGCCTTTGCACATATTAACTTCTGTTGAAATGACTTATTAGACAGGAAAAGGTTTTCATAGTAAAAACATACTCAAAAACTTTAGGTTCTTTTAGTTAAAAAAAAAAAAAAGGAAAAAAAACCATATTGGGTAGGCAATTTCCAGTATCTGCCATACTAGATCAAAATGAAATTACCTTACAAGAAAAAAATCACAGAAGAAATTACAAATGCCAAAGTGTTGGTACCATAATGACTGCACACCTGGAGAACAATGAGCATTAATTAGATATTGATTAATAATAATAATAAAAAAAAGACCACTCCTGCCTGCATATGAAAAACATCTTAAACCCCCTGTGGGTCCAAACGATTTTGTAACGTAAAGAACATTTACATCTCGGCTGAAATAAAAGTACCCGTAATAAAATGTGGTTAGAGCTAAAAAGGTATTAGAGGAAAATTTATCATATCAGGAAACGTATCAGAATAATTCATATCAGAATAATTCATATCAGAAAACAGAAACTGACTATCGATGAGCCAGCGTTCCACTTTACAGGCGAGGCCCCTGATCTGTGCTTCTCTTGAGAATTTTCTTACATGCCGGAAGTGACATTCATGAAGGCGTTCCCACAAGGTGTACGGACACAGGTTTCTCAGCTCTGAGCTCTCAAGTCGTCAGACAGATAAGTAACACTTTTTTGCTTTCTTACGTTCATGGCGCATCTCCCCACCGTTCCAGCGATCCTACGAGGTGAAAACGCCTTGCAGACAATCCCACATTTCTTACCATTTATGCATTTTCCCTAGTGTGAGTTTTCACATGTCTTCGAAAGTAGGCAGGACACACAAAGGCTTTCCCACATTCCTTACATTCATACGGTTTTTCTCCGGTGTGGCTTCTTACGTGTCTTCGGAAGGACGAGGGGCAACTGAAGGCTTTCCCGCACTCCAGACATTCGAAGGGTTTCTCCCCGGTGTGCATCCTTGCGTGGACAGTAAGGTATGAAGAATGGCGAAAGGCTTTCCCACATTCCTTACATTCGTAGGGTTTCTCCCCAGTATGTGTTCTCATGTGGATCCTCAGGGCTGAGGGATAAATGAAGGCCTTGCCACATTTCTTACATTCATAAGGTTTCTCTCCAGTGTGAGTCCTTATATGTACTGTAAGGTGGGAGGAACTAATGAAGGCTTTCCCACATTCTTTACACTCATAAGGCTTCTCTCCAGTGTGAGTTCTTAAGTGTTCGGTGAGGGATGAGGAACGGCTGAAGGCTTTCCCACATTCCTTACATTCGTACTGTATCTTTCCAGTGTGATCTCTCACGTGTGCTCTGAAGGATGAGGGACAACTAAAGGCCTTTCCACACTCCTTACATTCATAGGGTTTCTCTCTACTTTGATTTTTCACATGCGTAGTAAGGGAAGTGGGAAGGTAGAAGGCTTTTCCGCATTCCAGACATTCATAGGGTTTCTCTCCAGTGTGTTTTCTCATATGGATACTTAAGGAGGAGGGACAATTGTAGGCTTTCCCGCATTCCTTACATTTATAGGGTTTCTCTCCTGTGTGTGTTCTGACGTGTACAGTGAGCTTTGAGGACTCGCTGAAGGCCTTCCCACACTCTTTACATTCGTAAGGCTTCTCTCCAGTATGAATTCTTATATGTATTATAAGGTGAGAGGAAGAACTAAAGGCCTTCCCGCATTCCTTACACTCATATGGCTTATCTCCACTGTGAATCCTTTTGTGTTTGGAGAGTGAGGAGGAACAACTAAACGCCTTCCCACATTCCCTACATTCATAAGGCTTATCTCCACTGTGAATCCTCTTGTGTTCTGTCAAGGATGAAGAACAGCTAAAGGTTTTTCCACATTCCTTACATTCATAGTTCGTCTTTCCAGTGTGAATCTTCATATGCGCCCTAAAGAAGGAAGAACAACCGAAGGCTTTTGTACATTCTTTACATTCATAGGGTTTCCCTTCAGTGGGATTTTTCACATGCTTCTTAAAACAGGCAAGAAAATGGAAAGCTTTCCCACATTCTTTACACTGATAGGGTTTGCTTCCAGTGTGCGACCTGATGTGATTCTTGAGGGATAAATGATCCGTGAAGGCCTTTTTACACTCGTGGCATTCATAGGACTTCACTTCAGTAGTTCTCTTGAGTATATGAAGATGTGAAATTTTGTCGAAGGCTTGTCCACACTGATTTTCTTCATTACATTCATAGATGTTCTCCACAACTGGACTTCTTTTAAAAATAAAAGCACATGATGAGTAACAAATAAACTTTTATCATTTTCAGGGACTATGTACATTTTCTGCCCTGTCAAGTTATAAGTTCAAAGTTCTCACAGAAGGGTCTATAATAGCCAATGTTACCACTGAGGTTTTCTTGACATACAATCTTTCTTTCTTTCTTTTTTAAATATTTTATTTACTTGATAGAGAGAGAGATCACAAGCAGGCAGAGAGAGGGGGAGAAGCAGGCTCCCCGCTGAGCAGAGAGGCCGATGCGGGGCTCGATCCCAGGACCTGAGCCCAAGGCAGAGGCTTTAACCCGAGCCACCCTGGTGCCCTGACATACAATTTTTCTGATAATTGCTTACAATTGAATTCTGTGTCAAACACTGAAGATCGCAATGTCATTTTGGGGGGGAAAAATCTTGAAAAAATTCTTTATGAAATCACAATTTTTGACCAAGTTCTAGGTACACATTTTTTAAGTTTTATGACATTTTAAGATTCTCTCCTGAGTCCTTACTTTTTCTTTTATGAATGGCACTCACCTCGAAAGTCTCTCGTGATTTTTGTTCTGATAACAAATACCCTGGTATTCCCGATTTTTGTGTAAAGTGGACGAGCAAGAATCATTCCTTTTGAATCTTACTATTTTCTGTTCAGTGGATATTTTTTGTCCATAAATATCTTGTGGGGCTACTGATTCATTAGTTTTAAGCTGAATCTCAAAACCTGCAACAAAAAAGTAAAGGCACCTGTAAGCAGAGGACTTCTGGCAATGTGGCTGTTTCAGGACTTTGGTGATACGCACAAGGGTCAGACGGTAAGCCAGAAGTTATTCTATGAAGACTGAGACTGAGAGTAACACAAATAAAGTATTATTAGGAGAACAAGGGGGACTTGGCTGGCTCAGCTGCAAGAGCATGCAACTCTTGATCTTAGGGTCATGAGTTTGAACCCCATGTGGGGTGTAGAGATTGCTCAAATAAATAAAACTTAAAAAAAATAAATAAATAAAAAGGAACCAGTTCCTTTCTAAAGTGCACATGACAAAATACTAACTTACAAGTAGAAATATGGACAGTACTTCCCATGAACGAGGAAAGTGTGAGAATACTGATAAAAGTCAAAATAGTAATCTAAGATAGTTGGATGATCAGACTCCTCAAACAAAACAAAGTTTTGCTTTGCTTTTATTCAATCTTTCTAAGCATAATATCCCCCAACCAGGACAGTTTCTCCCAAGCATCCTTGCCTTCCTGGTGCTCCCCCTGGATAGGTCCTCTTTCCACTGTCTCCAGGTCTTCCTCTTGTTTCCACTGGGAGATCAGATATGGTGTGTGTAGTGGATACCCTGTTAATGCAGAAAGGTTCATCATGAGGGAAAACAATGATGAACCATAAACACTTCCATGAGATGGGGTCAAAATTTTGCTCTTCTAATACTGTAATGATGGGCAAGAGCAAATTGAATTTCTACAAAACATCTGTCAAGTTTTTTTTAAAGCAGGGCAGGGTGGGGGAGTAGCCAATGACAGAGACAATGACACAGTGTCCAATTTCTAAAATCGATGTGACATTCGTTATCTAAACTTCAATATTAGAAGCTGCTCTAATACAGCCAGGACATTTTGTTCTCCTGTTGCACATTAAACAAGATTACTCTGAGACCATGACAAAAATTTTTTTTAAGATTTTATTTCTTTATTTGACAGAGAGAAAGACAGTGAGAGAGAGACCACAAGCAGGGGGAGTAGGAGAGGGAGAAGCAGATTTCCTGCTGAGCAGGGAGCCCGATGTGGGGCTTGATCCCAGGACGCTGGGATCATGACCTGAGCTGAAGGCAGATGCTTAACCACTGGGCCACCCAGATGCCCACAGACCATAATAAAATTACACAAAATAAGGCCACTACATAATTTGATCTAAGGATGACCCGCCCAAAAAAGTCACGGTGCCCCCCACAAAATACTCAATAATAAAATTTCTACCTCTTTTTTTTTTCAGCATCCAATCTAAAGTGACCACCTGTCCCTTGAAAATTTATATCCAAACAGATCAGTGAAACAGAATAGAGTCCAGGAATAGACCTACAAAGGTCAGCTGATTTTTGACAAAGGAGCAAAGGCAGTATGTGGAGAAGACAGTCTTTTCAACAGAGACTGAAACAAGCCATCAATATGCAAGAAAATTCCTCTAGACACAGACTTTTACATTCTTCATAAAAATCAACTCAAAATGGGGACAGCTTGGTGGCTCAGTAGGTTAAGTGTCTGCCTTCAGCTCAGGTCATGATCCCAGGGGTCTGGGATCGAGTCCCGCATCGGGTTCCTCGCTCCACAGGGAGCCTGTTTCTCCCTCTGTCCGCCGCACTCCCTGTGCTTGTGCATGTGCTCTGACAAATAAAATCTTAAAAGAAAAAAAAAAAAAAAACCTCAAAATGGATCAAAGAGCTAAATGTAAAATGCAAAACTTTGAAACTCCTCAAAAAAAATATCATATGAAAAGATAGCCCAATACGTGATCAGGAAAATGCAAATTAAAACAATGAGAAACCACCATACGCCTATGAGAACAGCTAAAATCAAGAACACCGACACCAACAAATGCTGGCAAGGCCATAGAACAGGAACTCTCATTCACTGCTGTGGGGAATGTGAAACAGTCCAGCACTTGGGAGGACAGTTTGGCAGTTTCTCACAAGACTAATCTTACCATATGATCAGCAATCATATTCCTTGGAATTTACCCAAAGGAGCTGAAAACACGTCCACACAAAAACCTGCACACGCATGTTTACTGCAGCTTTATTCACAACTGCCCAAACTTAGAAACGATTAAGATGAAGGTTAAGGTGAATGATTAAAACGATTAAGGTAAATGAATAAAACCACAGTACACCCAAAACTAAAAAAAAAAAAATGAATTATCAAGCCATGAAAAGACATGAAAGAAGCATAAATGCACATTACTAAGTAGAAGAAGCCACTGAAAAAATGTATATACTGTACGATTCCAACTACAAGACATTCTAAAAAAGCCAAAACTCTGGAGACAATAAAAAGATTGGTGATTGCCACAGGTTGGCAGGGAAGGAAAGATGAACTGACAAGGCAAAGGGGACTTTTAGAGCAGTGAAATTACTCTGTATGATACTGTAATGGTGAATATGTACCATTACATATTTGTCCAAACCACAAAGTGTAGTATTCTGTGTTGAGTGATGGACTCGGGGTGATGATGATGGGTCAGCTCAGGTTCATCAACTGTAACAAAGGTACCACTCTGGTGGGAGATGTTGACAGTGGAAGAGGCTATACCTCATCCAAGAGGATGGCAGCAGGGTGTACATGAGAAGTCCCTGTATCCACCACTCACTTTTGCTGTGAATCTATAACTGCTTTAAAAAAAAGTAAGTGTATCAAAACAAAATGTCAGGTCCGCTTGAAACCTCAGAATGTTATTTTATTTGGAAATAGGGTATAGCTTTGTAGCTATAATCAAGTAAAAATGGAGTTATACTGGATTGGGGTGGGTCTTAAATCCATTGAGCAGCGTCCTTAAAAGGAAGGCCATGTGAAGATAAAGGCAAAAATTAGAATGATCTAACTGCATGGGGTGCCCGGCTGGCTCATTTGGTAGAGCACGCGACTCTTGGTCTCAGGGTTGTGGGTTCCAGCCCCACGATGAGTGTAGAGATCGCTTAAAATCTTAAAAAAAAAAGAAAAAAAATGATATCGCTGCAAACCAAGAAATGCCAATGATTGCTGGCAACCACCAGAGGCTAGGCAGAGACAAGGAGAGACTTCAGAAGGAGCATGGTCCTACTGACACCTGGATTTTGTACTTCCAGTCTCCAGAAATGTGAAAGAGTAAGTTTCTGCTGTTTTTAGCCACAGTTTGGGGTACTTTGTTATGAAAGGCTTAGGAAGCCAATACAGCCTGCTTCCAAGACCCATCTCCGAATCACTCACCCAAAACATAAACCCTATAATATGTATTTTTTAACACCTTCATTCTGAAACATACCACAGCTCCCCACGTAGTGTTCTCTCTCCCTGCACTGAGTAATAACCCCCTTGTTTACAGGTATGTTTCTGAGTAAAGAGCAGTGATATCAGTAAAATTCTCATAAGGACCCAACCCACAAACCTCCCTAAGGCCCAAAGTGACCCCTGAAGTCCATGCCCACACTTTCAACACGAAATAAGCCTCAAGACTTCTAACCACAAGAAAAAGAAAAAGGCAGTTCACTATACATGTTTATTTCCATGGTGAAGCCATTAGACTCTATAAGTTCTCTGGGGTCTGTGACCATGTCGGTCTGATTTAATTCATTCCAATTCCTCAGCCTAAATCCTAGAACAAGGTCAATTAGTGCAATTATTTTCTAAACAACTAAACGAAGGAATGTTGCCATTCTTACCTAGGGAGGCCAGGTTCTGAAAGTTTTCTAGCATCACGTCTCTGTAGAGGCTCCTCTGAGCAAGATCCAGCAGAGCCCACTCCTCCTGGGTGAAGTCCACGGCCACATCCTCAAAGACCACAGAGTCCTAAAACATCCCAAATACATTCTTTTCAGGGAAGTGCCTACTCTCCCCGTGCGCGCAGGAAGATCGATGAGGTGGCTAACACTGGGGAACTGAGAATCAATTCACAGGAAGTTGTGAGGATTTTATGGTCTCCCAACATCTACCCTAGAGTTCAGACACCAGATCATTCTCTCTTCTCCCATTATATCCCTCCTAACTGACCCCATCCTATCTCATGGATCTAACCACACTTCTAAAACACCAAATTTATCACTCGCAGTCTGATGATGACCAATTCTAGTCTTATAATGACCCAGGACAGTGCAGAGCCTACAGCAGAAATGACAGAAATGCTCTAGAGATGAAATAATTTCCACACCGACACAAACAATTTCACCTGCTTCCATCTTTCCCACCACAGCAATCAGCACAACATAAAAGACTGGGTCAAATCCAAATGAGATTTAAATGCACAAAAACACACTGAGGAACAGGGAGCGTTCCCCTCGCCCCCTTTTTTTCTTCCACAAACCTGAGGCCCAGGAGCCCTGCACAAATACAACTCAAAGCTCGGCCCATAGCTGGCTATACTGTCTTGTATTCTAAGCCAGGGGTCAGCAAACTACAGCATATGGGCTAAATCCAGCCTACTACTTGCTTGTGTAAGTAAAGTTTTATTAGAACACAATAAGACATTTGTTTATGTACTGTCTGTGGCTGCTTTCAAACTAAATTCACAGTTTAATTGCAATAGAAACTCTAGAGCCTTCAATGCCTAAGATACTTACCAGGTGGCCCAGTAGAGAAATAGATTACTGACCGCTGTTCTAAACAATTAGGAGGTCAAGGACTTGGTAGAATGGAAAATTCTTTTGAAGAATTATTAGCTTCGACCTACCTGTGTCATATTTTTCTGTAGTTCAGCAGCTTTTCTTTCTTCTTCCATGTTCCCTTCATGAAGAAAGTCAGAGTACTGAAAAGTCAGGGCTGAGGCAGGAAAAAGAAAACACAAGAATCCAGGTCTCCCCACAACTTCCACAATTCATGAGCCTGGATGCTGCAGTACATCCATTATGAGGGACCACTTCCCTCAAAACACACACACACACACACACACACACGTATAAAGCATACCCCCAAGACACCCAACAAAATACGCACTGATCTTGCTAGGAGGTGGAGTAATCTTATCTCTTCTAGAGCTTAAAAAAAAAAAAAAAATTGCTGAGGTCCTTGCTAGTTTTTGTGTTGTTGTTTTTTTTTTAAGATTTTATTTATTTATTTGACAGATAAATATGAGGCAGGCAAGCAGGCAGAGGCAGGCAGAGAGAGAGGGGAAGCAGGCTCTCTGCTGAGCAGAGAGACCGATGCGGGGCTTGATCCCAGGACCCTGAGATCATGACCTGGGCTAAAGGCAGAGACTTTAACCCACTGAGCCACCCAGGTGTCCCAGTCCTTGCTAATTTAAAAAAAAAAAAGGTTAAAAAAAGTTAAAGGTCCCATGTTCTAAGTTAACGGAAATCTAAAAAAGCTGGGCTGTCGGTTTTCCCATGATAATGAAAAACAAAAAACAGCAGACAATGCCTGCCACCATAAAAATACACAGTGTCAAATCCAGGAAAACACTTACAGCTGTGACTTCTGGGGGCTCCACTCCCAGTATTTCTTACTTCTGCACCACTGTCAGGCTCACAGGAATTACCGCTCAGCCCCTGACCACTGAACCCTCCCCTTCATGGGCTGCAGGGCCTTCTGAAACTTGATTTTTGCGAAGAAGTATCAATGGACTGAATTCTACATGTAGGAGGTAGAGAAGACTGCCATGCCACAACTCTCGTGCTAGAAGTTGCCTACACTGTACGGAAGAGCAGAACAAGAGCACCGGAAGTGAAATTAGCAACATGTCATCCCCGACAGTGGTATCCGCAGCTCTACTACATAAATTTAAAATAATGAAAACACAACCATTTTTCCATGCAATGGATCCAGTGGTACATTTTAAAACCGATTAAAAAATCACAACATTCTTTACTACATTAATAACGGGCCATTTGAGCAACCATGATGGGAGAATGATCTTGCAAAGAGCTTTTCTTGTCATAGAAGCTCTGCAAATCAGGTATTATTACAACCAGGTCGTAGGTGAGAAATCTGAGAATTGCTTAACCGTATACTCGACGTCACCCAGTTGGAAAGCTGCTGAGGTGTATGTAACACAGGACGTATTACACATACAGGGGTGTGAACGCAGGCCTGTCTGGCTTCAAAGCCTAAACGCCCAATGAGTCTACTTCTGAACACATACCTTACAATTTAGTTGTTAGGCCGTGATTACTAATATTACCGAAGTCTAGCCTACAGCCCTGCTGTGCGCTATGGAAAGTAGACAGATGAAGTATTCTATTTAAATGTCTTATCCTGGGGCTCCTGGGTGGCTCAGTTGGTTAAGTGTCCAACTCTTGACTTCAGCTCAGGTCATGATCTCAGGGTCATGGGAACAAGCCCCTCATCAGGCTCTGTGCTCAGTGCAAAGTCTGTTTGTCCCCCTCCTTCTGCTCCTTTCTCTCTGGAGAGAGAGAGAGAGAGAGAAATAAATAAATAAAATCTTTTTTAAAAAATGTTTTATCTTTGAGCTCCTCTTGACTAGGCCCCCTTTTTTGAGCAAGGTTGCTTCCCTTAAGGCCCCTACCTCTTGCTACTTCATTCCATATTTACTTAGGTAACATTTACCCCAATCCCACTACATACAGTCACAGGGGATATAGCACTGAACATAACAGAAAAATCCTGAAGGACAGGGATGTTATAATCAGGAAGAAGGGCAATAAAGGAACAAGATGTATCAGGTGTGGTATATGATACATAATAACGCAGCACATTACAGGGATAAAGAGGCGCACACACATTTATTTTTAGCCACTTAGAACTATTTTTGTGGCAGGAAAGAAGCAGAAAACTAAAAGAAGTGTTTCAGGTAACACTGGAAATCCACAGTTGGTGTGGTACAGATATTCACACATTTATATGAATATCATCAATTCCCAGAGAAAATAAAATCAGTATGAGTGGGCTAATCATTAACTTAAAGGATGAAAAAAGAACAGCATAAAGGTTTAGAAAAATGAAAGTAGGACAAAATTAATATTTTAAAAAATAAAAAAGAACCATAAAATGAACAATGTGCCCCTTGAAAACTAATGAAATCAACAAAGCTTTAGCAATCTTTTTTTTTTTTAAAGATTTTATTTCTTTATTTGACAGAGATAGAGATCACAAGTAAGCAGAGAAGCAGGCAGAGGGGAAAGCCACCCAGGAGCCCCAAGCTTTAGCAATCTTAACAACAGGCAAAGATAAAGAGTTATGAATGAGTCATAATCACAGACATTGAAGGAAGAATACAACAAAAAAGTTAACAGAATATATATGAAAATGTACAGATAATGAATGAATTTCTAGAGAGAAGTACAACTTTCTGGCAATGACCTAAAATAAATACAAAACTTGATTACATCCAATCCTAAAAGGAAAAAAAAAACAAAAAAACCCCCAGCAGCTTAAAAAATGCCCACAAAGGAAATATGAATTACGAATTGTTTCAAAGGCAAGTTTGCCAAATAAGTAAAGAACTCAAAATTCCATTGTAGGGGTAGAAAATACTATTTTCCTGGGTGTTTCCAAGCCACAAAAGTAAAACTCAAAACAAAACAGGAGGGAGCCTGGGTGGCTCAGTTGGTTGGGCGACTGCCTTTGGCTAGGGTCATGATCTCAGGCCCTGGGATTGAGTCCCACATTGGGCTCCTTGCCCAGGGAGTCTGCTTCTCCCTCTCCCTCTGCCCAACCTGGTTCCCCACCTCCCCAACTCGTGTTCTCTCTCTCACTCACTCAGTCTCTCAAATAAATAAATAAATAAAATCTTTTTTTAAAAAAGGGCAGAAAAGACCTCATTCACACATGAATGCAAAATAATATAAAAATATTAGTACAGTCAAGAATTGGATAATGAGGGTATAATCATAAACCGAGTTCATTTCCTCTTAGGAATGAAAGATGGTTAAAAATGAATCCTCAATTAATATAATCATCACATTAATAAAAAAAAGATCATATGACTCTTCCCCTTAGATACAAAATAGTAACTGATCTACATCAGTATCCACTGCTGATCATTTAACCCACTAGAACTGGAGAATAGCTTTAATTAGGAAAAAATAATTATCTACAACACCTACAACAAACATTTCTTTTCTTTTTTTTTTAAAAGGAGATTCCGTACCCAATGTGGAGCCTAGCAGCGCTTAAATTCACGAGCCTGAGATCAAAGCCTGAGCTGAGACCAAGAGACGATGGCTGGGGTCACCTGGGTAGCTCAGTCGGTTAAATGCGGGACTCTTGATTTTGGTTCAGGTCTTGATCTCAGGGTTGTTAGATCCAGCCCCAGTCGGGTGGGCCTCCCCCTACCCTCAGTGGGGCGTCGGCTTAAGATTCTCTCCCTCCCCTCGCTCACTCTTAAAAAAAAAAAAAAAAGTCGGACACTTAACTGAGCCATCCAGGTGCCCCACAAACATCCTATTTAAATGCTGAAATGATAGAATAATGATAGAATAATTCCCTCTGGGATCAGGAACAAGGCAAGGATGCAAGTTATATGCTATTCTAGTACTGTCTACTGATTTGCAGGTCCTAGCAAACACACTAAAATAAAAAAGAACGCAAGGTACACTATTAAAAGAGTAAACGCTGCAAATGGCACATGATCTCACTCTCGGTGCGAAATTCAAAATAATCTACAGACAAATAATTAAAATTTATAGCTGCATTCGACTATGAAGGGGGTTACAGAGATACTAAGTAATCAGTTCACGTTTATGTGCCGGAATATAATGTATCAAACTGATGCCCACGGGCAAGGTAAAATTCACCGATGAAATCTCTCCTGCACCAGGAAGGGAGATGGGAACGGAGTTGAGGCAAACGTCACCCCGCGCTCACCGAACACGCCGAAATCCACTGACCAGCGTACAGACGAGGTGGAGGCGCTCGTCTCCGTGACCGAATGGCAGGGATGCTTTTACTTTCCGAAAAGATAGCAAAGGATGCTTTAGAAGGCCGACTACGTAGGAGGGTGGTTCGCTAACTCTAGCCTGCAGCCGACTCACCCCGGCTGCTAGATGCAGCCCACGGCTCCTGATTCAGTGAGTTTGGGACGAGCCGCGGCCGAGGGGGGCCCCCGGCGCTGGGTTCCGGCGGAGGCAGGGGGCACGGCCAGAGCGGCCGTCCGCCCAGGGCCGAACTCTCCCCCTCCCACAGGCCGGACCTGGGCCTGGCCAGACCCAGTCCGGAAGGACGCGGCGAACTAGGGGAAAAAACTACTCCAGATGCCAGTGGGGGACAGCGGAGCTATGGCCGCCAGCTCGCGCACGCGCAGGAGCGCATTTCTGCTTCCGGTTTCTGAGTCGCGCACAGCGTAAAGGGCGGGGCCTCGGGAGCTGAGCCGTAAGGATTGGGGGGGGGCCGATGGGACGGGAGGAGGTTGCTCGCAGACGCGAGTGGAAGAGAAATGCTAGTTTCCTCCTGCAGAGAGACGCGGTTGGGCCCTGGTGCTGGATCAGCGCAGGACTTGGAGTTGGACGTGGCTCACAGGGGCCTCAGGTCAGTGGCGGGGTTTGGTTGTTTAGGCTTGTGGGGCGGAGCTGGGGCGAGACAGCGCCTAGGGGCGTGGCTTAGTTGGATACTCCGAAGGGCGGATTTAGGGTGGGACCAGTGCGAGGGGCGGGACTTGGTTGAAAATTCTTAGGGAGCTAAGGTCTAGGGGGTGGCTGAGGTGATTTGGGCTGGCGGTGGGGATAGGGTTAGAACCTCCCATCCAGGTTCCGGAGCCAGAAAACTGGACGCTCATCAATTGCATTGATACCCTTCTCCACGATGTCGTACACAGGACACCATACTTAGAACTCTGAGCCTATACCAGTTCCTAAGATTTCCCATTCATTCAGTCCTCTCATTGAGTCTTTAGTTTTCCCTTTCATTGTTTTATTGATTACTGCTCTTGTAGAGAAAGGCAATTGATAATTATTTATATAGATCCACTTACCTGGAAACCTTGCTCTCCTCTAATAGTTGTCAGTCCATTATGTTGACTTTCCATGTAAATAACATCTGTCCATATTTTTTTCTTGTTCTAGTACTAACTTAATCTAACAGGACTCTTGCTGAAGGCAGGCCAGGTGATCGGATATCACGTGGGGGATGAGGAACCTGAGTAGCTTTCAAGGATGATCAGTTACAGAGGATGGGAAATTCTGGCTAAACTGACTTGCTAAAATTAGACAATACAGAGACAAACAGGGAAGTCCAAGTCAAGACCTAGTGGCAGAGGAGTTCAGGGGAGCCTGAGCAGAGAATCTTTGTCAACCCAGTAAAGCTCACAGGATGTTATGGCTTCTTGTGATTCTATCTTCTTCCTAGATCAGCCTCCAAATCTCTTAGCTTCCCTACAGGTGATCAGGATGGGATTGAGGTCAATCAGGAAAGAGGTGTAGGGACCACACAGTCAATGGATCAATCAATCGGCAAAACTATACTGGACAGCATCAAGTGGTTGAAACTTTAAAATACCTCCGTCGTCTGTTTGGCATGGTGTTAAAGTCTGCCTTCAGCTCAGGTCATGATCCTGGAGTCCCAGGATCAAGCCCTGCATCAGGTTCCCCATTCAGCAGGGAGTCTCCTTCTCTTTCTGCCCCTTACCCTACTCAAGCTCTCTCTCTCTCTCTCTAATAAATATATAAAATCTTTTTAAAATAATTTTAAAAAAATAATAAAATGGAGTCCCTTCAGATTCCCTACCTCATGGATATTTCAATGAATCCACACCATTGGAATTGACTGTTGGGGTCAGAGGTACAGCTGCCTGGGGAAGGAGGTCAGCCTCCCTGCCTGGTCCCCCCATTATGCAGCTCCTGGGCCTTGTAGGACTTATGGGTCCAAATAGGAAAAGGGGAGGAGTGCCCACCTCTGGACCAGGGATGGCCTGCCCCTGACCCCATCATGGGCTATAGCAAGAGGAGGTCCCCATAACCAGGCTGGTGTTTTGGTGTACACTGAGACAAGAGAATATCCATGTCCCTGGGGATTGCTACAACATGTTAATAAGCCTATAAGGCCGAGATGGCAAGTCTCCTAAGCACAGCTAGCAGGCTTTAGCTATAGTCCCCCTCCCATCTGCTGTCAAGGATGGCATTCCAGTCCCTCCACAGACGGACACGAAGACCCCCCATTCTTGGGCCCAGCCAGCTAAAACATTACTTAAAGTAACTAAAGTCAAAGAAATTTATATCCCTGCCCTTCCCAGGAGCCCAACAAAGTTGGCTATTTTACTGGAGGAATGTTCTAAACCACAAGATGGGTGTTGGGTCCTACCTAACCACAGTTTCTCACCATTATGCCACCCAGAGGAGGAAAGAGCCCAGAATCCTGGGGGACATGAGACGTGACAGAGTGCAGGATCCTGAGAAAAAAAGGACTGGTCCCCTTTGCTGGAAAAAAAGAGAAAAAAAAAGTACAGTGTCACCACTGTAAGAACTAAAACGATTTATCCTCTGCTTTGCCAGTGACCTTCCAAAAAGTAGTAAAGGAGGGGAAGGCAAAAAAAGGAAGGGCTGATTCTTGGAGGAGGAAATACACACCATCTCTATCTTTAAGCACTCCCTCTCCCCCATCCCAGGAAATGATTGCCTTGGGAGGAGGATTAACAATTAAAAGCTTAACTAGTGAAATTGACCCACTTTTGCTAAAAGATGACTCTGTCCTGGTTGTACCTCCCAGACAGTCCCTTTTCCCATTATTGGAATGGGACCTGCTGAGCCAGCCTCATGAAACAAGCTGAAAACTTTTGCTATTAGTGGGTGCCAGCCTTTGAAATGACTTAATCTTTCCCTTATCAGAGGAGGTGTCAATATGCCCCAGGAACCACTGACTCAGGAAAGGCACTGAAGGAGTTCGGCCCATCCTCACTGACTTAGTGAAAGAAGGGACACCGATTCTTGCCATTTCACCTTTTAGTTCCTGGCGCAGCCTGTGTGTGCTTAATGCCACTAAGCATAAATGAAGCTGACCATAGACTATAGTGAAACATGATTATTCCCTTCATTAGAGCATCCCTGCCAGATATCACTGCCTTCATGGATGATGTTTGAGCCAAAGTTATAAATTTGGCTAATATATTCTACTCAGTAAAAGTTTCACAGGGGAGGAAGGCATCCTCATCTACTGCCCAATGCGGGGCTCGATCCCCAGACCCCAAGATCATGGCCTGAGTTGAAGGCAGATGCTTAACCAACTGAGCCACCCAGATAACCCATGCTGTGCTGTCTTAAAGGCACCGTGGAATAAACTTGGACCTGCTCCCAATACCCAGGAAGTAGAACAAATCCCCTCAGACTAAACACCAGCCACAAATGACCATCAACTTTAACCTGTGCTCTGTGTCTGTGCCTTTTCCCCATAGCTGAAGAGCCCAATCTAGACTGCAGCTTAGCCGTTTAATATTCTGCATTTCTCTTCTGAAGGGGCAGGGCAAAAAGCCCCTTATCTCATCAGAACCTAGGAGGCAATGAGAAATTGTCTTCTGACAGTTTCCCAGGGGAGGTGAGTGGGAGATGGCCTCATAGCACCTCCTTCCAGGCCTCCCATCCTTTTATGTTCTGGGAGAATCACAGGGCATTCTGCCAACATTCAGACTGGTCACAAGTCAAGCCTCTGCTGCATGGCCTATGTGGAGAGATACCAAGTCTCAAGGGCACTACAGCAGAGTCATTTCTCTACAACTCTGGTCCCCAACTTTTCATGTATCTAGCTAAGAATCCTTTTTAGATGTTTTTTTGTGGTAGGCAGAATAATGCCCCTGCCAAAGATGTCCATGTCCTAATCCCCAGAACCTGTGAGTGTATTACTTTGTATGACAAAGGGGACTGTGCAGGTGAGGCTAAATTAAGGTTCTTGAGATGGGGGGGATTATTGAGGTGGGCCCAAAGTAATCTCAGGGATCTTTATAAGTGAAAGACGGAGGCAGTAGGGTCAGGGTCAGGAAGAAATGTGAGAATGGCAGCAGTGATCAGAGTGGTTTATGGTCATGAGCCAAGGAATGGAGACAGCCTCTAGAAGCTGGAAAGGCAAAGAAATGAATTCTCCCCTACAGTATCCAGAAGAAACACAGTCTTATGGACACACTGAATTTGGTCCAGCGAGACCCGGGCCTTTTCAAATGCCTGACCTTCACAACTATGAGATAATAAATTTGTTTTAGGCTACTAAGTTTCTGGCAACTTGTTACAGCAGCAGTAGGAGGCTAACACAGATACTGTAATTAATTGTGCCCACAGGGGCTTATACCGAAATTGATTCCGTTCTTTTTTTTTTTTAAGATTGTATTTATTTATTCATTTCAGACAGAGTAAGCAGGAGGAGGGAGAGGGAGAGAGAATCTGAAGGAGACTCTGCACTGAGCGCAGAGCCCGATACGGGGCTCGATCCCAGCCAGGGTGGTGAGATCATGACCTGAGCCAAAACCAAGGGTCAGACACTTAACTGACTGAGCCACCCAGGTGCCCCTGATTCTGTTCTTTTCGGGAACTTCAGACAAGACTGACCCGGACCATGACTCCCAGTAGGGGCATCAGAGATACATGAAGGGTATGCTTCAGCCAGGCTCCCCATGGAAAGCCAAGCCAATTAAATCATTAAACTGGGTGCAGCGAGAGGTATTGGCAACGGAACATAACCTGCTTCAGTAGGCCAGCAGGAAGTCCAGGGTAACACAGTTGTTCATTACCACTCATGCTAAAGTGTTTAGAACCCTGTCATCATATGTGGGAAATGTACAAAATAGGCCAATAATAATAGGATGAGGCCTAAGGGAATCATATTAGTGTCCAGAAAGTGAATTTTGTTCCGTTAATTCATGTTCAGTATCAAGGGAGCCTGCTCCTCCCTCGAGGTTCTTTGAAGTGTCTAAATGTGAGCATCCATTTCAGAGGTAAGCTTGGGGCATGGAGGGAAAGTTTATGGACTGAGACTTTTTTTAGATTTTTACTATGTCATTACAAATGCAGCATCCTCATTTTACTGCAGATAAACTCACACTTTCCCATCTCCAGAGATCTTAGAGACCAAAACATTGGCCAGATCTCATAAAAATATTTGTTTCCCTACAGAGTTTCTATTTGGGATTATGAGAAAGTTTTGGAAATGGACAGTGGGGATAGTTGGACAACTTTGTTAATGTACTGGAAGCCACTGAGTTGTACACTTAAAGATGGTTGAGGTAGTAATTTAAATTTTACTGCAGTTTTTACAAATATTTGTTGTCCTTCATTATCTTACCTCATTGGGTGCATTTTTCTCTGAGCAGAGTGTCAGCTACGCACACTTTCTGATCTCCCAGGAGGAACAAAGGAAGGAACTAGGGAAAGTGTACAAAGGTTTATTTAGGAATAGCAGAGATCTGCAGTTTGTGACAAGCAACCTATAGCAAAAACCGTACGCTAGTCCAACAAACAAAGGAGAGGAACATTATTTTATGCAGAAGGAGAAAGTTGGGAGGGGTTGTTTTGAACAAGAGTCCATTGGAGAAAAGGAAGAGTTCGGGTGATGATGGTTTCTCATTGAGTTGCTGGGGAAGTCTATTTCTCACAGGAGATGCAATGTACATCTTCTGTTGGGGACAGTAATTTCCTGTTGAGGATTCTTCTGTTGGGGGTGTATAATTGATAATTCTTACAGTGATTAAGGAGTGGTACCCTGTGAGAGCTTCCCTCTGGCCTCTCGACTGCATTTTAGTAAGGTTTTCTCTTCCCACAAGACAAAGTTTTTTGTTTGTTTTTTTTAAGATTTCATTTATTTATTTGACAGAAAGAATGACATCACAAGTAGGCAGAGAGGCAGGCAGAGGGGAAAGCAGGCTCCCTGCTGAACAGAGAGCCCGATTGGAGGCTCAACCCCAGGACCCTGAGATCATGACCTGAGCAGAGAGCAGAGGCTTAACCCACTGAGCCACCCAGGCGCCCCAGGACAAAGTTTCTGAGAATAAATTACAATTCTATCAGAACAACAGGTTCAGCACCTAGTCCTTGACACATCCCTTGGGAAACAAATCCCTCAAGCCAGGAAGAATTACAGCAATTCAGAATTCCCTCCCCTTTCACCAAAAAACAATTTAGAGGATTCCTAAGACTTATTGTAGACTGTCCATTTCCAACTTAATGTAATTATCTGCTTCCTTCTATGACGTGCTAATGACATCCCTGAAGCTCTACCGTGGCTAATATAGAGAACTCTCCCACTCTGGTTCTCTCAAATTATAATAAGCGGTTTTCTTTTTCTTGGTACCTGAAAGGGATGGCCAAGCTCTCGGACTTTTAACCCAAAATCATAGTGGAAATCAGAGGCCCATTAGACAAAACAGTTGCTCTCCTAACCCAGTAAAGAAGACAGTAGCCTCAGCCGCACATCTAGACAAGCCGTCTTATTTAAACTCAGGGTCACCTCTTCACCTCCAGTGTAGTGTCAGAGGCTCCAGACCAGGTGCTGTTACAGCGTTACCCCCTCTTGCCTCAGGTGCAGTTTGCAGCTCCCTTCCCAGGTAAGAGGAATCACAGGAGGCTGAACTATATTGAAAAGAATGAATCACGAAGAGTGGATTTCTGTAACCATAGGAAAAGCTCAAGTGCAGCTATGCAGCGATTGTATTCATTACATCCACGGGGAACGTGCAGCAACAGCTGCTCAGTGAAGAGTACGATGCGTTCACGTACGCACCAAGATTTGAAAGCAAATGTTATTCAGTTAAAACAAGTAAGAGCACCGGGCTGGGGAGGAAAATAAACCGCCCGGTTCCCAGCCGCCCGCTCGGTCCCCGCGTAAGGAAAAGCTGCATCTTATCTCCTCGTCCAGCCGTGGCCAGAACCCGCGTCCACGCCGCCGCCCTTCCCGCGAGGCCCCGCCCTTCCCGCGAGGCCCCGCCCTTCCCGCGAGGCCCCGCCCTTCCCGCGAGGCCCCGCCCCTTGCGCGGTCCGCGGAGACCGGAAAGGCGCATGCGCAGGGCGGCGGCCATGTTGGCCGCGCGCCACTCCCGCGTCTCAGAGAAAGTCGCTTCTCAGCTCACGCCCTCGGAGCGCCTACGCGGGAAAGATGGAGCCCGAGAGGGAGGCGCAGGGTTGAAGGTCCCTTCTTCCGAGAGCCGAAAGCGGCTGGGCCCCCGGGGCGGCAACGGCAACCCCGGGGGGAAGGTCTTTCCTGACCGCCGTGACTCCGGCGTCCCCCCGCCCCCGGCAGCCTGACGGTCGTGTTTCCGCCACGCGGTGCGCGTGTGGGTATCGGTTATTGAAATTCGGTAAGTTCTCCGGTGGAGAGAGGGACCTTTGCGGGTTCTTAGGGAGCACGTGTGTGTGTGACACAAATAAATGAGGAGTGAACGGATTCGCCGAAGTCCAAGACGTGGCTCGGCAGAGCCCTGCCAACGCCCGGAGCTTCGAGCGTGGGAGCCTGAGCGGAAGGGCGAGGCTGGCGGTTACCGTTAGCTGGACTTGACCCTGAGTAAGAGGGGTGTGGACGGGTGGCTTTTTCTTTCGGCCGTTCGTCTGGAAATTCGTCCTTAAAAGCTGTGGCGGCAGTGACACGAGCATCCGTGGAACCTTCGTCCACGTTCACGAGTTGCTAAGATTTTGTCTCTCGCCCTGGGTACTGTTATGATGAACCAGTTAATGGTAAATTGCATTCACTTACTTCACCCCTTAATGGTAAGCATGCATCAGGACAGTCTTCTGCTAAAAACAGAACTCCACTGCAGGTCCAAGAAAGTAGAATTTCTCCATTTTTCCGAAACTGTCTATTAAAGTTGTCGGGATTTTGGGAGGAGCTGGGATCCGAACAAGATTTGTATATTGCATTTTTTTTTTTAGCACTTTGATCTTTTTTACCTAAAATATTTGCATTTTAAAAAAAAATAATTTTGCTTCTTGAACGTTCCAGGAGAGTTTTATTGTAAAATGTTGGCGTTCCAATACGATGTTGTCTTCCTATGGTTTCACATATTTTTTTGTTTTTGAAGATTTTACTTATTTGTCAGAATGAGGGTGCAAGCAGGGGAAGCGGCAGGCAGAGGGAGAAGCAGGCTCCCCACTGAGCAAAGAGCCTGATGTAAGAGTTGATCCCTGGATTCTGGGATCATGACCTGAGCAGGGGGCAGAGGCTTAACCAACTGAGCCACCCAGGCGTCCCTTCCCTACCATTTCATTTCATTAACTTGTCTATTTCTTGTAAAGTAGACTTGGGTCTAAAGCAGTACGTCTAATGCATATGTATTGTGTGGTACAGATGTAATTTTTTATAATGTTTAGTAGACAACTAAGAACAATTTTAAGCTGTGAAATTATTTTTAGTGTGTTTTATGTAATCCAACTTATCCAACTATCAATATAAATCTATTAGTGAAATTAATGACTAATGTAGTTAATAGAGAATTTTTAATGAGAAATTTTACGTTTCTTTCCTTTTGTAATAAGTTGCTGGAACCTGGTGTGTACATGGATCTCAGTGTGGATGCTGAGTTTTCATTGGAAACCCTTGATCTGTATTTCACTCTTACTGTTTTGCTGTAGAAAAAGATCTCCAAATCCAGATTGTTCAAACATACTGAAATTTTTTTTTTTAAGTAACTGAATCAATTTTATTTCTAAATTCTAATTAATTAAAAGTAAATAAAATTAAGAACCTAGTCCCTCAGTCACACTAGCCATATTTCATGTTCACAGTACCCAAAGAACGAGCCAGTGCCTGCCTGGTTAGACTACAAATTTAGACATTTGAACGTTTCTGTGTACTTGGTATTGTATCTCATCAGAAAGCAGGTAAGTGCAAGTTGTCCCATTGTTTATTAGGAACGAGAAACATTTAGTCAAGGTCACTTCTCTCATAGTCATGTATTTTTTTGAGGTAATCCTTGGCTGATACTTGGCAACAGGATCATCTGTTTCCTAACAGCCTTTCATCCAAAGGTTTCACATCACTCGTCTGTCTTTGCCTTAATCTGTTTTTACATTGGGGTGGGCACAGATACAAAGTCATGTTTTTCCTAATTCTGTCATTCCTTCTCCATTCTTTAGCTATGCAGCTTTCTTTCCCCACCTCCTCTTTCCTCTACTTTTTTTTCTTTTTGGATTATCACAATATATTCTTGGGACTTTTCTTTCATTCACTATTATTTTGATGCTCAAATTGTCCCAAATTTGCCCAAGGGTAGTCCTTTTGAGTCCTGTGTTCCTTCAACATGAATCCTTTTAGTCTTTAAACCCTATTAGTCTTTATTTTTTTTTTTTTAAGATTTTATTTATTAATTTTACAGAGAGAGAGATCACAAGTAGGCAGAGAAGCAGGCAGAAAGAGAGGGAGAAGCAGGCTCCCTGCTGAGCAGAGAGCCCGATGCGGGGCTCGATCCCAGGACCCTGAGATCATGACCTGAGACGAAGGCAGAGGCTTTAACCTACTGAGCCACCCAGGTGCCCCAAAACCCTATTAGTCTTTAAGTGTAAGATAAATCCCCAGTTCACTTGGTACTTTTTTTTTTTAAGACTTATTTGAGAGAGAGAGAACACAAGCAAGGAAGAGGGGAGGGGCAGAAGGAGAGGGAGAAGCTTGTTGAATAGGATGTTGAATGGAGGACACTAGACCCTAATGCATGTCATATGATTTTATATGAAATTCAAAAACAGGAAAGATTATAGTGTTAGAAGTCAAAATAGTGCTTTAATTTGGAGAGGAGAAAGGAATAATTTAGATGAGGCATATGAGTGCTTCAGGGTAGGGAAATTCATGATAATGTACTGTATACTTGTTATTCTATGCTTGTTTGAATAATTCGATAAAATATTTGAAAAATGAACTCAACTATAATTTCCAAGTGTTTGGAAAGATCAACAAAATGAACATAAAGCATTAGTAAAAAAATAATAGTGTAAGGAAGGAAGGAATTTTAAAAAGGCAAATTTAATGAAAAACTAAGAGGTGAGTTTTTTTTAGTAAAAAAGATAAACTTTGGGCAAAGTCTGATTTAGCACTCTACCTACTCAACATTTACCCTCTGGTAAGACTTAGGGGATTGGTCAGATCATTTACATGAGTGTTTCTAAGCTGCCAGTGAAGTAGAGCAGTATTTGAAATATATTCTGAGTTTATTTTGTTTACCATGGAATTGTTCTAGTGCTTTGGATCAAAAGTACACTATTTTTTAGTCAACTTTTTAGGCAAGTCAGATGTCAGTTTTTCAAGAGTCTTCTGAAATGGTAGTTTTTCTACTATCTAGTCCAACTGGTAATTGTGTGGCCCAAGGCTTCAGGCATACAAAAACATTATTAGGCAGGGTGTTCCATGGACTCAGGTTGTCTCCCACAGCCCCACCAAGAATAGGTCTGAAGACGGGCTTTTCTCAGGAAAGTGCAGGATTTGAGCAACCCAGACCTGTTGAGTTAATCATTTCTTACACACCATTTTATAATCATTGTCCAGGTATGTTGGCAAATAACAACCTCAGGAGTTCAGGCTTTTGAGATAGAGTAACCTGTGTTCAGACTCTCGTCTTTCTAATTGGTAATCTTGGGCCAGTGACTGCTCTCTCAGTGTAGGTTTCCTTAACTGTGGAATGACAATAATAACTATGGTGATAATCACTGCTTCTGGCACATAATAGGTACTCAGTAAATGACGATTATTATTTATATTCATGTGGTATACTCTACAGTTTTTAATGGCTTTCACATATGTAATTTCATTTCTACAGAGAGCTAATAAATGATGCTTCATGACAGCTGAGTAATGCTTGTTTCTTAAAGACCGATGTTATATGGCAAGCTTCCACTGCTACTTAATCAAAAGGAATTGAGATCGACCTATCTCCGCTAAACTCAGACCCTGTCTTGAAGGACTTTGAGAACAAGAAGGATTCAAACAGATTTTACCGTCATACCCACAGGATGCCAGCCATTGATCTTTTTTCTTATGGTAAGTCCTTACTGATGCTCCTGTCAGAGACTGTTTTACCTGGCCTATAAACAGCCTCTCTTGGGGTCAGGGTCTAAGCAATCCTGTTTCTATGCTCCTAGGAGAGGGGCTTAAGTAGATAAGAACATCCTGATGTCTATATTCTAGGATGTGGGAAGGAGGGGTGAGGATGGGTTTTTTGTGGGGGAGGGTCTGCTTAATCACATGATGGGATTCATTATTGTTTGCCAAAGAAAACAACAATTTTACCTCTCTGGACTTCAAATTTCTTTTTCTGTAAAATGGAATTATTAAACTTTTCCTTCCAAAGTTCAAAACCCTTCTGATTTCAGATGAGGCAGGCTGCTAGGGTATTTTATGGCAACAGCATGTGTGTCAGTTTAGAATCAGTGTGGAGTAGCTCCTAGCCTGAATGGGAATTTTAGGGAACCTAGGTTCTCAGGTTTTATTTCTTCTCCCCAAGGTCACCTTTCTCGAGATTTTTTCTGTCTTCGTGAGGAGAAATCAGAAGGGGAAAGGATAGTGACCAGATGTCTAACAAATTTTTCTCAGGTAAGTAGGAAATTTATTCTTTTATAAAAGTACATGCTTCTTCCTACCAAGTAGACATGTTTCCTTGTAATAGAACAGTTTCTTTATGTATATAGGGCCTTCCTAGTGACTGAGTACCCAGTTAAATTTCCTCAGGTTTTAGAATTTTTTAGGTGGTTGACAGAAGACATAGGGAAATGATACTATTATCCCAGTGTTTGCTAATTCAGTCCAACTCTCATCCATGCTGATGAGCGCTCTCAGTGTGCTATGTTACATTGTGAGCGCGTGGACATGTGTTTCTCAGAATGTGTGCTGTTGCTGGAGGAATGATTCATTTATTTGCCAGCATTTATTGTGTCTGTAACGTCCTCAGTCCTGTCAATAGAGAAGAATAAACAAGTGTACAGTGTATTTGTGGTGAGATATATTCAACTGGGTGAAAGAGGAGCTCTTAAAGTTATATGACTGGATGAGGTCAGCAGTGAATATGTGTAGATAGGAGAAGCCCTGGGAGAGATGATGGGAGGACATGGAATACTGTCTGAGCTTTGGGTCTCCAGTTCTCTTTCTCCAGTGAACGTGGGTTTAGATGCCAACTACCTGATTCTGGGATGTTTGTGATGGTTTAGGACCCAGTGACCTTTGAGGATGTGGCTGTGGAATTTACCCAGGCAGATTGGACTTTGCTGGATCAAACCCAGAGAAGGCTGTGCAGTGATGTAATGCTGGAGAACTACAGCAGTCTGGCCGCAATAGGTAAGGTTGGTGCCATGTCTTCGCTTAGCTTTTTCTGGAACAAATCTTTCTTAAGTGACTGTATTCTAGACTCTGTGCTGATTAATGGCAATGCAGTGGTAAAAAGAGCAGATACTGTTTCCGTTCTTGTAGATCTTATCTTGAAGTGGCTTCCCCTTGAAAATGAAGATTTGTTTGTTGCCTTAGGACTTCCAGAATGTTTCAAAATACAAGCTTGAGCCTGGGTTTCAGGGGAAAGATTGGCATCCCTTTTGGTGAACAGTGAGAGAGTATGTGTTTGCATTTTAGTTTCATTTGAAACTAAATTTCATTTTTTGGTCTGAAAAACAAAGTTTATTGGTTTGAAAAAGTTGTCACAAACATTGTATTGTTTCTCAAGTTATACCTGACAGTATTTGGTATCCCTGGAGAGCAGAATCTTGATCATGATTTATGGATTTGTCATCCCTTGCGCGTTCTTGTATCAAGCTTTTTTCTCTGAGAGCCAAGTACCATACATGCGGACCAGATCTGATCTTTCAGGCAGAACAAAAAGGAAAGTGGAAGATAGTGGGAAGAGTTCTGCAAAGTAAAGGAAAAGGGAGAGGTGATTTCTTTATGAAAAACAGTAAGAATCCATGAGAGCTGCAGTCTATTTGGAAATGTTAAATGGGAAGCTTTTGAAGATGGATTTTTCCTGAGAATGCTGGTGCCTTTGCTTTCTGTGGTTCCTTGGGTACTTTAGACTTCTCTTTAACTTTTGATCCACCTTTCTGAAACTTCCTTTTGGCCTGACAGATCTATTTCTTTAAATTTCGCATTTAGCTCTTTATTCATTTCCTTTCATTCTTTGCTTTCCTGGTTACGCTGCTTTCTGTTGACCAGCAGTCTCAACATTTATCGAATCATTTCTTAGGAAATCACTTACCAACTTGACCAGCACTTTATCATTGCCAAACTCTTAATATAGCCAGAATTCTCAATCTCTATATATTAATTTCTTTTTATTTTATATTTTAAATCAGTTTTCAAAAGTAAGTAGACGTCAGCCTTTTTTTTTTTAAACACTTTCCTTCCATCATTTATTTCTCCGAGACCTTAATATTTTTTTTTAATCTTATTTCAGATTGGGAGATTTGTCTTAGTACCAAATGGTCAGCACCTCAGCAGAATATTTTGCAGGGGAAAACACCCAATGTGGTAGAAATGGTAAGATTCAGTGTGTAATTCCTTACCTTCCACACCAACGGAAGATTGGAAATTCCATTAGATAGAAAAGCGACCTGATAACCATAACAGATATTTGGGGCTAGTGTTACTCATCTCAAACAAAACTGTTCTCACAGAGTCTCTGAGCATTACGAATTTGACAAACCTTTTATTTTTTTAATCTTAATTTAAATTTTAATTTAATCTTAATTTTATTTTTTTCAGTGTTCCAAGATTCATTGTTTATACACCACACCCAGTACTCCATGCAATACATGCCCTCCTTAATACCCACCACAAGGCTCACCCATCCCCCCACCCCCTTCCAAAACCTTCAGTTTGTTTCTCAAAGTCCACAAACCCTTTAAATACATAATTGAGATAAAGTGTTGGATAAATAATTTCATCTCAGTCAATTATCAGCTAATTTTACTTCATGCCTTACTGAATGTAGTAAAGACTACAATAGAACTTTTTAGCACGAGGATCATCGCTTCATTCTGCTTGAAAGCACTGAGGTCTGGAGCCATGCATTGCATGTGGTGAAAATGGAAGAAAAAAACCAAAAAACTTCAGTCATACTGATTTGTTTCCTGTGTAGTATAACTGAATTCAATGCAGAGGGGAGAATCTCTGAATGTAATAAAGCTGGAGAACTTTTATAAGTCATCACTAATCTCTTCATCAGTAGGAGAGAAGCTGTATTGGAGAGGAATTCCTTAATTTTAACCATTGGGAAGAAGCCTTGAGTGAATACTCCTGCTTTAAGATTTACAGAGTACTCACATTAGAAAGAAACTTGTGAGTGTAACCAATGTGTAAAAGCATTCACAAAGAACTCTGTCCTTAATCTACATAACAAAACCCATAATAGAGAAAAGCCTCCTAAGTGTAATCAATGTGAAACAGTTTTCAGCCAAAATCCACATCTGGTTCATGAGAAAACTTAAAAGAAACCCTATAAATGCAGTGATGGTGGGAAAGGCATTCCTTCTTCCTTACACTTTAGAGAAGGTGTAAGAATTCATAGTGGAGAAAGGCCACATATCTTTAAAGAACGTAGGAAAGCTTTTTCTCATTCTACAAGCTTTTTTGTACATATTCAAATGAACAATAGAAAAAAGTCTTACAAATCTAAAGAATGTGGGAAAACCTTTATTTGATCTTGTCTTATCATTTAAGAACTCAAAGTGAGGGGCACCTGGGTGGCTCAGTAGGTTAAAGCCTCTGCCTTCAGCTCAGGTCATGGTCTCAGGGACCTGGGATCGAGCCCCACACGGGGCTCTCTGCTTAGCAGGAAGCCTACTTCCCCACCTCTCTGCCTGCCTCTCTGCCTACTTGTGATCCCTCTCTCTCTGTCAAATAAATAAATAAAAGTCTTAAAAAAAACTCAAAGTGAACTGATGCCTATGGAATATAAGAAATTTGAGAAAGCCTTTCCTTACTCCCCAAATCTTGCTAAATTACACAATTTCATATGAGAAACACTGTGTTTGCAAGGAGTGTAGTAAAGAGTTTACTTGTTTCCCAGAACTTAATATCCAGGTGTGAGTTCACGTCAGTGAAAAACCATATGAGTGTAGAAAAAAATGTGAAAACCTTCACTGATTCTGCAGGTCTTATAAAAACACATAAGAACTCACACTGGAGAGAAGACTTAAGAATGTAAGGAACATGGAAAAGGCTTTGTTAGTTCCTCACACCTTATTATACTTATAAGAACTCACACTGGCAAGAAGGCTTATGTTTGTAAGGAAGGTGGAAAGCCTTTAGTAAACTCATCTTGCTTTAAAAGTCACATGCAAACTCACCTTGAGTAAAACCCTATAATTGTAAGCAGTGTGGGAAAGCCTTTATTTGATCCTCATTTCTTATTTAACATTTAAGAACTCAAGAGTAGAGACACCCTTTGAATGTAAATACAGGAAAGTATAGAAAGACCTTTTGAATGTAAGGAAATACAGGAAATCATTTAGATATTCCTCATACTTTAGTTAACATGACATGTACTGGAGAGAAGCCATGTAAATGTAAAAAATGTGAGAGCTATTTCATCAGGCCTTACAGTACACATGAGAACTCACACTGGTGGATGACCTTTTGAATGTAAGGATTGTGCAAAAGCCTTTACTCAGTCCACATATCTTTTTTATTTTTTAAAAAGATTTTATTATTGGGGCGCCTGGGTGGCTCAGTCATTAAGCGTCTGCCTTCGGCTCAGATCATGATCCCAGGGTACTGGGATCAAGCCCCACATCGGGCTCCCTGCTCGGCAGGAAGCCTGCTTCTCCCGCTACCATTCCCTCTGCTCATATTCTCTCTCTCACTGTGTTTCTCTCTGTCAAATAAATAAAATCTTTAAAAAAAAAAAAAAGAAGATTTTATTATTTGTTAGAGCACAGGCAGAGGGAGGAGCAGGCTCCCTGCTGAGCAAGGAGCCTGACACCGGACTCGATCCCAGGATCCTGGTATCATGACCTGGGCTGAAGGCAGTTGCTTAACCGACTAATCCACGTATGTGACCCTCAGTCCACATATCTTATTTAACATTTAAGAACTCACAGTGGGGAAAAACAATATATAGATGAGGAATGTGGGAGAACCTTTACTACTACTTTATGCCTCACTGAATGTATGTTTCACTTTTGAGAGAAGCTTATGCTTGCAAAGAATATGGACAAGTTTTTTAATACTTTCTCTTAGAAAACATACTAATTCATAGTGAAGGTAACCTTATTAATGAGGAATGTAGGAAGCCTTTAGCTCTGCCTTATACTTTACTATTAAGCTGTGATTTCACAGGTATGGAAAATTTATAAATATAAAATGTGTAGGATTTTTTAAAAAAAAATTTTATCCCCACTTTGGGAAACTATGAAAGTACACATTAGGAGAGATCCCATGAGTGAAAGGGTTATAGGAAAGCCTTTGATTGTTCTTTGTTATTAGGAAACATAATTCACACTGGAGAGGAACTGTAAATTGTAATTGTAGGGAATGTAGAAAGGACTATGCTAATTTATGTTACATGTAATAAGTCGCATTGGAGAGATTGTGTGTGAATGTAAAAACACTGTTTTCAGCAAATATCTTACATATGTTTATAAAAATTGAGGTCCTAAGAGGGTTTTTTATTTTTATTTATTTTTTTTTTTTAAAGATTTTATTTATTTGACACACAGAGATCACAAGTAGGCAGAGAGGCAGGCAGAGAGGGGGGGAAGCAGGCTCCCCGCTAAGCAGAGAGCCCGATGCGGGGCTCGATCCCAGGGCCCTGAGAACATGACCTGAGCCGAAGGCAGAGGCTTTAACCCACTGAGCCACCCAGGCGCCCCCTAAGAGGGTTTTTTAAATGAAAAACCTCTGTGGGACACCTGGGTGGCTCAGTTGGTTAAGTTTCTTGCCTTCAGCTTGAGTCATGATCTCAGGGTCCTGGGATCAAGTACCATAATGGGCTCTCTGCTTAGCAGGGAGCCTGCTTCTCCCTCTGCCTGCTGATCCCCCTGCTTGTGTGCACTCTGTCTCTCTCTCTCTCTCTCAAATAAATAAATAAAGTCTTTTAAAAAATTGAGTGAAGGGTGCCTGGGTGGCTCAGTAGTTAGGCATCTGCCTTCGGCTCAGGTCATGATCCCAGGGTTCTGGGATCGAGCACCGCATCGCGCTCCCTGCTTGGCAGGAAGCCTGCTTCTCCCACTACCATTCCCTCTGCTTGTGTTCCCTCTCTCCCTGTGTTTCTCTCTGTCAAATAAATAAAATCTTAAAAAAAAAAAAAAGAAAGAAAAGTGAAAAACTTTTATTACAAAAGGTTTTTTGTTGTGTTTTGTTACAAAATATTTTTGAATAAAATCTAAAAGTTTAGGGATTTTTATTTTTTAAAAAGATTTAAAAGATTAGGGAAAGATTTAGAGTACAAATCTTCACTTATTGCATACAAAAAAATTGATACTGGAAAAGAAAACCATTTTTTTTTAAATGAATTGTCTCTGTGTATGTGTGTGTGTGTGTCTTTTCTCAAAGTAGACCAGTAATTTTAAAGACGAATGTTGAACATCTTTTCACATACTTGTCATCCATTTATCTTTGGTGAAATGTATGTTCAAATATCTTTTTTCTTATTGTTAGAGTCTGGGTTGTTATTATTTTTAAAGATTTTATTTATTTATTTGACAGAAAGAGATCACAAGTAGGCAGAGAGGCAGGCAAAGGAAGAGGGGGAAGCTGGCTCCCTCCTGAGCAGAGAGCTGGATGCGGGACTTGATCCCAGGACCCTGAGATCATGACCTGAGCCAAAGGCAGAGACTTTAACCCACTGAACCACCCAGGCGCCCTGGTTTGTTATTATTGAGTTTCGTTTTCTTAACAGGTTTATTAAGGTATAATTGCCATGCAATAGGCTGTACATATTTTAAGTGTATGACTTAAGTTTTGATGCATACGGACATCCATGAAATCAGTTTTCCTGTACACTTGCAATGAACAAATAGAGTTTGAAATTGTAAACACAGTACTATTTATATTAGCACAACAAAATATGTGCATAGTCCACATGGGGAAAACTACAGAACTCACATGACTAAAATCAAAGAACTAAATAAATGGAGAGATATTTAATGTTCATGGGTAGACTCTGTATTGTCAAGATGTTAGTTCTTCCAAACCTGACTAAAGAGTCAGTCCAGTCAAAATCCTAGCAACTTATTTTGTGGATATTGACAAACTGATTCTGATGTTTTTATGGGGATGTGAAAGACCCAGAATAGATAACACAGTATTGAAGGAGAACAAGGTTGGAGGACTGAAACTACCTGGCTTCAGGACTTTCAATATAAAGCTACATTAAGTCAGCTGGTATTGGTAAGAAAATAGATTAATGCAACAGAACATATATACATATGTTCATATGTATGAACATACAACAGGCCCACATAACTTATCTTTGACAGAGGAGCAAAGGCAGTGGGATGGAGTGAAGATAATTCTTTCCAACAAATGATGCTGGAACAATTAGACATCCACATACAAAAGAATGAACCTAGACACTGAACACTTTTCACAGAAATTGACTCAAAATGCATTGTAAACCTTAAATGTCCTTGGATGTAGCAATACCTTTTGAATATAAAACTGAAGGCTTGATCCATAAGAGAAATAATTGATAAACTGGTCTTCATTAAAATTAAAAACTTAAACTGTGTGAAAGAAAGACCTTGTCAAGAGAGTGAGAAGACAGGCACGAGTTGGGAGAAAATATTTGCAGAAGACATTGGATAAAGGACCATTATCCAGAATATACAAGGAACTCCTAAAACTCAACAGTATGAAATAGCCTATCAAAAATGGGCCAAAGACCTTAACAGACACTTCTCCACAGAAGATGTACAGATGGCAAATAAGCATTTATGAAAAGACGCTCCACATCATATCAGAAAAGTACAAATCAAAATGAGATACCACCACACATCTATGAGAATGGGCAAAATCTGGAGCACTGACAGCACCAAATGCTTCTTTGCTGGTGGGAATACAAAATTGTACAGCTGCTTTGGAATAGTTTGGTGGTTTCTTATAAAACTAAACATGCTCTTAGCAAATGATCCAGTATCCAGTGTCCTTGGTATTTACCCAAAGAAGTTGAAGACTTATGTTCATTCAGAAACCAACACATGCATGGTGTTTCAGGCGTTTTTCTTTGCACATGAATGTTTATAGCAGTTTTATTCATACTTGCAAAACTTAGGTAGGTGAATGAATGTCTTCAGTAGGAAAACGAATAAATGAACTGGTGCATCTACACAATGGAATATCCAGCACTGAAAAGGAATAAGCTATCAGGCCTTGAAAAGACTTGGATGCACCTGAAGTGCAAATTACTAAATGAAAGAAGCCAATCTGGAAGGGTTACATACTGTACGATTCCAACTCTGTGACATCCTGGAAAAGGCAGAACTATGGAGATCAGTAGTTTTTGGGTTGGGGGAGGGACAGCCTAGGGTATGACTAGGCAAAGCACAAGGGATTTTGAAGGCAGTGAAATACCTTGTATGATACTATAATGGTGAATCTGTCACTCTGTAGTTGTCCAGACCTTAGAATGCACAACACAAAAAGTGAACCCTAACGGACTTTGGATGCCAATAATGTGTCCGTGTTCATCAGTTGTAACAAATTTACCACTCTGGTGTGAAATGTTAGTAATGGTGTAGGTTATCCATGTGTGAGGGCAGGAGTATATGGGAAATCTCTGTACCTTGCTGTTAAATTGTGAACCTAAAGCTGTTGAGGGGAAATAAAAATCTTAAAATGAATAGAGACCTTTGAATCCCCAAACTGTAGGCAGGGAGCAAAATGAAATAGGTCTATAAAACTACTCCGTTAAAAATATGGTCCTATGGGAAAGCAGGTATGATTCAGGTAGCATAACCCCACAGAGAATCATTCCTGTGAGGTAGTACTCCTCCTTATGAAAGGAATAGACAAGATAGGTTCCTATCTTTCAAAATTGCTGTGGATCATTGGCTGCAGTAGGCCTCCCATTCCTCCCACTCCTTCCTTCCTTTTTTTTATTGATAAGCAGCCAGCATTTTATTTTTTTAAAGGTTCTTTCATTTTTTTTTAGTAATCTTTACACCCAGTATGAGGTTTGAACTTAAAACTCTGAGATAATCACATGTTCTTGTGACTGAGCCAGCCAGGCACCCCCCCCCACCCTTTTCTTAGTATGAATGTCTATTATGATTATCCTTTCCTCCTCACAATTATATATATTTAGAGAGAGAGAGGGAGAGAATGTGTGGGGAGTAAATAACTTGTCTCTTTACTTCACAAATCTTCAAATCAAGAGGGACATACTCAAACTAAACCCAAGTAGTCTTTTCCAGATTGGACCTGATTTAGATGTTAAGATTTTGGACATAGAGCATGAGTCTGATACTATGGGCACAAGATTTTGGCATGGTTTTAATAAGCGGTGACTATTTTGTATATGGAAGATACATAAATAATTTGTGGCAGACTGTGATGGTTTTAAAACATGGCCCCAAAATTCTTAAACTCTGTTCAGACCTCCCCTTGAATCTGGGCATATTTTTTTACCTTTTCTGAGAGGAGTACAATATAAATGGTGCCATGTGATTTCCCAATCTAGGTTATAAGAGGCCATGGAATTCCCTCCTGGTTATCTTGGCATCTTCCTCTGTTGGGATACTCCCAGTTGGTATGCTTCCCTTGGAAACAAGCAGTTATGCTTTGACATGGAGGGGCTACATGAAGATGCTCCTCTCAGCAGTCCCCAGCTGTGCTCAGCCCTCTATTTCAAGGAAGGCAACCAGATGCATGTGTGAGTCTCCAGATGACTCCAGGCCCTTGTCTGTGGAGTCACCTTGAGCTGTGTGAGTCTTCCCAGGTAAGGCCCTGGTCTTTGTTGGGCAGAGACAATCCATTCATTCCCTTGTGTCTTGTCCAAATTCCTGACTCATGATCTGTGAAAATAATAAAATGGTGGAGAGTCCACACCAGCGGTTTTCAAATTTTTTTATCTCAGGACACCTGTATACTCTAAAATGGATCCAAAATGCTTTATTTTATGGGCATTGTTAAGACAGATGTTTCAAATATTTATAATTCATTTTGTAATGTTCATATTTATGAAAAATAACTTCCAAAATGAAAACCAAAAAAATGTGAGAAGTGAGTCTCTTCTTGACCAAACTTTAGTAAGTCTCCTGAACCTTTTCCTAGGTCTGTTGGTGCACTTATAAAATCCAGGGTTTGTTTGTTTGTTTAATTTTTTTTTTTTTATAAAATCCAGTTTTTTTTTTGGTTTTTTTTTTTTTAAGATTTTATTTTTATTATTTGTCAGAGAGAGAGAGAGAGAACACAAGCAGGCAGAGAGACAGGCAGAGGCAGAGGGTAAAGCAGGCTCCCTGCTGAGCAAGGAGCCCGATGTGGGACTCGATCCCAGGACCCCGGGATCATGACCTGAGCCGAAGGCAGCTGCTTAACCAACTGAGCCACCCAGGCGTCCCTATAAAATCCAGTTTTAACAAGAACCCTGCTTAGTCAGTTTAGCAAGCTTTCCCTCATCCTCCACTGTCCTTCAGGTGATTTCTAATCACCCTGGCCTATCTTCAGCAAAGATTCTGTTAGGTCATTTCAGCCAGAATCACTAACCCCTCTTGTTTCCTCTTAGTAATTTTCCATCCACTGACCCCTGTCCTGCTCCTTGGCTGTAAGTTCCCATTTACCATGCTGTATTTGAGCTTGAACCCATTCTCCCCCACTGTAAAGTCTTGTTTCAGTGGTCCCTGTACCTATCTCGATGGCTGAAAAAAGTCTGTCTCACCATCTTTAACAGGTGTCAATTATTTTTTTTTTTCTTTCAGATTAGTGACAAGCTTTGTCAAAAGATTTTGTAAATCATTTTGTCTAGCTTAATTGATGACAGCTGGAGTCTCAGAGGTGATTCTGCATTCAGTTTTTTGCCATAAGTTATTTTAGATGAAGTATATATAGAAAATTTGGCTTCAGTGAGATACATCAGTGAAAAAGACAAATATTTTCAGATAATTTTGGCTCTTTGATACTCTGCCAAAATTCAATAGTAGTTTCTTAAAGATTTGGTTGCACTGTGGAGTATGAAATTCTGTGAGTGAACTCTTCTTGTTCTAGTAAAATCCATTGATTTTTTTTTTTTTTTGCACTTTGGATATTTTACCCATACGTGATTTTGTGCCATCATGTTACTTGTATAGGAAATAGTTCACTATATTCATATTTTTCAAATGTTGACTTATTCAAGCATCATGCACTAATACAACTTGATCATGGCAGAAAGGTTTGTAAATGTTGACATCAACTGTCAACATTATTGTTGCAGATATATACATTTTCCAGATTTTTTCTCATGGCTCAGGGGCATTTTTATGGAAAACTGGATTTTTTATTTATCATGAGTATGTGCCAACAAAGAATACAGTGTGTGTGGCACTTGATGCCACTGCCTTGATTTCTGCCAAGGTGCCAGCACTTACACCTGCCATTGCTTTTATATCATCAACATAAATGTCAACACGATGAGATGGTAAATAATAGAACTATGGTAATAGTAGTTTTGACCTCACAGACTGCCTGAAAGTATCTTCGTGTCCCTCAGTCTGGCAACTACATTTTGAGAACTGCTGTTATATATCACTGTGTTTGGGGTGGTTTGTTACAAAGCAATAATAATCATAGCAGACTTACTCTCTTTTTCTTTTTTATGATTAGTCTCTTCAATGGTCTAGACAGTTAACTGGGAAAATTCCAGGGTCCCAGTGTGCTTCAGAATTTGGTTTGCTTTTTGCCCAAGTAGAGCCTGAGTGTTAAGGGCTCAGACTGGAGCCTGACTATTGGAGTGTGGGTCCTGCCATTGTTGCTTTTGAGTTATGTGTTTGGGGTACTTCCCTTAGCCTCTCCTAAGCCTCATTTCATTTGCTAAATGAGATCATTAATAAGGCAAATGATTTGGTACCAGATGTCAGTGGAAACTTTCCACCCTCACGAGGGCTGGTGAGAGCTCCTGGTTATTTTGCACTTCCTGTATGCTATGAGATGCCAGAAGGCTTTCTGTGGACTGAGTCACTTCGTGTTCATTACAAATCTCTGAGGAGCCACTGTTCTTATTCTACTTATGTGATTTATGTGACATGAAATATGCACCATCATTTTTGGTGGATTTTAGCTCAGTGTTTTCAGTTTAAAGCATTCAATTTTTAGAGCTAACAGAGGAACCATAGCCACTGACTCCAGGCTTTCTGGTCTCATCCGGAGTTAACAGTAGCCAAATTCTGTTCCTCTGGGTTCCGAATTACAAGTGGCCAGATTTTCGGAATTAATTGTGTTCCCCTCGGCAAATAACTCACAATTCAATTAGAACACAGATATTTCCACACACAAATCCAATGTTGATGTTGCAGCTGACCCAGAACGGCCAGCAGAACTGAATCAGGATATAATTGTTTAAATTGAGTCCAACCTTGGTGGGGACTTATGTTGGTTAGGAAGATAGGGGCAATGACCTCACATGTGAATCCATAATGACTTAGAAGTGAGGCTTAAACCCCTTTTCCTTTGCTGCTCAGCCCCTTTTTCAGTCTTAGGGAACTCCCACTTTTCCCCTTGGATAGATCCTATAGCATCAGGGACAGCTCTGAGATCAAGTGCAAGTGGCTATACTCTTTGCGTTGCCCCTTTATTTTTTAATGCCTGCATCTAAGGTGGGGTGCGAACTCACCATCTGAGATCAAGTGTGATTTGCCCTACAGACTGAGCCAGCCAGGAGCCCCCCCCTTCTTTTTTAAGGGAATAAAAAAATTTCTTTCCTGCATTTGTACCCTGCAGTGCCTCCTCGGCCATGTCCCCCAGCCCCTGCCTCCCAGTCCCTTCCCCGCACAGCAGGCCCCCATGGCGGATCCATGGGAAGTCGTGGTCTGTGAAGGCGCCTGGCGCAGCCCGAGTCTGGGTGCGGATGTGACCGGTCGGGGCTCTCTTCCAGGGCTATTGCAGAAGCTGAGTCCCCTTTTTGGTCCATTGGCAGTAGGCCTCACCTGGCTGTATCCCAGGTGTGGTTCTGTGGGTTAAAGGAGGCTGTGTGGGTTTGGGGAGAGGTCAAGGGGACAGTTTCCAGCGCCAGCTGCTTCGAGGCCACGGCACTTCCTCTGGGCCTCATCACGCCCCTCTATGCACCGGGGGCTCTGAGAGGTCCCTGCCTTTCTTCTTTGGGCCTGGACCCCTTTCCATCCGTGGCCACCTGGGATGTTGGGCTCGAGGGGAGGCAGGTGGGGATGCAGTCAGGGCGTGTTGGCGAGGCCTTCAATCCATCCCCCATACTCCTCTTTAAAATTCTCCCCCAAATTAGAGTTATTTTTCCAAAAGAAAATGCCCTTTTCTGTATCTCATTTTCTGCGTTAACTGCATTACCTTGAAATACTCGATCACTTCACAAAGATCTTCCCTTCCGTCCTTCATTCTGACCTGGCTTGGACTTGTGCAGATGCATCCCAGTCCCCTGTGGACCAAGGATTGAGTTGTTCCCCTCTATATGGGGTTGTGTATGTTTCTTCTCGTTTCTGTGTCAGGGTCGATATTTAGAGGTAAAGTTGTGGGGTCATGTGTAGTATTTCTAGGTATTGCCAACCACCATGGTCTATGGGGCTTCTTCTGTTTTGAACCTTCAGAGTGTTTATTTTCCATCTAGCAAGCTGTAGACCTCTTTGGTTTTCAAATAATTTACCTGTAGATTCTTGGATGTTTACATAATGTCATGTCGTCTATGAATAATGACAGGTTTATTTTTCCTTTGTAATCTTACAACCTGTTATGTCTTCTTATCCTTGTCCCCCCAACCCCATCGCGCATTTCTCTCTAACCCTCCCTAATACACAACTCTGGATAAACTTCAAACACTGTGGCAGGCGGCAGGCCATTAAGTCTCTTAACCAGTCTCTTTGCCTGTAGCAGTCCTCCCTCTCTGTCTCCCAGACTGGGTTTGGCTGTTTATATCTTCATGATATCATTGTTTTATTATTTTTTTTAAATTTACTTGAGATAGAGCAAGAGAGGGAACAAAAGCAGGGGGAGCAACAGGCAGAGGGAGAAGCAGGCTCTCCACTGAGCAGGGAGCCTGACATGGGGCTTGATTCCAGGACTCCAGGATCATGACCTGAGCCGAAGGCAGACACTTAACCAACTGAGCCACTCAGGCGCCCCTTCATGATGTCATTTTAACATGTTCCTCAGTCTCTCCTCTTCCCTCTCTTTGTAAACTGCTAATTACATGAAAGAATTTGTCGGGGGTTTTTTTGGCAAAAATATTTCACAGATGGTGCTATTTCTCCCTACATTATATAAGAACTTCTGTGTGATCCAGTTACCTACTTTGTGTTGTTAAGATTTATCATTTGGTTCCAGTGTCAGCTTGATCCTTCCTTTATGAAGTTCTCCAGCTTGTATATACAGTCTTCATTTATCCCCTCGCTAATAAGAGTCCTTATTATTTACAAAAGGAGAAAATGATTACCTAATAGAAGAACCTGTGGCATGCCACCTTACCTATGTGATTAAAATTAACCCTACTAACGGGACAGACTGGATCATATGCCTCTTGAAGTGGCTCACTGAGAAGGACACACATCAATTGTGTGATCCTTCATCCAAAAACAAACTTTCTGAATCTAATCATGAGAAAACATCAGACAAGCCAGAACTGAAGCGGAGTCTGTTAAACATCTGACCTGGACTCTTTATATCTTGAAAGATGAAGACTGAGGAATAGGTCCAGATCAAAGAAGAGTAAAGAACAGTGGTGTGAGGGCATGGTCCCATATGGGAAATTTACAAAGTGATTGCTATAAAGGATATAATTGGACCAGAGTGAAATACTGCATATGGAGTGCGTGTCACATAATAATATTAAATCCATGTTAAATAGTCCTGATTTTGCTCGTTGGGGTTACATTAGAGAATGTCCAAGTTCCTGTGTCACTGTGAAGTATATAGGAGGAAAAGTCATGACATCTGCTGTTTCTCCTTGAATAGATTCTTAACATTCTTGCTGAAACAAGGGAACACGGGTAGGAAGAAAAAGCAAACCTTAATGGTGAAGAGTCTGTGGAAGTTCATCATATTCACACCATTATTCTCTTTCAGTTGAAAGTTTTTTCAAAATTAAAAGTTAAAAAAATCCCCATTCACTTTTCACCTAATATCTTAGTAGCTGTTGATTGTCATTGCCATGATCCATTAATTTACTAGTGTTTGAGAAATGGTGACTTTCTGACTCTAGCATTTTCTTTTTGATAAACAAAGCTTCTTATAAAGCTTGTATGATTCTTCTGTAGAGAAGCACTTTGCTTCATCACAGCAGTTTGGCAATCATAAAATGTTCACAAAAGAGAGAGGGATATATGCTTGATTCTTTCATTTTAGAATTTTCAGAATTATGAGTTGATATCCTGGCCTCCTCCAATACTGACCATTAGGGTTTTTTTTTTTTAAATATCATTATAAACTCATGATTTTGTTTTAGATTTGATGATTTCAACACATTGCAGTCATTATTTTGCAAATTGTTCCATGTTAAGCCAGGGGAGCTCTTTTTGTAAGTTTTCTCCTTTGTCTTTATGACACAACCCAATTAGCCTTTGCTGGGTTTCTTTCTGCTATATGATGTTCCAGACTCACCTTGAATATTTCATGTTCTACACTGGACTCAGCTGTTTTTCAAATGAGCCCTGATTTCTTCCATGGGCAAATGACATTTAGAAGCATGTTCATACTAGGAAGGCTCGTTGCTCCTCACAGTGCCTATTGACTGTAGACATTTTTAGTAGTTCAGTCTAGAAAAAAAAAAGTTTAAAAATTAAAATTAATTGTATACTGTATTCCTGATTCCTAATTGTTCTTGGATAGGGAGGTAAAATCTTAACAGAAAACTGTACTATGAGTGTGTGTGTGTGTGTGTGTGTGTGTGTGTGTGTGTGTGTGGTCCCTCTGAAGCTAGTACGAGGAAGCTTCTAGGAAGCTAGTACGAGGAAACTTCTAGGGTGTAAGTGTTGAATATCTGTCAAGCGTAGACTCTGGTGGCTGCTTTCTTCTCTAGGTCTGCTTGCTCAGAACCCTGTCTGGTAAGGAGGGAGACGTACAAGAGGAAGAATGGCTACGGGATTGCTGACAACCTGGTCACAGGTATAGAGGAAATTATTCTCTTTCCAAAAAACATTGCTGTTCCCAAAGGACACATCTCTTGCCCCTGACCTACAGTTTCAACTGAGCTGGCCTCGGTCTTCCCCACTTCTCTGGGCTTCTTAGAATGAGATAAAGAATGCCTTAGGAAAGGCTTCTATTACTACATTTGTTAATTTCTTTTTTTTCCCAGATCTTCCTCCAAGTTGAGTATTAATTCCATATTCTGCTGGGTGCTATGCAGAACAAGAGATTTGTCACTAGGAAAATCATTCATTTTCCAGGTATTTTTCTCATCCTGCCATATAGTCAATCTATACTCGATCTTGACTAAGACTGGAAGAGTCCTCACAACCTAGTGGTAGAAAGATCAGGTCAACTACATATTAGACAAGCTGCTAAAAGCATGAATCTGGATGAGATGGTCCAGGCAAGGAGGGCAAAAGAAGAGAGTTCCAAGAACTGAGTCTCAGAGGCAGATAATGGGAGGCCCCCAAAGCACATATGAGTCTGCTGTGTGCTAGTCTCCTTCCCTAGTGCTGGCAGCCTCCGCACCATTCTTACGCTACATTATAGGAGATGGGCCTTGCCTGAGCCATAATGCGTGTGATGTTTCAGGATTTGGTAACCTTTGAGGAGGTGGCAGTGGACTTCTCCCAGGAGGAGTGGGCCCTGCTGGACCCTGCTCAGAAGACCCTGTACAGAGATGTGATGCTGGAGAACTACAGGAACCTGGCCTCCGTGGGTAAGATTGGCCTCATTCTTTCATTTTCTCATTTCTTCATGCAGCAGATGGTCCTTCCTCACATACCGTCTTCCAAGATATGTGAAAAGAATGACAATACATGGTAAACACAAAATGAATGGCTTCTGCCCTTGTGGGTCAGTCTCATGGCTTCCTATAAAAACACAATGATTTCAATATTATTGTAAGATTTAGGTAACTTGCAGTATGTTTCTGCTCTTGGGCTTGGATTTCAAGGGTTAGTTCCCTTTGGATAGGGCATATGTAGGTGTCTGTTTTGAGGACCTTGTGAAAGAGCTCAGATCTGATTCTTTGGTCACTCCTGCCTGAAGTTTTACTTGCCTATCTTCCGAATCCCTTTATATCAAAGTATTGGAAGCAGTTTTGTGGACAGATTTATTGTGTCTTTCACAGTTCCCCCCTTCACGTGTCTTTCTCAATGAGCAGGATACCCTCTCTGCAAACACAGTCTGATCACGGAGGTGGAGCAGGAAGCGCAGGGGACAGAGGAGGGAGCAGTTCTCCAAGGTACCTATACAGGTGAGCCCCAAGCAGAAAGGAGTCATTATGTAGAGCAGCCTTGGTGAGGGATGGTCCATTTGAGACTGTCAATTTGTGGGAGAACGAGGCCATTATGTGAGCTTTCCATCTTTCACCATCTCACCATTCATTCACATTTTCATGTGGTCTCAGAGAAAAAGTTGCTTTAATTCCTCTTTTAATTTGACATTTCCTTGAATACTTTTTTTTTTTTTAAGATTTTATTTATTTGACACAGAGAGAGAGCACAAATAAGCAGAGAGGCAGGCAGAGAGAGAGGGGGAAGCAGGTTCCCTGCTGAGCAGGGAGCCCGATGTGGGGCTCGATCCCAGGATCCTGAGATCATGACCTGAGCCGAAGGCAGAAGCTTTAACCCACTGAGCCACCCAGGCGCCCCTCCTTGAATACTTTTTGTTCCATTTTCCCTACTTTGCTTTCCAGATAGTAGCAAAGCACTCTCCTATTATCTCAAACCTCCAGAATCCTTTCTAAGTAAAGCACTTCCCATTTCCATTGCTTGTTCCTATTATTAGCATCTTCTCCCACAGCTAAGTTCCTAAAACAGTTCCTCTGGTCACAGGTTACATCTTCTCTTTCACATTTCCTTTCCATTTTTAATCTTACTGAAAACAAATCCATAGGGTGTCCACCTCCTTTCTTTGGTTATCCCTATTTTTTATCCCAATAGTTAAAAAAATTTTTCAATTTCAGACTGGGATATTCAACTGAAATCAAAAGATGGGATTCCTATGCAGAATGCTCCTGGGGGAAAAACTTGCAATGGCATAAAAATGGTAAGATTCACCAGAAATGATTTCTGATTTTTTTTTTACAGTAGCAGTCTTTGAATGCCATTGAGTTAAAGCATCAGCTTCCAAATGAGACGAGCCTATGAGGCAAGTAGCATTCATTCACCAGAAAGCTATCTCAGGAAAGTCTTCCTGAATCTCATAAAATTATAGAAATCTCCAAACCAAGCTTAACACTTGCTGCCCCACAGAGAATACCAAAAAGTAAACACTTATTTAAATGTGATTTCATTGTTAAGCATTTAATACATAGTTAATTCATTCTTCACTCATTATTGGCAAAATTCTGTATTTAGGATGTCCTTTATTAGGAATGATGGAGTCCTGGGTTAGAGCATTCAGTTGATTCAACTTGAAGGAACTAATAGGGCAAAAAAAATCACATACATGCACTGAAAATAGTAAAAATGTCAGTCATAATCATGTACTTCCTATGTATAGCAGAATCCACACAAAAAAGAATCCCCATGAATGTAAAGAAAGTGAGAAAGTCTTTAGTTACCACTTACTACTTGTTCTGCAGGCACCAACTCAACCTAGCAAAAAACCCTTGGAATTTGATCATTGTGGAAAATTCTTCAGAAAGTACTGTTACTTTACGTGTCCAAGATACTGTGAGGGAGAGAAATGCTACAATTATAAAGAATATGGGAAAGACCTTGGCCACCCCTCAACTCTTAGCAGTCATGTAAGTACTCACAGTGGAGAGAAAACTTGTGAGTTTAATGATTGTGGCAAAGCTTTCAATCAAGAGGCATCCCTTAGGAAACACTTAAGGACTCTCGCAGGAGAGAGATCTCATGCGTGTGATCAGTGTCTTGTGTCCTTCAGCTTACACCCTTCCTTTTCAGTACGTGTGCAAATACCTACTGGAGAGGAACTCTCTGAATGCCGTGATCATGGAGAAAGAGCCTCCCTTGGTGTCCGCAAAACAATGTGTACTGTGGAGGAAAGCTCAGAATGTAAGGAGCATGGAAAAGCGTTCACCAGCTCCTCGTCCCTTCAGAAATTCGTGAAACCTCATGCCAGAGAGAAGCCTTATGAATGTGGTGACTGTGGGAAAGCCTTCATTTTTCAGTCTTCCCTTAAAAAGCATGTGAGATCTCACACTGGAGAGAAACCTTACGAGTGTAGTCACTGCGGAAAATCCTTCAGCCAGAGCTCTCATCTTAATGTGCACAAAAGGACTCACACTGGAGAGAAACCCTATGACTGTAAGGAATGTGGCAAGGCTTTCACTGTTCCTTCATCCCTTCAGAAGCATATGAGGACCCACACTGGAGAGAAGCCCTACGAATGCAGTGACTGTGGGAAAGCCTTCATCGATCAGTCATCCCTTAAGAAACACACACGGTCTCACACTGGAGAGAAACCTTACGAGTGTAGTCAGTGTGGAAAATCCTTCAGCACAGGCTCTTACCTCATTGTGCACAAGAGAACTCATACTGGAGAGAAAACCTATGAGTGTAAAGAATGTGGGAAGGCCTTTAGGAATTCCTCGTGCCTAAGGGTACATGTGAGAACTCACACAGGAGAGAAGCCCTATCAATGCATTCAGTGTGGAAAGGCATTCAGCACCAGCACTAACCTTATAATGCACAAGCGAATACATACTGGGCAGAAAGTGTGAGTGAAATGACTGCAGGAAAGCCTTTATTGGGCCTTTACACCTCATTCCTCATTTTAGAACTCACACTAGAGAGCATCACTGTTGTGACCAATGTAGAAAGCCCAGGCACAATTATTGACTTACACGATCCTGGGACCAATCTTAAAATTTTATCGTTCTGTGATTATCCTCATCAGTGAGTGTCTCATTCTGAAAGGGTGACAGCTTGTTAACTGATGAATATTAAAGGTTATATGGCACTCTAAATTCCCCTTAATCTATATCAAAAAAGTTTTGATAAATAATGTTTTCACCATAATTTAGTATTAAATGTCCGATCCTCATCAAGATGTCTTAGGCCTATAGGTTATTTAGAAATGTATTTTTAATGTGCAGACTCTGCATATTATAGTTATTTTTTATAGATTTCTAATTTAATTGGGTTATACACAAATGTGTGGTCTTCATGATACAGATTCTGTATGACATTTCAAACAGAAAATTATTGGAGACTTGCTGTGTGGCTCAGTGTGTCAGATACAGTGAGTATCCCCAGATCCATTCCTCCCTCCCTTTCCTAAAATAACAAAACTACAATTGTATTCAAGTTGGCAGAGTGAACAATTTTTTAAGGAACTCTCTCAACTTTCTTTGCTGCCATGAGTGCCCATGAGCCCTTGCTTTTGGCCAGTGAGAAATCAGCAGAGGTCACTGCTCATGGGTTCTAAAGAAGCTGTGCCAATGGGAATATCTCAGTTGGCATCTTCTCTTCACCATTTGCCCTGTGTCTCATCTCTCTTTCTTTCCTAGAAAATAGACCAAGAGGATCATAGTCAGAGGCTACTGATTATACGACAGGGACATGCAGTATTATTTGGCTGTACCAACCTTGGGTTGCTTTTTTCTGGGCTTAATCTAAAACGAGAAAAACTCCTAACTGATGTAAACCCCTCTGGAGGGAAGCTTCTGCTACAAGGGATTTCAGTTAACCAATAACATCTCCTATGTGGTTAAGTTTTATGAATCCTTTAAATATGGTTGAAAACAGTACCTATTCTATAATTATTTGGTATAATCAGTGTGTCTGTTGGATGACTTTTGTGTTTTTAAAATTTGTATCATTACAAATTTCTCTCCTCATTTGTCCTTTATCGAGAGGGGTTGTTGAATGTGTCACTATCACTGTGGGCAGTCAGATTGTTCTTTTAAATTCTGTCTCACTTTGAGGCACTATAGCTAGATGTATATAAATGTGGTCATTTTATACTTTTTTAAAGATTTTATTTATTTATTAGCACACACAAGGATGATGAGGAGCAGGGGGAGAAGCAGGGTCTCTGCGGAGCTGAAAGCCCAATGTGGGGCTCAACCCTGGAATCATTACCTGAGCCGAAGGCAGATGCTTAACAGACTGAGCCACCCAGGTGCCCCTCATTTTATATTTCTGATAAATTGTCCTTTCATTCTTTTTTTTTTTTTTTTTAAGATTTTATTTGAGAGATAGAGAAAGCATGAACAGTAGGGAGAGGGAGAGAACTGAGCAGAGAACCTGATGTAGGGCTTTGATCCCAGGGCCTTGGGATCATGACCTAAGCCAAAGGCAGACACTTAACCAACTGAACCATCCAGGCACCCTTGTCCTTTCATTCTTATATAGTGCCCATTTTTCTCCCCTAATAATGTTATAATTCATTTGGTATAAATGCAAACTAGCCGATAACATTTTCTCCTTACTGGTACGTAAGGACAACCAGAAACAACTTACCTCTCCTCAACACTATGCAGTGGTGTTCCCTGCGACACCAAGGGGGATCTCCTCAGCCACTACATCTCCTGTGGGGGTCAAAGCGATCAGGAGGTCCGCAACAGCCTTCCCTGCCAAAGACAGCAGCAGCCATCACATATCCATTTGTCTTTGTCGTTCCTTACTTTGCTTCTGTCATGATTTGTTCCCCTGCCTACCTGGTGGGGGATGAGATCCACGTTTCATGGGAAAAGGGTAAGAACATTTTTCCCTGCTCCCCTTAAAAAACCTCAGGAGGTTTCTCAACTCAAACCCATTTTTAATCTCCTAGTCAATGTGCATGGGCCCTTAAGTGCCACTGCCTATCAACATGTAAGAGCATCTTCTTGGAAACCAAATATTATAAAATTAGGATTCCCCTCTATTGCTCCCTTGGAGAGAGACCCCCGTCCTTCTGAGGTTGAAAGGGACAGTCTAGAAAGAGAGGTCACTGCACATAGCAAAGGTCCACTCAGGACCATCAGGAATTTATGGGTAAATACCTAAAGAAAAAAAATAGGGAAAGATAAAAGACCAAAAGAAAAAAAGTATAGCGGCAGGGGCTACAAGTATTCCCTCCCTTCCCAAAGAACAGGAACTTTAAATCTTCTGTACCAAGTAGCTGTCAGGTCTAGAAACATAATGTTGCTTACTCATTTAAAAACAATAATGAAAAATAAACTCATAGGGGAGAAAATAAAAGGTAAATTACGTGTATTTCCAACATTTAATATAGATGTATGTATGTAAATTATAAATATACACTACACACAAAACTAAAGATCCATAATTTGAACCAATTAAAAACCTAGTTTGTATATTAAAGTTTATATGTTAAAAACTTATATAACAAGTTTTATATATAATTATATGTGTAACAAATATGTAATAAAATTTATATATTAAAAATTTACATATCAAAAAGATAAAAGGGTCACTGAGGCTTTTGTGCCTCCACAATGTAAGTTCTAAATTAAATAAAACATTGTTAAAATATACTAATTGACAAGGCTTCATAAATTGTAATCAAAACTAGGGCTCAGGTCATAGTTATACTTGGGGACCCCACTAAATTTAAACATTTCTCCTATAATCAGAAAAATAATTAAAATAGGAAAATAGGTGTACCCCACTGTAATTGTAGTCGTGTCTAAATTTCCCATAACTATTGTACCCATTACCCTAAAGTATCCCATCTTAAGCATCAATGCCCTGACAATGATGAAAAATAAATTTAAATTAAGGTCTTTGGCTTTATTCCTTGATAAAATGTGATTCCATGGACACTTGGTTAAAATAATTAATATGGCTCAATAGGTGTTAAAATTGGCTTTCAAGATTTAAAACTTATTGTATAAACATAACAAAGAGGTGCTTATTTCTACTGCATCTCCACTTAATAATCCAATTTTGCCCATTTCAAAAATTGAGAATAAACAAATATATCTTTATCTTTTGGTATTAACTGAGTAAAGAGCAGTCAAGAGTTCCTGGACTGCGCGAATGGCACTGCTAGCCACATGTGATGAAGCACTGGAATGTTACTGCTTTCCATCTCTTTATAAAAAAACAAATGGACCAAAGGTCAACCATTAAGACACAACTGCCAAATTCCCAGAAGAAAGCATAGGAGGAAAGCTTCTTGACATTGAATTTGGCGATGGTTCCTTAGATGTACCAAAAGCACCTTGCAATCAAAGAAAAAAATAAATTGTAGTTTATCAAAATTAAAAGATCTTTTGTACTTCAGAGGTCAGTCATCGACATTTAAATATTTTTATACTCCAAAGAACACATCAAGAAAGTGAAAGACAACCCATGGAGTGGGAGAAAATATTTGCAATTCATATATGCAAAAAGCAACTTCTATACAGAATAAATCTTACTAAACAATGAATAGACAAATAATCCAATTTTAAAATAGACAAAAGATTTGAAAAGACATTTCTCCAAGGACATAACAAATAGCAACAAATGTATGAAAAGATACCACTAGTCATCAACATCACTGGTCAGTAGAAAAATGACCCAAATAATAAGGAGATATCACTTCTTACCACTTAGGATAGCTAATATATAAAAACAAAAATTAACAAATGACATTGGGAAATAACTTATACACTGATGGGTAAAATGTAAAATGGTGCAGCCACTTTGGAAAGCAGTCTGGTAGTACTTCAAAATGTCAAATATATAGTTAGTATATGACCCAGAAAATCCACTCCTAGATAAATCTCTATGGTGATTAATTTTGTGTGTCAACTAGACTGTGTCATGAAATACCTAGATATCTCATTAATGTCATTTTTGGTGGTGCCTGTGAGCATGTATCAGGAGATTCATATTTGAATCAATAGACTGAGCATAGCATATCACTGTCCCCAGCATGGATGGACATTATCCAATCTGATTTAGGGCCTGAATGGACCAAAAAGCAGAGGATGACTATATTCTCTTTTTCTGTCTCATTGTTGAACTGGGACAGTGATCTGCTCTTGGTGTTCCTGGTTCTCAGGCTTTGAGACAGGGACTGAAATCTACATCGTTGGCAGTCTGGCTCTCAGGTGTTTGAAAGGCACCACCTACTTCATAGGTCTCTGTATTGGGGATGGTAGATTGTGGGATTTCTCAGCCTTCATAGCTATATAAGTAGTTCTTTATATAAAAGTCATGTTGTATGTGTATAATAAGTACATATAATGTATGTTATGTCCATTGTATGTGTATATATATAATAGATCTTTCTGAGCTCACCATAAAGTTCAGGGCTGTATGTTCTATTTCTCTGGAGAGTTCTGACTAATACAATACCTAGGATAAATTAAAATATGTCTGCACACACACAAAAATATGTCAATGTTTAGAGCAGCAGTACTCATAATACCCACAAAGTGTTAACAACCCAAATGTGCATCAGCTGATAAATACGTAAATAACATGTAGTATATCCATACAATGGGATATCATTCAGCAATAAAAAAATGATACATACTACAACACATATGAACCTTGAAAATATGCTAAGTGAGAAAAAGCTATTGGCAAAGGATTTTATTATTTCATTCACATGAGATGTCTAGAAAGGGCAAATCTATACAGTCAGAAGATACATTCATGGTTACCTACACATTAAGAGAGGAAGAAAATGGGATTATGATAGCCAAAGGAACGGTTCTTTTGGAGAGGCAAAAAAGTTCTAAAATTGTGCTAGCTGCACAACTCTGGAATTTGATTTAAAAAAAGAACAATTGAATGTTAAAGTTTCAAATGCACAAATTGTAGGTTATGGGAATTATAGCTCAAAGCTGTTCCAAAAAACAAAAAGAAAAAAATAATGGTATAGCTGCATCATTAAAAGCATAAAAAATTTCTTATCTCTGAAGCACCTAGAGCAGTAAGGTACAACATATAAAGTATGATATGGGCATTACTATTACTGGCACAGAAGAGTCTAGAAATATACCAGCACATATAGGAATTTATTTAATAAAGATGGAATTACACATGACTAGGTCAAGAAAAATTTACTGGTAAGTGGTACCACAACTGGCCATGTTTTCTGGAGGAAATAAAATAATTGGATCTACTACCTCACACCACATGTCAAAATAAACTCCACAAGAATTAAAAATTTAAATGTCTCTAATAGGGTCACCTGGGTGGCTCAGTTGGTTAAGTGCTGCCTTCAGCCCTGGTCGTGATCCCAGTGTCCTGGGATTGAGCCCAGCACTGGCTCGCTGCTCAGCAGGGAGTCTGCTTCTCCTGCACCCTCTGTCCTTCTCCCTGCCCCTTCTCTCCCTCTCTCTCTCTCTCTCAAATAAATGAAATTAAAACTAATGTCTTTAATAAATGTGAGAAACAAATTCGGTATACAGTTTGGACATTTGATTTAAAGGCACAAAACAGGGGCGCCTGGGTGGCTCAATGGATTAAAGCCTCTGCCTTCGCCTCAGGTCATGATCTCAGGGTCCTGGGATCGAGCATCGGGCTCTGCTCGGCAGGGAGCCTGCTTCCTCCTCCCTCTCTGCCTACTTGTGATCTCTCTCTCTGTCAAATAAATAAATAAACCTTTAAAAAAAAAAATAAAGGCACAAAACATTATTTTGGGGGCGCCTGGGTGGCTCAGTCGGTTAGACTGCTGCTCAGCTCCTGTTGTGGTCCCAGGGTCCCGGGATTGAGCCCTATGTCAGGCTCCCTGCTCATCGGGGAGTCTGCTTCTCCCTCTGTGCTTCCCCCTGCTCATCGTCTCTCAATAAAATCTTAAAATATTTTTTAAAAACAGATTCTTTGGCTACATACATTTAGTATTTTGTACAGCAACACATGAAACAACCTAGCAAAATAGTTATCAATAGATGCATAAGACACATTTGATAATGCACATGAACAACTTTTTTTTTTTTTTTTAAAGATTTTACTTGACAGCTAGAAACACAGCGAGAGAGGGAACGCAAGCAGAGGGAACGGTAGCGGGAGAAGCAGGATTCCCGCAGAGCAGGGAGCCCGATGCGGGGCTGGATCCCAGGACTCTGGGATCATGACCTGGGCCGAAGGCAGACGCTTAACGACTGAGCCACCCAGGCGCCCCCACATGAACAATTCTTAATAAAATGTCTTCTTAAAATCAGGGTTTAAACATCTTTATTGGCTCCACAAAAGCCATCCACTGAAAACCACAGCAACCATAGAGAACATGATTACTGGAGAAAAATGTATTCCTGAGAAGCGAAGAATGCCCAGTATCAATGCTATTTCAAAAAATATAAGGGAATTATTATGGGGTAACGATTACATTAGATGTCATTACATTGAAAATCTAAAGGAATCTTACTGCACTTCAGCATGGTGCCCAAATAAAGACCTAAAGAAGGGATTGACCGGAGGAGCTAGACCACTTTCGAGACTGGCAAAAACGTTAGATAGGGGAGAATACTTGTAAGGGTCCAGGAATAAGGGGAGGGGCAGGCAGTTCTGCGCTTGTTGTGGGGTCGGCGCCTCCCGCCCCCGCCTCACACTCGCCCTCCCTGCTTAAATATTCAGCAGTACCGGTAGGCACTGGGTCTATTCGCAACTGCAGCCACCTGGTTCTAACTGGTTCTAACGCTGGTTCTAACTTCCGCCTAGTCTCTGGGTCCCATTCCGTCCCCTGCCCCGGAGCCTGGCCCTGCCCGGTCCACCCACAATCAAGCGGGAGGAAACCAGGGCTTCCCCGCCTGACGTGGTCTGACCCGGGGGACGGCCGCCAGCGGAGGCCCGCCCCTTCCGGCCTCAGGCGGGAAACGGAAGTGAGGTAAGGGGGGCGCCGCAGTCTCTTCCGCTGCTGGCCTGGTTTCGCTTTGGCCGTGGGTTTGCGCAGGCCGGCTTCTGGAGGCTAACCCGAGGTAGAGGGAAGGGCTTGGAAGATGGCAGTTAAACGAGTTTGTCCCGGGCCTCCCAGGACCCTGCTTAAAGAGACCTCGCGCGTGGGGCGCCTGGCGGGCTCAGTGGGTGGAGTGAGCCACTCTTGATCTTGGGGTCGTGAGTTCAAGCCCTACCTTGGATATAGGGATGACTAAAAAAATAAATAAACTTTAAAAAAGAAAAAGACCTGGCGCGCACCGCTGCCTTCCGCTGGGGGTGTCCTCGGGAGTAGCTCGACCGGCAGATGTTAAGGGCACTTCTGTGGGGTCGGTTCATACACTGCTTCCCTCTTCAGGAGCCTGTAAAGCAACTTTTGTGACTTCTCTGCAGGGGGCAAAGAGCTTCTTCCGTCGAGTTGATAGACTCTGGCCGCGTCCTCACGGACCACGCGGTTCCGGCGCACTCGGGTGAGCACTATGGGGGGAGCTGGTTCCGACGGGCCTGTTTTCCTGTTGGACGAAGAGGAGTGCTTGACCTGACGGTTTGGCTTTATTTTTGAGCGTTCTTTGCTTTTGACACATTACCTTCACGCAGGAAGTTAATATATTTTCTTAAATGTCTGTGGTAGACCTATTTCTGCGGAGAAATAGAAGCATATGTAGACCACAAGTTTTTTTACTGAAGAGAAACAGGAGTACTCACCTGTCTCTTCACCTGAACTTCGTGAGACTACAGTCCCACAAAACTTTAAACCACGGGCCTCTAACAAAAACAAACAGAAGGGGGTTTTTTTGGTCTTAGCTCTGGCATAATTGAACTTCCCAGCAACAGGATATTTGGATTAAGTATATTTTTTCCACTGAAAAATCTTAAGTCTAAATAAAATATGAACATACGGTACTATGTCCGTTGAATATTTCCATTGAAGTAGATTCACCCACTTCTAGCATTTTGCATGTTTGCCTTCTAGATAAATAAGTACATTTTTTGGTGAACGGTAGGAGAGAGTAAGTTGAAAATAAATTGGAGGCAGGATACTTGTCCTTTAATACTTGGTAATGCATCTGCTAAAGATAAGGACATTGTGCTAATAAAACCACAATAGTATTTCCCCCGTGAAAATTTAAAATAATAATGTCCTTTATCGACTCTGAAAAAACTGAAATCTTCCATATTGTTCCAAAATAAGCTTTTGGGTATTTTTGGATCTAAGATGCAATCAAAGATTATATATGGCCATGTTTTTGTCTTTTAGTGTCTTTTTTTTTTTTTTTTTTTTTTT
>CM053603.1:4689463-4736670 GCA_028646535.1 Procyon lotor
CTGTTGTTTCTCCACTTTTTGAAAAGTCGTATGTTCTTTTAGAAAGTCACACATTTTGATGATTTCTTTTTTTAATTGAGATAGTTGACATAACCTTATATTTCTGTTGTACAGCATAAAGATTCCATATTTGCTTATATTCGGAAATGATCACCGAAGCAAGTCTTGTTGACATCCATTACTGCACGTGGTTACTTCTTTTCCTTGTAATGAGAACTCTTTTTTTTTTTAAGATTTTTAAAATTTATTTGACAGAAAGAGATCACAAGTAGGCAGAGAGAGAGGAGGAAGCAAGCTCCCTGCTGAGCAGAGAGATGCAGGGCTCGATCCCAGGACCTTAACCTCATGACCTAAGCCAAAGGCAGAGGCTTTAACCCACTGAGCCACCCAGGTGCCCCTGTAATGAGAACTTTTAAGCCTTTCTCTCTTAGCAATTTTTGAGTATGCAATACAATATTATTACAGTCTCTATCATATTAAGGATAGCCGTGTACCTAGGACTTATTTTATAATTGGCAGTTTGTACTTTTTGACAATTTTCAGTAGTTTCTCCACCCCACTCACACCCCTAACAACCACTTTTGCTGTGCAAAAGTTTTTTAGTTTGATGTAGACCCACTTGTTTCCTTTTGCTTCTGTTGCTTTTGCTTCTGGTGTCAAATTCAAATACTCCTCTCCAAAACCAGTGTCAAAGAGTCTCCAAGACCAGTGTCAAATGACTACCTTTGTTTTCTTCTAGGAGTTTTATGGTTTACAGTCTTAAATTCAAGTGTTTAGTCTCTTTTAGGTAATTTTTGTGTATCATCCAGTTTCATATTTTGCCTGTGGCTGTCTAGTTTTCTCAACACCGTTTCCTTTCCCCATAGTATTTCTTCACTCCTTTGTCATAAATTAATTGACCATATTTGCATGGGACTATTTCTGGGCGTTCTATTCTATTCCATTGATCTATGTCTCTCTTTGTGACAGTACCATGCTTGTTTGATTCCTATAGCTCTCTAGTACAGTTTAAAATCAGGCATCTAGCTTTGTTCTTTCTCAAGACTGCTTGACATATTCAGAGTCTTGTAGTTCCATACAAATTTTAGGATTGTGCTGTTCCTGTGAAAAAATGCCATTGGAGTTTTGATAGGGATTCCCTCTGTACCCACTTTATTGAGAGTTTTTATCACAAATGGGTATTGAGTTTTGTCAAATGCTTGTTCTGCATATATTGACATGATCATGTGATTTTTATTCATTTTGTTAATGTGGTTTATCATATTAATTTGTTTGTAGAAGTGGAACCACCCTTGCCTCCCTGGATAAATCCCACTTGATCATGGTGTTTGATCCCTTTAATGTGTTGTTTAATTTGGTTTGCTAATATTTTGTTGAGGATTTTTGTATCTATGTTTATCAGGGATAGTGGCCTGTAATTTTGGGGTTTTTTTGTGGTGCATTTGTCTGGTTTTAGAATCAGGGTAATGCTTACCTTATAAAATATGCAAGTGTTCTCTCCTATTTTTTGGAAGAGTTTGAAAAGGATTGGTCTTTGTCTTTAAATGTTTGGCAGAATTCACCAGTGAAGCCTTCTGGTCCTGGACTTTTGTTTACTGAGAGGTTTTTTATTCTTTTTTTTTTTTTCTCCCAAATATGTTTATTTTTTTAGTGTTACAAGATTAATTGTTCATGTACTACACCCAGTGCTCCATGCAATACGTGCCCTCCTCAATACCCACCACCAGGCTCGCCCACTCCCCTCACCCCCCTTGATTTTTGATTCTCTTTAATCAGTGTGCTCAAATTTTCTGTTTCTTCATGATGAAGTCTTAGTATGCTGGATGTTTTTAGGAATTTATTTTTCTGTAGGTTGCCCAATTTTTTTTTTTTTTAGGTTGCCCAATTTTTTTTTTTTAAGATTTTATTTATTTATTTGACAGAGAGAGGAGAGATCACAAGTAGGCAGAGAGGCAGGCAGAGAGAGAAGGGGAAGCAGGCTCCCCGTTGAGCAGAGAGCTGGATATGGGGCTCCATCCCAGGACCCTGAGATCATGACCTGAGCCAAAGGCAGAGGTTTTAACCCACTGAGCCACCCAGGCGCCCTGTAATGCCTCCTCTTGTATATTTAATTTTATTTCTCTTTTTTGTGTGTGAATCTAGCTAAAGGTTTGTCTGTTTTATCATTTCAAAAATTCAGCTCTTAGTTTTATTGATCCTTCCTATTTCCTTTTTATGTGTCTATCTCCTTTCTGATCATTGTTATTTTCTTCCTTCTACTATTTTGGGGCTTCATTTGTTCCTTCCAAGTTTCTTGAGGTGTCAAGTTAGGTTGTGAGCATTTTGATATTTATACTTTGTTCTCCTGGTTTAAATGTTTACTCCATTTCTGTTATTTCCTGACAATTGGTAATTGGGTCCAGAACAGTGGTTGGTGAACTCTGTCTGAAAAGGACCAAGTAGAAAGTATGTTTTGCTTTGCAAGACAGAAAGTGTAGTGAAGTGTAGCCATAGATCTTAGTAAATGAATGGGTATAGCTGTTTCCCCATAAAATTTTATTTACAAAAACAGGTCTGTGACTGTTTTGCTGGCTCCTGGTCTAAATGCTTCAAAAGATCAGTGACATAATACTTGTAGGTGATGTTGTGTATCTCAAGTTTTATTTCATCATGAAGACCTAGATTTGTATCATCTTCCTGTTAGTGATGCTGTGTATGATTACTTAAGGTAGCAATCACCTGTCTTATTTTAAAGCTAGACTTTGCCTCTTGATTAATAAAGTACAGGCATGCCCTGGGTATATCACAGTTTTGGTTCCATATCACTGCAATAAAGCGAATATTGGTAAAATGAGTCATTAACTTTCTGGTTTCCCAGTGTATATAAAATATATAAACGATATGTTTACAGTATACTATAGTCTGTACCTGAGCGATGGCATTGTGCCTTTAAAAAACAATGCACAGATGGTGCTGACTGGCTCATTCAGTAGATCATGCACTTTTGATCTTAGGGTCATGAGTTAAAGCCCCATGTTGGGCATATAACTTTAAAAAAAAAAAAACTATTCTGGGGAAGCATACAGAACAAATTTAAATTTTTACTGCAAGGCACCTGTTTTCAGAATATCAGCTCCACCTCCTTCATGAGTAATAATACTCAAATATATTTTTGGAAGTACAGTGTTTTGGCTTAAATTGTATTGTGCACACACATTCTATATAATTCCTATTTAACGTCTGTTGTAGTTCTGTTTGCAGGGGGAGACTTCAATTTGTACATGCGTATTCTGTACCATTTTTATGAGGAATGGCAATACTCTGACAATCCACAAATGATCACTGAACAACTTCAGTGAGCAAAGCTGTGTGCCAGGGGCAGGAACGTAATGGCCATTAAAGCAGAGACAGTGCTGCCACTGTGGGCCTTACAATCTGTTTAGGAAGACAGATTTCAAAGATTTTATTTTATTTGAGAGAGAGAGTACAATGCCCAACTATATGGGCAGAGGGAGAAGCAGACTCCCCACTGAGCAGGGAGCCCGATGCAGGGCTCAATCCCAGGAACCCAAGATCATGACCTGAGTCGAAGGCAGATGCTCAACCGACTGAGCGACCCAGGCGGCCCTAGGAAGACAGATTTTAAAGGAATACTGGCCAGTTTGTTCTCTGGGCATGATAATGGCTTAATATGAGGGGAGAAGATGTAGTGGGCAGTGTTGTTATTACTAAAGTTGACAGTGAAAGTGTGGATGTGATTTTGCTAATTAAGTCCTTGAGCTACAATAAGGTACTGAGTGAGAATTCAGATGAAGGGGCTTCATTTGGAAAATATTAGAACAGTTGAGAGCTTAGTGTATTTCCTAAGCTGAGGAAAGGGGGTTAGCTGAAGCAGCCCAACAAGAGAATGGTGGGAGGTATATTGGCTAGCAGAAGCAGGACGAGGGGAATTATGTACTCTAGGCAATTCTGTTGGTATCCGTTGTCTAACAGCATTTGCTTACTTTTTGTCTCTGTGTTATATTTTGGTGATTCTAGCAATATTTCCAGCTTTTACATTATTGCATCTGTTATGGTAATCTGTGATCAGTAATTATAAGTCATTGAAAGCTCAGACAGCGGTTAGCATTTTTTAGCAATCAATAAATATTTTTTATTATTTATGTATATGTATAAACTCTGTGTCCAACATGGGGCTCGAACTTACAAACCCAAAATCAAAGAGTCATATGCTCTACCAACTGAGCCAGGTAGGCATCCCCAAGTACTTTTAAATTAAGGTGAGTACGGGGCGCCTGGGTGGCTCAGTCGTTAAGTGTCTGCCTTCGGCCCAGGTCAGATCCCAGGGCCTGGGATCGAGCCCCGCATCGGGCTCTCTGCTCTGCAGGAGGCCTGCTTCTCCCGCTACCATTCCTTCTGCTTGTGTTCCCTCTCTCGCTGTGTTTCTCTCTGTCAAATAAATAAAATCTTTAAAAAAAAAAAAAATTAAGGTGAGTACACTTTTTTTTAGACATAATGCTGTTTCTCACTTGATAGACTATAATGTAAACATTTACATGCACTGGAAAAACAAAGTTCATTTTACTTGCTTTATTGTGATACTTGCTTTATTGTGGTGGTGTGGAAGTAAACCCACAGTATTTCCAAAGTCTGCTTGTACTCCATAATATGAATATTGTTCCCATTGACAAGGAGCTCACCTTTTTGCTCAAGTCCAAACACAAACACGTCCGGTGGGAGAATTTTAATATTTCACCAGTATTTCACTAAACAAGAAAAATCAATCAGGATATACATTTAAAAATGACATGGAAACTGCCTAATGCAAATGTCCCCATTTTATGAAAGGCTGTGTTAGGCCACTTCATTTTTATGAAAGATGTACATTAGTACAACAAGGGCTTTTTTCACAAAACTGAAAATCCTCTTTGGATTTCTTTCAGTAAGCAAAAGTGGGTACTAATGTAGTTCTTTTGTAAAATCAAAGTGGGATAACATAGTTTCAGAGGGGAGTTACTCTTTGCTGTCATTTCAGCAGAGAAAAAAAAAAATTTTAACATTGTTTATTTATTTGATAGAGAGCAAGGGAGGGGGGGGGGAACAGAGAGCCCCATGTGGAGCTCATTCCCAGGACCCTGAGATCGTGACCTGAACTAAAGGCAGATGCTTAACTGAGCCACCCAGGTCCCCCTAGCACAAAAGACTCTCATAAGAAAACTCTACTTTTGGTTAGCAGGAAAAACTGTATACATATACAAATAGTGTATCTGAGTAAGTGATTGAAATCAGAAAATGCCTAGGACACCTATGTGGCTCAGCTGGTTAAGCAGCCAAGTCTTGATTTCAGCTCAGGTCATGAACTCAGGGTCCTAAGATTGAGTCCTGCGTCAGGCTCCATACTCAGTGCGGAATCTGCTTAAGATTCTCTCTTTCCGGGGCACCTGGGTGGCTTAGGGGGTTAAAGCCTCTGCCTTTGGCTCAGGTCATGATCCCAGGGTCCTGGGATCGAGCCCCACATCGGGCTCTCTGCTCAGCAGGGAGCCTGCTTCCCCCTCTCCCTCTGCCTGCCTCTCGGTCTGCTTACGATCTTTCTCTGTCAAATAATAGATAAAATCTTAAAAAAAAAAAATCAAAGAGCCAGAACAGGGGCGCCTGGGTGGCTCAGTGGGTTAAGCCTCTGTGCCTTTGGCTCAGGTCATGATCTCAGGGTCCTGGGATCGAGCCCCACATCGGGCTCTCTGCTCAGCAGGGAGCCTGCTTCCCCCCCTCTCTCTGCCTGCCTCTCTGCCTACTTGTGATCTCTCTCTGTCAAATAAATAAGTAAAATTTTTAAAAAAATAAATAAATAAAGATTCTCTCTTTCTTTCTCCCTCTGCCCCCACACCCTGCTCATGCTCTTTCTCTCTAAAAAAATAAATCTCGCGGGGCGCCTGGGTGGCTCAGTCGTTAAGCGTCTGCCTTCAGCCCAGGTCAGATCCCAGGGGCCTGGGATCGAGCCCCGCATCGGGCTCTCTGCTCAGCAGGAAGCCTGCTTCTCCCGCTACCATTCCCTCTGCTTGTGTTCCCTCTCTCGCTGTGTTTCTCTCTGTCAAATAAATAAAATCTTTAAATAAATAAATAAATAAATAAATCTCGCTTATAGAAAAAGGGAAAAAAAGAAAGTGTCTGGGAGTGAAGAGGATGGAATGAACTGCAAGGAAACTTTTCTAGGGAAATAAATATGTTCTGTATCTTGTTGAGGCTTGTGATCGCAGGAGTATGCAATTGCCAAAACTCATCTACTAAATACTTAAGATCTGTGCATTTAATTACACGTTAATTATATCCAGTTACAAAATAAACAAAAAAGTAAAACGCTCTATGCAGGCCACCCCTAACTAAACACATTCCTGATGCCACAATTCACAGACCCCAGGTTGAGACCGCCTGGTATTTAATACATTTTTTTTTTTTAAGATTTTTATTTATTTACTTGACAGAGAGATCACAAGTAGCAAGAGAGGCAGGCAGAGAGAGAGAAGGGGAAGCAGGCTCCCCGCTGAGCAGAGAGCCCGATGCAGGGCTCCATCCCAGGACCCTGAGATCATGACCTGAGCCGAAGGCAGAGGCTTTAACCCACTGAGCCACCCAGGTGCCCCCTATTTAATACATTTATAGTGAGTCTAGACACAGTTTTTGTGACCATAAGTGTTTGTAGGTTTTAGTTTTCTCAACTGTAGAATAAAGACTCTGTGGTTGTGAGGGGGATATAGTTTGTAGAAAAGGAACTATGGAGCTTTCAGTGTTTGTCATCATTTGAAAACCCTTTTGTAGATCAACATTTTGACCTGATGGTCTGTGTATGATTTTTTTTTTTTTTTTTTTTTAAGATTTTATTTGGGGAAGAGAAAGAGCAGGAGCAGGTAGGAGAGAGAGAAGCAGACTCCCCACTGAGCAGGGACCCTGAGATGGGACTCTGTCCTGGGACCCCAAGATCATGACCTGAGCTGAAGGCAGACACTTAACCAACTGAGCCACCCAGGCACCCCTGTGTATGATATATTAAAGTTTATTCATTTTAATAAAAAAGTTGGATGTAAAATATAGACAGTCTATATAAAATATAGACTGTTAAAATACAGACTGTTAAAAAACAAACATGAAGTTTGTGGAAGAATGAAGAAGCATAAAGGCAAATTAAGTAGAAAACAGAACAGATACAAAATAAGAAATCGTGGTTGTCTCAAAAGACACACAAAACGCACACATGTTGAGCAAAGTGTGGCATGGCCTTGCTCCTCTCCCAAGGCAAGGGGGGAAGCACACATCGTTTGAGTGGAGGTTCCAGCCAACACCTGTGTTTGCTTCTCAGCACTTTAACATATTCTCAGTTATTCTGTAAAAACTTTGGCATTCCTTTTCTAATATTTTTAGGTTAAATATGGAAGAGCTAATGATTCTCTCTTTCTCCATTGTCTTGCCCAGAAACCAACAGAATTTTATGTGGAGTGTGTGTATAGGACACCCTTTTTTCCCCCACCTGTTTATTTTCCAGTGTCACTTGTGAATTGATAGGTTATTACTTTATTGTCTATCTTCTGCAATAGGAATGTTGGATCTTTTATGCCTGGGACATTTTCTGTATATGTAAGTGTTCTCATGAGTATCTGCCAGAGACATAACTTACTATTTACTGAAAGGAAAAAAAGAGTAAGTTCACAATAGGAATTGAAACGGATAGGCTTCAAGCTTCACCATCCCACGAGGCAAGCTCAGTGGTACTGACAGGAAAAAATATTTTTTTCTTCCTTTATATGCCCAGCAACAGTCTCAACCAGTGCTGTCCAGTTAAAGTATGTGTAGACCATGTATATAATTATTTTGAGTATCTACAGTGAACAGAAATGAAAAAGTTAATATTTTGGAGAATATTTTACTTTATTAGATAGTTACTATAGCATGCATTCAGTACCAAAAATTGAGATATTTTGCATTACTTTCTTCAAAGTTAAAAATTCATTGGACACTAAGTTTTCATCAGATATACTTGATTTGTGTTTAGATCATTACAGTTGAATGAATAGATTCATACTTAAAATCTTTAAAAAAAAAAAAAAAGGTGGGGAAGGGTGCTTGGCTGGCTCAGTGGGTAGAGCATGCAATTCTTGATCTCAGGGTTGTGAGTTTGAGCCCCATGTTGAGTATAGAGATTACTTTAAAATTGTTAAAAGAAACAGATTCAGATATACAAATTTTTCCACATATATGTGAGCTCAAAACTCCTAGTGAGACATCTGATACATAATAGTCCTCAGTTACTGGCAATTGATATTAATAATCTTTTGCACACCGTACTATTATAGTAGCTTTCATGCATGTCAACTACACAGAAAAAGTAATTGATCCTGTTGAATCATTATTAATCGATATTTTTGATGAATTAATATGAACCCAACTTCAAATAACCTGATCTCCAGAGGGATGGAGAGGGCCCTATCCGCTTACATTCCTGAACTGCCCTGAAATGATCTTGGTTCACATAGGGCATCATTCCAGCAGGTTTCCCCCTCAGCTTTGCAGGGTTATGGCCTGGGATGTGTACCATGATAAGTCCTTGTTAATGCCCTTTTTCAGAGATTCTGCTTTAGGTTCTGCCCGCACAATATAGAGTCCTGAAGTCAGAGCCTGAGCAGTTGTGTTTCTGGTTCATGTAAGAGGAGCTAGAGTAGGCCAGAGAACGCTCTTCTGTATGTCAGTTTCCTGTTATGTGTACATGGGGTAGAGTTGCTGCATAATCTCATAAACAAATTCTCACCCTTACCTTTTTTTTTAAGATTTTATTTGAGAGAGAGCGTGTGTGAGCACTAGCAAGGGGAGGGGCAGGGGGAGAAGCGGACTTTCGGATGAGCAGGGAGCCCGATGCAGGTCTCGATCCCAGGAGCCTGGGATCATAACTCATGCTAAAGGCAAATGCCCCACTGACAGAGTCACCCAGGTGTCCTTTAGATGAGTCCTCCTTGAGGACCATTCTGTGAGTTCAGCTCTTCTTGCACCTAGCAACCCCTAAATTATTCCCCCTTTGTTTAACCACACCCATAGTCATATCTCCAGGGCAGGTCAAGGACATTAATGCCCCTTCGGGGCCCCTTGACTTGCCCTGGAGATAAGACTATGACACACATTAATTCTAAAACATTTTCCTCTTGTGTGGTACCCCAACACATACTCCTAATCTCTAAGGCTATGTGATAACACATCTTAGGGGTCATGAGGTTGTGGAGACCTTTTTCTCTCGTGGCTACCCAAGCCACACTTCTCTGTCTGTGAGTCTCGTTAATGATAACCATTTCTCATCAAACTGCACTTGTCTGCCTTCTTTGATCTTACATCTCCTTTGGCCTTTGGGCATCTTTTTGGGGCCTTTGGGGTCTGTTTTGCATATATCTTTCAGAAAACAGTCCTAAATACTCTTCTCTCTGTCAATAACTCACTCATAGTTGATATACGTCAGTCCTGGCTTTAATGAGACCTAACACATAAACTTAATACAACTCTAAAAGCTCTTGTCCAGTTTTCTTCTTGCAGCAAACTCCTGAGAAAAGAGACACCTGGAAGCACGGATGAATTTATAAACCGAGGAATGCACACTTTCAGCCTCATCTTGTCAAAGCACCTGCCAAAATAATATGCAGTCACCATTATGAAATGCAAATACTGAGATGATTTGGGTATTTTCTCATCATTTTGATAGGCTCTACTTTGTGAGAAAATTCAGCAGGGCTCGGAGTGTCTCTATTCCTTTAGGAAGCTGTGGGAACAGGTCTACCTAGAAAGAAGTATATGTATCTGGTCGATGTTGTATGTCATTTTTGTTGATGGACATACTTTTCTCTTACCTGAGAAGAACCTGTTGAACACTCACAGTCTTTATCTTTTCTGCCTCTATCCTGTTTCAAGAAAGAAGAACATGTCCTTCGTAGGAAAACCCAGGAGAAAGAAGACTGAACACCAGAGATGACTATAATTGCCACATTTACCTGACTGGAATTCATTCCATTCTAGCTTGAAATTCCCAGATACCTCTCTGCGTTCAAGTTAATTCACACAAACAGACATTGCTGCCCTACAGTGCCGCAGTAGTCCTCGCTCACCTGCAGCCAGAGAAGGGCATCGCGAGCCATGCTGCCCTTCAGAAGAATCATGATGTTTAATTTCACAGAGTCCTTTTTTTCACCAGCTCCGTAACATCATTACTAAATTGTTGACATAGCCAAACTCTTCAAATCTATTGTACTGTTTTTTAGCATGTTTAATTTTATAACAAATTCAAACGAACCTCACTTTTTAACTCCTTTAACCCACATTTATGTCTACAATTTCTTGTATTTGTTGTCCTCTCTCACTTTCAAACAGGAAGTGCAGTGTCAAACCAAATACTCAAGCAGGATAGTTTGGGAGAAATAATATCCAATAGGATAGGAACACTAAAATCACTAGTGATATTTTTTATTTCCATATTTGGAAAAGATTGAGATTTTCTTTAGATAGAATATTAGCACAAGTGACAGATATTTGAGATAAGAGACATTTTCCAAAGACAAAACAATGTTTCCTGTGAGATATTTTCAGTGTGATGAATTTGGGGTTACACTAAATCTACCTTGAAACTTGTCACTTCACCCACAAATATTCATTCCCACATACATAAATGGATGTTGAGTTTTTAAAACAATTCCATGAAACTGGGATGCCTAGGTGGCTCAGTTGGTTAAGCATCTGCCTTCAGCTCAGGTCATGATCCGAGAGTCCTGGGATTGAGTCCTGCATCGGGCTCCTTGCTCAGCCGGGAGCCTACTTCTCCCTCTGCTTGCCTCTCACCCTACTAGTACACTCGCTCACACTCTCACAAACAAAATCTAAAAAAACAAAAAATTCCATGAAACAAAAGGAATCCCTCTAGGATTTTAAGAGATGGCCCATTGTGCTGGCAGGAGGAATCCATCATCCAGCTGGAAAGAAGTGAACAGGACAGAAGGTGTATAAATGCACTGGAAGTAGTATGAATCCTAATCAGCATGGTAATACTATTTCTGTTTTGATATGGGTAGGATCAATTAGTGAGTCTCAGATATCGTCGAAGCCTCATTCATCCATTCCCCTGCAGGCAAGAAACCATGTTGAATGAGAACTCTTTGTGAGCAGTGTGGAAAAGACTTCAGTGAATGCTCATACTTAAACACACAGGAGAACTCAGAATGGAGGGAACACTTACAAGGGTAAGGAATATGGAAAAAGCTTCCTTTCTCTGCAGAAGAAACCCTGTAATGGAGACAAACTTTCTGGGTTTAAACAATACAGAAAAACCCATCTATCTGACTCCAAATATTTTGGACTAGAAAACCAGCACCCAAGAGAAAGCCTTCACATGCAGTGACAGTGGGAAGACCTTCTGTGATCAGTTTTACTTCAAAGTTCAAATGACAACTCATGATGGAGAAGAAAATCTGTGAAAGCAAGGAATGTGAGAAACCTGTTCTTCACAAGTGCATGAAGAAAACACTGCTGACAGATTTATGAATGTGAGGAATGTGGTGAAAATATTCCGTGTTGTGCAAACCTTTACATACACATGTGATTTGACAAGAGAGAAACCCTATAAATGTAAGGAAGTGACAAAGCCTTTATTACATCTTCCAATTTTAAGAGACATACAAAATCTGATGCTGGAGAGAGTACCTTTGTATGTAAGGAATGTGGAAAGTTTTTAGAAGTTCCTCATGTCTTAATCACACTGGAATAAAGTACCACCAATGTAAGGAATGTGGGAAAGCCTATACTGCATTCTCAAAACATACTGAACATACTACAAGCTCACACTGGGGAGAACCTTTTTAAATGTGACAAACATAGGAAAGCCTTCACTACTTCCTCATTTTATTAATCCTCTCAGAATTCACAGTGGAGAGAAACTTTGAGTGTAGTGTGTATGGGAAAGGATTTGCCAATTTCTACTTTATCACTTACATGCATACTCACACTGGAGAGAAACGCTATGACTAAGAAATGTAGGAGTGGAGCACTTGGGTGGCTCAGTCGGTTAAGTGTCTGCCTTTGGCTCAGGTCATGATCCCAGGGTCCTGGGACTGAGCCACACATCTGGCTCCCTGCTTGACGGGAGCCTACTTCTCTGTCAAATAAATAAATAAAATTTTTTTTTTAAATGTGGGAGAGCTTTTATTGATGCCTCAAAAGTAGCACGACCTTTAAGAATTCATACCGGAGAAAACCCTTATAAATGTAAAGAATGTGGGAAAATCTTTAGTTCTTTTACTCTTAGTAACCATAAAACCTTGCACTCTGGAGAAGTACTCTGAATATAAGGAATGCAGAAAATTCTTCCAAAATTATTCATGTTTTGATAATCCCATTTGAATTCAAACTGGATTAAACCCCTGTGGACATAAAGAATGTGGGAGGGGCACCCCGGTGGCTCGGTTTGGGTGTCTGACTCTTGGTTTCGGCTCAGGTCGTGATCTCATGAGTCTTGGGATTGAGCCCCTCATCAGGCTCTGCACTGAACACGGGATTTTGCTTGGGGATTCTCTCCCCCACACCCCTGCTCCTGTGTGCTCTCTCTCAAATCTTTTTAAAAACAAGGATCTTATGTCTGCTGGCAGGCATCAGCCTTGTGGGTGGTTGTAAGGTCTTTTTTATTATTGCGTCCAACCCTTTCTGGGGGCGTGATGTATCTTGGCCCTGATTGGTCTGGCCAGGCCAGTCTGGTTGCTGCACCTTCCGTGTTGCGACCTGCCCAAAAGTGGGCCTACGTGATTCACACTCCATTGTCCTCACTGTCTCCTACCCTCCTGGATACTCTTACTCGATTGGCGTGGTCTTACATTTCGAGCACAGTGCCTCAGGCCATCACTGCTCAAATGCTCATTGAGTCCATCTACACTGAATCACACTGGCCAGGGTAGGGGGTAAAACGTATCTGTCAAGTTTTGGAAAGAAGATCTTGTGTCCCTCACCTGATCCTATCCCATGAAATCTCAGGCTGAAGCATGGGATGGGTGGAGAAGTGATATTATACCTCATAACATGAGGCAGCAGGAGCACATGCCCTGTAAACACCCCCATACCCACTGGGGAGGCCCTTCTACGCAAGCTGTGGAGCAAGAGGGTGAGGATAATCAGTGTGCTTTTCTGCCTCTATGCCCAGCACCACAGCCTGGCAAAACAACCCTACCGTCTTTGGCGCTCAGGCAACAGGTGTCATGGTGATGGGGTCTGGCTCTGTGCTTGCCATTCCACCCCTGATGCCCGAGCAGCGTTGGGTTATGTCATGTGTGGCCATCAGGGCCGCAGCTGCTTGATGACACTTTTTGAGGCTTAATGAAACCATTCTAATAATCCAAATCAAGCTTCCCACATGTCTTACAGCTTCAATAGGAATTATCTGTGCACCTTTTTCTCTTGCTCTCATTCACTTTTTTACCTGGGAAGAATGCAAATCCCTGATCACTTTCCCCAGGCCGTTTGTTAGATGTGCAAGCTGAACTCTTTAATCCTCAGAATGTATTTTAACCTATGGGGTGGAGTAGTGGATCCAATCCTTTCTTTCCCCCAGAAAAGGTGGCCAGTTGATTCAGTACCAATTATATATATATTTTTTAAAGATTTTATTTATTTGACAGAGAGAAACACAGCGAGAGAGGGAACACAAGCAGAGGGAATGGTAGCGGGAGAAGCAGGCTTCCTGCAGAGCAGAGAGCCCAATGTGGGGCTCGATCTCAGGACCCTGGGACCATGACCTGGGCTGAAGGCAGACGCTTAACGACTGAGCCACCCAGGTGCCCCCAATTATAATTTTTTTAAAATTTTTATTTATTTATTCATGAGAGACAGAGAGAGAGGCCCAGAGGGAGAAGCAGGCTCCCCACTGAGCAGGGAGCCTGATGTGGGACTCGATCCCAGGACCCCGGGATCATTACCTGAGCTGAAGGCAGACACTAAACCATCTGAGCCACCCAGGTGCCCAGTACCAATTATAAATTATTTTCAACCTACAGATAGGGAATTCCAACTTTATTAAACAATAAATTCCTGCACTAGTATTGCATTTACTTATGTTCAAATCACATTTTGATTGATTATACTAGTGTTATAAAAGTCATATTCAGTGGTAAATATATGAAGGTTGGCTAATGTTTGTTACATTTACCACTGTAGGTGCTCAGCTTAAGGTACTTCCATTGGTGGTATCATGTGCATCTAATTCTTGTGATCATTGCCTCTTTATATCTAAACATTTGAGTAATCACTCCTCCAGTCTTTAGTGTCACATCAGTACAGAAAAGCCCTTCATCTGTCAGCTCAACTTAGGCTACTTAACGGTCTGCTGGCCATGTCTGCAGGCAACTGGGCTTGTCATTTGTGTCTCTGTAGTTGAAGGAACATCCCTTTCAGACTGTGTAGACTGTTTTCATGGATAAAAACCGTCTCATGTCAGGTCTCTGGGCTGATGGGTTTTGCTTCTGGAATCATAGTCAGGTGGGATTGAGACCAGACCTGGCTACTGCCAGGTCTGCATTGGAGTCTATGGTACACAATCCTGTTACCAAGGCAATTGACCTTGTCTTCACCCTGGTCAGAAAAGACATCACTCCAGGACCTTGGTCAGTAGGGCTGACACTAGGTCAAGGGATCCATTCAGAGTCCAAAGACAGCAGTATTTCTGGTTGTGTGGATAGGTAGGGCTCCTAACATGTCACTTGGCAGGCATGAATGGTCCTAGACGACAACTGAAAGGGATTGGAGCTCAAGTCACAAGGCTAACTTAGGGTCCACATCCATGACCCAAATTCTGCAGGCCTGCCTCAGAGGGCACTGATGGGCGAGTCTTCCCCTGGCTGAGTAGAATTCCTCCTACTTTGTGGCTCAGTGTCTGGAGCTGGGTTGTGGCCTGCTTCAAGATCGGCAGGGAGACCAAAGTGAGCAGGCCCACCTCCAGGAACCAGTTGGACACAAGTCCTTCTGGATTCCTTTGTAGTCCAGACTGTTGAGGGCTAATATTAAAATACTTCTCTAAAAACTTCCAATAATCATCAATTACATAAGTACAAAAAAAAATCAATTACATTATGAATAAAAATGTAAGAAATCTCACAATCTCCACTTTGTCACTTTTTTATTGTTTAAATATGTGTAACAAAATTCACCATTTTAAACACATAGGTGTACAATTCTATTCAGTTGGCATCAAATACATTGGTTTTTGTGCAATCATTACCACTATCCATTTCCAGATGTTTTCATATTCCCAAACAGATACACTATCTATGAAATATTCATTTTTTGTTCTTCTTTCCTCCACCAGTCATGCACTGAGAAAAGTAGTTTCCACCTGAGTCTTGTTGGCAATAACGGAAAATAAAGGTGTGATTAAAGATAATAAAGGAAAAGTAAATAAATAAAGATAATAAAGCAAAAGGGAGGACGGAAGGCAAAGAATGAGGTAATATATCAAGTTTACACTATGCAGTATACCACATAAAAACACCTAAGCAAACTCCCACTCAAATCTAGATTCCTACAGTGGAAGGTCAAAATTATGTCACTGTGTCCAGGGTAGAATCCATTGCAGTCACAAACTTTTGTGGAAAATGGGGTAAATGACAAAGTATTTCCAAGAATTCCATCGAACTATACACATAAAACAGCAGTTTTGATATGGCAAGTGCTTCAGTTACAACTGTAGTACCCTTTTCATTCCACTTAGGTGAAAAACACAACCAAGTAAATGAATGCGAATATCAACATTTCAGAGGATGATTTTTGAGAAAACCATGCCACACTTGATATGAGTGCTTCGTATCTCATGTTGGACATCTGAGGAATGGCTACAGGAAATCTGAGACAAATTTGGTGCTGTAATTAGGGAAGAAAGGTAACAAAGCAGTTACTGAAGAGGTGGTTGAGAAACAAATACAAACAAGCAAGTCGTAGGTGCTTTGGGAATAGAGTAAAATAAATATATCTATTAACGAGAGAAAAATAACCAGAAAACTTAAATTCACAATATTTGCATTTGGGACCCACAATGTCATCTTGGTTCTGAGGCCAGCAGCCCATTGTGGACCATCTCTCCTAGGCAGAGAAGTCTTCCCAGACCCCCCATCGCATCCTTGTTGCCCAGGCTGTCAATGAAGGAGTTCGGGGTGGGTGTGACCACAGTGCACATCACGGAAATAATCGAGCTCCTCTGGCTGGAATGGTTCCAGCAGAACTGAGCTAGACTGCCAGGCTTCTCCCACAGGAAAAGATCACAGAGCAGTGAGACCCGCAGGTGGAAGATGCTTCATACTTCCCCATGTAAAAGACATTCTTATTAAGGGGGAGACAATCCAAGATTATGAAAAGAGGATCCCAGTGAGACAAAAGTCAGCTAGTATTGTTATTGGCACATAGATCTTACTGATGAGGGTATCAGGTTGTTGGAATTAGGACTTGTGGGTTTTGAGATGTCACTTAGGGCCAGTGTATTATATGCTGTAATACACACAATGCAGTTAAGACTACACCCATACTCAAGGGACTCACTTCGTATCTCAATCTCCTTCAAACATACAGGAATGTACCCAGATCTTCTTTTTAAGTAGGCTCCACGCCCAACCTGGAGCCCAATGCAGGGCTTGAACTTACCCCTGAGAGCAAGACCTGAGCTGAAATCAACAGTTGGGACATTTAACTGACTGAACCACCCAGGTGCCCCTAGCCAAGTCACGTCTGATCAGGAATTATCATCAAACCTGAGTTGGACTGTACTCCACTGATCTGATTAAGCCAGAAGGGAAGTGGCAGTAAGCTGCTGTAGCATCCAAGGCCACCCGTGACATATCGAAAGGCTGCTCAAGTATTACAAGTATATGAATGTGTGAACTCAAAACGGAAACAAGGTTCTGATGGATACTGTCTCTATCTAAAGGCCACTTGCAAGAACTGCCCTTGGGCGGGGGGGGGGGGGGGGGGGGGTGTGACAACAGATATAACAAGAGTATCAGGACCTGTCCTATTAACAAGGTTTCCCATCTCACAGCATCTGAAGTGATGTAAACGAACCAGCAGGTCACATGCCAGGTGCAGCTGTTTCTTAACACAAAGGACATAACTGTTCTTCCAGGCTGTGGTGATTTGGGAACAAAGAGAACGTTCTCGCCACATATACTACCCGAGGTTAAAGGTATTTCCTAACCTAGTACTAGGTGTGTTGCTCTCTTTCCGGGGCTGTAAGATCAGGGTGTATGACCTCACTGTCTCCTAGGCCTTTCCTGACTCAGAAACAGCAGGTGTGAAAGAACTTTTTCAGGAAATTTAGAGATATATGTCCTCCCCCTTCACCAGCATGAGACACTGTAGATGGACTCTGTGAGCAGTGAACTCACGTGCTCGCCATCTTCACAGGAGACAAAGTCGGTGTAACTAGAGGATCCAGGTGGCTTGTATAGCATTGAGTCTAACAGCGGTAGTTCCACGTGGGGTCAGGCTGCAAACCAGGTACAGGACCTAGACTGGACTAGCATTGCCATCAAGGGCAGAAAGTCAGACCGTTCCCACTAATGGTCGGGACAGAGTGGCACATGTTCAAAATAGAGCTATGAAGTCAGCCTATAAACTGAGTCCCACACAGCTCTTACGTTTAACAACTTCACTGTGTTCCTCCAGCATGGTTGGTGGGGCCCTCTGACTGCTTCTCCACATCGCCTAACCTCAGAGGCATCTAACTAGTGAGTTCTCTCATGGACTCATCGGGACACCTGTAGACCTTTCCAGATTCCTCATATTCAGTTTCCCTCCAATGTGGCTATTTGTTTTGTTTTGTTTTTGAAATGCATAACAGACCTTGTCGCTCTTATTATGTACATAAGTCTTCAATCTATTGTGCGTTTTTAGGTGTTAAGTCATGACTATGATGCGAAGCTTTTCTCACATTCCTTACGTTCGAGGAGTTGCTCTATGGTATCAATTTTTACATGTTGAGTTTGGCTTGAGGCAGAGTGAAGGCTTTTCTTTGGTGTTTACATTCGTAGAGTTTATCTCCAGTGTGACTTCAAATGTGGAAGTAGTGAAGGCTTTCCCACAGTCCCTAACATTCATAGGGTCACTCTCTACTTTGAATCTGTGTATGTTTATGAAGGTTGGAAGACTAAGTGAAGCCTTTCCCATATTCCTTACATTAATAGGGTTTCTATCCAGTGTGAATACTTATATGTCAAATCAGGAGAGCACTAGTGAAAGCCCACAGTACTTATGTTCCTAAGATTACTCTCTAGAGTGATTTCTCAAATGGCTATTAAAATACAAGAAAGTCCTAAAGGCTTCCCCACATTCACCACATTGAAAGGGTTTCTCTCCAGTATGAGGTCTCAAACGTTCCTTAAGATACGAGGAATTACTGAAGGCTTTCTCACAGTCACCACACTCAAAGGGCTTCTCTGCACTGTGAGTTCGTAGGTGTTTTTTAAGGACTGAGGGCCAAACAAAAGCTTTCCCACATTCCATACATTGATAGGGTTTCTCTCCCGTGTGAATTCTCAAATGTACACTAAGTCGTGAGGAATTAGTGAAGGCTTTCCCACACTCCTTACATTTATAGGGCTTTTCTCCAGTGTGAATTCTCAAATGTTCATTAAGAATTGAGGAACTACTGAGGGCTTTCCCACATTCCTTACATTTAAAGGGCTTCTCGCCACTGTGAGTCTGAACATGTTTACGAAGGACTGACAGCCAAGCAAAGTGTTTCCCACATTCCTTACATTTGTAGGGCTTCTCTCCAGTGTGAATTCTCAAATGTTCATTAAGAACTGAAGAACGACTGACGGCTTTTCCACATTCCTTACATTTATAGGGCTTCTCACCACTGTGAGTACGAACATGTTTACGAAGGAGTGAGGGCCACTGGAAGTGTTTCCCACATTCTTTACATCGATAGGGTTTCTCTCCAGTGTGAATTCTCAAATGCACATAAAGGCGTGAGGATGTAGTGAAGGCTTTTCTACATTCACTACATTCAAAGGTTTTTCTTCCACCGTGGAGTTGAATGATATGATTATCGAGGCACTTGGAATCTGCATAAGACTTCCCACATTGTTTACATTCATGGGGTTCGTGAGCTGCCTCTGTCTGCACGTGCTCATTTTGGCCTGCTGAGAAAACTGAAGCTTTTAGAAATTGCTTCCATTCATTGAAATCTCTTCCATTGTGAGTTCTCCTATGTGCCTGAAAGTGCGAATGACTAATGAACGTTTTCCCACAGTCACTGCATTCAAAAGTCTTCTCTGACACGCTGGTTCTCTCATACACTGTATGTGGAGTCCGCCCGCAGACTTTACCACACTGATTAAAGTCAGAAAGTTTCTCTCGAGTAGAGTTTTTCTTTTGCAGATTAAGGAGGCCATTGTGATACTGATGACACTCAAAACTGTCCCCTCTATTTTGAGTTTTCACGTGTGTCTTAAGACTTAAATGTTTACTCAAGACTGTTCCACCTGGCTCACAGTCAGAGAGTTCTGCTCCATGGTGGGACCTTTCCTGTTGATGGAAGGGATAAAAGATGATGACGAGATTTTCCGACTGATTATAAATTTCAACCTTATAATGTAAGAAATATGAGGATGATGACTCTTAGCATTTTCATCATATACATACAGTTCCTGTCAATTTCTTTCAAGTTAAACCAGGGAACCTGTCTGCCAAAAACTGATGCCATCTACTCTTAAGATCATTCCATTAAAATTTCACAAAAATGTTTAAAGACTCAATGACAAGTTATATATCTGGGAATGTGTACCGGTGGCATCTAGAGAGCAACAATTTTCAAGATAGATGTGGATTATAAATCCCGAGTCATCGTATTCAGAGCATCTCAGAATTACTCTGTCTTTGGTGAATACAATTTGTCTCAAATATCTCACACTTGCACTGAATTTTATAACAGGACCACCAATCTTTTTTGAATGTAGAATATAAGAAATATCACATATCAATCTTACGTTCTGTATTTCAATGGCTGTTTTCCCTCCAAAAAAATCCTGGTGAGATGCTGACCCTTTCCTTTGAGGCTGTGTTTCCCATTCTGAAGTAAAACAAAAACACAAATTTAAATATTTACAGGAAGAAATCATAGGCTAAACAATTTTCTTTCTTTTTCTTTTTAAGATTTTATTTATTTGGGCCCCTGGGTGGCTCAGTTGGTTAAGCATTTGCCTTCGGGTCAGGTCATCATCCCAGGGTCCTGGGATCAAGCCCCATGTCCGGCTCTCTGCTCAGCAGGGAGCCTGCTTCTCCTTCTCCCTCCACCTGCAGCTCCCCTTGTTTGTGCTGTCAAATAAATAAATAAAATCTTAAAAAAAAAAAATTTATTGATTTGACAGAGAGAAAGAGAGACAGCAAGAGAGGGAATACAAGCAGGGGCAGCGGGCGAAGCAGGCTACCTGCTGAGCAAGGAATCCGATGCGGGGCTCAATCCCAGGACCCTGGGATCATGACCTGAGGCCAAGGCAGACACTTAACGACTGAGCCACCCAGGCACCACTAAATAATTTTAAATTAAGACTACGTTTTCTTTATTTTCATATTAAAAATGGTGAAATTAGGGCGCCTGGGTGGCTCAGTGGGTTTGGAGCCTCTGCCTTCAGCTCAGGTCATTATCTCGGGGTCCTAGGATCAAGCCCCGCATCAGGCTCTCGGCTCAGCAGGGAGCCTACTTCTCCCTCTCCCTCTGCCTGCCTCTCTGCCTACCTGTGATCTCTCTGTCAAATAAATAAATAAATAAAATATTTTTTTTTAAAAATGGTGAAATAACAAGAAAGAAAAAAGGTTCACCCGTTTTTTAATAGGAAAAATATGACAATAAGTGTGTAGGGACAGACTTCAGGCTTACTAAAACATAATTTTCTAAAAATCAAACATGGGGGCGCCTGGGTGGCTCAGTGGATTAAAGCCTCTGCCTTCGGCTCAGATCATGATCTCGGGGTCCTGGGACAGAGCCCCACATCGGGCTCTCTGCTCAGCGGGGAGCCTGCTTCCCCCTCTCTCTCTGCCTGCCTCTCGGCCTACTTGTGATCTCTCTCTCTGTGTCTGTCAAATAAATAAATAAAATCTTTAATAAATAAATAAATAAATAAATAAATAAATAAATCAAACATGATGTCAAACAATAACAAAATATTATCAAGGTAATATATTATCAAATAGACATGTGAAAAATACTTGGACAAGGAGGATACACCAAATTGACAAACTTGAAGAATTAGAACAGGTCATTTGTGAGACCATAGGAATTTTAAGTAAAAGACTGAAGGAAGTTGAGGATACCCCAAAATATCAGAGATAAATGGTTTCAGCCCTCAGATTGACTGGTTAAGTCTGTTAACAACACTCACCTTGGAAAACTCCCTTCTCCCCTGTCCTCAGTTCTTGTTGTTCCAACCAAGCGATCAGTTTAGGTTTCGACAGTTGATATTCTGTCCACAGGAAAAGGTACATTAACAGGAGAGGCTCATGCAAGAGATGACAAAGCCTCCAATGAATCCAGAACTATATTTCTAACGAAAGCAGTGAAAGTATCCCCAAAGGACCAAAAGAGGCAAATACTCCCCTTCTGTGACAAAAGAGAAGTTACCTCTTGACACCTGAAAGCCAACTGAATGTATATACATATTTACAGAGCATAAAGATATTCAAATAGGAAATTAAGGAGATGATGAAAGATCTTCATTCTGATGGTGAAACCACTACAGCAGTGGTCCTCAAACACTGGAGTGCATCACAATCGGCAGGATGGCTTTACTGAAACACAGAAGATGCGGCAACAACCCCAGCTTTATTAATTCAGAATGTCAAAAGTGGAGTCTAAGAATGTAAATTCCAAACAGAGGGCCACATTTACACAACACCCACTGCAGATGATAACCTGCTAGTGCAGGGACTATGCATCTCTTTTTTCTAATTTTGTTCAGAGGGCATCACCAAGGCCGGAAACACATTAAGTGTATGACACAAATCTGGGATGCTGGCAAGCTCACCTACTGCGACCAGGTTCTGGTAGTTCTCCAGCATCACGTTTCTGTACAGGTTTCTCTGAGGGAGGTCCAGTAATAGCCACTCCTCCTGGGTGAAGTCCACCGCCACATCCTGGAAGGTCACTGCAATCTAAACCATCACACCTGTGTTGGCTTGAAACAAGAACCATCTCCACCAATGTTCATGGGAGAATGAGGACGGGAGATTTAATACCTATGCAGGGTTATGAGATTTCTCATTACCCTCCCACAGTTCTATGGTCCTAGGTCCTCTTCCCACCTAAACTCACTCACTGCTCATCTCCACTCATATGGCTTTAATGGCACCTTTTAAGCTTATCTCAGAAAAACCGGAGTGGGAGTTCTTATTTCCCTCTATTGCAGTAGACTTCTAAGCACACTAAGGATCCTTGGTAAACAGCATAGAATGACTAAATTCATTGAAAAAGATACTTACACCTTCTTTACCATGTCCGAACACATAGCAAGATGGAAATATGTACCTGTTATCCATGAGGCTCATAGGTGATTAGTGAATACTTAAGATTATTTTCAGAGTAATCCCTTTTCAATATGAGAGTTTCCACTTCCAGGGAAAATGCAACTGGGGATTCAGTCTTTGTGTGGGATTTATTTGCTTTAGGAAGCTCAGGACACAGATGTGCCTATAAGGAATGTATCCACCTGGTGGATGTTAAATATGGCATTCTGTTGATTGATATGCTTTTTTATTACCTGTTGATAATTTTTCAGCCAGACAGCCACCATCCTTTCTGCCTCCATGTTTTCCTCAGGAAGGTAAAAAGGATGTCTAGAAAGATCTTGGAGGAAAAAAAAAAGAATGCAGCATGACCAGAATCACCCACCTGAAAAATCATTCATCCTAGTTTGAGATTTCCATATATTCCTGTACACTCAAGAAATCTCACACAAATACACACTACTGCCATAAAATATCAGAGTAGCCCTGCCTCACCTGGAGCCATAAAAGGGACAGGCTAGACATACCACCCACGAGGAAAGGAGTGATCATCTTATTTAACAGGTATGGAAACCCAATCCCCTGGGAAATCCAGTTCTTTTTTTGCCCAAGATAATAAAACTCATCAATGGGATTATGCTGCACTAAGTCCCAAAGAACACATACCAGGAAGCTGACTTAGGTAACAGCATTCTCTGACATATTTCAGCTCTTTCTAAGTGAACCAGCAGCCTGACTGCTTAGGCCCAGATCCCTGGGCCCTATATTGTGTGACCTTTAAGAATCATCTGAAAATGAGACTCAACAATGACTTACCATGGGTTAGATCAATTGCTGCCATCCTGGGAGAGTGATGAAATTTGCCTGATGAGAAATTTGATGCCAAGATCACTTCAGTGCAACTTTGGAATCTAAGTAAATATGGCAGTCTTCATTACTCTTCGCACAATGTTACCCAGAGTACCTTTCAATCATATCAATCATTAATCAGTAAGCATTACTAATCCATTATCAAACATTATACATTAGCTCTCTCTCTGTAGAGGATACATGGGAAATTCACTAAAAATGTTCTAACCTTTGGCATGAAAGTCAGTAACAGCTATTACCATGACCTGATGACAGATACATGATAGATATCTGTCTGTGAGCTGTATGTATCAGCTCACCTGTCATAACAACCTTTACAGTAGATATCACTAGCCCATTTAATAGTTGATAAAGCTAGATTCACAGAACACTAATCATTGGTCCAGTATTATCCAGTTACGGGGGAAAAAAAAAAAAGATCCACAATTGAATGCAGACTGGGTTCTCTCAAATGTTTGAGATCCTGAGGTTCTTACTCCTCAATATGATCAGACGTCATTCTAGACCTGCCTTGTCCATTCTGGTAGCCAGCAGCCACATATGCCACTGAGTACTTGATATGCAGTTAGTAAAACAGAATTTTAGATTTTATTTATTTTTAATTAAATTTAAAACTTTTTGCAGATTTATTAGAAAACTTAAATATGTTTGCATAAACTTAAATACATCTACTTTCTCAACTGTATTTATTATGATTCAAAGACATAAAATACATCTGATGAAAATTTTGTGTCCAATGAATTCTGAATACTTAGTATGATGAGAAGAATTTAAAACACCTCAATTCTCATATGGGTTCCATGCTGAAATATATTCAATAGATTGGATAAAGTGTATTATTACATAAGATTTCATTCCTTTTTGTTTATTGCAGTTACAGAAGAGCTTTAATCATATACTTGGCCTACACATTATATTTCCATTCACCAGCACTGACCCAGAATACTGCTGGAAGAGGAGAAAAACGAAGTGTTTAATTTGGTAACACCCTGGAGCTTCACTTCATGGAGCTCAGAGTGGCTTGGAGTCCTGCACTTCCTTTTAATTAATTTATCATAATAGGCTTATTCCTTCATTCTTTCCACAAATAAGAAATTATAGTCCTGTCCTAGGCACTATGCAGAAAACAGTGAAATATATATAGAAAATGTCCCAGGGCTTAATGGCCCAACATTTCAAAGGGACAAGATATTCAATTATTAGTAGACACACCCATTTATTGGTGCTTATGAAGCAAAAACTCCAATAGGTGAGAAAATAAAGAGTATCCTATATACAAATACAAATGTATACACAAATATTTTGGTTTGCTTCTTGGGTAATATAATGACAGAAAAAGGGAAGGCTGTTCTAAGTAGGACCCAAAAAATTTAAGAAAAATAATGCTGGAAGGATTTTAGAAAACTCAGAAGACTCTTCGAGTATTTGGTGCTGTTGAATACCTGATTCAAAGCAGTCAAGGTCTGCCCACTGCTCCTCACCCTGGCAAAGGAGCAGTGCCAGATCAGACTGTCCTTCACACTGACCTATTTTAGGAGTCTTTCACAGAACTTCCTTTTCATATTATCACTTCTGTTTTTCACCAGGTTTTTATTTTATTTTTATTCCTTTCTTAATAAGGCTTCCTTCTACCTTTTAACCTGATACAGTTTAAAGGACAACTCCTGTGTTGAAAATTATTGCCTCTCTTCAATCAACTGAACGGAGAACGGCAGCCCCAATGCTATCTACAGAGTGGTATCCAAATGATGACAAATGCTGGAAGTTCTGGCTTCGTTACCATAAACCAAATTAACCCTCACAACCCAAGATACTTGATTCAACAGATGAAAAGTGCTATGTAATGAAATGCGCAGATCTTAAGTATTCTGAGGATGAGCTGTGACACATTTACCCACGTAATAAGTACGAGGAAGACAGAGAATATATGAATCTCCCCAAAAAGCCTTCATCCTTCTAGTTCATTCCCTCACCCTCATTCCAGACAATCATTATCTGATTTCTGTCAATTACTAGGTATGTTGTTAAGCAGTGTGCACATGATTTATAAATCTATATCCTGACAATTTTCTCTTAGAGATGATAAGGGAGAAACATTCTTAAAACTCTCACTGGAAGTGCGGATATGTCCATTTCTTCTTTTATTTCTGTCAAGCATCAGTTTATATTCTGTGCAACAATATTGTGGGGTAGATACAAATTTTGAGATCGTGTAATTTTGGAAATATTCAATCTTCCGTTATAAACAACTCTGTCTCTGGTAATGCTTTATATGACAATATTGTCTGACATGAGGATCCACTTTCTTTTGGAGAGATCTTTGGAATATAAGTGTGTGGCGATCTCAGTCTTCTGAGCACTCACCTACCAGCCAGGAATGTCTGCAAACTGAATACTTATTTCCCATTGATACCTGATGTGTCTGCCCACCAGACATGGCTTGGCTGCAATCCAGAGAGTTTTCAAATGCCTGCCCAATGCCTGCTGACTGCCTCTGCCCCAGGACACCCCACCAACTTCTTTACAATCAATGGACTGCAATGATACCTTGCAAATAAGATGTGACCCAGTCTTGGGGAGACAGCACCCCTATAAATCTGACCTTCCTTATTACTGTTCAACTCTAGGATCTAAAAGAGTGCTTTTTACATCTTTATGTTACTCTTCCCATGTATATCAAGAAATCAAGGAGTGATTTTTGTCTTCTGATTAGACCCAGACTAATTAGACACAGAATTGAATCAGTGATTGCAGGAGATACACCTGTCAAGATGAGATCTGGGAGTTGATTTCATCAAGTCTTTGGTCTGGAGCCAGATGCTGAGCTCCTTGAAAGACACTAGGCTGCATTATGAAAATCAAGCTATTACCTATGGCTCACTCTCAAGATGTACATAGAAGCACTTGCCTTGGGAATCCAAGTGAATGCTCTGCTTAGCTGTTACCTCAGTAATGACTACAAAGACTGTGGTGAGAGAGAGATTCTTATGACTAGAGTTGCACAGAAAATGGCATGCTCAGATTTACTAAGACAAGCTCAAGACAAGGCCTGATAACCACAAAGCCTCAAGACTGCTCTTAAAAAGGATATTCTTTTGGCTACAGGACTGACACTGCTGAAAATCAAACATGAAACTGCACAGGTAAAATTACAACCACAATTAGAGTGTCTATATCAATTAGTTGTCCATGTGAAATTTAGGGCACTGATACGGGAAGAATGAGAATTTGAAAATGAATGGGGACACTGAGTTGGACAAAGATGAAAGTCACAATCTTGAATCCACAAGACACTAACTGTCTCTTATCAGGAAGTCTCCTACCCTTTAGTTTCTGAAATGAGCCTTCCTCTGCTTAAAAATACTACAGAAATGGGCACTTGGGTGGCTCAGTTGGTTAAGCAACTGCCATCGGCTCAGGTCATGATCCCAGGGTCCTGGGATCAAGTCCCACATCGGGCTCCCTGCTCAGCCAGGAGCCTGCTTCTCTTTCCCTCTCTCTCTCTCTCTGTGTCAAATAAATAAATAAAATCTTTAAAAAAAAAAAAATACTGAAGAACTCTCACTTGGGGCAGAAGTCTTAGAAGGAAATGCTCCATCTCTTCAAGATCCACCCCAACTACCTGCTACTGCCTCTACTGACATAATGAATTCATAGTCCAGGATACCAGGGCTACAACTCAGTGCAAGATAAAACGGCCTGTACAACAAACAGTTCCAACTAGGATAATACATAGAAGAAACCTGGGTGCCCTGTGGGGGAATAAACTGTAAGCATGCCAGACCCATAAGGGTGGGATATGATAATAAACAGCCAAATTCATTGACATGGGGGCACTTATTATAATGACAGTCTGGGTCCATATATACTACCTCATGGACCAAGGGAAAGCTCTAACAGCTTACTTGCTTGGATGGTATCAGAGACTCAATGGTGACCTACAGCAATGAGTACACATGTTAGAAATTCCACCACAAAAATGTGAAAGGGCAAATCCTAGGGAGATAGTAATGTGGCACTGGATTTATCCTGTGTGAAACAGCCCCATTCCCCATTCTACATTGAAGGAATAGAAGATTCTCCACAAGGGTACAGAGAAACCGGTAAGTTGATGGCTTCCATCCTAGAAACTTCTGTGGTTATTCTCCATGATAGGTGAGGTATGACTGCAGGGTGCTATACAATCACCGAACTCCCTGATTTCAGTGGGGATGATGAGAAGCCAGAGTGGCAGAAACAAGTAGGTGGCACTTAATTGCCAAAGACAAAGTGGGCACGTGAACCATCAAGAGCAATGAGAATGAAATAGGAATCAGAGTGCTCTGGCCTACAGAGATCTCTAGCAGTGGCTAACTGATCCCAATCTAATTGGTCCCTTGCAATGAAACAGATATCCAGCCTATTACAGCAGAGGTCAACAAACCTGCTCTAACAGTCCATACAGAACATTTTAGGCAGAGCAGGCCAAACAGTGTCTGTGCTATATAAACTCAAGTCTGCCACTGTACTTTCAAAGAAGCCATAGAAAATATGTAAACCAGGGTCACATGGGTAGCTCAGTCGTTAAGCGTCTGTCTTCAGCTTGGGTCATGGTCCCAGGGTCCTGGGATCGAGCCCTGCATTGGGCTCCCTTGCTTGGCGAGGAGCCTGCTTCTCCCTCTCCCTCTGCCTGCTTCTCCCTCTGCTTGTGCTCTCTCTGTCAAATAAATGAATAAAATATTCAACAACAACAAAAGTAAACCAATGAATGTGGTTAAGTTTGTCTAAAGCTATATTTACAAAAACAGGTGGAGAGCCAGATTTGGCCCAGGGCTCAGTTTGCCAACCTATGTACTAAAATTTAGGTTGATATCTATACCAAGTATCCTCAAGTACAGTAACCAAAACTCTGATTTGACTGACCAAATCAGAGTCAAAACTCTGGTTTGACTGGGTAGGGGGCTGTGGAAAATCACAGGCAGCCCCCTACCGAACTTTGAGACATAGGCCTTATCACAAACTTAGAACTCCTTCAGCAAAGGAAGGATCTTGCACCATCACCACTATTCATACTATAAACCTTCCTACAGACTCTTCATAAAGGGATGTACAGTCATTTACAAGTGACTATGCATGGGGGAAAAGGAAATATTCAGACAGTCTCTAAGAGGACAATAATTCCTGAGGATCTAAAATATCATTTTGGCACACCACCAAAATGGAGGCTTATGGTAGTCAGGTGATTTTTTAAAAAGTCTTAACTTCAGTGAACGCAGACTGGACCCAGCTGCAGCAAGCACCCATCCTGTGTTTCTTTCCCCAAAACCTAAATATATAATTGGAATTTTGGGCAACTGGCAGAATTCTCTTATCTCTGACCCATAGGGTAAGGACCATTATGGTAGGAAAAGCTGAAAGGAGATCCTGAATTCCCTACCACTGGACAATACAATCCAGAAACAATACCAGCACTCCAGGGGGAAATAGACTAATGCTTCAAAAGATTAGGTGCATCTATATCCTTGCTGTTTTCATTAATATACAAGTTATTACAGGATAACTTTACAATTTAGTTTTAAGGTAACTGATTTTCATGAAATTTTAACTAAATTTGAGCAGTAGTTACTATGGACTGTGAGGGAGATAAAATGACTTGATGTACATTATAACTCCTTAATGCAGCAAAATATGAAGTACATATCACCTGTAAGATAGTTTGTGGAAAAGATCTTTTGCAGTGTCTGGACCTGAAGCTGGCAACTATAAATCACAGGGCTGTTTCTGTAAATCAAGTTTTATTGGAACAAAGCCATATCCATTTATTTACTAAGGTTTAAGGCTGCTTGTGCACTACAAAGGCAGAGCTGAGTAGCTCCGGGCCTTACGGCCAACAAATCATAATGTAGTCACTGAAAGAGGACTGCAACTACCTCCATTTTGGCCTCAAACATTCTAATTGATTAAGGTCTTCTTTCCAGCTCATCTCTTAACTCAGACAAAAGTCCAAAAGGGCAAAGCATCTCTGATGAGAACTGAAACTTCCTGCTCAAGTTTTAAGGACTGCCCTGAGCCAGCAAGACCCTATGTGACTGACTCCAAGGCAATGACGGACCTGATCTTTGCTCACCTACAGGTACACAGTGACCTCTGTCCCACAGGTATAAAAAACTTATACGTCTTAATATAAAAAGTGGAAGTATTTTCAGAACTTTGACAACCATCTTGGAAACCCTAGATCCCTCGCTTCCTGGTATTGAACTCACTGACATATATTTCTATCTTGTTTCACCACCACTCGTTTCTCTGTCTTTGATTTTGTCAGCGACCATGGCTGAACCTGGTCTGTTTTAGAACCCCAGAGACAGGTGCTCTTGCACCCCTGAGCCCCCTGTTACATTACTACCATGACCTTTTCTGATACAAAGTCTACCAACCTCTATACAGGACCCAATTACCATCTTACAAAATTACAAGATAAAACATTTAAACACTTCATGGAAATAAAATCACAAATATCAAAAGTATGAGTTTCTCAAAGAACATGTGACTCTTCCAAGTTAGTATTATGAAGAAACAACAGCTCTGCTTTAGCTTGAGAGACTAAGAGACATAATATATTGTCATATATAAACCTCTAACGAGTCCTAGATCCAAAAATATTCAAAAATATATTTTGAAACAATGTATAGAAAAAAATGCAAATGAAACAATGTGTAGGATTTTAGTTTTTACAGAGCAGATATTAGTTAACATTTTAAATTTTCTTGGGTGAAATCAATGTATTATCGTTTTAGTAGCAAGATGTCCTTATCCTTAGGAAATACATTACCAGTATTTTTTTTTTAACTTTTTTTTAAAGGTTTTATTTATTTATTTGACAGAGACAGGGCGCACAAGCAGGGGGAGTAGCAAGCAGACACAGGGAGAAGCAGACTCCTTGCTCTGTGGGGATCGATCCCAGGACCTCGGGATCATGACCTGAACTGAAGGCAAACAGTTAACCAACTGAGCCACCCAAGCGCCAACATTACTGAGTATTTAAAGGTCAAGTATCACGCCTGCAATTTATTTTCTTTTTACTCTTGGTCCACTAAAAAAATACATTTCTTTATCCAGGGAGAGCAACCATGCAAAATGCGAAAATGGGTGAACCTACTTCGACGCACATTCATAGCAGGAGTATTTACATTTCCTTTAGGTTAAGATCTTTGGAAACAAAAATGTCGGGAAAATACATGTCCTGTAATTGTGAAATTCAATTATTCTAAAAGTTGGGGGGCGCCTGGGTGGCTCAGTGGTTAAAGCCTCTGCCTTCGGCTCGGGTCATGATCTCAGGGTCCTGGGATCGAGCCCCGCATCGGGCTCTCTGCTCACGGGGGGCCCTGCTTCCTTCTCTCCGGGTCTGCCTCTCTGCCTACTTGTGATCTCTATCAAATAAATAAAAATCTTAAAAAAAAAAAAAATTATTCTAAAAGTGGGGTAATAAAGCCTTCGTTCTTTTCTCCAGGAGTTCCCTGGTTTGAAACTTGGTGGGGATGGATGGGTTCAGGAGGGAAGGATGTTAAGGAAGGTGAAAAATGCTTCTCTTTAGTACAGAGACTTGCGGTGCTCGCGTGTATAACTAGCTGCTGAAATGTGCACACTACTGACATTGGAGAAAGCACATTACCTTCCTACTCAGATACAATGTGTCCAAAATAAAAGACGAGCGTGACAAAGCCACATTCTCCTCCACACGAAAAGGAAACGCAAGCCCTTGTGAACCAACTTTCCCAACGCTCACCAGTCAGGTCCCCGAGGAGGCGGAGTCTGGGTCACTCCCAACAGCTGAAATTCTTTGCCTTCTGGAGAAAAGTCACAAAGGCTGCCTGCACAGTGGATACAAAAGACCCCAAGGAAGCGTCCTCACAGCACGTCCACAGCGGCTCCGGGCGAGAACCGCCCTCAGACGCCTCTCGGACGACCCAGGCGGATGCGCAAGGCCCGGCTCGGCCCCTCGGCAGGCCCATCGGCGACCCTGACTAAACCCATCCCTGGATTCCCTCCTCCTTCCCTCCCTTACACGCCACCCTCACCACAGCCGGCCCACGGCTGACCACTACCGTCCCCAAGGGCTGAATGCGGCCGGGAGGAGGCAACCGGAAGAGCCCCCGGCGGGCATGTGACGCCACTTCCGCTTCCTGCCGGGGTTCAAGGGGCGGGGCCTTCCACCTCAGACCAATAAACTGTGGCTCCTTTCCGGGCATGCTGGGTGGCCGCCTGAGCCAGGCGCTTGGTTTGAGGCCAGGAAGGGGCCGGAGGACTCGGCGGGGGCTGGAACCAGGTATGTGGGCGCGGCTACCGGCGGAGGGCGGGACCCGTGCGCGGGGGCGGGCCCGGGTGGCAGAGGCCAGGCCCAGCAGCAGTTTAGGCGGTGGGAGGACGCACCTGCACTTACCCGACGCCCTGCTCCGTGAAAGGTCTCTTGACTGCCTCCCCGCAGTTCCTAGAGCCTTTACGGTCTTCGTTCTTTCTCGATAAGCCCGAGAATCCAGCAGTCCACCCCCTTTTTAGGCCTTTATTTTGGATGTTATTGGGTGGCGGCTTTGCAGTAAATAAAGATCTTTTTAAACACGATTGGGTATCCCGTCTATTCAAGACTTAGGGGAGGGAAGTGGGGGCGTAATGGACGAAGTATGTGAAGGAGATGAAGAAGTACAGTCTTAGGGCGCCTGGGTGGCTCAGTGGGTTAAAGCCTCTGCCTTCGGCTCAGGTCATGATCTCGGGGTCCTGGGATCGAGCCCCGCATCGGGCTCTCAGCTCAGCGGGGCGCCTGCTTCCTCCTCCCCACACCTCCCCCCCCCCGCCCTCTCTGCCTACTTGTGATCTCTCTCTCTCTCTGAAATAAATAATATCTTTAAAAAAAATAAAAATAAAAAAATTTAAAAAAAGAAGTACAGTCTTCCAGTTATAAAATAGTTAAGACAGGGGATGTCACGGACCCACATATGTAATATAGTCACTGTAACATTTCACCATTCTTTGTATGGTGACACCTGTTAACTAGACTTATTTTGGTGACCATTTCACAACGTGTATATTTGTCAAATCACTGTGTACTCCTCAAACTCATCAAATATTGTATGTCACTTCATCAATAAAAAGAGAAACGTCTTATTCATGCGCATCATCAAATGTGTTTTATGCATCGACTGAACTGATAATCTCTGTTGCTGTGTTAATGTTCCGTCTTTAATTGTACAAATATTTAACTGTTTTTTTAACATCTCCAAAAATGTCAAATCCACTAGTTTACGTCAACGTTATGGAAGTTAAAGAAAATAATTAAGTTGTCTCATGGAGGGGAAGGTGACTTATTAATTCGCTTATTTCCAAACCTCATCAAACAGTCACTAGGGTTAAAAGAGAGTCAGTTGATGGCTTGAAATCTAGATGAACTTTAAGATGGTCAGTTTGTCCTGTTGAATGTTAACAGTATTGACACAAATAAATCCCTTCAGATAGATGCGAATTTATACTTTTGCAATATTCTAGCATACTTGAAAAGCCATTTTCACAGTCATCACAAGCATGAGGAAAACTTTTGGTATGTTCAATAGCAACATGCCTGTTAGCATTCATATTAAGTCTACTCTGAAAACCACATACTTGACATACAGAGAAGTTTTTATATTCGTCAAAGGGAATCATGTGGGCACCTGGGTGGTTCAGTCAGTTAAACATCCACCTCTTTCTTGATTTGGGCTCAGGTTACGATCTCAGGGTCATGAAACAGAGTCTGAGTCTGGCTTCGCATTTAGTGGGGAGTCTCCTCAGGAGTGTCTCCCTCCTCTCTCTGCCCCTCCCGCACCCCCCACATGCCCTCTCTCAAAATAAATAAATAAAATCTCTTTTTTGGAAAGGTAATTTTGGAAAGGTAATTTTGCTAAAGAGGCTGTACTGTCCATGTTCTTCATTGTCATACTTAGCACTTAGTTAATTTACATGCATGTTCATTTACCACATGGCTTTCCAAGTCTTCTCAATCATTGGTTTCGTGTTTACAAAACTGACACTAGTACTAGTCATCACAGCTGTGCTCCTGTAAATGTAGGTAGAGTTCACTGCTTGGGGATAACTGTACATTGCCCTGCTCACAGCAACGAAGGTCACTAAAATGAGTGTCTGCAATGTGCTGGCTAAGGTTCCCAAAAATCATTGTTTTATAATCACAGTATTTACAAATGTAAGGATCCTCTTCGTGCAGTTTGATGCGTTCAATCAGAAGCATGTTGGTAGAGAAACTATCCTTGCATATTCGACACATTTGAATCAGTACCTTTGTGCTTCAGCATCATATGCTGCTTTATAGCAGAAAAATATTTGCCTTTGAAATCACAAAGTTCCCATTTAGAAAAGTCACCACTATTAGCTCTCAGTAAAGGCCAATTCTGCTGGGCAGGCCCATTCAAAGCTTGGCTCCTGTCAAGAATTTTGCAAACTTTAACTGGTGGCTCCTCATCAGTTTGGTCTTGGAGACTCTCAGGGGAATTGTTTTCTGTCTCCAAATTGTAATCTTCAGAAACTGCATGCACTTCTGCAACAACTGGAACATCTTCAGCAGTGTGAAATTCTAGAGGATTCTCCTCTTGAGTTTGTTGGTTGGCCAATTCGGGTGAGTCACACTCTTCCTCACAAATTTCAGCATCAGCAGAATTTTTTTTCACAAAAGGCAGCGTGGTCTAGTGCAGGACTGGGAACCAGGTAGTTTTGATTTCTATTTCTAGCCTTGATTCCATCTGTAAATTTTGGCAAATCATTTGATGTCTCTGTATGAGAGTCATCCTTTTTGTTGTCAAAATATTTTAGTCTGGTTTTCTCATAGAACAAATACTACAACTGATCAGAAAAAAATCCATTGAACCCATCTGCAATTCTGCTTATTCCAGAGGAATCAGAGTAACAAGAAAAGTGTTATGTCTTACTTTTTTTTGTTTTAGGATATTCATTCATATCTTTTCAATTTGGTATAATTTTTTTTTAAGAGTTTATTTATTTGACAGAGAGAGACAGCAAGAGAGGGAATACAAGCGGGGGGAGCGGGAGAGGGGGAAGCAGGCTTCCTGCTGAGCAGGGAGCCCGATGTGGGGCTCCATCCCAGGACCCTGGGATCAAGACCTGAGCTGAAGGCAGACGCTTAATGACAAAGCCACCTCAGCGCCCCTCAATTTGGTACAATTCTTAATACTGTAGTGAGAAGAAATTAATTACAAGGAAGCTTTCACAGATGCTAAAAAATGCCAGGACCCCAGGGCCGCAATACTGTGGCCCTCATGCTCCTGAGCACTGCCAAAGCCTAGCCCCTCTCCCTCCTGCATGTGCCATGCCACCTGTACAAAGGTTTAAGTGTTATGTAGGTGAAGAAGTCTAGGGTTTGTTTTTTTTTTTAAGATTTTATTTATGAGAGAGAGAGCATGGAGAGGGGCAAAGGGAGAGAATTTCAGGCAGACTTCCTGCCCAGCAAGGAGCCTGACTGTAGGGCATGATTCCACAGCCCTGAGATCACGACCTGAACCAAAACCAAGAGTTGCACCCTTAACTGACTGAGCCCCAAGTGCCCCCCAAAAAGACTATTTGCATTTCCTGCCTGAATTTTAAAAGTCTCTTCAAACTACAGATTTTATCATTTTCTTCTTAAACATGTTTAAAGACATTTAAATTTCTAATTTGCATGCAATGTATTTTGACATGTAGTGTGTCATAGTGGATCCAGTCACATTTTTTTCCTCCAGAAAACGTGGCTAATTGTTTTAGTCCCACTTACTGATAAATTAATTGGCATACTGAATTAGAATTCCACCCTTATTTAAAAAACAACTCATACGAATGCCTGTATCAGTTTTCAGAACTCTTGTGTACTACTAATGTATTTATATATAAACATATCCCACTTGATTATGGTAGCTTTATATGTTTTAATATTTCATGGTAAATATATAATGGTAGGGGATATTTGTTGCATGTAACTGCAGTAGGTACTCATCTTGGCATCCTTGACAGGTCAGCTGGTAGAGTATGCAGACAAGTGGTATGGGTATTAGGGTCTGTGCATTTGAAGGAGCAAACACTTCTTTCAGTCTTCAGAAGCTAAGACCTGCTCCTGCTGGGTTTCAGGCCTGGTGGTTTTGCTTCTGGGATCACAGTTGGGTTGGACTGGAGCCATGTAACACAGCCACTCCTGGATCTGTAGTACGATCTGTGGTTGGAAAACCCTATTAGTAGGGAAGTAGACCTTGCCTGGTCCCTGGGTAGACAGGACTGCCTCCAGGACCTTAGTCAGTAGGGCTGGCCCTGGGACAAGGGTTCTCTTCAGGATCCATAGATGGCAAGGCTATTTTCCGAGTTGTGTAGAAAAAGTATGGCTCTCTCACTAGGCATGCATGAATGGCCCCACAACACAGCTGAGAGGGGCAGGAGCCACGTCACAGAACTGCATTAGGTTCCACATCCATGACTGAGTTCTGTAGGCCTGCCTCAGTGGGCACTGATGGATGAGTCTCCCCCCAGGTCTCTGGGTGGGCATGACTCTTCCTACATCGTGACTCAAGAGTGTTTGGAGCTGGGTTGTGAGCTGCTTCAAGATCTGCAGTCAGACCAGGTTAGCAGGTTTGCCTCCAGAGTCACAGATGGACACATGTCCTTCTGGATTCTTATGTGGGAAAGACCACAGATCAGAGAGACTGGAGCTGGATCACAGGCTGGCTGCTCATGGTCTGCATCTCAGAGTGAGGTCAGCAGCCTGTCACCTGCAAGGCATGGGTGGATGTGTCTCCTTCTGGGGGCTGAGGGATGGTGCTGGTGCCAAGGCTGAATGGGGCTGTAGCCAGGTCCCCATGACAATGTGGCTGTTTCCAGGTGTGTGGCTGGGACCACGTTCAGCAAGCAGACGACCTGGGCATAGGTCTGCCCTCTCAAAATGTCCCTCCTTGTTCTTGGGCTCTACTGGGGCTTTGCGGTCTTATATTTGAATTTCAAAACTTTCAGTAATGGTGGAGGTCTCTAGAATTTGGAAAGGGCAAGTAAACAGACTTCCTCAAGCACCTCCAGAAAGAAAGTAGCCCTGCTGATGCATTTTAGACTTCTGACCCCCAGAAATGTAAAATGCCCTGCTGATGCATTTTAGATTTCTGACTTCCAGAAATGTAAAATAATAAATTCGTGTCGTTTTAAGCCACTAGACCTACGGCAGTGTGTGTTAGAGCTTCAATAGGAAATTAATATACCCCTCTTCCAAAATCTTCCCATCTTACTGCCACCAGCTAGGTCAGGGCTCCATCATCTTTTCCCCTCAACTACTTCAACAGTCTCCTACATATTTCCTCTGCCTCCAATTTCTCCCACTCAGAGCAATCCTAAAGTCTTCATAATACATCTGTGATTACAGCGCGGCCCTAGTGTTCCATTGCTTTCAAAATCCTTAATACATCAAATTAGAGTCTCTCTCTCTCTTTCTTTCTTTTTTTTTTTTTAGAGCAGAGTGGGGGAGGAGAGGGGAAGGCAGAGGGAGAGACTCTCAAGCAGGCTCCATTCCCCATGCAGAGCCAGTGCAGGGTTCGATCTCACAATCGATCATGACCTGAGCCAGTGCTTAACCAACTGAACCCCCAGGCGTCCTTCAAATTGGATTCTTAATAATCTGTCCTCCATCTACATATCTAGGCTTATTTCTAATAACTCAGTCATCAGTTCCATATATCCTCCTGAAATGCCTTAGTCTTGAATTTTCCATGTCTATGTCTTTGTGGTTCCTTTCTCTAGTTCCAACTCTCCTCTCTACTTCCTACCCAAATCATTCTTCAGTTAAATTTCTACTGATTATTTGTTCCTCGATGCTCAAGTGTATTGTCCCATTAGAAGTTTTTGATGAATCCCAAGTGTTGGTGATGTGGAAAGTGTGGAACCATCATTCACTGCTCAAGGGAATGTATGTAAAAATGTAAAATAGTGGAGCCACTTTGAAAAAACAGTCTAGCAGATTTTTAAAGATAAAACATCGATTTACCATGTGACTCAGTAATTACACCATGAGTTATTTACCCTAAAGAAATGAAAACACATGTCAACACAGAGACACCCATGCAGAAGTTCATAACAGAATTTTTCACAATAACCCCATACTGGAATATCCAAGTGTCTACCAGCTGATAAATGAATAAAGAAATAGAGGTATATTTGTATGTTTGAGTATTATTCTGCAATTATAAGAAACAAAATACTGATATAAGTTTTCCACAGAGATAACCCTCAAAAATCATTATGCTAAGTGAAAGAAGCCAGAATCAAAAGACCACATATTGTATGATCACATTTACATAAAGTATCTAGAGAAAGCCAATTTATAGAGACAGGAAGAAAATGGTATGAATTTTATGGTATGCAAATTATACCCCAATAATTTCATTAAATAAACATTTTCTCTGGAATTACTTGAGTCGAAAACTTTTACCTTTCTTTTCAACAGGTTCTATTACACACAACATTATTATGCTCACAATTCCATATTGCAGTCATATTTACCTCTTTGGTACCCTCCTCAGTTTGTACACATAGGCAATAATTAAACATTGCTTGAAACTTAATGGACTGAAAGTGAATTGAAGCCACCCAGTATTGCTAAAACATTATGACTTTTTTCAGTAATTTGAAGATCTAATTATATATGGAATACTTGGGGGATTTTTTTTTTGTTTTTTTTTTTGTTTTTTTTTTTAAGATTTTATTTATTTGACAGAGAAAAACACAGCGAGAAAGGGAACACAAGCAGAGGGAATGGTATCGGGAGAAGCAGGCTTCCTGCTGAGCAGGGAGCCCGATGCGGGGCTCGATCCCAGGCCCCTGGGATCTGACCTGGGCCGAAGGCAGACACTTACTTAACGACTGAGCCACCCAGGCGCCCGGAATACTTGGTTTTTGCCCCAAGGTTATTAGTTCCATCCCTGATATTGTTTTAATACCCATCACAATCTTTACTACATGCATCACTTCATTTGGGTTCCTCAGAAGAAGACATGGAGCCAACGATCCATTGGCAAGCCCACTACTGGAAGAAGCAAGGAACAAAGACAGGCGTTAGGAGGAGGGGAAGTGATACAGGGAAGAAAGTACATCCAATAAAATGTGCCCTAAGTCAGCTCCCACAACAATTGAGCAGTTTTCATCCTGTGGGGAAATATTGGAAAGTGGTGCAGAATGGAAATATGAGAATTATCCCAGCTAATTGGTGAAGAAAATGGTATACTTCATACCTCTCCATTAAGAGCTGTCCTTGGTGGGGCATAAGTCATTGTTACTTCTTACCCCATGCACCGGTTGCTGAACATTGCAGTCAGGTTGGTGTGCAATGGGGAAAGTGAAAGGATCCCTGCAAATGGAGGACAAATGCTGACAGCTTCTACTACTCCACTCCACGCTGCAGACTCATTTCTATCAAAATTCTTTTTTTTTTTTGTATTTTTTAAAGATTTTGTTTTTTATTTGACAGAGCGAGTGCACAAGCAAGGGGAGCAGCAGGCAGAGGGAGAGGGAGAAGCAGGCTCCCCGCTGAGCAGAGAGCCCGATGCGGGGCTCGATCCCAGGACCCTCAGATCATGACCTGAGCTGAAGGCAGAGGCTTAACCCACTGAGCCACCCAGGCGCCCCTTTTTATTATTAATTTTTTAAAGATTTTTTTTTTTTTGACAGAGAGAGTGCACAGGCAGGGGGAGCATCAGGCAGAGGGAAAGGGAGAAGCAGGCCCCCTGACTGAGCAGAGAGCCTGACTTGGGGCTTGATCCCGGGACCAACCTGAGCCAAAGGCAGATGCTTAACCGACTGAGCCACCCAGATGCCCTCTATCAAAATTCTTTTTAACAAGTGAAATGAATTTTGAACACATTTCACAGGTGTGTAACTACAATTCCTGATGACACCTACTGTGAATACTCTCCCCCAAAATAGTGTTAGTCTATTGTAATCATTATTACATGTATCAGGATCTTGAGGGTGTATCTTAAAACCACAATAATGAGAAATAAAGGCCCAATAGAACAAAGAATAGGCAAAAAAAAAAAAAAAAAGAACAAAGAATAGGCAGGAGGAAAGAAGACAAATAGGAGGCAATATCTAAGTGATATGCAAGGCAATATATTACCTACAAACCTGAACAAATGAGGGACACCTGGGTGTCTTCGTTAAGTGTCTGCTGTCAGGGTCATGATCCCAGGGTCCAAGGACTGAGTCCCGCTTTGGGCTCCTTGCTCAGCGGAGAGCCTGCTTCTCCCTCTCTCTCTCTGCCTGCTGCTCCCCTGCTTGTGTCCTCTCGCACTCTTTCTCCAAATAAATAAATAAAATATTAAAAAAAAAAAAAAACCTGAACATACGAGGTTTCGAATCAACATCCCCACTACTGAAGCTGAAAATGAGACCAGTGTTTTCAGGAACACTGGTAGCAAACTTAGGAGTGTGAGCTCAGAGTCAGGTTTCCACATCCCAATCTCAATCTTTTTTAAAAAGGGAGAAAATATCTTAAGGAAATGTCAAGATACATAAATTTACAGATGTAGAGCAACAAATACCGTCTTGATACTACAAGCACTTTGGTTACGACTCTTGTTTGATTTCCATTCCACTTCTTCCAGGAAAAACCAAACATATAACCAAATTAAGGTGAAGGATATCAGCATTCCAGAAGACAATTTTGGGAGGAAACCATGCTGGCACTTAATATAAGTACTTCACATATAATATTGAAAATCTCAGGAATGGCTGTGGGAAAGCTGTTCAAAGAATGTTATGGGCTGCAAATAGGGAAGAAAAAGGAGAAAAAGTTATTGAGGAGGTTGTTAAGGAGAAACTAACACAAAAACAAAACTTAACAAAAGCAAACCCGTGGGTACTTTAGGAACAGAAGTGAGGCCTGTCTTTTAGGGAAGGAAGAAAAAAAACCCAGAAGATTTACATGTACAATATTTGCCTTTGGAGCCCACAGTGTCCCCTTGGTTTTGAGGCCAGTGGCCCATCACAGACAAAGGGCTCCTCGACTGTGGAGTCTTCCTAGGGCCCCCTTCACATCCTTATTCCTCAAGCTGTAGATGAAGGGATTCAGCATGGGGGTGACCACAGTGTACATCACTGAGCCAATTGAGCTCTGTGAAGAATGAGTCGCAGAGGAACTGAAATAGAGCCCCAGGCTTGTCCCATAGTACAAGGAGACCACAGAGAGATGAGACCCACAGGTTGAAAATGCTTTATATTTTCCTGCTGCAGAGGATATTCTCACTAAAGAGGAGACAATCAGAGAGTATGAAAAGAGGATCCCAATGAAAGGAAACACCCCCAGTATGGCAGTGGACACATATAAAAAGACGTTATTGATGAGGGTGTCAGAGCAGGCCACCTTGAGAATCTGAGCCACTTCACAGAAGAAATGTGGAATTTCCGTGCCTGGACAGAAGGTCAACCGCCTCATCAGCAGGACATGAATCAGGGAGACCCAGAAAATGATGACCCAGCACACCAGAACCAGCAGGCCACAGAGTCGTGGGTTCATGATGACTGTGTAGTGCAGGGGGTGGCAGATGGCCACAAACCGGTCGTAGGCCATCACAGTCAGGAGGAAGCCATCCAATCCAGCAAAAATCATAAAAAAATACACCTGAATGAGGCATCCAGTGTAGGAAATGTCTTTGCTGTGTGCCTGGATGTTTACCAGCATCTTTGGGACAGTAGTGGAGATGAAACAGATGTCAACAGAGGACAGGTTGGAGAGGAAGAAGTACATGGGGGTGTGGAGGTGGGGGTCAGAGAGGACGGCCAGGATGATGAGCAGGTTTCCCAGCACGGTGACCAGGTACGAGAACAGAAACAAGCCAAAGAGGAGGGGCTGCCGTTCTGGATCATCTGAGAGGCCCCGGAGGAAGAATTCTGATACTCCGGTACGGTTTCCTGCTTCCATGTAGCTGACGTGCCTGCTAGAGCAGGAGCTGAAAGCAATATTCAGTTAATAGCCAGTCATCATATTTATAATACCACCATTAGGTGGACGTCCTTCACCCTCAATTAGTCCTTCCAAAGGCAATGATTCATTCACCCAGCCAAATGATAGCCCATTTTCAATCTAAATGTACTTAGTATCCTTTTAAAAATGTAGACATCTCTATTTTTTTAAAACATTTTTAAAAAATATTTATTTATTTGACAGAGGGAGAGAGATCACAAGTAGGTAGAGAGGCAGGCGGGGGGAGGGGAGAAGCAGGCTCCCCGCTGAGCAGAGAGCCCGATGTGGGGCTCAATCCCAGGACTCTGAGATCATGACCTGAGCAGAAGGCAGAGGCTTTAACCCACTGAGTCACTCAGGTGCCCCTCTTTTTTTTTCAATTTAAAATTTTTTAATTATAAAATTTTTTTTTAATGTCCTACTCACTGGTCTAATTCTATTTGAGGCCATGGACATAAGCCAATTTCTTCTATGATATGATCATTCAAAATAAGTGAAGACATCAAATGTCTTTCTTTGATAATCTGAATTATTCAGATGTTTCTGTACTAGTTATACAATGTGGATTCTCAACTCAAATAGCCTTACTTTGATGAGGTGATGCTGCCTATCAATGTGACGGTTAACTATTGTCTTATTTTTCATTCTAAATATGTGGGTACTGCTATTAACTTCTTTGTGAGGATTCAGAATGCTCTTGTACACAGTAGGATGGCAATAAATGATAGTTATTTTTATTTGTCAATCCCTTTGGTAGACAAATATCCCCAAATTCAGTATAGAGCTGTGATTTAGAATATGGGTCAGTCTTTCTGGAACAGATATTTGGTCTACCAATGTACTCTCTCTGTGACCCTGAGACAGTTAATCTCTTGTACCTGCAGATAGTACACCTCTACAATGGGAGTGGTAACTATTTCCTACACTGGAAGCCTGGTTAGTGAATTAAATGAGATGATGCTTGTTATGTTCCTACTGTGGTTCTTGTGACATTCTGTGGACCCTTGAAAAAGGTGAGCTTCTGTCCTTACCATCAAAATAAATCTGTCTTGTATAGCTAGCGCTTATCGATATTAAACTGAGACAGCCATTGAAGATGGAATTCTGATCATTATAAACACAATAGGTCTGCTAACTCTTTTGACCACCTTCAAGCACTTCTCATTCATGAATACCCTATCCCTCCCTCTTTCAGATCCCACCTCCCAGGTGGATTCCTCTAAGAAGAGAGAAGAGCAGGTGGACTACATAGATAATAGGGTGAAACAGACGCACACAACCATTAAAGTAAAATACGAAGTTCTTGTGGGAATGTGTGCTCCTGTGTGCCCACTCTGGAGCAGGTGTCTATTGTACCAAAAATCAGCACTTTCATTGCAAAAACATGTCTGGTAGATTTGATTTAAAATATTCAAAACCTTCTCTATAGAGTAAATCATCCTTAAAAAATTAAAAGGCAAAAAAAGGGGCAAATTTAACATGAAAATAAATGGTTACGTTATTCATGACGATAAGGAGGTCCTTGTTATTCCTAATGTCTAGAGATTGCAATTAATTAAAGAGAAAAAAATATTGAGAACCAATTTAGTCTAAGGAGGTACATAGAAAAGTCTTTTCTGAACTCGGTATACTTGAGCTGCAAGAGGAAGGATGGGTAATTGTTAATCAAGGGAAATAAGGAAAGAGCACATATTTCCGGTCGTGAGAACAGAAATTGCACTTTCTCCATGGTTGGGTGGGTTTGGCAATGGAAGGGATTTGAGAGGCCAGTGAGATGGAGAGCAGGCAGTGAGGTTCAGGAGGGACAGAGTACGTGAAGAGCACACGTGGAGCATCCTGTACTGTTCCTTAATGTGCCTCTCACACTGGTGATTTTATGTTTATTTGTGAGTCAGAGGTTGTGACTGTTTTCGTCTTGCTAAAGATTTACGTGGTGCCTGCACAAACTAAGTGTTCCACACACGAAATGTTAGATGTATAATAAAGATGAGACCAAAAGCACCCACTGTCACACAAAAAAGGAATCTTCAAGCTCATCATATGACTAAATGTGGACAAACAACAACATGGAATAGTAAAGTTAAATACAATGCAGTCATACCTCTCTAAGAGTAATGGATCCTAAACAAGTAACACAAGTATTTTAGGAATAGAAAGCTCATTAATGCTAGGATGTTTGCTCAAAGTATGCATCACAAAGATAGAAAAATGAAGAGGAATCATAACCATAATCACAATGGAAAATATATTTGAGGAAATGTAACAGTCATTACTGTGGTTAGGTGCCTGGAAAGAGCCTCTTACTACGTGAAGAAACTTTGGTCAGTTTACACAATAAAGTCAGTTAACACAATAAAGAATAGTTGTTTAAAACTGAACTAAGGGGCACCCGGCTGGCTCAGTCAGTAGAGCAGAAAGACATCTCTGGGTTGTGAGTCTGAGCTCCATGCTCGGCACAGAGATCACTTAAAAAAAAAAAAAAAAAAAACCTGCAGCCAACATGGTATTCTACATTAATACACTAATTATTTCTCTTAAATTTGTGAGCAGGTCAAGACAATCTGCTCCACTCAATCACTCCATATTCCCTTGAATATTTATAGAGATTAGTAAGATAGGAAATGGATATTAGCCTGAATACCAAATGTCAGAAATGATTACATTATTTGTAGATCTACTGTGGACACTAAAGGAAAACAACAATACAGAACTATTAAGTGCGATGAGGCACTTAAGACACTTAAGACAAATCTGCCAGCAAAAACAGGGAATATAGGGGCGCCTGGCTGGCTCAGTCGTTAAGTGTCTGCCTTCAGCTCAGGTCCTGATCCCAGAGTCCTGGGATCGAGCCCCGCATCGGGCTCCCTGCTCGGCAGGAGGCCTGCTTCTCCCGCTACCATTCCCTCTGCTTGTGTTCCCTCTCTCGCTGTGTTTCTGTCAAATAAATAAAATCTTTTTTAAAAAATTAAAAAAAAAAAACCAGGGAATATAATTTGAAAAAATCCAATCATTCGAGGAACAAAGACGACAACATATCATGCATAACACATATTGAGTGAGTAGTTAATAATAAGTGATGGGACAGGAGATGGATCAGGAACTAGAATTCATGGGAAATAATAAAGACGAGACTCACTGGAAAATAACTTACTGAAGAGTGTCTCTAGATTCTGAGAGAGAGCAGGAAACAGCACAAGAGCTGGGGAAGACTGGTTTAAGTAGCAAGTAAACACCTTCAAATTACAGGGACTTCAGCTTTGTAGACTGACTAAATATGGGACTGTACCTAACTCATTACTCTAGAGATAAACCCAGTACCCACTTTCTCACTGGTTTCCCTCATGCTCCTCCAGCCCTGACTGGGAAGCAATGATTCTGCCGTCTCGGATGATTATCACTGAAGCTTTCTCTTCTCTACAGTCTGTCCCTGGAGAACCCATGTGGGTTTTCCCCTAGGCTGCAGAATTACAGGAAAGGGGCAAGAGGACATGTTGTTAACACCTCAGTGGCTGAATTCTCAAAGGTCCTCATTGAATAAATCGTTCTTCTGACTTTCCTCACTGCAAACAATTCGGGTCCCCTGGGATACAAAGATGAAAGTATGGCAAATTTTCAGTCATGTCTGGGTAGGCAACAGGGGGCAAAGATGAAGGTATATTATCCACAAAAAAAAGTTCTTTTTTCTTTGGTTTGACTTCAGATGAGAAAATATCCCCTAAGAAACATTTAATTTCTATAAGAACCAAGACCAGGAATCAACTTTATGCAATACTCATTCCTTGAAGAATCTTTGCAGATTTCAAAGATCACTTAGTCCACAGTGTTATGACTTGTTATGCAAAGAGGTCCTTTCTGAAGCAAAGCAGAGTGGTTAATAGTTTTGGTTCTGTGGAAAGGACTAACCAAATGAGGACTGAAAATATCCCTTGACATTTGCTGGTGACATGGAGGCCTTTGTTAATATTAGGGAAGGCTCCATTTTTTACCTCTAACATGAGGGATAGGAGCATAAACAATCCAGGTAGAACAGGTTGATGAGTGAGTATTGAGGAAATGGAGGTGCCAATATAAACCACCTATACGTTTTTCCAGGAAAGGTGAGGACAGAGGTAAAACATTGCATAAAGAAATCATGGAGTAGGGTTAGGTAACAAAATTTTTGTTTCATGGAAAATAAGGGAACGTGTTTCATTTCAAAGAGCACGATCATATTTACTGCAGGCATTTAAGTACACAACACACAGAGACTACACAATTCACAGGAGCCATGTACAATCTAAGTCAATGGCAATCATAATGTGATGTATCACTCATGTATAGGATATGTGGGTCCAGAAATCAAGGCTTGTTAGTAGAAGCAGACCTGTCTAATGTCGTGCCCAGTGAGCCAACTGGGCAGTATTTGCTTCAGGTCTCCTCAACTCTGGCCTCAGTAGCCTTAGAGGTCTTGACACTTACAAGGGTAGCACTTCCAGAGACATGGCCAAGGTCCTACTGAACTTGAAGTTTTCCAGCTGCCTGGAGCTTGAGGTCCATCATGCCAGAAGGTGGAGACGCCATTTTAGCAGAGTTAACTGACCCTCATCATGAATGTCATTGTGTGAGCATGGCAATGGGTATGCACTGGTATCCACCTGTGATCAGTGGGTGGGAGCAGCCCAGCAGCATCCTCAGAGCAAAGACAGTGGTGGAAACAGATGGCTGTCAGGCAGTTATGCTCCCACAGCAGGAGATCTGAGTGGGTGAGTGAGACAGCTTCCTTTAGCTGAGGGCAATTGTCCAAGAGGGAAAAGGCTGAGGGCTGTCAGATGGCTGCACTCTCTGAACCTAGAAAATAAGCCCTTAATTTGGAGGGAGAAGTGGGTGACGCCACACAGGGTTTACTACAGTCCACTCCATTACCATTTGGTTCATGACCTACAGCAATATGTACAGTGTCCATAAGAGTTTACTTGTGATGTAGGAGAGTCAGTAGTTGGGAAGGACTGTCCTTAGGAAGTGGGAGCCACAGTGAGAATTGAAGGACTGCAGGACCGTTGACAATATCGACTGCAGCTTTGAACCACCTTTCTGGTCACATTCCAATGATGACCTCTCTTGGGGCTACTGTTTTGGGCCCCTTGTAGACTAATATAGTCAAGGCCTGGATGGGGATAGGCTTGCTTTGGTCCTCTGTAAATTTGTTAAAGATAACATAGTCTCTCCCCTTTGTGACACACAGAGTGCACCACAAAATCTCATTAAATGTTAGCTGTCGATTGGGTTCATGGGAAACCTTTGGTTTGACTACAGTTCCCCCTGGAAAAAACGGGGGAGGAGGGCATCCTCTTGATCTATAAAATTTGTGGAGTAAGGTGCAGACTGTGCAAAGAATAGCTGTGTAGCACCTGGATTGTCATCCAACTGATCACCCCCATCGGTAAGATGTCCTGAGTAAAATCCCTGTATAATTGTATCAAGTTGGGCACCTGGATGGCTTAGTCAGTTAAGCGTCTGTCTTTGGCTCAGGTTATGATCCTCCGGTCCTGGGATCAAGTCCTGCATCGGGCTCCCTGCTTAGTGAGGATCCTGCTTCTGACTCTGCCTGCTGCTCCCCATGCTTGTGCTCTCTTTGACAAATAGATAAAAATATTTTTTAGGGGCCCCTGGGTGGCTCAGTGGGTTAAAGCCTCTGCCTTCAACTCAGGTCATGATCTCAGGGTCCTGGGATCGAGCCCCGCATCGGGCTCTCTGCTCAGCAGGGAGCCTGCTTCCCCCTCTCTCTCTGCCTGCCTCTCTGCCTGCCTGTGATCTCTCTCCTCTCTGTCAAATAAATAAATAAAAT
>CM053603.1:4737170-4751830 GCA_028646535.1 Procyon lotor
AGTAACCTTTGTGACTCTTTTCCAGGAGGAAGCAAATTTCCGACGACCGAGGCAGGTCGTCCTGACCCGGTGCCCTGCGGTTCTGGGGACGCTGGCGCTCCTGGCCCTTCTGGTGAGCCCTGGGGGAGCTTTGGTTCGATGGGCCTTTCCTCATAGGCAAGAGGAAGTTTCTTGCGGGCTTTTGGCCTTGCCATTGCCTGGTTTTCTTTCTTACTTACTTTTTTTTTTTTTTAAGATTTTATTTATTTGACAAAGAGAGAGATCACAAGTAGGCAGAGAGAGAGGGGGAAGCAGGCTCCCCGCTGAGCAGAGAGCCCGATGCGTGGCTGGATCCAGCACTCTGGGATCATGACCTGAACCAAAGGGCAGACATTTAACAACTGAGCCACCCAGGTGCCCCCTGTTTTTTCTTTTTGAAGATTACTTACAGGTACAAAGAAAAGAGACTTAGGTTCAAGGGTATGCATATTTCTGTATATAAGTACGAACATGTATGGGGCGCAAGTCATTCTTCTAGATGAAAGCAAGAATACTCCGCTCTCTCTTGCTCTGAACGTCCTGGGAGCCTGTATCCCCCACAAACCATCACGAGAAGGGCCTCCAGGAGAAAAAGATGGGGGCTTTATGGCACTAGTTCCAGAATAACTGACTTTACCCTTAACAGGATGTTTGGATTAAGTGTGGTTTATCCCCTCAATTTTTCTTCTGTAAAATCTGAAACTTTGAACAAAATTTGAACATCCGGTACAGTGAATGTTCATTGCAGTAGTTTCACCCATTTTTATCATTTTTTAATGCATACTCTCTCTGTGGATAACTGAATGCATTTTATGGTGAACTCAGCATAAGTTGAAAATAAAATGCATGTATTAAACTTGACCTTTATTTTTTATTATTTGCATATAATGTATTATTTGTTTCAGGAGTGCAGGTCTGTGATTCATCAGTCTTACACAATACACAGTGCTCACCGCAACACATACCCTCCCCAGTGCCCATCACCCAGCCACCCCATCCCTCCCACCCCGCTCCACTCCAGCAACCCTCAGTTTGTTTCCTGAGATTAAGAGTCTCTCGTGGTTTGTCTCCCTTCTTGTTTCATTTTTTACTCTCTTCCTCTATGATCCTCTGCCTTGTTTCTCAAATTCCACATATCAGTGAGATCATATGATAATTGTCTTTCTCTGATTAACTTATTTCCCTTAGCCTAATGCCCTGTGGTTCCATCCATGTTGTTGTGAATGGCAAGATTTCATTTTTAATGGCTGCATAATATTCCATTTTATATATATATGTGTGTGTGTGTGTGTGTGTGTAATCTTTATATCTTTATCCCTTCATCTGTTGGTGGACATCTAGGCTCTTTCCATAGTTTGGCTATTATGAACATTGCTGCTATAAACATCGGGGTGCACATGCCCCTTCTGATCACTCCATTTTTATCTTTGGGGTAAATACCCAGTAGTGCAATTGCTGGGTCTTATGGTAGCTCTACTTTCAACTTTTTGAGGAACCTCCATACTGTTTTCCAGAGTAACTGCACCAGCTTGCGTTCCCAGCATCAGCGTAGGAGGGTTCCCCTTTCTCCACATCCTTGCCAACATCTGTCATTGTTAATTTTAGCTGTCCTGACTGGTGTGAGGAGGTATCTCATTGTGATTTTGATTTGTATTTCTCTGATGCCTCGTGGTATTGAGCACTTTTTTGTGTGTCTGTTGGCGATTTGGATGTCTTCTTTAGAGAAATTTCCGTTCCTGTCTTCTGCCTATTTCTTGCTTGTATTATTTGTTCTTTGGGTATTGAGTTTGAGAAGTTGAGGTTGATAGGTTTTATCTGATATGTCATCTTTTATGACATATTTTATCTGATAGGTCATTTATGAATATTTTGTACCATTCTGTTAGTTGTCTTTTGGTTTTGTTGACTGTTTCCTTTGCTGTGCAAAGCTTTTTATCTTTTTGACTGTCACCAATAATAGATGAAGTCCCAGTAGTTCATTTTTTTTTTTTCAAAGATTTTATTTATTTGACAGTGAGAAACACAGCGAGAGAGGGAACACAAGCAGAAGGAATGGTAGCGGGAGAAGCAGGCTTCCTGCTGAGCAGAGAGCCCGATGCGGGGCCCGATCCCAGGTCCCTGGGATCATGACCTGAGCCGAAGGCAGAAGCTTAATGACTGAGCCACCCAGGCGCCCCCCAGTAGTTCATTTTTGCCCTTGTTTCTCTTACCTTGGGTGATGTATCTAGGCAGACATTGCTGTGGCTGAGGTTGAAGAGGTTGCTGCTGTGTTCTTGAGGATTTTGATGGATTCCTGTCTCACATTGAGGACTTACATCCATTTTGAGTCTATTTTTGTGTGTGGTGTAAAGAAATGGTCCAAATTCCTCCTCCTGCACATGGCTGTCCAATTTTCCCAACACCATCTGTGGAAGAGGCTTTTTTTGATTGGATAGTCTTTCCTGTTTTGTCAAAGATTAGTTGACCATAGAGTTGAGAGTCCATTTCTGAGTTCTCTGTTCTGTTCTATTTATCCATGTGTCTGTTTTTTGTGCCAGTACCATACTGTTTTGATGATTACAGCTTTGTAATAGAGCTTGAAGTCCAGAATTATGATGCCACCAGCTTTGGTTTCAATGTTCCTCTGGCTACTCAGGGTCTTTTCTCATTCTGTACAAATTTTAAGATTATTTGTTCCATTTCTGTGAAAAAAGCTGATGGTATTTTAATAGGGATTACATTGAAAGTGTAGATTGATCTAGGTAACGTAAACATTTTCACAATATTTGTTCTTCCAATCCATGAACATGGTTTCTATTTTTTTGTGTCTTCCTCAGTTTCTTTCATGAGTATTCCATAGTTTTCTGAGTACAGATCCTAGCCTCTTTGGATATATTTACTCCTAGGTATCTTATGGTTTTTGGTGCAATTAAAAATGGGATTGAATCCTTAATTTCTCTTTCTTCTGTCTTGTTGTTGGTGTATAGAAGGGCAACTGATTTCTGTGCATTGATTTTATATCTTGCCACTTTACTGAATTCCTATAAGAGTTCTAGCAGTTTTGGGGTAGATTCTTTTGGGGTTCCACATTACTGCTGCAATTTCTTTTCTGGTTATGGGTTTCCAATTCTTCCTGGTTCAGTTTGGGCAGTTTATATGTCTCTAGGAATGCATCCATTTCTTCCAGATTATCTAATTTGTTGGCATACAGTTGCTCATAATATGTCCTTATAATTATTTGTATTTCTTTGGTGGTGTGATCTCTTCTCTTTCATTCATGATTTTATTTTTTGGGGTCCTTTCTCTTTTCTTTTTGATATGTCTGGCCAAGCGTTTAACAATCTTATTAATTCTTTCAAAGAACCAACCCCTAGTTTATCTGTTCTACTGTTCTTTTTGGTTTCTATTTCATTGATTTCTGCTCTGATCTTCATTGTTTCTCTTCTGCTGGGTTTAGGCTTTCTTTGCTGTTCTTTCTCTAGCTCGTTTAGGTGTAGGGTTAGGTTGTGTATTTGAGAGACCTTTTTTGTTTCTTGAGAAAGGCTTATAGTGCTACAGTCTTCTGTCTTAGGACCCCCTCGGCTGCATCCCAAAGATTTTGAACAGTTGTGTTTTCATTTTCATTTGTTTCTATGAATTTTTTAAATTCTTTTTTAGTTTCTTCGTTGACCCGTTCATTCTTTAGTAGGATGCTCTTTTGCCTCCATGTATTTGAGTTCTTTCCAACTTTCCCCTTGTGATTGAGTTCGAGCTTCAAGGCATTGGTCTGAAAATATGCAGGGAATGATACCAGTCTTTTGGTACCAGATAAGACCTGATTTGTGACCCAGGATGTGATCTATTCTGGAGAATGTTTCATGTGCACTAGAGAAGAATGTGTATTCTGTAGCTTTGGGATGGAACGTTCTGAATGTATCTGTGATATTCATCTTGTCCAGTGTGTCATTTAAAGCCCTTATTAACTTGTTGATCTTCTGCTTAGATGATCTATCCATTTCAGTGAGGGGCATGTTTAAATCCCCTACTATTACTATATTACTGTCCATGTGTTTCTTTGATTTTGTTATTAATTGGCTTATATAATTGGTTGCTCCCATGTTAGGGGCTAAATATTTACAATTGTTAGATCTTCTTGTTGGATGGACCCTTTAATTATGATGTAGTGACTTCTTCATCTCTTATTACAGTCTTTGGCTTAAAATCTAACTTGTCTGATAAAAGAATTGCCACCCCCAGCTTTCTTTTGCTGTCCATTAGCATGATAAGTTGTTTCCCACCCCCTCACTTTTTTTTTTAATTTAATTTTATTTTTTCAGTGTTCCAAGATTCATTGTTCATGCACCATATCCAATGCTCCATGCAATACATGCCCTCCTTAATACCCAACACCAGGCTCACCCATGCCTCCACCCTTCTCCCCTCTAAAACCCTCAGTTTGTTTCTCAGAGTCCACAGTCTCTCATGGTTCGCCTCCCCCTCTGATTTCCCCCAATTCACTTTTCCTTTCCTTCTCCTAATGTCCTCCATGTTATTCCTTATGTTCCACAAGTAAGTGAAACCATATGATAATTGACTTTCTCTGCTTGACTTATTTCACTCAGCATAATCTCCTCCAGCCCCGTCTATGTTGATACAAAAGTTGGGTATTCATCCTTTCTGATGGCTGAGTAATAATTCATTGTATATAAGGACCACATCTTCTTTATCCATTCATCTGCTGAAGGGCATCTCAGCTCTTTTTAGAGTTTGGCAATTGTGACCATTGCTGCTATGAACATCGGGGTACATATGGCTCTTCTTTTAACTCTATCTGTATCTTTGCGGTAAATACTCAATAGTGCAATGGCCAGGTCATAGGGTAGCTCTATTTTTAACTTTTTGAGGAATGTCCACACTGTTTTTCAAAGTGGCCGCACCAACTTGCATTCCCACCATCAGTGTAAGAGGGTTCCCCTTTCTCCACATCCTCTCCCACATTTGTTGTTTCTTGCCTTGTTAATCTTTGCCATTCTAACTGGTGTAAAGTGGTATCTCAGTGTGCTTTTGATTTGAATCTCCCTGATGGCTAACAATGATCATTTTTTCATGTGTCTGTTAGCCATTTATATGTCTTTTTTGGAGAAGTGTCTGTTCATGTCTTCCGCCCATTTTTGACATGATTATCTGTTTTTTGGATGTTGAGTTTGAGAAGTTCTTTATAGATCTTAGATATCAGACCTTTGTCTGTAGTGTCATTTTTTAATATCTTCTCCCATTCCATGGGTTGTCTGTTTGTTTTGTTGACTGTTTCTTTTGCTGTACAGAAGCTTTTTATCTTGATGAAGTCCCAGAAGTTCGTTTTTGCTTTTGTTTCCTTTGCCTTTGGAGACATGTTTTGAAAGAAGTTACTGTGGCCGATGTCGAAAAGGCTACTGCCTATGTTCTCCTCTAGGATTTTGATGGATTCCTTCCTGCCTTCCATTAAGTTCTTTTATCCAGTTTGAGTTTATCTTCATGTTTGGTGTAAAAGAATGGTCACATTTCATTCTTCTCTATATAACTGTCCAATTTTCCCAGGACCATTTATTGAAGAGACTGTCTTTTTTCCACTGGGTATTTTTTCCTGCTTTGTCAGAGATTATTTGACCATAGAGTTACGGGTGCATATCTGGGCTCTCTACTCTGTTCCATTGGTCTAAGTGTCTGTTTTTGTGCCAGTACTATGCTGTCTATGTGTCTTGTTTTGTGTCTAGACCATGCTGTCTTGGTGATCACAGCTTTGTAGTAAAGCTTGAAGTCACCATGATGCCTTCAGCTTTGTTTTTCTTTTTCAACATTTCCTTAAGCAATTCGGGATCTTTTCTTGTTCCATACAAATTTTAGGATTGTTTGTTCCAGCACTTTGAAAAATTCCACTGGTATTTTGATAAGCATCCTAAAATTTTAAAGAAAGAAAGACATATATACAAAAAATAAGGTTAAATACAATGAAGAGATAGAATATGACTGTAAAAATGAAAAGGGGGATTTTTTTTTATTTGACAGACAGCACAAACAAGGGGAGCATCAGGCAGAGAGGGGGAGAAGCAGACTCCCCACTGAGTAGGGAGCTGAATGCAGGACTCAATCCCAGGATCCTGGAATCATGACCTGAGCTGAAGGCAACCACTTAACCAACTGAGCCACCCAGGCAACCCTTAAAAAGATTTTTAAAAAGAAATTGATGAGATAAGAACTTGGTTGGAAAAAGGAAAGAGAAATGATTCAAAGAAAAAAAGAAAAATTTTAAAAATTAAATTGAAAGAGTAAAGAATCATGGGGAAAAAGCCATGAACTCTATGTGCTGTATTCTCCTAGTGCTGGAGTTTTGCAGTTCTCATTAATTGGTAAACTTGGTCTTGGCTGGATGTTTTTGCTGATCATCTGGGGAAGAGTCCCGTTGTATTGATTCTCACGTGTCTTTGCCTGAGGTGGAATTGCACTGCCCTTGCCAGGGGCCAGGCTGTGTAATCAGGTCTAATTTGCTCTATGTAGCTTTTATTCCCTGAAGGCTTTTCTGTGTATCTTTAGAAGCTGAGAGTGAAAGTGACAGCCTCCCAGTCTCTGGCCCTTGGAAGAGCCACAAACTCAGGGTCCCCCCGCCCCCTCAGTGCGCCTTCAGAGAAAAGCAGTCACTCACTCCTGTCTCCCTGGTCTCCAGTTGCACTCTGTGTTCACTGGGCCTGTGACCAAGCGTTTTCTATCTCTGGCACACAGCCCTGTTTGGAGTCTCCAAACAGGGCAGATTCCTGCAGTGCATTCCCTTGCCACTCCTCCTGGGGGAGGAAGGGGAGTCTCCCTGGTTCTGCCACTTGTTGAGACTGGATCGGCGTCAACAAGGGCCCCCTTTTCAAGCAGGGGCCCAACTGTGCCATGCATCACAGTTTATGGCAACCCCAAACTGAGAGCACCCTTCTCGGCTCCATCTTTGCAGCCAGCCTCGCTGCTGTGATGCCTGTCAGCCATTCCCGGTCTTTCTGTGCCCCTGAGGGTTCTTAGACCATACTGTCCCAGCGAGGACTTCAGCCCCCACTTAGCCATAGGAGCGACGTCCCTCACCAGAACAGACTTCTAAAAGTTCTGATTTTGTGCTCCTCTGCTTTATCACTGTTAGAGGCTCCCACCCCCTGTGGTCTATCTTCCCATATATCACCTCCAGTTCACCTCTCTGCCTGTCTTACCTTGTGGAAAATGGTCACCTTTCTGTTCACAGAGTTGCTGCTATTCTTTTCTTCGTTCTCCAGTAGAGTTCGTAAGTGTTCAGAATGGTTTGATAACTATCTAGTGGAATTGCTGGGACCAGACGAAATTTAGGTCTTCTACTCCTCCGCCATCTTGGACTCGTCCCAAAACTTGACCTTTAAATACTTGGTAATGTATCTTGTAAAGATAAAGACATTATCCTTCTAGAACCACACTCTTCCTTTGACCTAGAAAAATTAGAAATGGTAATGCAGTCTTACATCTATTCTGTGTCAAAGCTGAATGTCCCCTCATTGTTCTAACATATGTTTTTGGTGATTTTTGAACCTAGGACCTAGTCAAGCTTTATATATGGTGATTGTTTTGATCTTTTAGGCTTTTTTAACCTACACCATTCCCTGTTGTTTGTGCATTATACTGACTTTTTGTGAGTCATCTGTGTTCTTTTAGAAAGTCACGCATTTTGAAATTTTGGGTTTTATTTTCACAATGTATTTAGGTGCTTCTTCCATTTCTTGTATTTTCTGTCAACTGGTAATTGGGTCCAGACTAGAGGGGAGCAAACTTTTTGTCTGGAAAGGTCCAGAAAGTAATTACTTGATGCTCTCTCTGCAAGCCATAAGTTGTCAGAACTACTCACCTTTGCATTTGTAAAGTGCAAGCAGTCCCAGGCCTGAGGCAAATAGGCTTTTTAAACCTGAACAAATAGATTTAGGTGTGTTTCAAGAAAACTGTTTACCAAAATGTGCCAATTCCTGGTGTAGAGGTTTTAAAACATCATTTCAGAATATTCTGTAGATGATGTTTTGTACATCATATTGCACTCTGTCAGGAAGACTTAAGATAATACCATCCCTGGGGCGCCTGGGTGGCTCAGTGGGTTAAAGCCTCTGCCTTCGGCTCAGGTCATGATCCCAGGGTCCTGGGATCGAGCCCCGCATCGGGCTCCCTGCTCAGCAGGAAGCCTGCTTCTCCCGCTGCCATTCCCTCTGCTTGTGTTCCCTCTCTCCCTGTGTTTCTCTCTGTCAAATAAATAAAATCTTAAAAAAAAAAAAAAAAAGATAATACCATCCCTTGGATGCCAGGTTTGATTGCTTGCTTGTTAGCAATCACCAGAGCACTCTGTTTTAAAGATAGACTTTTTCTTTAGTATAAGAAAAGTCACATATGGGGTGATATTTTGATACTCAGAATATCTTATTTCACAGCAGCCTTTCTAACAGTTGCTTTATTTCTGTTAATATGTGCATGAATAAAGTTTTGTATATAGTGTTTCACATTTGTGAAACATACAAAACGGGTATGTTTCTACGGGTAAGCTTCTCGGGTTGTCAAACAACAAGTATACATACTTTTTTCTGGGTACTGTAAATTCTGTTAGATAATTCTCGTGGCACATGACCAGTGAATCACCTTTTTAAAAACTTTTAAAGATTATGGAGAAATATAAACAACAAATTGTATTGTTATTGCCTATGTACCTGTTGCAGGAAGAATATCTTGTCCCTTTTTATCTGAGTAATATACTCAAATGCCTTTGCAGAAGTACAGTGCTTTACTTTGTTATAGCGTGTTGAAACATTTTATGTGAGACTTAAGTGGTTTTCATGTTGTAACTATTTTTGTGTTCCTTTTCTGTTTATGTAACATTTTTGGTGGTGAGTGGCAATTGTCTCACATTCCACAAAGGGTCATTGAATTTCTTTAATGAGCTAGGTCATATGCCAGGGACAAGGAAACAATGGCCATCAAAGCAGACATGGTATTCCCACCATAGGGCTTACAGTCTACTTGAGAATACAGATTTCAGATGAGTACTGGCACATTTGTGACAGGAGCATAAGAATGGCTTAATATGAGGTGGTAATACCTATTGGGAGAGAATAATACTTATATTGTGAAGGGAAGCATGAGTGGGATTTACCTGAGCAGGTTTTTGAGTGGTCCTGAGGATTTGTAGAGTGGATAAGAAAAATGTCAGAGGAAGGGAACTTTGTGAGCAAAATATAACCCAGTTGGAAGATTAGTGTATTTCTTGAACTGAGACAAGAGTGTTGGCAAAAGGTGAACAGATAGCGAGTGGTCGGAGATGGAGTGGAGAGCAGAGACAGGCACAGGGGAACAAGTGAGGCAGTCTAGCCAGTGTTCTAAGGCCAGACACACCTTGGAAGTGCCTAAGCCTGGGAATGATTTAAATCCATTTACAGCTTAAATAGAATCCACTAACACCCACTTTGGGAATGGACTTCGGGAAAGATCAGAATGAGAGCATGGAGTCAGGATAGAATCTTAGGATGTATAAGTTGTTTTACTTGTCTGTTTTTTAGGATGCATAAATTTTAAAATACTATCTTGGTCCCCTAGATGAGGATGGTTATTATGGAAAAGAAAAATAGGAAATGATTTGAGAGTCACATAGAAGGTAAACGTAAGTGAGAATACAATCATTTCTTCATTTATACATTTAATAGAGGATATACCCTCACTTAGTTAATGCTTAGATGTTTGATTAGTGCTTAGGGAAAAATCCAATCCAGAGCGGTTCTTAGGGAACTTGCAAACTATTAGAGGAGGTGAGTGTCTATCCAAGAAAACAAAGTATTGATAGCAATTGGTTAGTGTTCTGGAGCCAAAGTAGAGAATAGTATTGTTTTCTCTGTATGGGAGTAGGTAAAGGTAAGAAAAGAGAGTTGGTATTGAAGTCTGAAAAAGACAATGCATAGGAGTTAGCCAGGGTGGAAGTGATGAGAGTAGGCATTGGGAAAGCCTTCTGTATTTGATCGATTGCGTTGAAGTTTGAGAGAGGGGAGTGTGTCAAGACTCACTCCCAGAGTTCATAGACACATTTTATTTGGTTGAGGAACATGCCGAAGGAGGTATCTAATTATCAGTGTATTACTAACAGGAAAAGTAACTGATACCTCTTCGAATTACGACTCAAGAGAGAATTTTAAAAACATGATCGTGATTTAATTTGATTAATAAGACATTCAAGGATTTAATCAAAATCAGTGACTGAGCATTAAAAATAATTTCTCAGGGCACTTGGGTGGCTAAGTCACTTGAGCATCCAACTTTTGTATTCAGTGCAGGTCATGATCTCAGGGTTCTGAGATTGAGCCCCACATCCAGGCTCCATGCTCAGCAAGGAGTCTGCTTGAGATTCTTTCCCTCTGACCCTGTCCTCCGTATGCAAGTGCACTCTCTTCTCTTCCTTCTTCCTTCCCTCAGACAAATAAATCTTTAAAAAAAAAAAAAGTTCTCTGTGAAAACTTGCACATTATTATCAATCTTAGAAATGTGGTCTTTGGGATTTTTTTGTTTTTGTTTTTTTAGAAATGTTTGTTTTCATAAACAGAAAGGCACCATCTCTTTTAGTGATTTGGCAGTCCACTCTTGGCTTTCTCTTCCTATGCAAACTGGATTTCTCATTCTCTGAAGGAATGTCCATAGTAACCATACATCTGTGACTCCTTGTAGACATACCTCTGGGGATTTGGAATCAGTCCATAGGTAAACGACTAGATTTGCCTGCCCATGCAAACTGCCAGAAATCTCTCAAGGGTCCATGAGGCTTGGAAATATTGCTGTCAGCCTCTCTGTTTACCACTTGAGCTAGGTGGCCATAAGGAAACAATTGATGAAGGTTTTTTGTTTGTTTGACTTTGTTTTTCAAGTAAGGTATGTGCCCAAAATGGGGCTTAAGTCATGATCCTGAGGTCAAGAGTCACATGCTCTCCCAATTGAGCTAGCCAGGTGCTCCTGATGAATGTTTTAAAGATAAGAGTTAATGCAGGGATGCCTGGGTGGCTCAGTGGGTTAAGCTTCTGCCTTCGGTTCAGGTTATGATCTCAGGGTCCTGGGATCAAGCCCCGCATCGGGCTCTCTGCTGAGGGAGCTTCCCCCTCTCTCTCTCTGCCTGCCTCTCTGTCTGCTTGTGATCTCTCCCCCTCTGTCAAATAAATAAATAAAATCCTTTAAAAAAAAGAAAAGAAAGAGTTAATGCAGATGTACATTTACTGCTGGTTTGGGAGAATATTGGAAAAAAATTTTTTTTAATTTTTCAGTCTGTACTAAATTTTTACATATGCGTCCTCCTTTGACAAACCAGTGGGGCATGCACATGTATATCAAGTAAACATAAATACTTTTGATATCAGCACTGTTTGAAAGAGCCTTAAATCAGATAAATTCCAAGCATGGAATAACAGAGGAAGGAGTAAATTGTATTTTCATCCTTTCGGAATACTTCGTAACAATGTGGATGGACTTGACCAAACGCACTGTCAGGTGACAGACGCTAGGTATAAAAGTGGATGTCCCTCTCCAAGGTAAGAATTCAGCCCTTACTATGGTAGTTATGTATTTATCTATTGCTGCCTAACAAAATATGAGAAATCTGATGGGTTACAACATCTTGCATATATAATCTCACAGTTTCTTCTGGTCAGGCGTCTATCCATGGCTTACACAGGTTCTCTATTCAGGATTTCAAAAGGCTACCGTCAGGATATTGCTTGGGTTCCGTTTTTAGCAGGCTTAAGTAGGAAAGAGTCACCAGAGCTTAACTAGGGAAGAATCTGTTCCCACACTCACTGTAGTAATTGTCAAAATTCATTTCCTTTAAGCTGGGGTCTGGCCCGAGCTCCTAGAAGCCACATGCATTTCCTTGCTACTTGGCCACTTAAGGGAAATATCTTAACCTGAGGGAAAGCATAGAAACTCTTCAGAAGAATGGGGCGCCTGGGTGGCTCAGTCATTGGGCGTCTGCCTTCGGCCCAGGTCAGATCCCAGGGGCCTGGGATCGAGCCCCGCATCGGGCTCTCTGCGCAGCAGGAAGCCTGCTTCTCCCACTACCATTTCCTCTGCTTGTGTTCCCTCTCTAGCTGTGTTTCTCTCTGTCAAATAAATAAAAAAAAAAATCTTTTAAAAAAAAAAAAAAAAAACTCTTCAGAAGACTTCCATGTGATGAAGTGAGGCCAACCAGAATAATTTCGTGTTGATGAACTGAGGAGGTACTGACTTGGAACCCTAATTACACCTGTAGGATCTCTTCCTGTTTGCTGTCTTGCATCCAAGAAGAGGAGATTGTCCGGTGCAGTGGCCACACCCGGAGTGCTTGGAGGACAGTCCACGGGGCATAGGCTACTTGTGGTTTAGTTGGACCACAGGGAGTTGGGCTGATATGCAGAATGCAACCTGGAACCCACAGTGTCACATATCATGAGGGATATAAAGAAGCTATTAGGTCACCTATGTCCAAAGGGCAACAGAGTGTGTCTGCTAGTGGGAATCTTTTAAGCAAGAGTTGTTACTATTGCAAGGGGCCCAGGAAGGTGGGGACTGTATCAGGGCTTCAAGATCACCTGGGGACTGTGACTCCTGCTTACGTGGCCTGGGTGGAGCATCACAAGATGCCCTTAGCCCACACCGTTGACCTGTCCTTCACCTGCTGGAAGAATCCTGTGGCTGGTGCAAGAGAGGGGCTCTGCTTTCTGCGGTGCTCCTCCGTTGCCCTCAGTGGACAAGGCTTCACGTGTTCTGTGCAAGAGATAAAAGCCTTAATTTCATACCAGCTCCGGGAGGGTTTTTGGAGCTGTGGTGGATAAATTGGTAACAATTTAAGCAGTGGACTCTGGATTTCGGCTCAGGGTCATGAGATCGAGCCCTGTGTCAGGCTCAGCGCTCAGTGAGGAGTCTGCTTGAGATTCTCTCTCTCTCTGTCAAAATAAATAAACAAATCTTAAAAGAAATGAACAAAAAGCAAGCTCCAAATGACCATGTCTCCATCTCGTCTTCCCATTTAGTGGAACTCTAATTGTGTTGTCTGGGGAAATCATTCCTCATTAGGAACTTAAGTATCCAACCCTCAGCTCTCTAAATTGCTGGGTTTAGAAGCAGATATTCTTTTGACGGAGCCCAGTATTCCCCACATGGACCAATCAACTCTTGGCCCCATGTGTTCTGGCTGTGGGTAGGGGGTACCACGTAATGCTCTCTGGCACAAAGCGTATACCGTGTCCCATGAAGACAAGAGCCCATCACTTCAGAGGGCGGTCTCTTAGTGGCACTGCAACTGTGTTTTCAGTAAGCTATTTAACTTTTTCTTTACTTCGGTTCCTGAGTCATGGAGGTGTGAATAAGAACATTTTTGATTCTGAGGACATGCGTCTCTTATTTCACCTAGCAGTGAAATGTGTTTCTTAGTTAGGAACAAAATGTGTGAGTGCTATGACTCGAGAAAGCATTTTATGAATCCATAGGAAGTGGTGCAGCAGAAGCGCTGTAAGCAAAGGCGAATCCATATCCCGAGTGCGAATCTGTTCTAGCAAAAGAGTGAATCTTTGCCACCGCTACGAGAGGAGAGGGCCAGTGTTACCAGCCCACACCAAGAGGCTGATTTGTCCTCCCTAGGGAATGTGGTACACTCATCGTCAGTTTCCTCTTTTTACATTTTTGCTGCTTCCTAACCGCGCACGGGAGAAAAATGAGGCACAAACAAGTCAGCTAAAGAGGGAGCAGGGACAACAGCTGAACAGGGACTGTGGCCCCGAACACCCCCTCAGTCCCGTATTTACTACATACGAGATGACAACCAACAAAGGAGAAGGAGGTTATGCATTAGTTAGAGGTCTTGTAGGTAAACAAGAAGGAATGTGAGTCGTACATTGATCACGATTAGGTAAACAAGAAGAGAAGGGGGTGCCTGGTCTAGCAACGTGGAATTTCTAGCAGAGCAAGTGCACGTGAGTGGATTACCTTAACGGCGAGCTTTCTCTGAGGCAGCGGAGACAAGAAAAAGGGAAGCAGGCGGTGTTCTGCCCTGAGCGGGCCAGGCGTCCCCAGCTGCCGACCTCAAGGACGGATATCATCCCCTCCCCCAGAGGCCTGCTGCTAGTACATGTTTTTCTGAAGGTCATTTTTAAGCAGGCTTGTGTGACCAGTACAACTCCTCATTGTTCTATTTTAAGCAGTATATTATTCTGAGGGACGGTTACACATTTTGGGTTGGTTGGTTGTTTTGTTTTGTTTTTCATTTAGATAGAGTTGACATCTATGGGGCGCCTGGATGGCTCAGTGGGCTAAGTGTCTGCCTTTGGGTCAGGTCCTGATCCCGGGGTCCTGGGATCCAGCCCCACATCAGGCTCCCTCCTCCGCGGGGAGCCTGCTTTTCTGTCTCTCTCTGCCTGCCACTCCGCCTGCTTGTGTGCTTGCTCTCTGTCTCTGTCAAAATAAATAAAATCTTAAAAAAAAAAAAGAATTGACGTATTAGTTTCTGGTTTACAGCAATTATGATGATTTGATATTTGTGTATATTTTGAAACGATAACAAGAGTAAGTCTATTTAAATCTAGTTGCAAGTTTTTGGAGTTTTTTTTAAATGATGAGAACTTTTAAGATCTATCCTTGGCAACTTTCAGATGTACAATGCAGTATTATTA
>CM053603.1:4751930-4767042 GCA_028646535.1 Procyon lotor
TGTGTGTGTGTGTGTGTGTGTGTATACATCTTTATCCGTTCATCTGTTGATGGACATCTTTCCATAGTTTGGTCTTTCCATAGTTTGGCTATTGTGGACATTGCTGCTATAAACATTCGGGTGCACGTGCCCCTTCGGATCACAATTTTGTATCTTTAGAGTAAATACCCAGAAGGGCGATTGCTGGGTCATAGGGTAGCTCTGTTTTCAACTTTTTGAGGAACCTCCGTACTGTTTTCCAGAGTGGCTACACCAGCTTGCATTCCCACCAACAGTGTAGGAGGGTTCCCCCTTCTCCGCATCCTCGCCAACATCTGTCATTTCCTGTCTTGTTAATTTTAGCCATTCTGACTGGTGTGAGGTGGTATCTCACTGTAGTTTTGGTTTGTATTTCCGTGATGCCGAGTGATGTTCAGCACTTTTTCATGTCTCTGTTGGCCATTTGGATGTCTTCTTTGCAGAAATGTCTGTTTATGCCCATTTCTTGATTGGAGTATTTGTTCTTTGGATGTTGAGTTTGATAAGTTCTTTACAGATTTTGGATACTAGCCCTTTATCTGATATGTCTTTTGCAAATATCCTCTCCCATTCTGTCAGTTGTTTTTTGGTTTTGTTGACTGTTTCCTTTGCTGTGCAAAAGCATTTGATCTTGATGAAGTCCCAATAGTTCATTTTTGCCCTTGCTTCCCTTGCCTTTGGTGATGTTTCTAGGAAGAAGTTGCTGCAACAGAGTCGAAGAGGTTGCTGCCTGTGTTCTCCTCAAGGATTTTGATGGAGTCCTGTCTCACACAGCGGTCTTCCATCCATTGTGAGTCTATTTTTGGGGGTGGTGTAAGGAAGTCGTCCAGTTTCATTCTTCTGCATGTGGCTTTCCAATTTTCCTAACACCGTCTGTTGAAGAAACTATCTTTTTTCCATTGAACATTCTTTCCTGCTTTGTCGAAGATTAGTTGACCATAGAGTTGAGAGTCCATTTCTGGGCTCTCTCTTCTGTTGCATTGATCTGTGTGTCTGTTTTTGTGCCAGTACCATACTGTCTTGATTACAGCTTTGTAATAGATCTTGAAGTCTGGAATTGTGATGCCACCAACTTTGGTTTTCTTTTTCAGCATTCCTCTGGATATTTAGGGTCTTTTCTGATTCCATATAAATTTTAGGATTATCTGTTCCATTTCTTTGAAATAAATTGATGGTATTTTGATTAGGATTGCATTAAATGTGTAGGTTGCTTTAGGTATCATAGACATTTTCACAATATTTTTTTTTTAAAGATTTTTTATTTATTTGACAGAGAGAAACATAGCGAGAGAGGGAACACAAGCAGAGGGAATGGTAGCGGGAGAAGCAGGCTTCCCGCAGAGCAGAGAGCCCGATACGGGGCTCTATCCCAGGACCCTGGGATCTGACCTGGGCCGAAGGCAGACGCTTAACGACTGAGCCACCCAGGCGCCCCCATTTTCACAATATTTGTTCTTCCAATCCATGAGCATGGAACGTTTTTCCATTTCTTTGTGTCTTCCTCAGTTTCTTTCAGCTTTATAGTTTTCTGAGTACAGATTCTTTGCCTCTTTGGTTAGGTTTATTCCAAGGTATCTTATGGTTTTGGGTACAATTGTAAATGGGATCAACTCCTTAATTTGTCTTTCTTCTGTCTTGCTGTTGGTGTATAGAAATGTAACTGGTTTCTGTCCACTGATTTTATATCCTGACACTTGACTGAATTCTTGGATAAGTTCTAGCAGCTTTGGAGTGGAGGCTTTTGAGTTTTCCGCATAAAGTATCCTATCATCTGTAAAGAGTGAGAATTTTACTTCTTCCTTGCTGATTCAGATGCCTTTTCTTTCTTTTTGTTGTCTGATTGCTAAGGCTAGGATGTCTAGTACCATGTTGAATAGGCAGTGGTGATAGTGGACATTTCTGCCGTGTTCCTGATCTTAGGGGAAAAGCTCTCAGTTTTCCCCCATCGAGAATGATATTTGCTATGGGTTTTTCATAGATGGCTTTGATGATAGTGAGGTGTGTACCCTCTATGCCTACACTGTGAAGAGTTTTGATCAAAAAAGGATGCTGTACTTTGTCAAATGCTTTTTCAGCATCTATTGAGAGGATCATATGGTTCTTGTTCTTTCATTAATGTATGGTATCACACTGATTGATTTGTGGATGTTGAACCAACCTTGCAGCCCAGGAATAAATCCCACTTGGTCATGGTGAATAATCCTTTGAATATACTGTTGGATCCTATTGGCTAGGATTTTGGTGAGAATTTTTGTATCCGTGTTCATCAAGGATATTGGTAATTCTCCTTTTTGATGGGGTCTTTATCTGGTTTTGGGATCAAGGTAATGCGGCTTCATAAAATTAGTTTGGAAGTTTTCCTTCCATTTCTATTTTCTGGAACAGTTTCAGGAGAATAGGTATTAATTCTTCTTTAAATGTTTGGTAGAATTCCCCTGGGAAGCATCTGGCCCTGGGCTCTTGTTGGGAGATTTTTGATGACTGCTTCAATCTCCTTACTGGTTATGGCTCTTTTCAGGTTTTCTGTTTCTTCTTGGTTCAGTTTTGGTAGTTTATGTGTCTGTAGGAATGCTTCCATTTTTCCAGATTGTCAAATTTGCTGGTATATAGTTGCTCATAATATGTTCTTATAATTGTTTGTATTTCTTTAGTGTTGGTTGTGATCTCTCCTTTTTCATTCATGATTTTATTTATTTGGGTCCTTTCTCTTTTTGATAAGTCTGGCCCGGGTCTTATCAATCTTATTAATTCTTTTGAAGAACCAGCTCCTAGTTTCATTGATTTTTTTTCTGCTGTTCTTTTGGTTACTATTTCACTGATGTCTGCCCTGATCTTTATTATGTCTCTTCTCCTGCTGGATTTAGGCTTTCTTTGCTGTTCTTTCTCCAGCTTCTGTAGGTGTAGAGTTAGGTTGTGTACTTGAGACCTTTCTTGTTTCTTAAGAAAGGCTTGTATTGCTATATACTTTCCTCTCAGGACAACCTTTGCTGTGTCCCAAAGATTTTGAACAGTTGTGTATTCCTCAATACCCACCACCAGGCTCACCCAATCCCTCTCCCCTCCAAAAGCCTCAGTGAACTTTTTAAAGTGTTTTTATTTATTTACTTGACAAACACAGTGAGAGAAGGAACACAAGCAGGGGGGTGAGAGAGGGAGAAGCAGGCTCCCTGCTGAGCAAAGAGCCCAATGCGGGGCTCGATCCCAGGACCCTGGGATCATGACCTGAACCAAAGGCAGATGCTTAACGACTGAGCCACCCAGGCGCCCCTAATACGAACTTTTTGATGTAGGATAAATTCTATGGATTGAAGTCCTTTTTAAAATAATTCCATGTGTAACATTCCCTTCTAATATGAATTTCGGGGTGCGGAAGTTTTTTCCTGAGTAACCGTAAAAGGCCCTTACACAAGACTTACAGGGAAAGAGTTTCTTTTGAGTATGAATTTTTTTGGTGGTGAGTCAGTTTTGGTCTTGCCAACATGAAACCTCTAGTGTGTGTTAAAAGGTGAGAGAAACCTATAGGCCTCTGATAACACATCCCATTTTGTCTGGCTTTAGTCTATGTGTATGCTCTGGTGTGAAATAAACTTTGAAGCTCTGTTAAAGGTTTTGCAACACTGGTTGCTTTCCAAGTATGTATCTAGAATTTAAATATTTAGAGTGTTCTAAATGATGAGCAGTGCCTAAAGGCCTTTGCTTTGACCATGTTTGTGGGCTTTCTCTACCTTGTGACTTCGCTGATGTTCAGTCAGGTGGGAGATGCGGTGGAAACTCACACTCCATTCATCATGTTCATAACATTGGACAAAAGTACAAAGTTTTCCGTTTCGCATGGTGAGAGCTTGCTGACACACTGGGCAGGGAGCACTTGTTACCATCTTTCTTCAGCAGCCAGGGCTCCTTTCCTTGCCTCAAAGAGGGTATCACTTCTTCCTTATCAGTGTGCCTAAGCACAGTGTCCCCAAAATTCAAGGTAATCACAGCATTACATCCTTAGACAGTTTCTCTCTTCAAGGCTCAAACGCGCCCCCTGGTGTGGAGAAAAGATCACAGCCACGTCTCTAAATTTCACTGATTCCTGTGACATCATCTCTAGAAAGGAGACATTTTTCTCTTCTTAAGGAAAAGCATTCTCTCGAGAAGTCGCACTCTTTCAGAGGTCAGCTCCAACACAGGCAGCCCTATGTGTTACTTGGTGTTTTCTTTTTCTGTTGAAATGTTCACTGTGTTCATCCATTCTTCTGAGTTTCTTGAATATCTTTATGACTGTTATTTTGAAATCTTTTTTTCCCCTAATTTTTATTTAAACTTTATTTTGTTAATATGTAATGCAGTATTGGTTTCAGGAGAATTCAGTGATTTGTCACTTCTCTAGAACACCCAGGGCTCATCGTATCAAGTCCCCTCCTTGATACCCATCACCCAGTTAGCCCGTCTCCCCACCCACCTCCATCAACCCCCAGTTTGTTCTTTCGGAGTCTCTGTGGTTTGTTTCCCTCTCTCTTTTTTCCTCTCCCATGAGTTCATCTATTTTCTTAATTACATATGTGAGTGAAATCATACAGAATTTGTCTTTTTCTGACTGATTCATTTTGCTTAGCATAATATACTCTAGCTCCATCCACATTGTTGCAAATGGCAAGATTTCGCTCATTTTGATGGCTGGGTAATATTCTGTTGTATTTATATACACCACATCTTCATCCATTCATCTGTCGATGGACATCTGGGCTCTTTTCATAGCTTGGCTATTGTGGACATTGCTGCTATAAACATTGGGGTGCAGGTGCCCCTTCAGATCACTACTTTTGTATCTTTGGGGTAAATCTCTAGTAGTGCAATTGCTGGGTCGTGGGGTAGCTCTATTTTCAACTCTTTGAAGACCCTCCATACTGTTTTCCAGAGTGGTAGGGCTCACCATTTTTAGTGGGTTTCTCCTCTATCGTCCACATAGAGCTAACATATGATATTTGATGACTGATAATATTTATTGCTTACTACGTAGTACAACTCCAGATAAACCTATCCCCAGAGGGATGGAGATGGTCATATATGCTCACATTCGTAGATACCCTGAAACGGTCTTGGTGTCAAAGAAAGGAATGCCAGGTAAATTATACTGTCACCCTTACAGGAAGGCAGCCATTGATTTGTCCTCTGGTAAGTTGTTGTTGATACCCTTTGTTTTTGATAGATTCTGCTTTGAGTCCCTGTGGCACAGTTGCAGTCAGTGGTCCGGGCCTGAGCAATTGTGCTGCTGGCTCATGTAGGAGGACCCAGAGTGAACCAGCGACTACCGTTCTCTAGGTCACCTTACTGAAACGCGTACATGGGGAAGAGGTACTACAAATTTTTATCATACTGCTTTGAGCAAAAACAGAGTCACATTTCTCAGGGCCCTTCCCTGTCCAATGAGACTTCCTATTTTCCTCAAGGGCAGCATGACTCACTGTCCTCTTTTCGGGCTCTGGGTGCAACAGGACCACTATGGCAGCCTATGGCAGCAGTCTGTATTTGTGAGAGACTCCTTGACTGCGCAGGGCTATTTGGGAATACAGTGACTTCTGGGCCGGTGAATGTGGGGATCATGGTTCCCCGGGTGTACATGCTATCTTTGTTTTCTTCTATGTCTTCTTGTTAAGGTCCCTTTCTGCCTTCCTGAGGAAAAGATAGAAGCAGAAAAGATTGGGGTTGACTGGCTGAGACATTGTTCTTGGCTAAGAGAAGAGCATATCCTTCTATAAAATGGCATCCTCGTATTTACCAGATGGACACATTGCCTTCTAAGTAGATCTGTCTCCAGAGCTTCTTAAAGAAATAAAGTCACTCAAAGATTGAGTCCCTGTTGAATTTCCCCACACGATAGAGCCTTTCATATTGGTGATGAGGGAATACTTTGAAAATAATTCCAGCGTTCCAATAAGTACTAACTAAACTTGACTCTCATGATAGTGACCTTTTTTAATTGCTGTGCAACCTCACAGATAAGGAAGAATTGACTCATTCGTGAGCATTTAGCAGATGTCTACAGGGGCTCAGTGCCTACGGTGTGCGGCTTTGGAGGGACATAAGACAAGAGCTCCTTATCCGGGTGTGGTCAGACAAGTCTGGGTTTCCCTTGAAACCATGGGACTAGAGTGAGTAAGTGTAGGTATTAGAATATCTAGGACCACTAAACCTTGGAGTATGAGAGACCTTCAAACTCTTTGTTACTACTATTTCTCTCATCCTCTTTCCAATGAACACTGATGATGTTCCTTGATTCAAGTGAGCACACGTGTGATTTGGATTGTGACCTTTGGTGGTGTGGCTGTGGACTTCACCTTGGAGGAGTGGACTTTTCTGGACGCTCTTAGAGAAACATATACAGAGACGCAATGCTTACAAGGGGTAAGGCTGGCCTCATTCCTGTAGCTAGTTACTGAACAGATTATGTACTCACTGTGTTGCAGGATGGGTGATGTCACATCTGAACACAAGTAACACAAAGACACTTCATTAATGTGTTCTTCTCCAGCATGGCTGCTGTCCAGATATGGTCCTTGGATGAACAGCATCACTGTCTCACTTTTAGAAGTGTACATCCTCACATTCCTCTTCCACCTGGTGCAGTGGTGGCAGTGGGACCCAATAATGTGTGTAACAAACAGTCTGCGTGATTCTGACACACACTAAAATTTGAGAACCGCTGGTTAGTGGTTTACTCTGTGAAAATGAAAATCTCTTTGTTGCCCTTACTGTATGTCCTATCTCAATAAAAGTTTTAGGGCTTATAAAGGTGTGTATGAGCCTGAATATGGGTTTCATAGATAACCAGTCTTTCAGGGCACAGAGTGTATTTGCATTTTTATCTCATTTGAGGTAGTTTTACTGCCATTATTAGTAACACAACACCTGATTCCTGAGGCATGAGCCTCTTTCTAATGTATCTTTCCCCTTCAATAGGTTATCAACTCTCTAAAGCCAGTCTAATCTCATGTTTGGAACAAGAAGAGTGAGGACAGTGGAGAGAGGTCGTCTTCAAGGTGAGTGTGAAGAACATTCCCCATCAATGAGAAGTTCAGTATGTTTGGAAATGTAATGAGAAACCTATGGGCTATAATTGACGTATATTGTTTTCAGATACAGCGTAATGATTCAATATTTGTATATATTTTGAAACGGTCACCACACTAAGTTTAGATTGATACAAAATTTTTTTTGTGATGAGAACTTTTAAGATTTACTCTTAGCAACTTCAAAATATAAAATAAAATACAGTATTATTAACTGTCCTCATCATGCCGTATAGTCCATTCCCACGGCTTACCTATTATATAACTGGAAGTTTATACCTTTTGACCCCTTCACCTATTTCACTCAACCCTGACTCTCCTCCTGGCAGCCACCAGTCTGGTCTCTGTGTGTATGAGCTTTGTTGTTGTTTTTATGTTTTGATTTTCTTAAGATTCCACATGCAAGTGAGATGATATGGTGTTTGTGTTTGTCTGAGTTTATCTGGCTTCTTTCTCTTGCCATGATGCCCCAAAGACCATCCATGTTATAAATGGCAAGATTTCCTTCTTTTGATGAGTGAATAATATTCCATTGTGTATATTTACTACATTTTTCTTTTTTCTTCACCTGTCAGTGAATACCTAGGTTGTTTCCATATCTTGGCTATTGTAACTAATGCTGCAGTGAACTTAGGGGTGCCTACATCTTTTTGAGTTAGTGTTTTTGATTTGTTTGGATAAATTTCCAGAAGTTTTGAGTTGTTGGGTCATAGGATAGTTCCATTTAAATTTTTTGAGGGACCTCCATAGTGTTTTCCATAGTGCCACACCAATTTACATTCCCTCCAACAGTACGCAAGGGTTCCCTTTCCTCCACAGTCTTGCCCACAGTTGTTATTTCTTGTCTTTTTAATAATAGCCATTCTAACAGATACAAGAGGATACCTCATTTGGGTTTTTTATTATTATGTTATGTTAGTCGCCATCCAGTACATCATTAGTTTTTGATGTAGTTTTCCATGATTCATTGGTTTTGATTTACAGTTGTAAATTGTTTTAATTTCTTTTTCTGAAAGGTCATAATGTGGAGAAACGGGACTTTCGTCTATTGACTAAATCCTGCAGCTTTACCGAGTTTGTATATTCTAACAATGTTTTTGGTGGTGTCTTTAGGGTTTCCTACATGTAATATCATGGCATCTGCAAAGAGCAACAGTCTTCTTTCCAATTTGCGTGTCTTTTCTATTTCCTAATTTCTCTAGCTAGAACTTCCAATACTATATTAAATAAAAGTGGCAAGAGTGGACATTCATGTCTTTCTCTCAATCTTGGAGGACAAACTTTTGGCTTTTCACCATTAAGTATGATGTTAGTTGTGGGCTTTTTCATATGTGGCATTTATTATGTTGAGGAATGTTCCGTCTACATATTTTGTTGAGTTTTCATTATAAATCAATGTTGAATTTTATTAAATTTTTTTCCTTCATTTTGTTAATGTACTTCATCACACTTAACTGATTTTTGGGTGTTAAAAAATGCTTCCCTGGAATAAGTCCCACTTGATATATGATTCAAGTCCCACTTGATATTTATTTTTAAATAGGCTCCACACCCAGCATGGAACCCGGTGCGGGGCTTGAATTCCTGACCCTGAGATCAAGACCTGAGCCGAGATCAAGAGTCAGATGCTTAACCAACTGAGCCACCCAGGTGCCCTGTGTCTGTTACTCTTTTCCTACCTCAAATCAAATGCAGAGCCCACTTTTCAGACTTTGTTCTATTATGTGAGCTTTGGCTTACATTTGAGGCTTTGGCTACTTTGTAGTTTGACATTATATTTCCACCACATGTTGTATTTTTAATGTTTTTGTTATGGATTGTAACTAAGCTTCATTGTCTTTACAGATTATATTAATCTTTTGACATATGCTTTCTGGCCCCGTATGTGGTCAGTTTTCAGAAGTTTCATGCGAGCTTGAAAAGAATGTTTGCAGCCAGCAGTGCCCTGTGTCCAGCTCATTGTTTGCTCAAGCCTTTGTGGTTCTTGAATGTTCCTCTCTTCTGTCCCAGAGAGAGGTGTGTAAAGAATGTTCTACTCCAATGGTAGTGTTTATAATTTTTATATGGTCCATTTTTGTTTTCTGTTTTTTGAAGCTGTGTTATATTAACTGCATATCATTTTGGAATTGCTGTAGCTTTGTGGTAAATTAAGTTAAATATTGTAAGTGACCCTTTATCTCCATAACTGTCCATTTCATTAAAATCTTTTGTCAGATTTTTAGGTATCTTTATCATATTGTTTCTCCTGTATTTCTCAACCTAATTTTTTAAGCTTTTTAGATGACCTTTTAAAAACTCTGGATTCTAAAAAAAAAAAAACAAACAAACAAAAAACCCAGAATATGTATTCGTCTCAACTGCACACAAAACATTCTCCAGGATAAATCACATGGTAAATCCCAAAACAAGTCAATAGATTTAAGTAGATTGAAATCCTATCCAGTATCTTTTCCGATAACAATTAAACTAGAAGTCAGTTATAAGAAGAAAACTGGGAAATTCATAAATTCATGGGGATTAAATATCTACTAGCAACAAAGGGGTTAAACTAGAAATAAAAAAGAAATTTAAAATATCTTGACAAATGAATTATGGTATGCAGCAAAAGCAGTTCTGAGAGAGAGGTTCACAGCAACAAATCCTGCATCAAGAAATAAGAAAAGTTTCAAATAAACAACCTAAGTTTACTCCTAAAGGAATTAGAAAAATAAATGAAGGAGACTCTTGGAAAATGGAGAAGGAAGAGCTTACCTCATCCCAGGGATGCACCAAGATAACAATTACATTTATACAACCAACTGAAAGTGACCCAAAGACTATCCACAGCTGACTTTCCAGTTAATTATAGAGAGGAGGCCACAGTGAAAATGGTCAGAGGGGGAGAGACACAATTGAGAGGGGCGCCTGAGTGGCTCAGCGTAGGTTAAAGCCTCTGCCTTCGGCTCAGGTCATGATCTCAGGGTCCTGGGATCGAGCCCCGCATCGGGCTCTCTGCTCAGCAGGGAGCCTGCTTCCCCCTCTGTCTCTGCCTGCCTCTCTGCCTACTTGTCATCTCTCTCTCTCTCTCTCAAATAAAAAAAAAAAAGACACAATTGAGAACTAAACCCATGGTAGAACTGACCACAAATGGGAAGGACACCACAAACAGAAGAGAAGAGACCAGACCCCACATGAGGCACTGCCAGCATTGGGAACCTGCACTGGGAATACAGGTTCCCACAACATCTGGCTTTGAAAACTAGCGGAACTTAACTTCAGGAGCTTTAAAATCAGCAGGCCTAGGGAAGCCTGGCTGACTCAGTCATTAGCGCACGCAACTCTTGATCTTGGGGTTGTCAGTGCAAGGCCCACAGTGGGGGTAGAGATTATTTAAAAAATAAAATCTTTTTTAAAAAATCCCTATCCCAGAAATCAGCAGGCTTAAAGCTGAGCGAGCCAGAGCGTGATAGGAAACCAGGGCCCTGCGGGCCAGCATAATAATCCTGCCCGAGAAACAGCAGAAGCAGCAGTTTAAAAAGTGCATGGGATATGAGTGAAGGAGATGATGTATTGACTAATATTAGAGCAGGAATCTTCAGGTTTATTCAGGAATAAAAGTCCTGGTTGATGCCATTTCTCTCCCCGCGCCTTCAACCTGGGTAGCCAGATACTCGGGGGAGCCAGCACCGATATTTTCAATCTACCTTGCTAGCAGTGTATCCCCTGCCCCCATGATCCCCTGCTCAACACCCCACCCAACTCACCCACCCCAGTAGGTATCCTTCCAAAATAACTCCTTCCCTGCTACTCTATACAGGCAGCCCTGGCAGAGACCAGTGCCACTCCAGAGTGACTCCTGTCCTGGGAAGAGGGGAGATAACCTCACACACCAGCACAGTCCAGCAGCCTAGCCTCTTAGCCGGCTGTGTAGAGAACAAGACTTCAACATTGGTAAGCCTGCAACAGTAGCAGAAAAGCTAATGACAGGCATCTAGTCGGATGGCTGGCCTTGCCCACCAATGAGAGCCTCTCAGATGCACAGGGAGCCAGCCCCGTCCTTTGGGGCACCCAAAGCTATGGTAGAGAAGGCACGTGGTCTGACTACTGGCTTGGTCCATCACGAAGTTCATGGCAACCGCCGTCCTCTCAACAGCACAGGGACCAAACCCTGCCCAGTGAGCCCATAGCAAGCAAAATGGGTCATTGAAAGGGCTCAAGCCAATTGTGTCTCAGCCACAAGAGTACCAGAATAGCAGCCACACACAGGATACCCTGGAGCACCTGATTCTGGAGACCAGGGCACCAAAGGACTTCTTCTACACAAGGCCACTACTTTCAAAACCAAGAAATGTTAGCTTACCTACGTAATACACAGAAGCAAACATTTAGACAAAAAGACAGGAATATGTGCCAAATGAAAGAACAAGACAAAAATCACAGTAAAAGAGCTAAATGAAACAGATAAGCCAAATGCCTGATAATTTAAAGTGATGGGCATAAAAAAGTCCCTTGAGAAGAGAGGAGGTTCTCAGTGAGAACTTCAACAGATAGAAAGCTTTGATAAGGGGGAGGGGGAGAAGGAGAGGAAGATGAGGAAGAGCAGTAGCAGCCACCAGTTAGAGCTGAAGAATTCAATAATTGAAATAAGGAGTACAGGAGCATCTGGGTGGCTCAGTGGTTAAGCGTCTGCCTTTGGGTCAGGTCATGATCCTAGAGTCCTGGGATCAAGCCCCGCATTGGGCTCCCTGCTCGGCAGGAAGCCTGCTTCTCCCTCTCCCACTCCTTGTGTTCCCTCTCTTGCTGTGTCTCTCTGTCAAATAAAATCAGAAAGAGAGAGAGAGAAAGAGTACACTAGAGGGAATCAACAGAGGATGTAGAACAGATCAATGATCTGGAAGACACAGTAATGGAAAGCAATCAAGCTGCATAGAAAAATCATTAGGTTAAGGGAACTCGGCGTCATCATCAAGCATAACAATACTCATAGGGATCCCAGAAGTAAAGAAGGGGCTAGAAAGTTTATATGAAGAAATGGTACCTGAAAACTTCCCTGACCTGGGGAAGGAAACAGACATCCAAGTCCAAGAAATATTGAGAGCCTCCAAGAAGATGAACCTAAGGAGGTTCACACCAAGACACAAGTATAAATTTTATAAAAGCATTATTTATCCTAGTTAGATTCTAATAGGATGTAACCTCAGTTTCATGTTGTGATTAATAAAAACATTTACTTCTTCAAAAAGAACTATATAATCTCAGTAGATGAAGAAAAAGCTTTTGACAGAACTCAACATCAATGTTTGATAGTCTCAAGGGGAACCTGGGTAGTGCAGTCAGTTAAGTGTCTGGTTCTTGGGTTTGGCTCAGGTCATGATCTCAGGGTTGTGAAATCAAGGCTCCTGTTGGGCTCCATGCTCAGCACAAAGTCTGCTGCAGATTCTCTCTCCCTCTGCACCTTCTATTCATGTTCTGTCTCCCTCCCTCCCTATCTCCTTCCCTCTCTGCCTTCCTCACTCCCTTCTTCCCTCTCTCAAATAAATAAATCGTTTTTAAAAAGCTCTCAGAAAAAAGGGTTTAAAGGGACATAAGTCAGGGTGGCCCTAGGTGGCTCAGTCTGTTAAATGTCTGCCTTTGGCTCAGGTCATGATCTTGGGATCCTGGGATAGAGCCCCACATCAGGCTCCCTGCTCAGTAGGGAGCCTGCTTCTCCCTCTCCCTCTGTCACTCCCCCTGCTTGTTCAATTTCTCTCTGTCAAATAAATAAATGGAATTTTAAAAGGGAGGGGGAAACATACCTCAACATAATAAAGGCTGTATATGAAAAACCCACAGCTAACATCATATTTGATGCTGAGAACTGAAAGTTTTCCTCTACAATCAAGAACAAAACAAGGATGTCCACTCACACCACTGTTATTCAAAATAGTATTGGAACTCCTAGGTGCATTAATGAGACAAGAAAAAGGAAAAAATAAAAGGCACCCAAATTGGTAAGAAGTAAAAATGTTATTATCTGCACATATGATACTATGTATAGAAAGCCCTAAAGTCTCCACCAAAAAAACTATCAGATATGACAAATTCAGTGAGTATCAAGATACAAAATTTACAGAGACCTATTGCATATCTATACACTAATAACAAAGCAGAAAGAGAAATTAAGAAAACATTCCCATCTTAATTCCCAAATTAAGAAAAACAAACCTGGGGGCATCACATTGCCTGATTTCAAAGCTGAGATCACCAAGACAGCATGGTACTGACACAAAAACAGACACATAGACCAGTGGAACAGAGTAGAGAGTCCAGATATGGACCTGCAACTCTATGATCAAATAATCTTCAACAAAGCAGAGGAAAATATCCAATGGAAAAGACAGTCTTTTCAATAAATGGTGCTGGGAAAATTGGACAGCTATGTATGGAAGAATGAAACTCGACCATTCTCTTACACCATACGCAAAGATAAACTTGAAATGGATGAAAGACATCAATGTGAGACAGCAATCTATCAAAATCCTAGAGGAGAACATAGAGAGTAACCTCTTCGACATCAGTCACAGCAACTTTTTTCAGGACAGGTCTCCAAAGGCAAAGGAAACAAAAGCGAAATTGAACTTTTGGGGCTTCATCAAGATAAAAAGCTTCTGCACAGCGAAGGAAACAGTCAACAAAACAAACAGGCAACCCATGGAATAGGAGAAGATATTCGCAAATGACACTACAGACAAAGGGCTGATATCCAAGACCTATAAAGAACTCCTCAAACTCAACACCCAAAAATCAGATAATCATGTCAAAAAGTGGGCAGAAGATATGAACAGACACTTCCCCAATGAAGACATACAAATGTCTAACAGACACATGAAAAAATGTTCATCATCAATAGCCATCAGAGAAATTCAAATCAAAACCACATTGAGATACCACCTTACACCAGTTAGAATGGCCAAAATCAACAGGACAGTAAATAACAAGTACTGGAGAGAATGTGGAGAAAGGGGAACCTTCTTACACTTTTGGTGGGAATGCAAGTTGGTGCAGCCACTTTGGAAAACGCTGTGGAGATTCTTGAAGAAATTAAAAATAGAGCTACCCTATGACCCCGCCATTGCACTACTGGATATTTATCCCAAAGATATAGATGCAGTGAAAAGAAGGGCCACATGTACCCCAATGTTCATAGCAGCAATGACCACAATCGCCAAACTGTGGAAAGAGCCAAGATGCCCTTCGACAAACAAATGGATAAAAAAGATGTGGTCCATATATACAATGGAATATTAGTCAGCCATCAGAAAGGATGAATACCCAACTTTTGTATCAACATGGACGGGGCTGGAGGAGATTATGCTGAGTGAAATAAGTCAAGCAGAGAAAGTCAATCATCATATGGTTTCACTTACTTGTGGAACATAGGAATAACATGGAAGACATTAGGAAAAGGAAAGGAAAAGTGAATTGGGGGAAATCAGAGGGGGAGGTGAACCATGAGAGACTGTGGACTCTGAGAAACAAACTGAGGGTTTTAGAGGGGAGAGGGGTGGAGGCATGGGTGAGCCTGGTGTTGGGTATTAAGGAGGGCATGTATTGCCTGGAGCACTGGGTGTGGTGCATAAACAATGAATCTTGGAACACTGCATCAAAAACTAATGATGTATGGTGACTAACATAACACGGTAAAAAATTTTCATAAAGTTACTTGCTAATGATGTATCCAATAAGGGGTTAGCATTGAAAATACATAAAGAGCTTATAAAACTCAACACCAAAAAATCCCAAGCAACCTGATTAAAAAATGGGCAGTGGACCTAAATACACATTTTTTTCCCCAAAAAAATGTTAATTTTTTCAGTGTTACAAGATTTATTGTTCATGCACCACACCCAGTGCTCCATGCAATATGTGCCCTCCTCAATACCCACCACCAGGCTCGCCCAGCCCCCCACCCCCACCCCTCCTAAACCCTCAGTTTGTTGCTCAGAGTCCACAGTCGCTCATGGTTCATCTCCCCCTCTGGTTTCCCCCCATTCACCTTTCCCTTCCTTCTCACAATGCCC
>CM053603.1:4767142-4801334 GCA_028646535.1 Procyon lotor
CCTTTCTAATGGAGGCATAATATTCCATTGTGTATATGTACCATATCTTCTTTATCCATTCATCTGTTGAAAGGCATCTTGGTTCTTTCCACAGTTTGGCAATTGTGGCCATTGCTGCTATGAACATTGGGGTACATGTGGCCCTTCTTTGTAATGCATCTGCTTCTTTGGGGTAAATACCCAGTAGTGCGATGGCTGGGTCATAGGGTAGCTCTACCACCTTACACCAGTTAGAATGGCCAAAATCAACAGGACAGTAAACAACAAATGTTGGAGAGGGTGTGGAGAAAGGGGCACCCTATTACACTGTTGGTGGGATTGCAAGCTGGTACAGCCACTTTGGAAAACAGTGTGGAGGTTCCTCAATACACATTTTTTTTAAAGATTTTATTTATTTAATAGAGAGAAAGAGATCACAAGTAGGCAGAGAGGCAGGCAGAGGGAGAGGGGGAAGCAGGCTCCCTGCTGAGCAGAGAGCCCGATGCGGGGCTCGATCCCAGGACCCTGAGATCATGACCTGAGCCGAAGGCAGAGGCTTTAACCCACTGAGCCACCCAGGTGCTCCAATAGAAACGTTTTTTAAAAAATTACCAAAAAAAAAAATAATAATAATAATAAAATAAAAAATAAAAAAAATAAAAAATTACCAAAAAACCCATATGATCATTTCAATAAATGCAAAAAAAGCATTTAACAAAATCCAACAATGATTCTTTATAATAACTGTCAACAAAGTGGATATAGAGGGAATGTCCTCAACATAAAAAAGGCCATTTATGACAAGCCCATACATAACATCATAGTCTAGGGAAACTGAAAGCTTTTCCTGTAAGATCAGGAACAAAGCAGCAGTGCCCACTCTTACCTTTATTCAGCATAGTGTTGGAAGTCATGGCCAGAGCAAGAAAAAATAATGCATCAAAATTGGAACTGGGGGTTGGCACCTGGGTGGCTCAGTCATTCAGCTCAGGTCATGATCCCTAGGTCCTGGGATCAAGCCCCACATCAGGCTCCTTGCTCAGCAGGGAGCCTGCTTCTCTGTCTCTCTCTGCCTGCAGCTTCCCCTGCTTGTGTGTGAGCGCTCTCGCTCTCTCTCTCTCGCTCTCTCTCTCTCAAATAAAATCTTTTAAAAAAAACAAAATTGGAACTGAAGTAAAATTGTTCCATTTGCAGATGACATGTATGATATATAGAAAACCCTCAAGACTCCACCAAAAAAAAAAAAAAAAAACCAACCTATTAGAACTAAAATATGAATTCAGTAAAGTTGCAGGGTATAAATCAATATACAAAAATCTATTGTGTTTCAATACACTAATAATGAACTATTACAGAAATTAAGGGGGCACCTGGGTGGCTCAGTCTGTTAAGCGTCCAACTCTTGTTCTCAACTCGGGTCTTGATCTCAGGGTCATGAGTTTGGGCCCCACATTAGGCTCCACACCAGGCATGGAGCCTACTTTAAAGAGAGAGAAATTAAGAAAACAATCCCACGCACAACTGCATCAAAAAGAATACCTAGGAATAAATCTAACCGAAGGAAGTAAGAGACTTGTATGATAAAAACTAAGTGATGAAAGACATTGAAGAAGACATAAATGGAAAGATATCCCATGTTCATGGATTGGAAAAAAATCAATATTGGTAAAGTGTACATACATCCCAAAGCAATCTACAGATTCAATGCAATCCCTATCAAAATCCCAATGGCATTTCTCACAGAAATAAACATTCCTAAAATGTGAATGAAACCACAACAGACCCTGAATAGCCAAAGCAGTCCTGAGGCAGAAGAACAAAGCTGGAAGCATCGCATTTCCTGATTGCAAAGTGTTACCAAAATTATACAAAAGTTATACAAAGTTACAATTTTTTTAAAAAAAAGGTATGGTATAGGCATAAAAACACACATATCAGTGGAACCTAATAGCCTAGAAATAAACTCATGAATTTTTGTAAACTAATTTATGACAACAGATTTAATAACATACAATGGGGAAGAACAGTCTCTTCAATAAATGGTGCCAGGGAAACTCGACCACTGTCTTACACCATACACACAAATTAACTCAAAATGGATTAAAGACTTGAGCTTAAGACCTAATATTTTCTTGTAAAAAATGTTGTTGGTAAGTTCCTCGACATCAGTCTTAGCAATTGTTCTTTGGACATTGACTCCAAAAGCAAAGGCAACAAAAGCAAAGATAAAGTGTGAGTATATTTAACACTGTTCTGGTATATTTGAAATTTGTTAAGAGTAAATCCTAAGTTATCATCCCAGGAGAAAGCATTTTCTTTTTTTTTTTTTTTTAATATTTTGTATCTATAGGAGATGATGGATGCTAATTTATGTAGCCATAATATGACATACATATTATTTATTACATTACATATATAATACATAATATAATTACATAAATATTTATGTCACATATAATATTTGTAAGTCAAGTCATACTGCTGTATAGCTTAAACTTATACAGTGCTATATGTCAATTATATCTCAATAAAATTTGAAAAAATAAAACATATACCTTTAGGTGGCTCAGTGGGTTAAAGCCTTGGCTCAGGTCATGATCTCAGGGTCCTGGGATGGAGCCCTGCATCGGGCTCTCTGCTCAGCGGGGAGCCTGCTTCCCTCTCTCTGCCTGCCTCTCTGCCTACTTGTGCTCTCTCCCTCTCTGTCAAATAAATAGAATCTTTTAAAAAATTTTTAAAAAAACATATACCTTTAAGTGCAAAAAAAATCCAAAGTTGCATCAACAGAAAAAAGGAAGAATAAATTTGGTACACTTATTTCACAGAACACACTACTACAAAGAAAAGCCATGGTTTATATGTGTGTTTAGCTTTCTATTCTTGCCATAAATTTAGTGTCTTAAAACAATACTCATTTATTACTTCACAGTGTCTGTAGGCAAGAAGTGTTGGCCTGGCTTAACCAGGTCTCTGTTCAGGATTTCACAAGGCAGAAACCAGGGTAGGGGCCAAGCCGCATTCTTATCTGGAGGCTCAAAGAGTAAAGGATGCTCTTCCAGTTTCTCTCCAATTGTTGGCAGAATTAATTTGTTGTGGCCCTAGACTTTTTTTTATTTTTTTTTTATTTTTTTATTTTTTAAAGATTTTATTTATTTAACAGAGAGAAACGCAGCGAGAGAGGAAACACAAGTAGAGGGAATGGTAGCGGGAGAAGCAGGCTCCCCGCCGAGCAGGGAGCCCAATACGGGGCTCGATCCCAGGACCCTGGGATCATGACCTGAGCTGAAGGCAGACGCTTAACGACTGAGCCACCCAGGTGCCCCGGCCCTAGATTTTTTTTTAAAGAGTTTATTTATTTATTTGACAGAGAGAGAGGACACTGAGATCATGACCTGAGCCAAAGGAGAGGCTTAACCCACTGAGCCACCCAGGGGCCCCGTGGCTGTGGAATTCTTGACGGCTTTTTAAATCAAAGCCAGCAAAAGAGAGAGGAAGGGAGAGTTAGAGAGAGGCTTTGAATCTCTTATCTCTAGTTCCTTTTTGAAGGAGCCCACTTGGTTAGGTCAGGCCATCTCCAAGATACACTGCCTTCTGATTAGATTACACGCAGCTGATTATGGACTTCATGTGGGCAAACATCTTTATAGGTTTTGTCTACTAATACAACAAAAGTGACATCTCCTCACTTCTGCCATTCTCTTGATTAGAAGGAAGTTGTGTATCCCACCCACACGCAATGGAAGGAGAATAAACAAAGGCATACAAGAGGGTAGGTATCCTAAGGACCATCTCAAAATTCTGCCTACTACCCAAGTACATGCAGTAACATGGATGAATTCCACAAACACATTGTTGTAAAAGAAACCAGACATAAAAGAACGCATAGTATATTGGTTCAAAGCAGGCAAAATTAGTTTTGGAAAACATGAAATAAGCACAATGTATCTACTCTGCCCCACTGAATGAAGAAGGTATAAAGCCTGGACACGATGCCCAGAGCAGCTATTTGAGGAATCCAAACAATAGGTACTTGCGGGTAGACGGATGAAAAAGACCAGATTTCAATGTCTTTTTTGAAATCACCAAATCACCAATCACCAAACAGGCAGCAAATACTTTATTATTATGTTCAATTAGCCAACATATAGTACATCGTTAGTTTTTGATATAGTGTCAATGATTTATTAGTTGCATAGAACACCCAGTGCTCATCACAGCACGTGCCCACTTTAATGCCCATCACCCACCTACCCCATCCCCTCACCACCGCCACCCCCTACCCTTCTGTTACCCTCAGGCTGTTTCCTGGAGTCCAGAGTCTCTCACGGTTTGTCTCCCTCTCTGATTTCTTCCCAGTTTCCCCTCCCTTCCCCTATGATCCTCTGTGCTATTCCTTATGTTCCACATAGGAGTGAAACCATATAATTGTCTTTCTCTGCTTGAGCAAATTTTTTAAGATTTATTTGAGAGAGAGCATGAACAGATGGGAGAGAGAGAGAAGCAGGCTCCTTCATGAGCGGGGAGCCCAATGCGGGGCTTGATCCTAGGACCCCAGGATCATGACCTGAGCCCAAGGCAGACAGTTAACAGAATGAGCCCCCCAGGTGAACAGGCAGCGAGTTTACCAGTTTCCTCCCTCTGGGATAACCTGACTGGGACTCAATGAGGTTAAAAATCCAAAGTAGATATGGTTCCAGAAGATGCCCTTTAGTCTTGGCACAAGCAGTAGGTAGGCAGTCTCCCAGTGCTCAGTGAGAGAGAAATGCCAGTTTTTTGTTTTCCACGCTTATTTATATTCCAGTCTTTAAGGGATCTTGTGGTAGCAGTGAGATACATCACAGACCTCGAGAACTGGAACGTAAAATAGATGACCCTCTAAGCAGACTGGCTTCTAGGTAGACACACAAAACTGCACACGTGAAAATTCACATTGAAACCACAACCCACAGAATGCGGATTGAAACTGGGGAGCTGAACCCAAGCTGGTCAGTTACCCGGTAAAAGCAAAACACCCGCATTCTCTCTAGGACTTAAAGACCCAGAGGGTCATAACATAATATTTAAAATGTCCAGAATATAATCCCAAACTAGACATTATGTGAGAAGCATGGCTGCAGGGGCCGTGTTGACAATACTATGGTGTAAGTACGTGACGGTAAGGTTTTGTTTTGGTTTTTTTTTTAGGTTTTGTTTTTGTTTTAAAGATTTATTATTTGACAGAGCGAGCAGGGGAAGGAGGGGCGGAGGGAGAGAGTCAATCCCAAGCAGACTCCCCTCCCCGAAGTGGGGCTCGGTCTCACCACCCTGAGGTCCGACTTGAACCTAAATCAAGAGTCAGATGCTTCACCGATGGAACCACCCAGGTCCTCCCGTGACACGAAGTTTCTTAAATCGTAAGTGCTCGAGATTGTGAAAATTGGTAATGGGAAGTGTCACTAAAAAGGAGTCAGGAGGCCTCAGCAGGGAGAGTTCGCGCACCCTACTGGGACAGAGACCTTGAGAGCAACCCGGACGCACCCTGGCACCTCCTGCTGGCTGTTCTCCCTCTCCTTGCAGACCAAAGCGCGGCCCAAGAAGCAAGCCCAGACTGATTCAGACTAGTCCAAGACAGCCACCAAACTTGACCTTTCACAGGCTGCTTCCCTCGTCATCATGCTAAAAAAAAAAAAAAATCACACGCAGAGATGGAGACTTAATATGTAAAAGAAACATGCCACGTATGAAGAAGCATGTTCCGTCCACCGTGTCTGTGCATCCAATTCCCCGTATTGGATCCCTGCATCCCACCCCTACCTGCTCAGACATCCCTCCTCCCCCACCCCAGGCCCTTGAGAGCTTTATCGGGCCGTTGTTCAAAAGGCAGTTGGACACTCTAGCCATGACTGCGTCTCCCTTGAGCTCCAGCCACTGCCCCAGTGAAGCTATGCCCGTTTGTACATTTGGGTCCAGCCTTGTTCTGCCATCGCTGAGTCCAAGGACCTGAGTCCAGTAACAATACCACTTATGGTCAACTGCAGATCCAACAGGATACTATCGCACATGGAGAAGAGACACTTTCCTCATCCCCCGCAAAAACAGCTCCCCCACCCCGTGAAAAGCCTCCACACTTCAAATTCCCAGTTTACTACAGGAATTTTGGGATCATAATAACCTTCCAAACTTCACTATTTCCTCCTTTAAAAAAGTGCCTCTCCTTCCTTCCCCTGACTTGCCTTCGGTTTTGCTGCAGATTGTCACGGATTGCAGCTCTCTTTTATTCCCCAATAAATTCATCTTTGGTAAAATAATAGGCAGTGTCGGGGTGCCTGGGTGGCTCAGTGGGTTAAAGCCTCTGCCTTCAGCTCAGGTCATGATCTCAGGGTCCTGGGATCGAGCCCCACATCGGGCTCTCTGCTCAGCAGGGAGGCTGCTTTCCCCTCTCTCTCTGCCTGCCTCTCTGCCTACTTGTGATCTCTGTCAAATAAATAAAATCTTTAAAAAAAAAATAGGCAGTGTCTATTTTTAAGGTTAATAACATTAAGTTTTTGATTGCTGAGGCATCAAAATCAAAGATATCCATCCTGGGGCACCTGGGCGGCTCAGTTGGCTCACTCTTGATTTTGGCTCAGGTCATGATCTTCAGGGTTGTGAAACTGAGGCTCTGCACTGGGCATGGAGCCAGCTTAAGATTCTCTCTCTCTCCCTCTCCCTCTGTCCCTCTGTCCACCCCATGATCTCTTGCTTTCTCTCTCTAAATAAATAAATAAATAAATAAATAAATAAATAAATAAATAATAAATAATCCTTCTTGAATAGACATATTGCCAGCTGGAAACTAAAGAGCCAAATTATCCCTCCTATGAAGTTCCCTTTCAGAAAGCCCTGGGTGATTGAGACAACTGACCACTTGAGTGACTCTCTTGTTATGTTTTAAGTTCACCGATAAAGAGTGAATCAAGGGACGCCTGAGTGGCTCAGTGGGTTGAGCCTCTGCCTTCAGCTCAGGTCATGATCTCAGGGTCCTGGGATCGAGCCCCGTGTCGGGCTCTCTGCTCAGCGGGGAGCCTGCTTCCCCCTCTCTCTCTGCCTGCCTCTCTGCCTACTTGTGATCTCTCTCTCTCTGTCAAATAAATAAATAAATTCTTTAAAAAAAAGTAAATGGGAGAATGCCAATTCCCGGGTTGTCCTATAAGAACCTGGGAGTGGTCACTCTGTCCCAACAAGGAATGAAAAGCTGACCAACCCGAAAAATCAACAATTCTTCTTGAGCCAGCAGAGAAACAGACATTTCAGGGCAAATAGCAACCCCAAACTTGGAGAGAATGCCAAGCAATTACAGAGAATCACAGCACTCGAGACAGAAACCAGTGCCCACAAACCTCTGTGGCAACAAGTACCAAGAGAGAGACTTGAACTGCAGTTGACCAACCGAGAGAGGCCGGCCTGGGCAAGTCGGCCGTAAAAACGCCAGGGGGGGCTCAGTAGCTGAGAGCACCCACACATTTGTGGGTTTTACCTGTAGGAGCTCAAACAGGTTCCACCATGGAAACTGGAGAAGAATTCCCTCGGACTTCTGGAAAGGCGAAGGTAAGAGGAACCATGTTGGAAAAGGCCGGGGCATTCTGACCTTCTTAACAAGGTCTGCCCGCCGGAGGAACTATTTAACCAGACTATTTAACCCAGCCTGACCTGCTGCGGATTTATGGGAACCTAACTCACCTGCAGGAAGGGATAGATAGGCACAACTCCTCCCCAGACAGCCTCCACGTGGGAGCCGGAGAAGGAAAACACCTCCAGCCGAGTCTAGCAATCGTCTCCCACCAGAGAGAGAGAAAACCAGGAGCGCGTGTGACATTCACAATTCAGAGGTAAAGGGTCACTAAAAGCCTGAGATCTGCTCACGGGTCTGTACAATGCTTCCCCTTCTGCCAAACCTCACCATCATCACATAGCTCGTCTTACTCCCAGCAGCTGTCTTTGCCTAGCTAATTGTAATGACAGAGAACACAGGAGAAGGGAAAAATCATTTTGAAGAGACTGGACAGACATCAAAACTAGACTCAGAGAGGGCAGGAATGTTGGAATGATCAAATGTAAATCAATCGTGACTGAGATGCTACAGACGCTGATGGATCCACTAGACAGAATGTGGGAACAGATGGCAGTATTTACAAAATCCACAAATAATAAATATAAAGTAAATGGGAATTTTGGTGCTAAATTTGAAGTAGAAAAATGCCTCGAGAAACATACCTTGCCTAAACTGACTTAAAATGAAATTGGAAACCTCAGCAGTCCTAAAAAACATGAAACTATTCGACGCTTGCTTTAAAATCATTCCAAAAAAGGAAAAGAAAATGCAGGAACTAGTGACAACTAATCCAGATGCAAATAATGTAACCCGTAAGTTTTTCCTTATTTAAAGGAAACCATCCTTATCATAGGAAATACTTTTAAAGTTTATCAAAAGGAGGGGGGCATCTGGCTGGCTCAGTTGGAAGAGCATGCAACTCTTGATCTCGGGGTCCTGAGTTTGAGCCCCACGTGGGATGCAGAGATTACTTAAATAAATTAAAAAAAATTTTAAAGGAGAGGAAGTACTCCTATCTTCACACAAGAAAACAGGTGAATATACAGTAAGAAAATAATATTACAGGCTAATGTTAATCAAACATACTTATTAAATATCTAAAATACCAGGATAGGGCGCCTGGGTGGCTCAGTCATTAAGCCTCTGCCTTCAGCTCAGGTCATGATCCCAGGGTCCTGGGATGGAGCCCCGCATCGCATCGGGCTCCCTGCTCTGCGGGGAGTCTGCTTCTCCCTCTCCCACTCCTCCTGCTTGCATTCCCTCTCTCACTCTTTCTCTGTCAAATAGATAAATAAAATCTTTTTTAAAAAAATAAATAAAATACCAGTATTTAGGGCGCCTGGGTGGCTCAGTCAGTTAAGAGTCTGCCTTCCACTCAGATCATGATCCCAAGACCCTGGGATTGAGCCCCACATCGGGCTCCCTATTCAGCGGGAAGCCTACTTCTCCCTCCCCCTCTCCCCCTTCCCCTGCTTGTGTTCCCTCTCTCTCTGTCAAATAAATAATAATAAAAATCTTTTTAAAAATAAAATGTATGAGATATATGTGTAATAAAATTTAGGTAAGAAAATTTTAAGTGCTTAAGAATGAATCTAATATCATGCAGAGCTTTTGTGGGAAGAAAATTATAAAATATTGAACCTTTTTGAAGAAGACTTAAACAGGGAGAATCATCTTGCTCTTGGATTGCAAAGTCCAATACAAAAAATACTGCTGTTCTAAAAATGATTTAGATTCAGCAAATGTGTAGTCAAAAGTAGACCAAGTATTTTTGGAGAACCAAAAAAAAAAAAAACTAATACAAAAATATAAATGGATCTCCCACAACTTAACTGAGTATAAAAAGAAAAATAGGAACAGCAAAATGTAAGGACCAGATCTTTCCATCTCCCAATTAAACTGGCTATCTGGGATCCACCAGGTACATAAAAGTTTTAATGAATGCCTTCTCCAAGAGCACAGAATTATGTATTTTGAGAAATGAATGTGTCCTTGGTTACTATTAGTAATGTCAATAACTTCAAAGGGAACAGGGAGTGTCCTAACAAGACAGTGTATTGTGGCCTCAGTTTATATATCAGAGATACGTAATTTGGGTATCTGTGAGGCAAGAGATTCCCAGAGTTGTTGACCCTGAAGGGAATAATTTTTGTTTTTAAGATTTTTTATTTATTTATTTGACAGTGAGGAGAGAGATCCCAAGAAGGCAGAGAGGCAGGCAGAGAGAGAGGGGGAAGCAGGCTCCCCGCTGAGCAGAGAGTCCGACCCGAGGTTCGATCCCAGGACCCTGAGATCATGACCGGAGCTGAAGGCAGAGGCTTTAACCCACTGAGCCACCCAGGCGCCCCTGAAGGGAATAATTTTTAGATGATGGTCTAGCAGTTCATAATGAACATGAAGACGGGGGCATTCATTGGCCAGGGCATCCAGAGCCAAAATGACTGCCTGCCTGAAATTTGGCCCAGTGTAATGTTTCCTGGGGTCCTATTTTTATTGGCAACCTTCTGTTGAAGAGGTGAAAAGCAGCAACATTCTACTGTGCTCCATCACGATGGTTAGCAGTACAATTCATTTAGTCCATGAACGCCCATTGCTGTTTACTCAGTTAATCCTAGAGGGTGCCCCAGGTAGCCAAGGGATGGATGGATGGATTTATTTACCTATTTATGTACTTATTTTCAGCCTTAAGAAAAGGCAAAACTGAGGTCACCTGGGTGGCTCAGTTAGTTAAGCATCTGACTCTTCATTTTGGCTCAGGTCATGATCTTGGGGTCATGAGATTGAGCCCCGCCATCTGCTCCTGCTGGGCACAGAGCCTATTGAAGATTCTCTCTCCCTCTCCCATTGCCCCTCCCCCAACTCGGAAGCACAATCAGACTCTCTCAAAAAAAAGGTCAAAACTGGGTTATTTGGGGCGCCTGGGTGGCTCAGTGGATTAAAACCTCTGCCTTCGGCTCGGGTCATGATCTCAGGGTCTTGGGATCGAGCCCCGCATCGGGCTCTCTGCTTGGCGGGGAGCCTGCTTCCCCCTCTCTCTCTGCCTGCCTCTCTGCCTACTTGTGATCTCTCTCCCTCTCTCTATCAAATAAATAAATAAAATCTTTAAAAAAAAAAAAAACCTGGGTTATTTAACTTTGAAGCAATGGAAATGATCACTTCTTTAGTAATGGGGTTTATATAGTAAGTTTTATTTTATTTATTTTTAATTTTATTTTTAATTACTTTTTTTTAAAAGTAGGCTCCATGCTGGGCCTCCAGTAGAGGGCTTGAACTCACAACCCTGAGATCAAATGTCATAAGCTCAAACCAACTGAGCCACCCAGGCACCCCTATTTTCAATTACTTTTTAAAGATTACAGTGGATGTCATGTTTAAATATGGTGTGATCCCCAGGTATAACTACATTCGAGACTCAGTATTAAGCCTATGAAGCTTTTTCAATTAGGGCATTTTAGCAAATGTTAATGTAGAAGTTATGTTGAGGAGGCACAAAAGCCAATCAATGTCCCTTTTATCTTTTTCTTCCATATGAGTATATAAATGTCATCACATAGTTGTTATACATATGATTATTACATGTTTAACTAGTTATCTAAGTTTTTAGGATATGAAATTTTAACATACAAATTTTGGAATTCTAATTGGATCTATTTATGGAACTTTGTTTTAATTATTATATAATTTATTTTAATTCTATATTAAAATATTATGTATACATGTTTTTCATTTAGCTATCTTTTATTTTCTCCCCCTGTATCTAGGGATTTCTTGTTTTTAAAATCAGTAAGTAATGTAACAGTAGCACTATGATTTCTCTATCTGGCATTTGCTGGGTACCTAAAATTCAAAGTTCTCTTTTTGGGGGGCTGGGAGTGCTTCCCAAAAAAGCTGCAGCCCTTACTTTTTTTTATTATTGATTTAGTCTCCTGCCTGACCTCGATTGTTCCCCTAAAAAAAAAAAATAGTATTTACCTGATAAGCTCCTGGTGGTCCCAAGTGGTCCCTCCTATGAGCATCAGCTTCTTTCTAGGGTATCTCTATCAACTTTAGAGGGGCTGAGGTTTAAATCCAAGAGAAAAATAATGGCAGAATCCTGATTTTGTGATAATTTGATTTTCAGGAGGATGCTTTTAGCATGCTGATAGGCAGCGGCACTCAAGAATGCCCAAATACGGGCGCCTGGGCAGCTCAGTGGGTTAAGCCTCTGCCTTCGGCTCAGGTCATGATCTCAGGGTCTTGGGATCAAGCCCCTGGTTCTCTGCTTAGCGGGGAGCCTGCTTCCCCCTCTCTGCCTGCCTCTCTGCCTACTTGTGATCTCTCTCTCTCTGTCAGATAAATAAATAAAAAAAAAAAAGAATGCCCAAATACACTGACCAGAAGACTAACAACCTCATATGAGCTGAGAAAACTCCTCAAAGGTCTCAGGGAAGCAAAAACAAAATATTCCTTCCTTCTTTTCTTTTTCATTACATACCAGTCTCTGTGGATGGGATCTTCTTTATCCTACTAGGTCAGAGAACAAAGAACAAAGCAAGTATCAACACAGGGATTTGCCTTTAAAGGAGCATTTAAATTTTTGGAAGCCAGAATTATCCATAGGATGGACCCCCTCCACCCATCTACTGATGAATGAGAGGGGCCTGTCCAAATTTCAAATCAAATGGATGAGTATTTTTCCCAAGGAACATTCAATGACAGCTTTTAATGGCCTGTCAGTGAAACACAATTCACCCCAGACTTATTTGTCCATCAAAGTAGATTTCTCGCAAAGGAACAGGACCTGGAACTCAATGCCTGGCTCCTAAGCCCTCCATGGTAGCCCTTGGTGGTGCTCTAATGGTGTTGGCAGGCCAGTGGAGCAGTCTCAGCACCCTCCCCGTAGTCTTGAGGATAACCATTCTGTGCTTCCCACTTTCCAGGAAGCCTTCACCGGACCCCTTTTTAGTATATGACAATTATCCCTAGACGATTCTATGACTTCTCATCCAGTAGGACACTTCGTCAATAAAATGTTGATTGGGGACCTCTCATACACCCAATCATAGTAACTATATAAGACAAGAATCTGGGGGTCAGTCTCTTACCACAACTTAGATCGGAAAACCACAGAAGATGCAGACGCGGCACAAGGCAGTAATGGTTAAAGTTCAAGTGCCCCAGTGGCCAGTAGTACCCTCATAGACAGTAGGTAAGCCAAGAGCAATCCAGAGGCATGCCCCCCACCAAACGGAGTCACCCTGTGCCAACTGATTTGTGCTGGGGTCCTAAATTATAAAGGTAACCAGGTGATGACACAGGTCAATGCCACTGAAAGTTTTACTTACAGTTCCAAGAGAAGGGGGCTCGCCAGGCAATGCAGGATCAATAGGGAAGCACCAGGCCAGGCAGGAGGCAGGAACCAGGAATGAGGGAAAAGCATAGGTCAGAGCCATGCTGGGGTTTCTTCAGGAAAGGCAAGGCGGAGCAAGGTAAAGCTACATATTGTGTAGTTTAAATAATTCCCGTGGGCTCTGGATCCCAGTTGTCCGCTACCCAACCCTCGGTTGATTTAGGGCCAGAGAAATACTGGATTGTGTGACAGTTAAGATTAAGGAGGTGGTTGGACTACGGGCTTTGTAGAGGTTGATTTGCATATGAATGGGAGCTTCTGAATAAGTTCTTTCTGGTCTTTAAAAAATTAGCTAGTCCTGCCTTTGTCTGGAGGCAGCCATCCCCTGAAAGGCAAGCCAAAAGGGGCACTTAAAAGTAGCTCCAGGAGCTGTGGAGGAGGGAGCGGTCCAAGGTAATGCTCTTCCTTCTCAGGGTGCGCTGCTGGCAGCACCCCCCAGCTCTGCGCTCTTCCCACGGCCCTCGGCGCAACCCAGCCCGATAAAGCGGGCAGACTGGGGCACAGGGCCAAGCAAGTTTGTGTCGTATATTGGATTTGTGTGCATGGTGTAGTGGCCGCAAGTACCCCCAGTTCCTAAGGGTGCGACCTATGGCAAGCCTGTCCATCATGGTGTTAACCGGCCCAAGTTTGCCCAACACCCTCAGTCTGTTGCAGAAGAGCAGGCTGGACGCCCCTGGGGCTCTGAGAGTCTTGCATCCTTACGGGGTTGGTGAAGATTCCACATACAAATCATTTGAGGTTATCCTCATCGATCCATCCCATAAAGCTATCAGAAGAAATCCTGACCCCTGGTGGATCACTAAACCAGTCCACAAGCAAGGGAAAGGGGAGGGCTGACGTCTGCAGGCTTCGAGAACTGTGGCCTTGGAAAGGGTCCCAAGTCCCGCCATGTTATTCGTGGTTCTCACCAGGTAGCACAGTATTATCCAGCTCAAGTAATGTTTGTAAATGTCCTACCTGTTAAACAATTTAGGTCAAACCACCACCACCACCACCTGGTCCTGGGAGGGGCGGTCTCTCCAGGCGGCAAGACCCCCAAAGATGTTAAAGTAATAGAACACACAAAAAATGAAAAGCGTGATTAATACAATGGTTGAACCAATGTCCAAACACAACAGTTTCCTCTTGGATGGAAGGTGATGATGCAAGATGAATGAGATTCACACGGGCAAGGTAATCTTCCATTTCTTTATCTGGAAGGTGGATACCTATGGACACACGGGTTTGTAGTTTATTAGCAGCACTTACGCATTTTCACACTGGTTTCTGTGTGTAGGCTAGAATTATAAAATTTAAGAAAGGGGGGGGGCGGCGCCTGGGTGGCTCAGTGGGTTAAAGCCTCTGCCTTCAGCTCAGGTCATGGTCTCGGGGTCCTGGGATCGAGCCCCACATCGGGCTCTCTGCTCAGCGGGGAGCCTGCTTCCCCCTCTCCCTCTGCCTGCCTCTCTGCCTACTTGTGATCTCTCTCTGTCAAATAAATAAATAAAATCTTAAAAAAATTTAAGAATGGGGAAAAAAGGGACGCTTAGGTGGCTCAGTCAGTTAAGCATCTACCTTCAGCTCAGGTCATGACCTCAGCTCTGGGATGGAGCCCTGCACTGGGCTCTCTGCTCAGCAGGGGGTCTGCTTCTCCCTCTCATTGTCCCTCTGTGCTCTCTCTCTCTCTCAAAGAAATAAGATCTTTTAAAGAGAGAGAGAGAAGTATCTATCTTTACTTAGGATAGAATGGGTAGGGTAGAATACGATGGACGATGTATATATGAATTTCTCAGATCCCTATACCAAGAAGACCTCGGCACACCCTGTTCTATAAAGCCAGCTTTTGAAAAAGGTTCCCACTAACTTTTATGGTTAAATCCCATCCTCGTTCAGCTCACCCAAATATGATTTGGGCGAGTTGATCAGCATTGATCAGTCACTGCTCCTTGCCTTGGATTCATGTATATCAATCTTAATTCTATTCCTATTTCATGGGCTACTATGTTTCAATTCATTCGTTACTTCCTCCGTGACTCCAACTGCCAGAACCTCCAATCCTCAGGTGAAATTCTCTAACTGAATGGTTTTAAGTGCCATCTACACATTGATGATTCAGAAATACAAGTGCTCAGCCTGATAAGCTTTTTTATGTACCAAGAAGTCTATATATAAGCAGTCCAGTGACTGCTGCAATACTACGAACAGAAAGCATCTCTGTGTTTTTCAGCCGGACCCTAGTTGTCTGTAGTTTTTATCCTCAGGGTACACAAGGTATAAGAGGAAAAGCCATTGGAGACTGTGCCCTTTTTAATAGCTTTCCCAGAATCCACACGGATGACTTCTGCCAACTTGTTATTAGCCAGGACTATGAAATATAGTCTTCTCATAAATCCAAGGAAACCTTTTTTTTTTTTAATTACGTGCCTGGGGATAACCTGGATTCTATTTATAAGGGACTGGAATATTGAGATGACTAAATACTACTTGCCATACAAAGCCAGAATTTTCCCATAGTCAAATACTAAAAAGAGCCCCATTTTATGACCCACTTGCAAATACAGTAGAACGCAGTACCTAAAAACATTATAAAATGCTCTTACACTGCGAGGGCACCTGGGTGGCTCAGTCGGTTAAGTGTGTGCCTTCGGCTCAGGTCATGATCCCAAGGTCCTGGGATGGAGCCCTGTCTTGGGCTCCCTGCTCAGTGGGGAGCCTGCTTCTCCCTCTCCCTGCGCTCTCTGTGTCAAATAAATAAAACCTTTCTTAAAAATGCTCTTACATTGCCAAATAAAGTTCCAAATATCTCATATAATTCAATGAAGACATACACAGGGAAGTCCTTAGATTTGAACCGTAATGAAAACACCGTTACATCAGATGAGTATACTAGTGCAGAAATTTTACTTAGGGGACGCCTGGGTGGCTCAGTTGGTTAAGCGGCTGCCTTCGGCTCAGGTCGTGATCCCAGGGTCATGGGATCGAGTCCCGCATCGGGCTCCTTGCTCAGCGGGGAGCCTGCTTCTCCCTCTGCCTCTCTGCCTGCTTGTGCTCTCTCTCTCTGACAAAGAAATAAAATCTTAAAAAAAAAAAAAATTTTTACTTAGAGTAACTTTAAAAGCAACTAAAACTTTGTAATATACAACCACCACGAAAAATAAAGATGCCAGCTGCTTTCCTTGAGAATGAGACACATGCAAAGGCGACTGCATTTTTGTCATTTATTTGAGTCCGACCTCCAGGGAGAATTGTCTTGTGCACACTAAGTGAAGAGCAGTGCCTGAAAGCCCCCCCCAAATTCTTCTCATTCATACTTCATCCCTCCAGTGAGCATTCCGTGAGTCTCTTAAGGGATGTAGATTTACCAAATATCGTTCCCACATTTTTACATTCATTCGGCTTCTTTCCGGGGTGCGTTTTCACACACAGAGTGAGCTGTATATGATGGATGCGCCATTTCCCGTGTACCCTACCACCATTTCTCTCCAGTATGGATTATTTTTACTAAAGGCCAAAAGCCAAAAAATAAACACACACACAGACACACACACAAAGGCATACTCATTATTTCTAACATTCATAACATTTTCTGCCTCTGTGAGGTTACCAAAGAATGTTAACATACGGGGCTGTTTTCCCACATATCTTACCATCACAAGGTTTCTCTTAACCACGTGTTGTGACTTACTCATTAACACCCAAACAGTCTTCAGTATTTCTTACACTCATGAGTCTCCCTGCATATGAAGCAATCAAGATTTTCTAAAAGCTTTCCCATGATTCTTATATGTATAGAAATCTCTCCCCTGCTTTTTTTTAAATGTTGAGTTCTTAAGAATTCAAGAAACAACTGTAGGTCTTCCTCAGTCCTCTACATTTATAGGGTTTTATACCAGTATGAAGTCTCACGTGGATATTAAGGCCTTGGCACTAAGGTTTTACCACATTCCCTACACACAGATGATTTACCCCTAATAGTATGAGTTATCGTGTGCCATCGGCACATGTGGTCATATTTTAAGGCTATACCTCATTCTTACTCCGCATCACTTTTACAGTAATTTCTTGTTTATTTATAAGTAATCTCTATGCACAACATGGAGCTCGAACTCGCAACCCTGAGATCAAGAGTAGCCTGCTCTACCAACTGAGCCAGCCAGGCACCCCTGACTTTTACAGTCATTTTAGATATGTAAAATTAATGTTAGGGCAACAACCAAAAGGCTCTCCCAAATACCTTATACCTGGAGGGCTCTCTCAAGTGTGAGTTCTTACACACTCTGTAACCTATGACCAATGACTGCTCTCCCATATACCTTATTATACCAAATTCTGCCCCAGGAAGTTCCTATCATGTAAGGATGAAAAATGAGTAAAGCTTTCTCGCACATTCTTTACTTTAATAAGGTACTTTTTATCCAGAGGAGTTTAGATGTGAATACTAAGGTCTGAAGAACATTTCCAGGTTTTCTCACACACCTTAGTTCTTAAATGTTTAGCAAGAGCCGAAGACTGCGTGAAGGTTTTCCCACAGTCCTTACATTCGTATGGTTTCTCTCCGGTGTGAGTTCGCAGGTGAATATTAAGGCATGTGGAGTATCTGAAGGCTTTCCCACATTCCTTACATTCGTATGGTTTCTCTCCAGTGTGCGTTCGCATGTGCATAGTAAGATTTGTAGAACGAGCAAAGGCTTTCCCACATTCTTTACATGCGTAGGCCTTCTCTCCAGTGTGAGTTCTTAAATGTGTGGTAAGGCCTGAAGACTGAGCGAAAGCCTTCCCACACTGCTTGCATTCGTATGGCTTCTCTCCGGTGTGTGTCCTTACGTGCTGACTGAGCATCGAAGAATTATTAAAGGCTTTCCCACATTCCTTACATACGTAAGGCTTCTCTCCAGTGTGAGTCCGCACGTGTAAGACAAGTCCTGAGGAACGAGTAAAAGTTTTCCCACACTCCTTACATAAATAGGGCTTTTCTCCACTGTGAATTCTTACGTGCTTTGTAAGGTATGAGGAGTGTATAAAAGCTTTTCCACATTCCTTACATTCATACGGTTTTTCTCCAGTGTGAATCCGCATGTGTAGGATAAGTCCAGTGGATCGAGTAAAGGCTTTCCGACATTCCATGCATACATAGGGCTTTTTTCGGCTGCGAATTCTCCTACGATCTGTCAGGTATGAGGAATGAGTGAAGGCCTTCCCACATTCTTTACATCCACATGGCTCTTCTCCAGGGGGGTGTCTCCTGTGTACCTTAGGGGATGACTGATTAACAAAAGTTCTCTCGCAGTCTTTGCATTCACACACTTTCCCTCGTGTCTGAGTTTTCTTGGGCCCAGTAAGATTTGAAAGCTGACCAACGGCTTTACCATGCTGAACACTCTCAGAAGTTCTCTGCCCAATGGGGATTTCCTTGAGCAAAGTACAAACGAAGTTCTTTTTAGAGACTTTTCCATTCTGATTACCCTTAGAAGTTTTCTGTCTGCTGGGAGTCATAAATGAGTGCCCACTAAACACTCTTCCACACACTTTGGAGCCATACCGTTTCGCTCCAGCACTGCTTCTCTCCTGTTGGTCAAGGTTTAAACGATAACTAAAGACTCAGTCACCCTCACTAGAAGAGGATTTCTCCCCCATGACAACTTTTATGCATTGGAAACATCATCATAATTGAAGTGTTTTTTCCATTTCAGCGTACATAGTTCCTGCCCTGTTTTGGAGTTACTTTAGGTTGAATAAACAGACTCTGAGGCTAAGACCCTGAATTTACTCTGATGTCACAGAGTATCTTCTGGTAAGTATTCATACTAAATCATTTAAAACCTAATCCCAGAGGCGCCCGGGTGGCTCAGTGGGTTAAAGCCTCTGCCTTCAGCTCAGGTCATGATCTCAGGGTCCTGGGATCGAGCCCCGCATCGGGCTCTCTGCTCGGCGGGGAACCTGCTTCCTCCTCTCTCTCTGCCTCTTTGCCTACTTGTGATCTCTCTGTCAAATAAGTAAACAAAATCTTAAAAAAAAACACAACCCTAATCCCAGTGCGTCAAAAACTGGACATCTGAGTTATATTTACGTGGATTTCTGAGAGAAATGGGCTTGAAGTAGGTTTAGAGTGCTCCCCAAATTCCTGGCATTCAAAGAATCTCTTCACAGATTCTGCTTTCTTTGGGTAAATGACATTTATTTCCTATCATCTGCATGAATTTTATACTTCTGGTCCAGGTGTGGAAGAAAGGAATTACTTCTGGAGATCTTACCAACTGTATTCCATTTGATGTTTTTTCCAAAGAAATATCTTGAAGGGGTGCGAAACCTTTGGTTTTGAGCTGCAAATCCAATTCTGGGGAAAAAAAAAAATGGGAAAATTTAGTTTTGGAGAAAAATCCTGGGATAAAGTTATTTAAAAGCATACAGCCCAGGGGCGCCTGGGGGTCTCAGTGGGTTAAAGCCTCTGCATTCGGCTCAGGTCATGATCTCAGGGTCCTGGGATCGAGCCCCACATCGGGCTCTCTGCTCAGTGGGGAGCCTGCTTCCCCCTCTCTCTCTGCCTGCCTCTCTGCCTACTTGTGATCTCTCTCTCTCTGTCAAATAAATACATAAAATATTTTTTAAAATAATTTAAAAAATAAAAGCATACAGCCCAGAGAATGACACCACAAAATATGGTGGAGTAGGGAACTCCAGGACTCCTTCCCACCAGAAAACAAATACCAAGCTTATAAAAACTATCAAAATCGACTATTACAGAACTTTGGAATCTAGTCAAAAACTTACAACTGCCAACCGCACTTATGGAAAAAAGCGGCAGCTCTAGTTCACCAAGAGAGTGCTGAGGCATCCTGACTACCTGCCTACCGTCCCCACTCTTCGATCAGCAGCAGCCACACAGGCGCAGGCGACAGGAGCATGAGCCCCGAGCAAGTTACAAGTGCTGAGAGGAGCACTAAGGGCTTTGTTCTCAAAGAACCGCCACTGTGTGCTTCCATCTGTCTGGCAGCTTCCTCGAATATCACTGCTGCAAGGGTGCGTCTTTATATCACCCAACTCAGAGAGTTCCCAGGGGCAAGGCAGCATCTCCGATGACTACTGATTAAAGTGTCTAAAGGCAAAGTACTGCCTACAGCAGCCCAAGGAAAGGGGAAGCATTTGGGACAAACAAAAGACAGCCTGGAAAGCCTTAGAAGGAACACAGTGGAACTGCTGATATGTGCATAAATAGTGCTTTTAAAAGCTCAAGTGTTGGGGTGCCTGGGTGGCTCAGTGCTTAAGCGTCTGCCTTCGGCTCAGGTCATGATCCCAGAGTCCTGGGATCGAGCCCCGCATCAGGTTCCTTGCTTGGTGGGAAGCCTGCTTCTCCCGCTACCACTCCCTCTGCTTGTGTTCCCTCTCACGCTGTGTTTCTCTTTGTCAAATAAATAAAATCTTTAAAAAAAAAAAAAGCTCAAGTGTTTAAAAGCTCAATATTTTTAGTTTTCTTGGCTCCGGTTATTTAAGGAATTTCTGTCACTCTAAGATGACCACTAAACTAACAGGACACGGATTTCAGGGACTGCAATAAAAAGCATGCAGAACAAAAATAATTTATAAAAGCCACTAAACAAACACCAACAACACACAACAAGCAGCAACAACAAACCCAGGGAGGGGGTGAATCACATTTTCAGTTGCCACATGACGATGTTTAAAATTTACATTTCCAACTAAAATATATGAGGTATGCAAAGGAACAATAAAAAAATTAATACAAATTGTTTCTGGAAGCCAAGGTATTGGACTATGACTTTATTTTTTTTTTTCTTTAAGATTATTTATTTATTTATTTGTCAGAGAGAGAGAGAGAGAGAGAGAGAGAGAGAACACAAGCAGGCAGAGAGGCAGGCAGAGGGTGAAGCAGGCTCCCTGCTGAGCAAGGAGCCCGATGTGGGACTCAATCCCAGGACCCTGGGATCATGATCTGAGCTGAAGGCAGCTGCTTAACCAACTGAGCCACCCAGGCGCCCCTGGACTAATGACTTTAAATCAATTTGTTTCAACACATCCAAAGAGCTAACAGAAACCATGGACAAAGAACTAAGGAAATTAGACGAATTAGGACTCGCTTAAGAGACTGTCAAATAATAGATAAAAATTATTAAAAAGAACCAAACAAAATCCTGGAGCCAAAAAATACAGTATCAGAAATGTGTGGTACCGGCAAAAGGATAGACATATACTTGAATAGAACAGAGAATCAGAGAATCCAAAAAAAAAATACATCTAGAATCGGTATATTCTCACCAAGTGTGCCATGACCATTCAATGGGAAAAGATGAGCCCCTTCAATACACAGCGCTAGGATAACTGGATACTTCTATGCAAAAGAATCAAACTGGACCCCCACTTCACACCATATACACAGATTCACTCAAAATGGACTAAAACCCTAATGTAAAGGCTAAACATATAAAACCCTTAGAAAAAAACAAGGGGGTAAATCTTCAGAACCTCGGATTTGACAGTGTCCAATCTTTCTATTCTTAGACATGACCTCAAAACCACCAAAGAAAACAAAGATTAAAAAAAAAAGAAAAAAGAAAACAAAGATAAATTGAACCCCACTGCAATTAAAAATGTACATCAAAGAACACTACCAAAAAGGCAAAATGATAGCCCCCAAAATGGGAGAAAATATTTGCATGTGATACAGGTCCACTATTAAGAGTACAGAAAGAACTCCTACGCTTCAACAACAAAACAAACAACCCAAGGTAAAAAATGGGCAAAGAACTTGAATCAGCGTTTCTCCAAAGACAGCACACAAAAGGATGTCCAACATCATTTGTTTCAGGGAAATGCATATCAAAACTACAGTAAGGGGCGCCTGGGTGGCTCAGTTGGTTGGGCGACTGCCTTCGGCTCAGGTCATGATCTTGGAGTCCCGGGATGGAGTCCCACATCGGGCTCCCATCTCCACGGGGAGTCTGCTTCTCCCTCTGACCTTCTCCCCTCTCATGCTCGCTCTCGTTCTCTCTCTCTCAAATAAATAAATAAAATCTTAAAAAAAAAAAAAAAACTACAGTAAGATACCACTTCATACCTGCTAGGACGGTTACTATTAAAAAAAGAAAAGGGAGAAAGGGAGGGAGGGCGGGAAGAAGGAAGAAGTGACGGCAAGGATATGGAGTAACTTCTATACTGCGAGAGGGAAAACAGGATAGTACGGCTTCGGTGTAAAACAGTTCGGTAATCCTTAACGAGTTAAACATAAAATGACCATATACCCCCACAATTTTATTTCTAGGTAATAAGTAATAGTTATGAAATTGAATTCTGTATGATTCTATTTGATATGTACGGAACTGACAAACCTGTAGATTACGAAGTAGATTATTGGTGCGCCTGGGCGGCTCAGTGGGTTAAAGCCTCTGCCTTCCACTCAGTTCATAATCCCAGGGTCCGGGGATTGAGCCCCGCATCAGGCTCTCTGCTCAGCAGGGAACCTGCTTCCCCCTCTCTCTCTGCCTGCCTCTCTGCCTACTTGTGATCTCTCTCTCTGTCAAGTAAATAAATAAAATCTTAAAAAAAAAAAAAAACCGTACCTTGCGAACTTACCCTGTAGAATTCCTTTCCCCCCTGTCCTCAGCTCTTCTGCTCCTCCCATTAGAGAGTTGAGTTCCGGTTTGCATGATTCGTATCCTGCTTGCAGGAAAAATAAACACCTCACAAGACATGAAACATGGCTCTTTGGATAGGAACCAACACTTTAGCTTCGGGGTTTCTGTAGACAATGAAGTCTCACTTTACAAAGAGCAAAATGATTACACAAAATTTTAAATCCATGCAATAAAACTCTTCTAAAAGGAATAAAAAGGTAAGCACATTCTTTGGGTGCCCTCAAATGACGAGAGAGCTCTAAGACTTGAAAATCATGTCCAGCCTCTACACACATTTAAAGTCCTCAGGTTTTTAGTCCATGAAAGGAATAGTCATTTATTCAGACAGATCTTCATTTTCACAGGGAATGCTCTAGACAGTAAGGCCCCTGAGGCCAGGGACTCTATCCGTCTTGTTTACCACTGTATTTTCATTTGACAGCAAAGATACTTAAGAAACATTCATTTCGTAAAGGTCTCAGTGAAGAAATGATGCCGGCCTTACCTAGTATAATGAGATTCTGGTAGTTCTCCAACATCACATCTCTGTAGAGATCTCTCTGTGTTCGATCCAACAAAGTCCACTCCTCCTGGGTAAAGTTCACAGCCACATCCTCGAAGGTCACTAAGTGCTAAACCATCAAATACATGCTGGCTTCAGCTAACTTCACCGTCTTCTTTGAGGTTCTCAGGAAGATGCGTGAGGGACTGAGGAAGGTAGACCAGAAGCCTACAGTACTCCTGGGCCCAGACCTCTTCTCTTCTCTACCTACAGATGCTGCCTGGTGATCACAGCCAGTCACACATGGACTTACCAGCATCATGACATGTGACTAAACTTATGCTACCACAAGCTGACCGTGGGCTCTTCTTGCCTTATTCCTCCTCTATTTATTAGCACTGAACCCAGCGTAACACTCTGTAAAATCTTCTAACAGATGATTTCCACAGTAACACAGACATTCCATGAGATTAGATACCTTCAGGTCATTCCTCGGTATCTATCTTAACACTCAGCAAAACAACAAGCCAACAAGCATGACTGAGGATCAGAAAAAATGAACGAATAGTGAGATACAAGAATCATATCCAGTGTAATCCCTATATATTCTGAGATGACCATGGGTCCTGGAGAAATTGACCTGAGATTCATTCCTTAAGCAGGGTCATTAATTGCTCTAAGAAGCCCGGGGACATTACAAGGAGATATGGCTACCCGACAAATAAGCCTGACATTCTGAAGAAAGGTCGACTTTCCACTTACCTGAGAAGAATCCATCAGTAACCCAGCCACCACCTTTGCCTCCTCAGTTTTCCCCTCATGAAGACAGAGGGCGTTCCAAGAAAGATGACCTCAGAGAGAAGAATGCCATGAACTCTGAAGCCAATCCAGTTCCAATAATCACATGCTTATAAGCGATCTCACACCATCCGTGCACAGAACATACCACAAACACACTAATTCCATAAACTGGCAAAGTGCTCTGAGTTACCTGGAGCAAAAAAATGGTTGTCCGGATCTTGCTACCCATAAGGAACAGGTTAAATATTCCATCTTAGAGTTACACAAATTACACAACAGAATTCAAGAACATGTTATCCCCTCAAAAAGCACACACACCTTCTTGCCTCCCAAACCCCAGGAACCTGACTTATACATGCTTTGCTCATTTCGGCTGCTCTTAGATGGCTCACTGCACAATTACTCAGGCTCTGAGCACTGAGCCCTGGATCTGCCATTTGTGAAGGAACTACATAAAGAGAAGGACTCACTACACACCTGATTCACATCAAGGGCTGCCATCCTGTGAATCTGATAGTGAGAGTTTCCAGAATATTCCATTTCTCACTCAGAAGATCAGAGAAGCTTTTGAGTTTAAATTAAGAGCTTGATCTCAATTTCTCTTTGAATACTGGAGTGTACGGGTAACTGGTTCACAATATCCATCATTAAGCAATAGACATTTTTCCTCAATCATCAAACATCACTCTTTAGCCATCTCTGTGCAGATGAAACATGTGACAGCCATTAAAAACTCGAATATCCTTGTGAAAGCCTGATGATTCATAGACATGTACCCTGGGGCAAATAATACATTATATGTTAATTAAAAAATTTTTTTTTAAATCTAGCAAATCTAAAAAAAAAAAAACTCGAATATCCTACCATGCAAATATTAATACCAGCCTCTATTTACTGAGTACTGTTAGCAGTTCTACATATATAAATGCCTTTAGTTGCCCTGACGACCCTCCAAATCGGGCATTAACAACCATCATTTAATAGTTGAGAAAATGGAGGTTCACACAGTATTAATAACTGTCTCAAATCACCTGTCGGGAAAGGTAAGCCAGGCAGACCCACACTGGTATGGAAGAGCCGTATCTCCTATGGTGGTTGTTATTCCTGACATGACCCAAATTCAGTCCACATCCTCTGCTTGGCATAATAGAGACGAGAAATACAAAAGGTTTTATGAACTGAGAAGTCTCCCTGAGTACCCCTGCTGGAGCTTTGTTGGATTTGGAACCTTTGCCTCCTTCTGTCTCTTATTCCTTCATTCAGTTAGCAAATACTTAATAAGGGCCTTCCTTCTGCCAGGCCAGGTACTAGCCAATGAGGAGGGAACGGTTCTTAGGGATCTCACAGTTCAATCAGGCAATGCAGGTAATAAACAGATAATTATCAGTTGGTGATGAGCAGTATAAAGAAATCAATCCCGTTAAAGTCTAACAAGTACTTACAGCACATACACAAATATACTCCTGATACAGAGACAAGGCTAGTTAAAGGTAAGATAAAGACAGAACAGGTAAAGATAAAGACAGAATAGTAAGATAAAGACAAAATAATCACTTCAGAGGACTGTGATAATTGAGACCTCACTTACTTAAAAAGTAGTGTCCAAATTTTGACCCAAAGACATCGAAACTTGAAATATGATAATTTTAGAAAAACTCAAAATAACATTTCTCATGTTAGCCACTCCAAGAGCATCTGAATCGTGTCACTGGGTTTTTGGGGTTTATTTTATGTTGAAACTGAAGGATTTCCATATTATCTCACAGTTAACCACAAAGACTAGTATATAAGTATATCGTGCATCTCTTCACCTTTTCTTATTACTGATCAGTTCTACTTTTTTCCTTCATTAGTTTTATTGTTATGCATCCTTTCAGTACATTTTCTTCTGTATTTCTTGCTCAACCTTATGAAGTAGCATGCTTAGTTCCATCTCTCAAACTTCTTTTATTAAATTACAGCATACATACAATTAAGGGAGGCAATCATGAATAAAAATCTCAGGGAGGTATTAAGAAATGAACAGCTCATATAACCAACACTCAGGTTGAGAAATAGAATACATCCAAATCCAGCATCTCAGACATATTCCTTGTCTCTCTTCCGAACCACTCACTCCATCCCCCTCAACTGCAACAACTATGCTGACATTTAACACTCTAGAGTGTTCTGCTTGTTTTTGAATTTTAAAGAGTATCAAACAGCATGCGTTATGTCTGGCTTCTTTCATTCGACATTATGTTTGTGACGTTCATCCAGGTTGTTGCTCTTGTGCGCCTTCCTTTTGCACCACAAAAAATATATGCCATAATTCATCCACTCATGCCTTGATCCACTTTGGATATTTCCAATTTAGGGATATTTCAAATAATGATGTTACAAATAGTGTTTATGTTCAAATGGCGGACATGGGTGTGTGTTACTCATGTGTGAGTTAGTTGATACACTTTAAAAATACGTTTCCACTAGCAGTGTATGCACATCTCCACTGACACTTGGTACTGTCACTCTTCTTAGTTTTACTTTTAGACATTCACTGTGTGCAGTAGTATTACACTGTGGTTTTTATTTGCAAATCTCTGGTTGCTAATGATATGAAACACCTTTTCATATATTTGTTGTCCACTTGGATTTTTTCTTTCATTGAAGAGCCTGTCCAAACCTTTTGCTCATTTTTCACCTTGGGTATTAGTTTGTAGGAGTTATTATATAACTCCTTTGTTGTTACATATGAGGCAATTAACCAAGTACTAAAGGTATATTATTGCCTGCAAACTATTTTAATCTCATTTTCAAAGAGTTTATTATAAACATTTAACTATACACATGGAGATGCAGAAAGAGGTACTGTACGCATGCAAAATACTAATAACAAATGGTCAATGTGCAACAAGGTAACACCTGAATAATTCGTCAAACTTCAATAATGGGTGCCCACAGCCAGAGCATTTCCGTCCAGGGCTCACCAGAACTCCCCACGACCGCCAGAACAGCGAGAGGAAGGCACTGCGTTTCTCCTCTGGAGAAGGGGCAAAGTGGTCTGGCAGCTTTTGAAGAGGAGCACACCGGAGGGAGAAAAGGCCCTGCCTCCCCCGGGCATCCTGGACGACGGCCCCGACCCCCACCCGCGCGGGAGGCTCTCGGAAGGACCGGGGCGGCCGCAGTCCCTCGGGCGCGGTGTACGGGCGGGGAGAAGAGGCCGCGATTCCGGACCAGCCCGGGAAGTTCGAAACCCCCGCGGCCGAGCGCCCAGCCCGAGGCCAACAGAGTGGAAAACTTACCTCCCACGCAGGGCGGAGCGGGAAGTGAGACGTTATCCGACCAGCACTTCCGCTTCCGGTTTCCGCCACGAGGTCTGCGTAAGGGGCGGAGCCTCAGGAGCATCCGAGTCAGCTGGCGGTTGGCGGCCGCGTGTTCCAGACCTTCGTGGTGGCCTTTGGACCGGGCTCCAGACCCTGCTGTCCCCTCTGACCCGGCCGGAGAGCCGAGCGGAGCCCCGGGACCGAGTTGGAAGAGGGGCAGACGCGGTGGGCGAGGTTTGCCTCCGGGTTCCGGGCCAAGGGAGCTCATCAAGTGCTTTTCTACGCGTCTTTCTCCTTGTTGGCTCAGCTCCATGCAGCGCTGTGCATATTTATAAAGATAACCCTGCTGGTCCCTAAAATGAACTCCTAGCTCCTTCCGTCCTCTTATTTTATTTTATTTTTTTAAGATTTTATTTGACAGGAGAGATCACAAGTAGGCAGAGAGGCAGACAGAGGGTGGGTAGGAAGCAGGCTCCCTGCTGAGCAGAGCGAGAGCCCGATGTGGGGCTCGATCCCAGGAACCTGAGATCAGGACCTGAGCCGAAGGCAGAGGCTTTAACGCCACCCAGGCGCCCCTCGGTCCTCTTTTTAGATTATTAGTCTTGTTCGAGATCGAAGTCTCACAGCACATAATTAACCCGTTTACAAGTACCATACAGTGGCTTTAGTAGGGTCAGAGCCGTGTATCCATCACAATTTTAGTACGTTTTCATAATCACAAAGGGAAAGCCAGTACCCTCTTAGCTATAATACCCACCTCATCCCAAGCCCAAGGCATCAACTAACCTACTTTTTGTCTCTAGGAATTTACCTATTCTCACATTTCATGTCAACAAAATATTACAATATGTGGTCTTTGCGTCTGGCTTCTTTGACTTATATAACGTTTTCAAGGTTCACCGATGGTGTAGCATGTACCAGTGTTTCATTTCTTTTTCTTAATAATATTCCATATGGGTGTGTCACAGTTTATCCATTCATTAGTTGATGGACATTGGGTTACTTCCCCTTTTTTGACTATTATAAATAATATGGGATATTTTTCGAGCAGCAATCAGAGGAAAATTCATAATTCTTACACATTTATATCCTGAAAAATGAGATAATATATGTCAAGCTAAAAAAACAAAAAACCTAGAAATAGAATATCATTGCAAACCAACATAGGAAGTTATATAGGAACTTAACACTACAAAAAAGCATCAGGACCAAATGGATTGGGTTTTGTCTGAGTGGGTGATGACAGCTTTACTGAAACATAATTCACATACAATTCACCCATTTAAAGTATACATACAGCGGTTACTATATTCACAGAGTTGTGCAAGCATTACCACAATCAGTTTTAGGACAATTTCACCACCCTCAAATCCCCATCCCAAATGCCCCAACACTAAGCAGCTACCTATTGTCTCCATAGATTTCCCCAATCTGACAATTTCATATAAGTTTTTAAAAATACTATGTGGTTTTTTGTAACTGATTTCTTCCACATAGTGTAAACTTTTCAAGGTTAATCTATATTGTCACATTTATCAGTATTTTATTCTTTTTCTAATTTATTTAAGTAATCTACACCCAATGTGGGGTTCAAACTCACAACCCTGAGATCAAGAGTTGCATGCTCTTCTGACTGAGCCAGCCAGATGCCCTAGTATTTTATTCTTTTTAACTGATGAATAGTATTCCTATCAGTTAGTGGACATTTGGGTTGTTTTCACTTTTTGGCCATTATGAATAATGCTATGAAATACTATCGTACAAGTTTTTATGTGGACATGTTTTCATTTCTTTTGGATATATGCCTAGGACGGGAAATGCTGTCATAGTGTAACACTATGTTTAAGCTTTAGAGAAACTGCCTATATTCCCAAAGTGGCTGCACAACTTTACAATCTCACCTGCATTGTATGAGGGTTCCAATTTCTCATCCTGTCCAACATTTAGTTTTGTTTGTTTTTGTTTTTGCTTTTAAATATTACAGCCATCCTCGTTGATGTGAAGTAGTATTTCATCGTAATTTTCATTTTAATTTCCCTGATGACTAGTGGGTCAATCTTTGCATGTGCTTATTGACCACCTGTATGTTTTATTGGGAGAAATGTCCATTCAGATCCTTGACTATGTTTTAATTGTGTTATTTACCATTTTGTTATTGGACTCTAAGAGTTCTTTATATATTTATATATTCAAGATGTCAGCCGCTTTTCAGACATAAGGTTTCCAAATATTCTCTCCCATTAAATAGTTTGTCTTTTGACTTCTTTATGGTATCCTCTGAAATACAAAACAATTTGATTTTATTTTTGTCTGTTTTTTTCCTTTGGTTTGTTTATGCTTCAGGTGTGAAATTTAAGAAACCAGTATCAAATCCAAGATTACTAAAGATTTACCACTGTGTTTTCCTCTAAGAGTTTTGTGCTTTTAGCTCTTACATTTAGTTGTTTGATCCATTTTGAGTAATTTTCAAACATGGTGTGAGGTAGACATCTGGGTTCATTCTGTGTTGTATGGATATCCAGTTGTCCTAGCACCATTTGTTGAAAAGACTATTTGTTCCCCTACTGAATTGTTTTGGAACCCTCACCAAGCATCACTGGACCAAAACTGTGAGCCCGGGTGTGTTAGTTAGAAGAATTATACCTTCAAAGTTCAGATATTTGTACTACTCCATAAGATGTTTAGGAGCAATGAGAACAAGGAAAAACTTCCTAATCCCTTTTATGAAGCAAGATAACATTCATATAAAACCTGATCAAATACAAAAATAGAAAATTTCCCAAAAATGGAAAATTTCAAAAATCTTAAAAAAAAAGATAAAACAATTCAATGTGTAAAAACTTTGCAGTTGACACTCGCAGACTACTGTGAATAATGCTGCCATGAACACTGGTGTGCCAACAATAGGTGAAGTCTCTCATTTAGTTCCTTTAGATATACACCCGGAAGCGGAATTGCTGGATCATATGGTTAATTCTCTTTGATTATTTGAGGAACCTCCATCTGTTTCCACAGCAGCTGCACCATTTTCAATTTTTTTGGGGTAGTAGCCACCCTAGTAGGTGTGAAGTGGTATCTCATTGTGGGTCTTCATTTGCATTTCCCTAGTGATTACTGATGTTGAACATCTTTTCATGTATTTAATCACCTGTGTTATCTTCTCTGGGAAATGTCTTTTTAAGTCTTTTCCCCATTTTTGGATTGAGTGGTTGTTTTTTTGTTGAGTGTCTGTAGTTCTCTAGATTCTGGATATTAGCCAGCCCTTTGTCAGATACATGATTTATTTCCCTCACTCTATGGGATGTCTTTTCACTTTCGTGTTATTGTCATTTGATGCAAAAAAGTTTGTGACTTTGATGAAGTTCAATTTATCTATTTTTTGTTGTTGTTGCCTGTGCTTTTGATGCCTTTTCCAAGAAATCATTGCCAAATCCACTGTCATGAAGCTTTTCTGCCATGTTTTCTTTTAGGAGTTTTATAGTTTTAGCTTCTAAATTTGGATTTTTGACTCATTTTGACTTCATTTCTGTATATGGTAGTAGGTAGGGGTCCAAATTCATGCTTATGCATTTGAAAATCTTATTATCCCTCTACTATCTGTTGAAGAGATTATTTCCCCATCAAATGGACTTGGCACCCTTGTCAAAAATCCATTTGGCAAGTTAAAAATGGAGCTACCCTATGATCCAGTAATCACATCACTAGGTATTTATCTAAATGTGGTGCATGAACAACTAATCTTAAAACACTAAAAAAATAAAAGTACTTAGGGGGGAAAAAAGACATAAAAATACTGATTCGAAGGGACACATGTGCCCTGATGTATATAGCAGTAGTATTATTAAAAATAGCCAAATTGGGGCGCCTGGGTGGCTCAGTCGTTAGGCGTCTGCCTTCGGCCCAGGTCAGATCCCAGCGTCCTGGGATCGAGCCCCGCATCGGGCTCTCTGCGCGGCAGGGAGCCTGCTTCTCCCGCTACCATTCCCTCTGCTTGTGTTCCCTCTCTCGCTGTGTTTCTCGCTGTCAAATAAATAAAATCTTTAAAAAAAAAAAAATAAATAAAAAAATAAAAATAGCCAAATTATGGAAAGAGCTGAAATGTCTATTGACTGTTGACTGATGAATAAAAGATATACAAATGCATATATATATAGTGGAATATTACTCAACCATCAAAAGAATGAAAACCTGACATTTGCGACGTGGAAGGAGCTAGACTCTATCACGCTAATAAGTGAAATAAGTGACTCAGAGAAAGACAAATACCATATGATTTCACTCATATGTGGAACTTAAGAAATGAAACAGATGAACATTGTGGGGGGGAAAAGAGAGGCAAACCATAAAACAGACTCTTAACTACAGAGAACAACCTGAGGGTTGTTTGAGGGGAGGTGGGCGGGGTGATGGGTTAAATGGGTGATGGGTATTAAGGAGGGCACTTGCAATGAGCACTGGATGTTGTATGTATGTGATGAATCACTGAAATCTACTCTTGAAACTAATATTACACTATATGTTAACTAACTGGAATTTGAATTAGAAACTTGAAACTAAAAAAAGAATCCATTTGCCACAGGTGCATGGGTATATTCTGATCTCTCAATTCTACTGCATTGGTTTCTATCTCTATATTTAGAGATCTCTATCTCTATTTTCATGTTTTAACATGCTTTTAATTTCTGCATATTGATGCTTTAACAGCTACAAAATGGTTACCAGCTGTTAGCTGTTCCCAAGTAAACCCTGGCTCACCCAAAAACATCTGGAGACTTTAGATAGCCCCAAGCCATAAACTCCAAATAGTCAATATAAATTTCATGGAGGAACCGCTTTCAAAAATAGCTGGCTGATATTATGCCTGCTTATTCAGCCTTGCTCATTCTATTTCAAAACCCAGGTTTGGATGCCCATCGCTCGAAGGTCCAATACTCAAGAGTTTGATTGGAAAGGAATACGAGCTTTATTCAGAAGGTTGGCTACCTGGGAAGAGGGCAGACTCTTGTCCAAAGGCCAACTCCAGTGTTTCTGCCTGGCCCAGTTTTTAAAGGTGTTTATGGCAATTAATCAGTAAAAAGAGTGTAGTGGTCCATAACATTTCTTGATACAAGTGGATTCGATGGTACCAGCTACAGACAATATCTTGGTGCTTGAAGGTTGTACAAGAGGGTCTGGTTTCCGTTTTATGATGTGCATAAGTGCTCTGTTCTTTTTTAGGAAAGAATGTATGATGTATAGATACAGAAGGATTAGTTAATCAAGCACATGGGTTAAGGATGCTTGCTAAAGTTTAAAGACTACTAGGTTAGCCAAAGGGACTGAAAGGACTTCACTTCCTTCTCATGGAAAACACAATAAAGGTGTTTGCCTACAGTTCCATTTCCTTCCTCTGCTTTGTGACCAACCCCAACATTTACGTTAAGTGGCCTGGTATGGAGTACTGTGTTTCCCCCAGGGAACTGTGAATATTTTTTTAAATTTTTAAAAAATTTTACTTATTCATTTGACAGAGAGGAGAGAGATCACGAGCAGGCAGAGAGGCAGGCAGAGAGATGGGGGGAAGCAGGCTCCCTGCTGAGCAGAGAGCCCGATGCGGGGCTCGATCCCAGGACCCTGAGATCGTGACCTGAGCCGAAGGCAGAGGCTTCAACCCACTGAGCCACTCAGGCATCCCAGGAACTGTGACTATAACATACGTTTAAAACTCTTTCTGTTATTCTCTCAGTCTGCATCTGGCTTCACCATGCCTCACCCTTCAAGGTAATATGCTTAACACATCCGGACACTAAGCAGAATTGTTTGGCCCCAGATGAGAAAGAAATGCCATGATGCTGCTGTTGGCTTACCAGCTGGATTCAGTAGATGGCGGCATGGAAGATACCATTGCCTGCTGGTGTGATTGAACTTTGACCCTTGCTACTGGGTTCTGTTTGGTGTAGGGAAAATGCTGGCCTCATAACAAGAACTTGAAAGTGTTCCCTCCTCTTCAATTTTTTGGAAGTTTGAGGACTGGTGTTATTTTATTTATTTTTTTTACGTAAACTTGCCCGGCGTGGGGCTTGAACTCACAACCCTGAGATCAAGTGTTGCATGCTCTACCAATTGAGCCAGCCAGGCACCCCTAATTCCTCTTCAAATGATTGGTAGAATTCACCTGTGACTCCATCTGGTCCTGGGCTTTTCTTTGCTGCGAGGTGTTTGCTTCTTGGTTCAATTTGCTCATTCATTATTGGTCTGCTCACAATTTCCATTTCTTTGTGATTTCTTGGTAGGTTTTATAATTCTAAGAATTTAACCTTTTCTTCTAGGTTGTCCAATTTGTTGGCATATAATTGTTCACATTAACCTCTTCCAGCCCTTTGTATTTCTGTGATGTCACTTGTAATGTCACCTCTTTCATTTATAATTTCATTTGAATCCTGTCTCTTAGTAATTCTAGCTAAAGACTTGTCAATTTTATTTTTTTTTAAAATGATTTTCTATTGTTTCCCTGTTCTTTATTTATGTCTGCTCTGATTTTTATCTCCTTCCTTCTGCTAATTTTGGGCTTAGTTTGTTCTTCTTTACATAGTACCTTGAGATATAAATTGTTGATTTGAAGTCTTTTTTTCTTAATATAGGCATTCATTGTTATAAAATTCCTTTTTCTTTTTTTTTTTTTTTAAAGATTTTATTTATTTGACAGAAACAAAGCGAGAGAGGGAACACAAGCAGAGGGAATAGTAGTGGAAGAAGCAGGCTTCCTGCCGAGGAGGGAGCCCAATGCGGGGCTCAATCCCAGGACCCTGGGATCATGACCTGAGCTGAAGGTAGCCGCTTAACGACTGAGCCACCCAGGTGCCCCTAAAATTCCCTCTTATACCCACATTTGCTTCACCCCATAAGTTTTAGCAGGCTGTGTTTTCATTTTGGTCTCAAAATATTTTTGAGGGGCGCCTGGGTGGCTCAGTCAGTTAAATGTCTGTCTTCAGCTCAGGTCATGATCCCAGGGTCCTGGGATTGAGCTCTGCATTGGGCTCCCTGCTCAGTGGGGAACCTACTTTT
>CM053603.1:4801834-4822214 GCA_028646535.1 Procyon lotor
TTTGTGTGAATTATACATCAATAGAGCTCCCCATTGGGCTGCTGGAAGAAGTCCATGCATGAAGGACTGAGCATAGTACCTGACACAGAATAGACACTCAATTAAGGTTCACTATTGTGATTATTGCTTACTTTCAATGGAGGGTGCATTAGTCATGTTTTTATTTTCTATGTTTTGTGATGCTTTGACACGTTAGGGCCTTGCAAACCTGGATAAGGACCACCCCTCAAACCAACCAATCCAACTACCTCCTTGATCTCAGTCTTACACAACAAACCAATGTTCCCTCTGCCCTAAATCACCCCAGGGCCAACTAACAGATGACTAGGGACCATCTCTAGAGACTAGAGCCCACCAAAATTATTCAAACCAACCAATTCTAAACTTGCTCAGCTTGCCTACCCTACCTTACCCACTTCTTACAAAAACCATAATTAAGGCTCATGCCCATGCTTTCGCCCTACTCCTGCCTCCTACAGACCCTGGTTTTTCCCCTGTAGTAGTTCTTCATGGCCTGGTGAGCCCCCAGCTCTTGGGAACTGTAAGTAACAAAGTTTTCTTTCAAAGACAGTTGTCTCCATGTCTATCACCATACGCGATTAAAAAAAATCTCCGGCATCCTCCCACTCCCAGCCCCTTATCCAGGAGAAGGCAGTGGTCAGGGGCGGAAAGAGCTCTGTCTTATGTCCCATAACCCTACCTCCCCTCAGAGCTAAGCTCAGGGATGGGGTTACTATAGTTGGGTGAGCCTGGAAGAAAGACACCACTAACCAGGGGCATGCTGAAGCCCCTCATGCCAGACAGCTCAGGAATTGGTAAACTTGCAGGAATTTTGTGAGCCAGCTGTTAGATTGTTGGTAGCTTGAAACCAGCCCGATGGTTTACTTACACTACAGAAATGGGCAAACACTACAATTTAGGGCTCCCTCGCCCCATCACTATTTGCCAGTCCCAATGCCCCAGGGTGCATCAGCCTAGTCCCCCAGGTGCCCTGGGCTGAAGCTGCCGGATTTGATCACAGCAGGGGACATGCAGACCTGAACCATGGCCACACTGAGGGAGTACTCATACCATAGTCCTCGTAGGGCCTGTTGGGGAATTTCTGCTCCACCTGCTAGTGGGAAAGCACGGGAGAGACACCCAGGTCCTCTGGTGAGCTTGGAACAAGGAACCAAGGGTCCCAGCTCAGCCCTGTTTTGTCTTCTGGTTCCGCCCACCACAGAGCAGGCAGGCTGGGCTGGTGGGCAGGTGGTGAACCTATAGAGTCACACACGCCCTCCTACCCAGCTCAGGTCAGAAGGAACTCATCTCAAGGGTGGGCGCTCCCGATCACTATCAGCCTGCCACCTGCTTCTTTCAAGTGGCTCTGACTCGACTGACAGGAAAAGCGTTGCTACTTACTGAACCTCTAAAACCCATGGCACCCGTGAGGACCCCTCAACCTCACCCCATCAGCTCTCTCTCTGACTTCACTTTCTATTGCTCGCCTCTTGTTCCCTCAGCCACACAGTTCTTCTGGATTCTGAAAAAGGTCAAGCTCATCTGCATCTCAGTGTCTTGGTCTTTTCTTTTTCCCAGCGCTTCCCAGAGTGGGTTCCTCGTCACCTCTCAGGTCTCCAGACCTGACGGCACATCCCGCCCACTCTACCAAACGCAGGTACCTCCATCAGGTGAGCCTGGTTTATTGTCTCTAAAACTATTCCATCAATGCATTCACCTGCTGATCGCCCTGCCCTCTACTCAGGGCTCGTTTTGTTTACTGCTGTGGCCCCAAGATTTAGAACACGGCCTGTGACAGAGTGGGCACTCAAGAAAATGTTTGTTGAATAAGAAACCAAATGCTTTTTTGAAAAAGTTTTTTTTTCTTTAATAGCAAAATAATATATAATGTGGAAAAATTGAAAAATACAGAATACCAAGTACAGAAAATACAACTTAGAACTTTCATTAATACTTTTGATCATCAAAGCCTAAGACTTGCTTGGCTTTCTCATCATGTCCCTTGTGTGCAAGTAGGTATATCAATGGTGTGTGGGTGTGTGGGTGCACATGCATAGACAGTCTTTCCAGGCCTCCTAAGGGGCCTTGGCCCCTCAGGTCCCCCTAATTCCTAACCCCACCCTTCCGCATCCAATCCTGTTCCTGAGAACAACCCTTCATCAAAGATCTTTTCGGCCCAGGACTGGTAAAGAGTTAAGGCTTTACAACATAACCATGAGGTAGCTATGATCTTCCCCATTTCCAAATATGGGGACAGGCCCTCCAGGAGGCTGGCTGATGTCATAGAGGCCAAACAACTGGCAAACAGGGATTCCTGTTGGGGTCTGGAGGCCCCAAGGCCTTGGTTTTCTCCACCATAGGCTTTCAGGCCTATCAGCCTGACTACAGGCTCTCTGCAAGGTGCCATCCAGAGGGCGTGGGGCTCCCTAGTGAAAGCTTAGATGGACGGGTGGTTGTCACATCCACCAGTCCATGGACTCTTTGGGGCAGGCCCTGACAATGACCATACAGTGGGGCAGCCCCCTACACAGGATCCTCTCAGCCTCCTGACCCTCCCACCCCAGCCCCTGCAGCTCAAGGACCCTGAGCTTGGGCATGGCGAGGCAGGAAGAGAGAATTTCAGCCGGAGAAGGCATTTCTGGGGTGATGAGAGGGCCTAGCAAGCACAGACTCTCCAGGGCTGGCATGCCCTCCAAGACAGACAGGCCAGGGGCAGAGAGGCCCCTCACGGTCAGCCGGATCTTCCGCACATCTCGCAGGTGGCGGCTGATGGCCAGGAGGGTGCTGTCGGCCGAGAGGGTGCAACCTAGCACCTCCAGCCTCTGCAGGTAGCTCAGCTCCTGGAGGCCGGCATCTAGCCCTGTCTCTGTCACGCGGTAGGTGCCGCCAAGCACCAATGACCGCAGGGCACGAAAGCGTGTCAGGCCCTGCAGGTGCTCGTCTCGGAAGGCAGGGACACGGTCCAGCACGATGCACTCAAGCAAGGGCAGCACAGTGGGGTCCTGCTCCTTGAGAAGCCAGGCCATGGAGATCTCACAGCTGTGCAGTTCCAGGGTCCTCAGGGTGCAGGGCAAGCTGGTGATGGGCACCATGCTCAGGTCAGCCACATGCAGGCAGAGGCGCTTCAGATTGGGGCACTTCTGGCCCAGGGCCCTCATCAAGGCGGGGGACAACTGGGGGGCCTGGGAGCCTGAGAACAGGTAGCCACCCATCCGCAGGGAATGGAGCCGGGATGCCATGTACCGGCGAAGGAGGTGCCACATGACTTTGGGCCGCATCTGTAAGAGCCAGAGATGCGGGTGACAGGGTGAGAGATAGGGAGAATACTCCAAGGCCCCTTGCCTGCCTGGAGACAAACAAGCCCCAGCTGGGGCTCTAGTGCTCCGCTGGGCTTCTGCCCTTCCCCTGCCGGCCTCATCTGACCCTGCACCTCCCCAGGAGTAACAAGACAACATAACCCATTCACTTTGATTTCTAGGTTTGAATAAAAGCAATGAGGGAAAAGAGAAGATCAGGATAGATCTGTCTTTAGCAACAGAGCAGATTCTCATTATCTGGAGTAAGTAAGAACGCAGAGCGACTCACCAGCATTTTATCACTTTTTTCATGACCACTGCCAGTAGAAATAAGCAACACAGAATCAAACTGGAAAAGGCTAGAGTTAATTAGACCTGTGTTAAAAATCATCATCAGCGGCCGCAACTGCACCATCATCACCACAACCTGGTGATAGTGAAACCCACAAAAACTAACCCTGGGAAGTTAATTACTAGAAAACAAAATGTAACTGGAAGCACTGTGCATTTTAATGTAGGTACATCTTACCTCAAAAAAAAAAAAAAAACTGCATAGTGTAAAATTTGTGCATAGCATAAAACCTGGCAGGTGGTTAGAAATTCAGAATCTGGGGCTCCATCCAGTTCACTCAATCAGAATCAGCATTTTAACAAGATGATTAGGTGATTCATATACACAGGCAAGTTTGAGACACTCCTTTATAACACTGTTTATAATAGTAAAAAGCTGGAAATAACTAAATTTCTGTCAACAGGAAAATAGATAAATTGCAGGATATTAATTTAACAAGTTAAAAGGAACAAACTAGATTTACATGTCTCAATTAAAATATATCTCAAAAGCAATGTTGTGTAAATAAAGCTGATTTGGGGTGGATATACAATAAATAGCATTTAACTACCTAAACAGAATACCATTATTTAAACTTTCGATAAACACATCAACAAAAGTATATGTTGCTTCCAAGCACTCACGCAGGAAGTAAATAGAAATGTGATCGGAAGACTATAAATCCATTTTATAATAGTCGAGACCTCTGAGGAGGGTTTCAAAAAATGCAACAAATATAAATGTTGTGTGTGTATATGTATACATAAACCTTTACATGTATGTTTCACATAATCTGCAGCAAAAATGACCAAGGGTCAAAATGGGTTAAATCTAGGTGATGAGTACATAGTTGTTTCAGATATTATCCTCTACACATTTCTATATATATTTGAAATAGTTCATACTGAAACAAGAAAAATAAATACGATGCAAATGGGAAAAAATGGAAAAGGTTCGGTTGCACTACTCAGGAAATAAATTGTGGAAGTTAAGTTGAATCTGGAAAATGATTCCTCCAGGAAAACTCATTAACAGATAATGTAAACAACTAACGTTTGTCCTATGCTGGACTCGGCTCTAAGCTCTTTCCCTGCAGGAGCTTGGTTATCCTCTCTTTGGAGATGGGGAAACAGGCTGAGCCACAGGTAAGCGATGGTGCGGGGATGCGCCCCGGACCGCCAAGCTCGAAATCTAGGGAGCGAGGGGGTGGGGCTCGCGGCCCAGGCACCCGACCGCGGCCCAGACCCGCCCGGTCGGCCCCGCGTACCGTGTACAGCGTCAGGTCGACATGTCGCCAGAGCCACCGGTCGTCCACCAGCCTCTTCCAGCGGTGACAAACCCTGGGGGAGGGGACCCGCCGTTAGAACCACTCCGGCCCCGCGGGGACCGGATCCGCATTCACGGGCAGCCCCAGCCCCGCCCGATTTTCCCCCTCCCCCCACCCACCCGCGGGGCAGGGTCGCACCTGGAGATGCGGATCCGGTCCCGGACCGGGAGGTATGAGAAGACCTCCAACAGGACTGAGTCCGGCAGGTCTGCCAAAGTCGCCATGATCCGGTCGACACGCACTTCCGCTTGCGGCTGAGGGGATTCGGGATCTCGCCCCGGGGGCGCCAGCGAGTGGCGGGGGGTGCCGGCAGGGCAGTGGCAGCCGCCTCCGACAGCGGACGGAGAGTCTCAGCTTTCCTCTGACGGGGACATGGTTGGGTCCCGGCCACAGGCCCGCCGGCGATCACGACCGGGCGCGGAGGACGGGCCTGGGAACCAAGCCCGCGCCCGGAAGGCGTGGCTGAGGCTCTGACGTGGCCCGGAGGCGGGGTTAGGGGCGCGGACGAGGCTGGGGGCGGGGCCGGGGCCGGGGCAGTGACGAGGGGTCCCGGGGCGGTGACTGGAGACCCGGGGACTTGTTTGCTCGAGGACCCGGCCTGGGAACGGGATTACCGGCTGGGAAGAGGCTGAGGGCGAAGCTAAAGGCTGAGACTAAGCTGGGGGCGCGGCTAAGGGCGGGGGACGAGCTCGTGGGGGCGGGGCTAAGGGCGGGGGACGAGCTCGTGGGGGCGGGGCTAAGGGCGGGCAGGAGGCTCGTGGGGCGGGACTGAAGACCGGGATCGAGCCCGGGAAAAGTGGCTCGAGCGGTGACGGGCGGCCCAGGGGCGGGGCCAAGGGCGGGGCAGAGCGGCCCAAGGGCGCGGCAAGTGTTGGGAGGGCGCGGCTGCAGACCCCAGGACCCAGCCCGGAAGGCGCCCTAAGAGCAGCGCTGCCGGGGGACGACCAACGGTTGTCCTAAGGGAGAGCGAGGCCCTAACTTTTTTACTTAATACCGTTTTTTGATGCCTATGAATAAGAATAAATCTGAAATAGCTTGTTAACAAAGGGAATGTTCAACTTTTCGTTTTGATAGCGCCAAATTGTTCTCCATACAGAGTCGACACTCCCACAAATATATATCGCTCATTTGTTTTTAAAAGCTTTTATTTTTAAGTAATCTCTACCCCCAACCTGGGTCTTGAACTTAAAACTTGGAGATCAAGAGTCGCATACTCTACCCACTGAGCCAGTGAGGCGCCCCGTATCATTTTTTCCCCCAAGATTTTATTTTCAAGTAATCTCTATGCCCAATACAGGGCTAGAACCCACGACCCCAAGGTCGAGGGTCGCATGCTGCATAGACTGAGCCAGCAAGATACCCCATCTTGCCCAATCTTTTTTTTTTTTTAAGATTTTATTTATTTATTTGACAGAGAGAGAGAGATCACAAGTAAGCAGAGAGGCAGGCAGAGAGAGAGGGGGAAGCAGGCTCCCCAACGAGCAGAAAGCCCAATGTGAGGCTCAATCCCAGGACCCCGAGATCCTGACCTGAGCCGAAGGCAGAGGCCTTAACCCACTGAGCCACCCAGGCGCCCACCCATCACTCATTTTTAAATTAGCAATTCATTAAAATACTATCAATTGATAAAAAGTGAAATTTATTCAACACTCCTGTATTGATGAGTATTCAGTTGTTTCCAGATTTGTTACCACAAACAATATTGGAGTTAAGCATTTATATATATAAAAAGTATTTATATATAAAACATATACAAGCCTTTAGATATAAAATATATATAAGCGTGTATATATATATATTGCATGTTTTTTTCTACTGGATAAATAACCAGGAAACGGTTTGATGGGTCAGAGGACACGTGAAGTTTAATTTTGAGGTTTTGCTAAATCACACCCCCAAGAGTCTACAACAGCAATAAATGCTTTCAACACACACACACACACACACACACACACACACACACACACACACAGGCAGGAATTGGAGATGCTGAAAACTCTCTTAAAAAGAAATGCAGGGGGTGCCTGGGTGGCTCAGTGGGTTAAGCCTCTGCATTCTACTCAGGTCACGATCTCAGGGCCCTGGGATCAAGCCCAGGGTTGGGCTCTCTGCCCAGCAGGGAGGCTGCTTCCCCTCCTCTCTCTGCCTGCCTCTCTGCCTACTTGTGATCTCTCTCTCTGTCAAATAAATAAATAAATTCTTGAAAGAAAGGAAGAAAGGAAGGGAAGAAAAGAAGGGAGGGAGGGAGGGAGGAAGGGAGGAAGGGAGGAAGGGAGGAAGGGAGGAAGGAAGGAAGGAAGGAAGGAAGGAAGGAAGAAAGACCAAAAGAACCCCACAGAGGTCGAGTCACTTACCAGGGCCACAGGCCCAGATCTGATGCCACGGGGTAGCCCCCTATCACACTACTCTGTGGTCTTGATTCCTTTTGGAAAGCCTATGCCATCATGCATGGGGAATGCCTTCTTTGCTCCCAGAGCCTTGGGCCTCCCCCTCACAGCACTGTACTGAAAACCTCTTCGTCTTATTCTTCCACCAGACTGAATTCTGGGGTGGTGGGTGAGCCTTGGTCACTGCTGTATCTCCAAGGCCTGCTGAAAGGCTGAGCTGTTGGGAAAAGGAAAAGGAAACTCTTGAACAATTCCTTCCACCTCTAAGATTATTTCCCTTCTGGTGATTCCTAGGTGGGGCAATTCCTTTTGTTTTTTTTTTTAATTTGAGAAAGAGAACAGAAGGAGGGACACAGAGGGAAAAAGAGAGAATCCCAAGGAGACTCAGCACTGAGCACAGAGCTCAAAACAGAGCTTGATCTCACGACCCTGAGATCGTGACCTGAGCCGAAACCAGGAGGCAGACACTTAACCAACTGAGCCAGATTTGGTTTAAAATTGCCAAATTTGGGGGGCGCCTGGGTGGCTCAGTTGTTAAACATCTGCCTTTGGCTCAGGGCATAATCCCAGGTCTGGGGATCAAGCCCCACATCGGGCTCCCTGCTCAGCGGTTGGCCTGCTTCCCCCTCTCCCACTTGCTTGTGTCCTCTCTCTCACTGTCTCTCTGTGAGCCAAAGGCAGAGGCTCAAATGAAGAAATAAAATCTTAAAAAATAACAAATTGCCAAATTTGGGGGCTACTGAGTGGTTCAGTTGGTTGAGCGTCTGCCTTCGGCTCCTGTCACGGTCTCACGGTCCTGGGATCGAGCTCCCTACTCAGCGGGAACTTTGCTTCTCCCTCTCCCTGTCCTTCCCGCTCCCTGTTCGTGCTCGCTCACGCTCGCTTGCTCCCTCTCAAATAAGTCTAAATAAAATCTTTAAAAGAAATAGAGATAAAAATAAATAAAATTGCCAAATTTGGTTTAAGGTGCACCCCTGCGGCAACTGCTTTTAAGTTCAGCAAAACCCAGGTGCTCCTGCCCCTGGGGCTCAGTTATAGGGGGGGTTCCTAAGAACCACCTCCTGTTCCACCAGCATACACGGGTGGAGGGAAGGAAACCTCACATACAGACTCCTTCCTCTGGGTCACAAACCCAGGAAACAAGGGGCAGAGAGGGCCTGCCCAGCTTTCTCCTTGGGCTGTGACCTAGAACTCTCCCTCTTGGGAAGCACCTACCTCCTCCCCACCCCGGCACCTCTGACAGCAAACCTTCTGCTGCTCTCCAGGGGCATTCACTGAGTCCTTTCATGGGACGCTCCAAATTCTAATTACCAGGGTGTGGGGAGGGGTCTCTAAAGTGAGATGCCATTATCTCCTGAGGTCCCGCCCCCTCTCATCTAATAGAAGGGTGGGACAGCCCATGCAGCAGTGGCAGCCTAGTCCTGGGACTTCCCGTTGCCCACCACCCTCCTCAGGATGGCTTAGCCCAGCTGGGGTTGGCAGCTCCCACTGGAGCCCCACCACCTCCCACTGGAGCCCAAACCCCCAACAATCCCAGACTTATTCCTATCCTGACTTCTCATTGCCGCCCCCGCCCCAGACTGTAACTCAGCATCACGATCCTGTGCTTGAATGATCTTTGAGTCAATTATTGAGAAATTAGAACTTCTTGTTTTAAAAAAGTAACATTTACTTGTTTCCCCTGATTACAAGAGTAATATATGTTCATTGTAGATAATCTGAGAAAACCAAAAAGTGCCGATGAGAAACAGGAGATTCAGCAATTCCACCACCTGTGACCTTCCAACCTCTCCTCTGGTCTCATCCATTCTTGTGCAAATTCTTTAAAAAACCGTCAGAAGCCGGTCCGAGACCAATCCTTACTACAATCCTAGGGTGGGAATTGCTATTGCTATTCCATTTCCATAGACAAGGAAAATAAGAATCAGAGAGAGTAACTGTTTTGCTTGAGATCATACAGTTTACTCTTAAGGGGTAAGGTTGGGTTTTTCACTCATCTGTTCAAATTCAAAGCCTGTGTCTCCAACCTGAGCAAGTTTTCCATTAAGATTCCCCGCCCTGGGGCGCCTGGGTGGCTCAGTTGTTAAGCGTCTGCCTTCGGCCCAGGTCATGATCCCAGGGTTCTGGGATCGAGCCCCGCATTGGGCTCTCTGCACGGCAGGAAGCCTGCTTCTCCCGCTACCATTCCCTCTGCTTGTGTTCCCTCTCTCGCTGTGTTTCTGTCAAATAAATAAAATCTTTAAAAAAAAAAAAAAAGATTCCCCGCCCTCTAAAGCGCACATAGAACTCTGAGAAATGACAGGTCCAAGTTCTGAGCAGGAAGGCCCCTGAGCCTAGCGTTTGTGTGGGAGGACCTCTTGGGCCACCTAAGTCAGGTCAGTCCCCAAAGGGTCACAGAGCATCCACCCTTTCCACAGGATGGCCTCTCCTGTCTCCCACTTAATCTCACATCCCCGTTTGAGAAGGTGGATTGGGCAAATCAGGAGTGGTGGCTCGTTTTCAGAGTAAATCTCCTTTAGGCTCACCAAACTGGGAAAATCCTGTCTGCTGAGAACGAAATGGCTGAATGGTTCCATTGGCAGCTGTTTGGTTGAATTTAGAGAGGGGTGCTCCCTGTCCCACCAGCTCTGGACAAGCAGACCAGTCGAGTGGCTGCTTTGGGACTCAAAGGCAAGGATGAGATCTGGTACAAGGTGCTCCCTGTCGGGCCGGAGCGATCTGCCTTGAAGATGCAAACCTGGGTGATTTTTCCCTAGTGTCGTTTCCAATTTACTTGCCTGTGATGCTGGCTGGCGTGCAACTTGGACTCCATTCTATTAAGAGCTGGGATCCAGGACGAGAACAGGCGGCCCCCTTGCTTATTGACTGTAGTCTGCGCCCAAGTGTCCCTGGGGGTCAGGAGCGACAGCCATGGGGGGGTGGTGATCAAAATGCTTCCAAGGCCTGGCTCCGAATGAAGGTAGGGAGCCAGACGAGATGACTGCACGACTCGACCCAGGCTCGCCATAGCCGTGAGGCTAAGAGTCTCCACTAGGAGGTTTCGTCGGGCTCAGAAACGAGAAGTCACTACCCCCCACCCCCAACGGGACGTCCCCGGGCTTCCCTGATGCTCTTGCCAAATCCCACACAAGACGACGTCTCCCCACATCTAAGGGGCCTCAACCAACAGCTTCCAACGGACTGGGCGCCGACCCCTGACCTCTGACTTCCCTTTCACGCCCTTTCCCCGGCCACGCCCAGCCCGGGACCCCAGCCGACTTGCCTGAATCCCCTAGGAACCCCGAAGCCGCGCCTGCGAACCGCAAGCCTATCCGGACTTCGGACCGGAAAGAAGTCGGAGGGTATTGAGTCGGGAGCGAGATCGGGCGCTTCCGGTTGTTCACTTCCGCTTCCGGCTCTTAGAGCTCACTCCGACCCCGGCTCCGCCCTCGAGCGAGGAGGTTGTGGCGTCGGCTGGTTCCAGGCGTTTCGAGGTGAGGGGCCGGGGTAGGGAGGCCCGGAGTCGGGGAAACTAATGGGACCCGGCCGTCAAGGGTGTGCGCGCGTGCGAGAGGCGGGACGGGGCCTTCAGGCGATCTGAGGGGGGAGGCGCGGCCGCCTGGGGTCCGCGGTCCTGGGAGTTGAGGCCCGGAAGGACGCGGACCTGGGAGGTTGAGGGGTAAACATAAGACTCAAACCCGAGGTCTTGGGTCCTCGGAGACCCCTGAAGTCCTGACTCTGCTGCCTTCCATCCCACGCCGTGTATAGCTCCAGACAGGATGATCGAGGTTGTTTGCAACGACCGTCTAGGGAAGAAGGTCCGCGTTAAGTGCAAGTATCCACCGGCGGCCGAGAGGCAGTGGTTCCTGGGGTGCTTGGCATGAGACAGGCAACTCAGTCTGTGTTGTAGGATGACTTTTGTTAAACCGGGGGGAGGGGGCGGATGGGGTCCTGGCAGAGTGCGTTCAGCCCTGGAATGCCCTCTTGCACGTTCTCCCTCTCCCTTCCATTTTCCTTAACTCGTCTGCGCCCAGCACTGATGATACCATCGGGGACCTTAAGAAGCTGATCGCAGCCCAAACTGGCACCCGTTGGAACAAGATCGTCCTGAAGAAGTGGTGAGTGCGGTGGTAGAGCTGGGGGCTGGGCAGGACTAGGTCAAGTTTGGGTTGGGGAGCCCTGCTGGCTTAGGCAGAGGTTCCTCAGCTTGCCTCCAGGATGAAAAGCCATCTTCGACTTCTGTCTAAAAGGTTTCTATCCCACAGGTACACGATTTTTAAGGACCATGTGTCTCTGGGGGACTGTATCCTTTGTGTGACTTTTTGAAGAAGGGTCTACGTACCAGACTTGGTTCTCTCTGTTCAGTGCTGGGAGTCTATGTGAGAAGGTGCACATAAAGTGTTTAACTTAGTATGCAGTATATGGTAAGCATTTTGAAAATGGGAGCCATGTATTTGTTTTGTTGGGGATGGAGAGTTGTTGGTGAAATACTCTGGCTTAGAAGACATTTTTAAGGTCAAAATATTACTGAACTCTACCTGAGTGTGAACAGGAGGTCGAGGTGGAGTGAGCCCCAGGCAAGTCTGTTGTGCAAAGGGAGCGTGAACTTTTTTTTTTTTTAATAATTTGGGTTCTTTCCAAATCAAAATGACCCAGTTCCAAATGGTCTCCTTGGCCCAGGGCGGAGCCCTCAGGCCACCCTGACCTATCCGTGCAAGATGAGGGGGGTGGAGATGGAGGCCACAGTAAGAATTTCTTAACACCTTTACTTCAGATGAAATCCACGATGGGATGAACCTGGAGCTTTATTACCAATAGAGGAGAATTCCTTCCCCCTGTTGTACCCTGCCGTGACCTCCCTTCCCCTATGTTCTTCCTCCCTCCATCCTCCTCTCCCATCCTCACCCCCACACTGATATGGATACTTGTTTTTAAAAACTCATGTTAATAAAATCTTAGAAGTTGCTTCATCGTTGTCATCTTTAAGCAAGGCCTTATCTAACGTGGGGAGGGTTGACGTCTGGTTGTCACTATTCTCTTGATACCCAGCCGCTCAGTAAGAACTCAGGATCAACTGGATTGAGAGTCTGGGAGCTTGAATGGAAGCCCACCCACAGCTCTGGGATTAGCCATGGGTCTTTGAAGGTCAAGAGATCATGGGATTATTGTCATCCTAATAGACCAAGGGGTGGCTGGGTAAGGACTGTAGATATAGTAGAATACAGGTTCTGGATTCAGACCTACTATGGTTGGAATTCCAGCTCTGCCACTGATAGTGATTCTGAGTAGGGTAATTAACTTTACACCTTCATTTCCTTACCCAAAGTGAAATTGATAGTGTTTACTTCATTGCCATGTTGTGAAATGTAAATGAGCCAAAGCATGGTTGGTTATGCATCCACAGTTCCTGAATTTTGAAATCCTAGTGGACAGAGTGAGACAGTGTGGCATAGGCTGAACTTATAGTGGTAGGAATTGGGGAAGCTAGCCTCTTAGATCTTCAGTTTCCCACTCTAAAAAGCACCCACATCTCAATGAGATAATGCAGTTAAAACACCAGGGTGTCTGGCACAAAGTGTTTTTGTTGTTGTTGTTGTTGTTTTTTTAAAGACTTTTATTTATTTGACACAGAGAGAGATCACAAGCAGGCAGAGAGAGCGGCAAAGAGGCTCCCCGCTGAGCAGAGAGCCCCATGCGGGGCTCGATCCTAGGACCCTGAGATCGTGACCCGAGCCGGAGGCAGAGGCTTTAACCCACCGAGCCACCCAGGCGCCCCACAAAGTGTTTTAAGCTGTCTCCAACCTTCCCCCAGGTGGGAGTAGACAGGACACCAAACACCCCATCTGTGTTCCCCTGGCCACAGATCCCAGGGTCGATGTTGGCCTTTCCCCAGAGCTGCATTCTGGAGCCTTTTCGGGAGCTTCATGCAGAAACTTGCCCCATCCCTTTCCCCCTCTATTCTATTGTATTGACCTGGCTGATTTCCTGTAGTACATTGACATATTCAAATGTAGCCTACTGCTCCTTCTCTTCCCCCTAAGCTCCACCCAGTCTTCTTCCTTCATTTCACTACCAAGCTTCTTGGGAGGTGGACCTGCCAGAAACCTAGGGTGCTACTGGCCTGTAGTTCATGAAGGATGATTTCTCCTTGGTCTCCATTAGACACCTCCCTACCTGGCCTCTTGGCTTCCCTTCTGTCCTTAGGACTCAGCTCCCTCCTAATGCCAGAAGTGTCTGTTTCCTATACCTTGCTCTTCCTACTCTTAGAGCTCTCTCCCCACATATTTGTCTATTTAAAAATAAACTCAACAAGGGGCGCCTGGGTGGCTCAGTGGGTTAAAGCCTCTGCCTTCGGCTCAGGTCATGATCTCAGGGTCCTGGGATCGAGCCCCATGTCGGGCTCTCTGCTCAGCAGGGAGCCTGCTTCCTCCTGTCTCTACCTGCTTCTCTGCCTACTTGTGATCTCTCTCCTGTCAAATAAATAAATAAAAATCTTTTAAAAAATAAAAATAAACTCAACAAGCGGTGGAGATATTTTTTTTTGATATGCCACAGCCTTGACAAAGTGGTTACTTGTTAATTTCAAATCAGCTAGAAAAGTACAGGCTGAGGGGCGCCTGGGTGGCTCAGTCGTTAAGCGTCTGCCTTCGGCCCAGGTCAGATCCCAGGGGCCTGGGATCGAGCCCCACATCGGGCTCCCTGCTCTGCAGGAAGCCTGCTTCTCCCTCTACCATTCCCTCTGCTTGTGTTCCCTCTCTCGCTGTGTTTCTCTCTGTCAAATAAATAAAATCTTTAAAAAAAAAAAAAAGTACAGGCTGAAAGTAAAATGCTGCTTGTCCCATTCTCTCTCCTGAAGTCAGGTCTTTTTCAATACATTTATAGAAACTCCATTCTTATTTTTTAAAAATGACCATGCTAATATCTGCTTGTAAAAACAATCCAAATGTTTTGTTAAAAATTAAGTTTCTTAAAAAAAAAAAAAATTAAGTTTCTTATTAACAGCACCCCTCCCACCAGTCGCAATTTTTAACATGTTTGATTAAATCCAGAAATTTTCTAAATTACAGCCTATAATTTTTATACAATTGGGATAATTATGCATTCTGTAATATACACCATTTGGTGCTTTTTTGTTTTAAATAGGCTCTATGCCCGATGCGGGACATGAACTCATGATCCGAAGGTCAAATCACATTCTCCACCGACCAAGCCAGCCAGGCACCCCAGTAGCTTGCTTTTTTATGCTTTGTTTTTCACCTTTCCATATAAATTACCTCATTTCTTTTCATTAGTTTATTGATACTTGCTTGTTTTGCTTTTTTACATAAAAAGGAAGTATGGAGGGATTTTTATGATGATGAAACTCCCCCGTGTAGAACTGCAGTGGTGGATGAAGGTCTTTGCATTTGTCAACCAGAATGTAGGGAGAAAGATGGAATGCAGGCTGTCAAATGAATCTGCCTGTGTTATAAGTAAATGACATGACCACACCAAAAGGGGTTAGGAAGAAAAGAGCTAACCTAAGTAACTTTGGAAAAAATATTTTAACTGGATACTGTAAGGCTAAAGACAAAAAAAGCATTACACACAAACCCCGTACTCTAGTTAAATAAATTCATCACAGTGTTATGATTGAGCAATTCTGGAAAAAAACAAAACCACACACACACACACACTTGAACAAATGAGTAAATGTAGATAGAGCCAGATTTCTCACTGCTAGAGGAAGAAGTTACAAATAAAACAAGGTGTGATAAAAGGAGGTAGAATAAACCCTGTAGGCTGGATTCGAGTTGGGGGCATCAGTATGGACTCATATAAAAACTAAACTTTTTAGTATGTTTACAGACATGCAGAAATGCAGGTATGTGTGTTTCTATTTCCTTGCTTTATCCACTTGGACTAGAAGCAGTGATAACCCAGTAGCAATGGGCATACCCAGCACCTAGATCTTGGTTTCTAAATACCATTCTCCAGTGAAAAGAACCAAGCCTTGTAGAAATGATTGGTTCCCAGAACTAGGACAGAGAATACACAAGCTGAGCCTGGACTATCTTGTGGTGCCATGAAGTAGAAAGTGCCAAAGAGAAAAGATGAGAGCACGTAGAAAAGGCACAGAAGTCAACCTGTGAAAGAGCTCCCAGTGGCCAAATTTGGAACAACCAAATAATAGTAATGGACTGATCCAAAGAATAAAATAAATATCTTTGAGCCCATGCTTATATCAAGAAATAACTGAATATGTAAATAAATAGGGGAGAAGGGACAATTATTACAAAAGGATTGCAATTAAATGTAGAAGGCAAGAAGGAAATAAATCACCACTGCATCACCATAGTAATAATTGCTATAGACAAAGAAATATTGATTGATGCTAAAATTAGTGGACAAAAGTTTAGACAGAAATAGGATATTGCCAGCCTCAAAGTATCTCCCAAAAAGAGGAAAATAGTAAGTTCATTACAAAGAGAAAATAAGTTTGGATACTGCCTTAACCAAGTGATCAAAGTTAATAACATCACAAGTGTGGGAGGCAGACTCTAAGGTGGTCCCTAATGATCCTCTTACCCTGATATTCACATCCTTGTGGAATCCCTTCCTTCCTCTTGAGCAGAGACCAGACCTAGCTTCTAACAAATAGAAGTGGCAAAGTCATGGGATATCACTTCTGAGATTAAGTTGCAAGGAGACTGTTGCTTCTGTCTTACCTGCTGTCTTGCTTTCTCACTAGTTCACTGATGAAAGCCAGCTGCCTCCCGGAGAGGCGCCCAGCCAAAGCTAGTGAGGAATTTTGTTCCTCAGTACATGATCCCCTTAGCAACTAAGTCCTGCAAGCAACCACATGAAGGAGCTTGGAAGTACATTCTGCCCCAGTCAAGCCTTCAGATGAGACCACAGCCATTCTTGCCGACACCAGCTAAACTGCACCTGGATTCCTGACCCATAGAAACTGAAATAATAAATGTTAATCCACTAAATCGCGGGGTAATTTGTTACGCAGCAGAAGATGCCTTAAGACAAGTAAAACATTGCAACATCACTAATCACTTGGCATGATGCACTGAGAAGGGCACACTGTCTCTGTGATATCCTTCCCAATAACATGTAACCTCAATCAAATCATGAGAATATCAGACAAATCCTATCACGGCAAAACATCAGAATAAGGGACATTCTGCTTTCTGAAAGTATCAAAGGTCATGAAAGACAAGAAAAGACCTAAAAAATGTCATGTACTGGAGAAAAGTAACCATGACAATGTGTGTCCTGGAACATAAAAAGAATGTTAGTGGAAAAACGGGAAATTCTTTTCTAAAGTCTAGTTTAATTAATAGTATTGTACTAGTGTAGATTTCCAATGGTATTTTTTGTTAAAATTTTATTTATTTACTTGACAGAGAGAGATCACAAGTAGGCAGAGAGGCAGGCAGAGAGACAGAAGGGGAAACAGGCACCCTGCTGAGCAGAGAGCCTGATGTGGGGCTCGATCCCAGGACCCTGAGATCATGACCTGAGCCGAAGGCAGAGGCTTTAACCCACTGAGCCACCCAGGCGCTCTAATTCCCAATAGTATTTACAAATGTTTGATAATTATTCAATGGCAGGGTTTCTCAGCTTTGGCACTGTTGACACTGGGGCTGGATAATTCTTTGTTGGGGTCATTGTGCATTGTAGGATGTTCAACAATATCCCTGGCCTCTACGCACTAAATGTCAGTAGCATCTCCCTATCCATCATTTGTGACAGCCAAAAATGTCTTAAGACATTGCCAAATGTCCCCTGGGAACAAAAATAACCCCTGGTGATCTCTGTTGTATTATTTTTTAAAGATTTTAAGCAATCTCTACACAGGATGTGGGGTACGAACTCACAGCTCCAAGATCAAGAGTCACATGCTCCACCAACTGCGCCAGCCAAGAGCCCCACCTCCGTTCTATTATTATGTAAGATGTTAATATAATGGATGGCTGGGAAAGGGTATAAGAAAAATTACACTATTTTTGCAACTCTTTGCTAAGTTGAAAATCATCTTTTTAAAAAAGATTACAGTTATGATTATATGTGCTTGTAAAAAAAATCAAAATGTTACATTGAAACTTATATTCCTCAATTTTTCCTTCACCTGAATTACCAGTGGCAGTCATTAACATATTTGAATGAAGGCAGGAATTTTATTATATCGTTTTTACACAATTGAGATAATTACACATATTCTACTCATACTGTTCAGCAGTTTCCTTTTTAGGCTTTTTTAATGCTTTAATGTCTTTCTATAAATGATCTAATTCTTTTCAATTAACTTTTGTTGATTTTTTTTGTTTGTTTTGCTATGCTTTCATACATACTATAATTGCAATGTTATGCTGTGACTAGCTTTTCTTCTGGGATCATGACCTGAGCTGAAGGCAGTCGCTTAACCAACTTAGCCACCCAGGCATCCTGAGATATATATTCTTATCCTCACTTGCAGAGGGAGAAGCTGAAGCACAGAGATTAATTTGTTCGAGGTCATAGCAAATGGAGGGCCAGGCTTTGAACCCAGCAATCCGGCTCCTGAATGCTCTTAACCGTGCTACATCCTGTCTCGGATTTCTTGTACACGTGTTTCCCTGTGTTCCATATGACTGCGCCTCATTCTTTTTAATGGTCACATAAAGGGTCTCGTTAGAGATGAATTATCATTGAACTCTTCCCCGTTGGTGTCTTTGCCTTTCATATCTATCTCCAGCCTGTCCCTAGGCACCTCCTCAGTGTCCCACAGGTGCCGCACACAAATCGATCCAAACTGAGCTCATCATCCTCCTGCCGGCGCGTCTTTCTGTGTCCCCAGCTAAGTGGCCATGCCAACACTCACCGGTCACCCAGCACGGAGTCAGGAGCCAGACTGAAAGGGAATAAGTTAAGTAGGTTCCCAAGGAAGTAGAAAATGTTTGGGTCAGTGGCAAAGGGAAAGGGTTAGTCTTGCAAAAGTTAAAAAAAAAAAAAAAAGTGGGGTATAGCTTTGGACATCTGGAGGAAACAGGTGGGAAGAGGGAGGATGGAGGAGCCAAATTTAGGCTTCTAGGTTCTTCGCTGCTCATCACCAAGGCAACTACGTTGCTACAGTAACAGCTAAGGCAGCACCGCCTCTTCAAGTACCTCGTGGGCTGCCGTCACCTCCGAACCACCCAGACACTTCCGCATGGGGGTGCGGGCCTCTGGGAACGGTTTAAGAAGGCGGGAATTACTGCCTCAGTAGCCAATCAGATGGGGCCTGCGGCGAAGGACGCAAAGGAGGGGTCCGGACTTCTTTGAAGCTCGCCAAAGGGTGTCGAGAAGGACGGGCTCCAGTCCCTTCCCTACCAGTTAGGGGCCGAGTGAGGAAGGGGGCGGGATCCGGGTGAGGCCGTACGGGGGCGGACCCCAGGTAAACTGCGGGGAGGATCCGCCCAGTCTCGCTGCTACCCAATAGAAAGCCGGAGAGCCTCTCCGGACTGTTAGGGTGCCCAATGAGCATCGTGGTCAGGCCCCGGTGCAAGGCGGACCGAGCCAATCAGCGGGGGCGGTGGGCGGGCGCGGGCGGCATAGGCGGTGCGGTGGAGGCGGAGCGGGCGCTGCGGCAGGAGGGAAGATGGCGGACGAGGAGAAGCTGCCGCCCGGCTGGGAGAAGCGCATGAGCCGCAGCTCAGGTGCCGCGGGGGTCGGGGCTGGGGCGGGGCCGCGCGGGCCCGCGGAAGCAGGGCTCGAGCTCGCCCCTCGGGCGCGGCGCCGCCGCCCGATTCCCGTGGGGTCTTGGCTCCTCCGCGTCTACCCAGGGTAACGGCCCGGGCCCGCCCCGTGGGGGCTGCGAACCTCAGGAGCGGGGATGCCGGAGGAAACTGAGGCAAGGGGCGGGGCCGGAGAGACCTAGCGCGCTGTTGGGGGCGGGGGGAGGCGGTGAAGGGCCGGTGATCCCGCTGCACTCCCCCAGGTGATGGCCTTGGCCCTGCCGATCCGGCTGACACCCTTTGGCCTGATGCACCTGACGTCCCCGGGGAACATCTCTGCACTCCGCTGGGCCCGGGGAAGGACACCCCAACCCCATGCTCAGGGCGTGGCCCCCAGGGTGTTACCCGGCCTGGGGTCCACAACCTACTCCTGCTAACCCGCCTGCCATCCCCACCCCATCTTATGCTGAGTCTGCCGTATCCGGCCCGGTGATCTTCTGCCTGAGGATGGACCCTGTGCTGGGAGCCCGACTTAAGGCTTCTCCACAATAATAGTATCAGTAATAGGGCACGTTCATCTCACCGCCCCGCATTGTGCCAAATGTGTTTTAAGTGTGTTTTCTCTGAATGACCACAACTCTGGGAGGTAGGTAGTTATTACCCCCGTTTTGCAGGTGAGAAAACTGAGGTCGGAAAACTTAAGGAACTCACCCAAGGTCATTCATTCCAGGGGGCAGAGGCTGAATTAGAAGTCTGACTGCAGAGCCCCCTGCCCTTGTCACTGCACACTAGTGAGGAGGGCCCAGCATCTCACCTCACTGCCTCCATAACCCATAAAAATCACAGTCGCAGTGATTTCTGTTAATTGAGCGCCAGGCCCTCTGGTGAGCACTTCCCTGATATCATCACTATTCTCCACATTAACCCTGTGAAGTTATGTCCTTAATTCTGTCACTTCGCCCCCACTTTTCAGATGAGAAAACCAGGGTTCTGGGAGGTAGAGGCCTTTGCTAAGGTTTTAAAGTCAGTCCCTGGCTCAGCTCTCCCCAGCCTGCTCCAGTTCTGCTCTGTGGCCACAATCTGCGGCACGAATCTGATGCCGGGTTCTGGGTCCCCTCCTGCCATTTCTGCTTGATTCCACCCTGGTGGTTTTCCTCAGTGGTGACCGTCAGCTCTTCATGGTGCTGGTGCAAGTTATCCATGCAACCCAGGCAAAATCTCAGCCCCTGAATGATGCCTGGGCTCTCCTGGGTCCTACTTCAGTCTTCTTGCTTGCAGCCTTCACTCCTTCCTGCTCCTCAGGCCCTGGGTAACATCTGGACCCCAGGAGTTGGTCCCTAGTTGTGCGCCAGTGTGCCCTGGGTGTGGGTTAA
>CM053603.1:4822714-4848276 GCA_028646535.1 Procyon lotor
TTTTTTTAAGATTTTGTTTGTGAGAGAGATCACATAGGCAGAGAGGCAGGCGGAGGAGGGGGGGGAAGCAGGCTCCCTGCTGAGCAGAGAGCCCGTTTTGGGGCTTGATCCCAGGACCCTGAGATCATGACCTGAGCTGAAGGCAGAGGCTTTAACCCACTGAGCCACCCAGGCGCCCCTCTAGCATCTCTTCTTGTAAGGACACTAATCCTTGGGAATCAGCGGCCTCCCTTTATGACCTCATTTAACCCTGATCGCTTACATGAAGGCCCATCTCCAAATACAGTCACGTTGGGGATTGAGGCTTCAAAGTACAAATTTGGGGAGACAGAGTTCAGTCCCTAACGTAGGGACGGACAGCTAGTAACTATCAGGAGTTTGCTCCGTATCAAGCCCTTCACCAGCGGAACTACCCCTCCCCCCGGCCCTCCGGGAGCTGGTATCATTAGCCCATTTTACAGGCCAGGCAAGTAAGCCTCCAAGAGGCAGTCGGCCACCAGGGGCACGGAGCTCTGGAGGGGTACAGCTGAGGTCCAAGTGGGGCAGCGGGGGTCCAGAGTTTGCTCTCCTCGGCCTCAGAGACGCACTGAGCAGGCCAGCCTGTGATCTACCTGCATGGACAGGTGTCCTTTTGTCATTCAGCCAGTTTCAGGATCTCCTGAGCTCCCCGCAGCAGGTGGGAGTTCCCTGCTTCGGACTCGGAGCTCCTTGAGAGGCCACCCGGGGGTCTGCCTCTCTCATCTGGAGCCCCATGGGATGGGTGCCGTCTTGGTGAGGGGCGCTGAGGCGGGCGGGCAGGCCAGGGTGTTGCAGTGGGGGGGGGTGGTGTCTGTAGGTGCTTCCTTTTCTCCCCATCTTGAGTCTTAAAAACATGAAGTTCCAGCATTCCTCCCTGAAGAGCGGAGGAGTGGATCCCTCTCCCTCCTTCCCCGTGGCCTGTTTCTGTCTCATTTATTCACGGATTCCTTCAGCACTAGCTAGCACCGGTTCTGTGCGCAGAGACAGGTGCCGGGAACACAGCCCTGAGCAAGCCAGCCGGCCCTGCCCTCCCAGCCCGAGGCGGGTGACAGACACACAGACGGGACACCGGCAAATGCAGGGAGGCACCTCACACAGCCGGGTCTGGGGAAAGGCGCCTGGGTGAGGCCAGAGGACAAGGCTCGAGCTTCCTGTGGTTAGGGACCATTTAGCAGGGGCCTTGAGGTGGTGGGGGCACAGGACTGGGAGAGACGTCCCGGAGGATGGGGTAACCCTGAGCCGGGAGGATGCACAGGGGTCTGAGGGTTCCGTCGCATCTTGGCTTGTGGCCAGACTCCTGAAAATCAGCTTCTAGAAAGGAGAGATCAGAAAGGAGTGGGTGTTTCGTTTTGAATCACTTGAGGCTCCTATCCAAGCAGAAAGTTTTCTGACAGTTGGCAGGTCAGAAGAAGATTTGGGTGCTGTGAACGATGGCGGGCAAAAGCTTGGCTTTTATTTGATTTTTAGACTGATACTTGTGTACCTTGGGCAGGCTCAAGTCTCAGGAATCTGCTGCCCCTCTGCCCCAGCTCTTGGAGCCTGGCCCAGCGGCGCGTGGGCGGGGCTCGGGGCGGGGCGGGGCGGGGCCTGGTGCCGCCAGTGCTGGGCATGCGCCGACAGGGACCGGCCTGCACACACTCCCCTGTGTGCCCAGGATTCTCCCGCGGGTGAATCGAGGTCCCAACGGAAGGGAGAGGAGGGAGAATCCCAAGGCTGCCCAGGTGACACGGAGAGATGGCCAGAAGTCCAGGGAGCGGAGATGGAGGAGTGTCTTATGACGTCCTCTTCAGGGGGATCACGGGTGAGTGCAGCTGGCATGGGGGCGCCGCTGAGCCGCCCCAGGGGCGTGACAGGCAGACGCCACCTCTGCCCACAGACGGCGGGGCTTGTGTCGCGCTGGTGAGCCTTTCTGGCCCGGCAGCCTATCACACTGACGACCACACCAGACTGAGCCCTGCAGGCGAGGGGGCCCGGGGATGGGCAGATCACACAGACACAGGGGGAACCCTACCACTGAAATGCATGACTCTCACGGAGGGAGAGCTGTGACAGTGAGTGACGTCTGTCAAGGTCTCTGTGGCAGGCGCTGTGCTGCGGGTCACTGGCCTGGCAGATGACCAGTGATTCAGAGGCGAAGGTGTGGTCAGGACAGGACAGAAGTGACGGGGACCTGGGGAGGGCAGGGGTGCGGGGGCTAGCTTGGAAGCGGCCAAGCAGATCAGACATCAGGACGCTGGTTGCTGCCGTGTGGCGCAGCAGGAGGGGCCCGTAGGGGTGTCGCCATGGTCGTGCTGTTGTGTGGTCCTCGAGAGGTTTGCACTAGCTCAGCATCCAGCAGATGACCCGGCTGGGTGTCTGGGCCTCAGAGCACCAGGTGGATTAGCCAGCAGTGTCCCCGTGGTGCTCAGACAGGAGCGATGGACCGAAGCGTCACAGAGTTGTTGAAAACCCACTGGCAGGTGCGACAGGGCGATCCTCACGTCCAGGGTGGGCTGGGTCGGTGTGCGGAGTGTCCCCAGGACAGTTGCTGCCTGGGAAGCCTTGTGGGACCAGCTCGGGGGGAAGGGCCGTTCTGCTGGTCAGGGGCTGGCTGTCCCCAGAGCCCACCCAGGGGCTGCACTGGCGGCCGCAGGGACAAGACGGGTGAGAATGGTGATCATTCGCAGGGCAGCTGGTTGGAGCAGGACCGGGGACACTTAGGGGAGGAAAGGATGGGTTCTGGCTCCAAGGCTGCCTGCCCAAACTCAAGAACGAGTGGGGGCTCTTCCCCCGCAGGCATCCACGGTCCTCCTGCGTGCTCTGCTCCGCATATGCTGCCCCTGGCCTCCCTCGCCCCCAAGGGAGACCCAGTCCCCAGCGGGGCAGTTTGTGCCACACAGAGGGGGAATCCAGTGTGATGCCAGCACAGCCTCTTAGGGCAGCTGGGAGAACTGTGTCGGCTGCTTCTGGGACCACGGCCCGTGGGAATGACGCGTGTCCCACCTACCTGCCTTGTGGTCTTTTCACGACACCCCAAGAAAGCAGCCTTGGCCTTCCTCCCAGTTTCGATACATTGGACAACTGAGGCCCAAGGGCTGAGAATTTAGCCAACTCCCCTGGCAGAGCTGGCCTGGTGCCCCGGCCTCCTGCCTTTCTCCTAGAAGCCTCTAGAAAATGTCCCCATCGCCACCCTGGGGAATCTTGGGGGCCCTGGGTCCCAGCATCCCTCTTCAGTACCTGCCCTGCCTTCCGCTCTCCTCCCCAGAAGGGCCTGGAAGGAGACTTTTTTCCCCCAAAATATGTGTTGGGGGGTGGGAAGAGGTCATGCTGTGTTCATGTTATGTTGGTGGGGAGCGGCAGGGGTGACGAATGGGGTGTGAGACCAGCGCTGAGGCCGCCGCGGGCTTGGGGGTGCATGTGGCGGGGGAGGGGGCGGTGCTCGCGGACGAGTGGGAGGCGAGTGTTCACAAGTGCACGTGTGCAAAGCAGGGCAGGGGTTGCGGGCCTTCCGAGTGAAGAGCCACCCTCCACCTGGAGCCCTGCAGCCCGTCCTGCCCTGCTGTGATGCCAGGTGTCCCTGTGTGTCCCCGTGTCGTGTATGTCCACAGGCTACATCCAGAAGATCAAGTCAGGAGAGGAAGACTTTGAATCTCTGGCCTCACAGTTCAGCGACTGCAGCTCGGCCAAGGCCAGGGGAGACCTGGGTGCCTTCAGCAGAGGTGCGCACGGAGCGGGGCCTCGCCAGCCCTAGTGGAGCCCACTAGTGGGGGCCGGGCAGAGGTTGGGATGGACAGTCCTGGCTGCACAGGCCTCCAGGGCCCACCAGGTGGCAGCACAGTCCCGCTTTAGAGGCCTTGCCCTGCTGGATGGGGAGGGGGGCGCTGCCGAGCCTTCGGTCCTTCCCTCCTAGGGTGGGGAGTGGGTCTGGGGGTCTCTCTGTGCAGTTGTGCCCGGCGTGGGCTCAGCAAAGTAGGTTATGGGTGCCGTTTGCCTCTCCTCTAGTTGAGGGGTATAAGGCTGCATCCCCTGAGAACCCCAGGGCTTGTCCCCAAAATGCCCCTCCCAACACCACCCTCAGGAGTGGGGAAAGCAGGAGGGCGGGGAGGAGAGTTTCGGCCTGTCTGGCTCCAGCAGAGGGAAGAGAGGAGGGGAGCGGATCAGGCCACTTCCTTCTCCTTTCCCTCCTCTTCCCCCTCTATCCTGGGGTCTGCGGAGCATCAGGGAGGGGCCGGGTTGGGGTGAGGAGTGTGGGGAGAGCCGGCAGGGGGCTGTCAGCCGCCTGCCCACCCCAGGAGGCAGGCGGACGGATGATGCGGCAGGGGCTGGCGCTGGGGGCCCTGGGAGGCAAGTTCATCACTGAAATGTGCCTCCCGAGTGCGCGGCGGTGGCGGCAGCTCTGCCTGCCATCCCTCATGCTGTCCCAGGGCTTCCTGGGCTCGCCTTAATGGCCCCGCCGCCCTGCTGACGGGGCCATAAACCGCATGACGAATGATCGTGGGGCTTAGCGCAGGCGGGAGCCCCATCTGCCCGCCCCACCCGGGCCTGGCCTGCGGCCTGGACCCCAACATGCCTCCCCCTCCCCCGCTTCCTCAGGTCAGATGCAGAAGCCATTCGAAGATGCCTCCTTTGCACTGCGGACGGGGGAGATGAGCGGGCCCGTGTTCACGGACTCCGGCATCCACATCATCCTGCGCACGGAGTGAGGGGTGTGGGTGGCTTCGGCCTGGCCTGCAGGGGCGGGGGGCGGGGCCCACAGACTCTGCTCCCTGCTGTCAGCTGGCCAGCGGGTGCCCCTCCCTGCTGACGTCACAGTATTTATTGTTCCCAGAATGGCCGAGGGGAGCGCTTCACCCTGGGGGGCTCCCTCTCTGCCCCCGGCTGGGGCTGTCCCCGCCAGACTCCTCTCCCTTTTAGGAAGTGACTTCAGAAGGGCAGGTGGGGTGGGGAGGCTCCCAGACTGCAGGGGTGGGGGTGACCCGTCCCGGAGAGAAGGCCTAGTCAGCTGAGCTGCCCCCTGTGTCCCTCCCCGCCATCCAGGTCCAGGGCGGGGGCGGGACGGCCTTGTTTCTGGTTATGCTATATTCCTCTGTTCAACCGCAAAAAGCAAATGCTCCACACGGGGCCCAGGCTGCCCACCACCTCGGGGCCCTCACCGAGGGGCAGCGCCACCCCCTCCGCACCCTCGATTAAACTTGGAACCACTGCTCTGCTGTTCTGTGTCTCGTTCCCTCCCCTCTGAGTGAGGGGGGAGCTGTCAGGAGCCATCGTCTTCTGCCCCCCCCCCACTGTCCCGAGTACCCAGGCTGCATTTCGTCCCTGAGAAGCTCCCTGGGCCCGGGGTGGGAGTGGGGGGGTCCCAGCAGGGAAGCAGGGCGCCAATCACACTTGGGTGTTTAAGAATGTTCTAGAATGCAGGGGCAGTGCCCTGATCTCACCTCACATCTCTGGATTCAGCAGGTTGGGTGGAGCTGGGGTTCTGCAGGTGGATCCTTAGAGAGACAGACGAAAGCCCCCTGTGTGGGTGTCCTCTGCGCGCGTGCAGACACACACACACACCCATACCTTCCGGACACAAGCCACTCCTAGCTGGAACAAATACACCCAGCACCCTGAGGCCTGCTTTCCTGCTACCACAGATGTTTCTGGCAGGTTGTTCTTGGGTCCTGCCTCCTTCTCAGGTGCTGTTACTTTAGCAACAGGGGACCAGGAAGGGAGGGGGCTTCTCCCAGGGGGCCTGTGGGTGTGGCCCACCTGCTTCCTGTCACCTCCTCACACCTACCCCTGTGCCGGGGCCTGGGCTAGGGCCCCAGTGCAATCAAGGGGTTTATGGGCTTAGCCCCCTCTGCCTCCCTCATTTAATGGGAACCAGCTCAGATCGCCGGTGGTTGGGGCGGGGGGGATGACAGGCCAGCAGGGTTTGGGGAGCCAAGCAAAAGAAGCCCCTCCTAACCCCACCCCAAGGGAGGCCTCTAGGGCTCTGTCTCATAGACAGTCACCTGGGCCAGCTCCCATCTGGCTGGTTTCTAGAGTCATTGCTCTCTGCTCGCTGCTTGCCAGAGTGTATGTCATTAGGAAGGTTTGATGGGCTTCCCCTCCACTCTGGCGGGCTGGAGGGGGGAGCGGCGGGCCGACTGCACCTCCAGGCAGAGTCCCCCCTCGCCCGTGGGGGCCAGCAGGCAGGCAGCACCACTCCCATTTGCTCCAGCAATTCTGTGGGGTGCGGGGGGCGGTGGTCACACCCTTCCTGACCCCTGGAGCCTCTGGGAAGGAGCAGAAACGAAGGGGGTGGGCAGGGGGGCCAAGCTGCTGCCGGGGAGAGTTGTACGTTTTCCTGTGTGCGGTTGGCAGGGAAATGGTCCTTGTGGCATTCTCTGTCACTTTGGGCATCCAGGCGTGTGTGCATACATGTGTGAGCGTGTGTTTGCACACACCCCCCTCCCCGCCCCTGCACCCAAGCATGCATGTGGCCCTGTGACTCGTTATCCCTAGGTGTGTGTCCTGTGAGACACTAGGGAGTCCCCTTGACCGGGTGTGACCACCCCCCTCCGTGGACCTCCTTTGTCTAGCTGTGCAGCGGCCAAAACCCAAACACAAAAGAACGTGGTTGGTAGATAAAAGTGCCCCCGGGTCCACTGGGCGGCAGCGTGATTCATGGTTAAGTAGCTGCGGCTTCCCTCACCTGCTCCACATCCCCCACCACTGCCTCCCGCCTGGAGGTGGGGTCGTAAATCCCAGGCCTTCTGGATGGTGACAGCAGTGAAGTGTTCCCTCCTGTCCCCTTGGTCTGGCTTTTCCCAGCCCAAAATACCCCGGGCAGGGTTTCCAACCTTCTGCCACGGGCACCAGCTCAGGCTTCTGCGGCCCCGCGGCGGGGCTGGGATGGGTCACCTCCACTTGGGGTAAGGCAGACACTGCCACGGGATGGACTACGACACTTCCCCACTGTAGCCGGGCACACGTCCGTGAGGGGGTAGGTCAGAGGTGGCGGCCGGCGGCAGCCTCAGGCGCACGGGGATCCCAGCCTGGGTCAGGGGTGGACAGTTACTCCTCCCGTCCCTCCCAGGTGGGAACGAAAGCCACAAACGCAAAAGCCTAAGGAGCAGGGCCTACCTCTGTGCATGAGAGGGAGAGGGCGGTTCTGATGCCAGCACTTTGGGCATCTGCTGGGGGACCGACACGCAGAGGTGACACGCACACCCACACCCAGGCCTGCGATCTGTGCACGTCTCCAGGGCTGGAAGCGTTTTGAGAGGACAAAGACAGTGGAACTCAGCAGCCCTTGGTCCCGACCCTACTTTGGGAGTAGGAGAGACCAGTGAGCTCCCCACCTGCACCGTGCTCATTTGGGGGATTTGCCTGCAAATAAACACAGGTAGGAGGGCTGGGCTGCAGAGGTCCTAAGTGGCCCCCAACCCTATGCCTTTTTTTTTTTAAAAGCGGGTACAAAGCGCCTCAATGGGCTTATCCGGGAATCGGTTCTTTTTCAATGTCAAACTTGTTAATTTAAATGGAAATTAATTGCTTTTCTTGAAGATTTCTTTAAAAATTGGTTTTAAATGAGTGCATTAGGCAGTCGCATTTATTATTCATTGGTTTCATTTGCAGTATGGCCCCGGTGTCCCGAGTTCCCGGAGATGCCAGCACGGAGCCGAGATGATTTAATCAGGGAGGCCATTAATTAGAGATGGGCGGGGGATGGTAGCTCCCAGAAGAGTTGGTCTCCTTTCCTCCATGGTCTCAGTGGGGGTGGGATCTAGGCCCCCGGAGCTCTTTACATAATCCTCCTCTCCTGGCTGAGTGGGGGCCGTGGTCTCCAGCCGCTGGCCCCAGAGGGGACGCTCCCCACTCTTGCAGGGTCAGGCTAAAGTAAGGCCCCCATCTTTCCTCCCCCTTCTGCGCCCCCCACTCCCCAACACAGTCCCATCACCAGGGCTCCCGAGGAGTTGGCCTCTGCTTCTCCAACCTCGTCCCGGCTCCCTCATGCTCCTTCCTGCCTCGCATACGTTCCCCGCTGGGCCGGTCCGTCCCCTCCCAGAGCTCCGGTCTTCATGGGGGGGGCCCATCTCGGCCCAAGCCCCTTCCAGTGAATGGGCTTCAGGCGTGGGGTGGGGGTGTACTCAGCTGAAGGCCCCCAGTGCTCCCTTGGGGCTGTTTCTACCTTTTGGGTAGTGAACTTAGAACGGGTGTGACTCGTTTAAAATGATTTTGACCTTAGGAAGCAAAAAGAAAAGGCAAAATATACTGCCCTACTCTCTCCTACTCAAATTCTTAAAAGCAGCCAAATTGTTAAAAAAAAAAAAAAAATATATATATATATATATAAAAGTTGCCAGATGGCCCAGTGATGCACCAGCGTGATCAATGAGTGAAAAACCAGTGATGGAGAATATTCATTTGAGGCCTGTTTTCATCGTTGCGATAGAATTCTCGCTGGTTTGGATCAAACTGCTGCCAAACAAACTGTTTTCGAACAAAACAACTTTGGCCTGGGTCTCCTCACCTGTCTTCCCGAAGGGCTCGCCCTGCGGTGCCCCGCATCTGGCCCCCAGGCCGGGCTTGTTGGCTCAGGTGCCCACAGCCTGTGGCTTGGGACCGAGGGCGCCCAGCTGGGATGGGTCTCCAGACTCACACTTTAGCCTCCACCTTGCCTCCCTCTGCCCCATGGGACACACAGAGCAACCAAATAGCAAATGTCAAAGGTCCCGTTTATTCCAGCAACCTGGAAAGAAAGAGTGTAAATAAAAAAAGAAACCAATCCATGCACTCAACTCCTTGAAGGGGAGGAGGGGGCTTGGAGGGAGGGCCTTGGGGGAGGGGTGGGAAGCAAGGAGGGAGGGGAAGGAGGGAGGGGCGAGACAGAGCGGCAGACTGGGGAAGAACTGGGAAGTCAGATCCATGAAAAGAAAGGGACAGAGGAACATCAATAAAAAGGCGGAAAGAGTGAAGTATCAAAAATCAGAGACCCAACAAAGGAGAAAAGACACAGAGAGAATGCACTAATAGAAATACAGGGGCAGAGAAGGAGAGCCCGGCAAAAAAGGAAGGAGAGGGAAAAAAAACGGACCAGAGTAGGGAGAGAGAGCGGGCCCGACGGAGACAGAAAGCTAGAGGGACCCCCGGGACCCCCGGGCGCGCGGTGGCCTGAGCTCCCGCAGCCGCTAGGGGTCCCCCGCGGTGCTGATGACGTGAAAGAGGGTGACGTTGTAGAGCACCTGGTGGCCGTTGTTCCAGGTGTAGAGGGCCCGCTCGCGGGGGTTGTAATCCAGCATGGAGATGTGGGAATACTGGTTGTGGAAGGGCACGTCCGTGTACTCGTAGCTGGACGTGTTGGTGAAGTAGGCGAAGTAGACCTTGGCCCCGGCCAGGTGCGAGTTGGTCACGTAGAGCACGCCGCAGATCATGAAGGCCTCGCCGGCGCTGCGCTTGGGGTAGCCGGTGTCCCAGGAGCGCACCACCTCGAGGGTGTGCGGGTCCAGCCGGCTGACCACGATGTTGCCCGCGTTCTGGTTGGTGGTGTACACGGCCCAGAGCCCGCTCTCGTCCACCATGAAGTCCATGTCCGAGAAGCCGCCCCAGGAGTAGGGGAAGGTGTTGTTGTAGCCGGCCCCCGGGAGGCTCCGCTGCACCAGCACGGAGCGCGAGCGGAAGTGGTACTTGACCACCACGTTGCTCTGGTACTTGTTGTAGAAGAGGGAGCCGTTGTACACCACGTGCCCGGTGCCCGCCCACGGCTGCGGCAGCAGGTGCTGGATAAAGTTCTGGCCTTTGATGAAGTCTCCCAGGGTGCGGAACTCCAGGACCCGCCGGCCCTTGTAATAGCCATCCATGTACCAGACCTAGGAGAGAGACGCGTGTCGCTGCCCAGCCGCGCCCACGGCCACCCGGACTCCCCGGCAACCACACGGGAATCACCCGGGGTCATTGGGGATCCACAGTCACTAACTGGTCATGAGTCAGTCCCTTGGGATGTCCGTCATCCTGGGAATGGCAGTGTTTGACCAGGAAACACCGTTGGTCTGAAAACAGACATTTGCTACCTAAGGATCAGGGGAAATCGCAGTCCCTGGTGACTCGCGGGGCCCAGGAATTCACCGCTCACTGGAGACGGGATGGTGAGTGGTCACTGGACAGGCCTGGGCTGACGAAGTCACTTGAACTCAGCCCTGTGGCCACAAGATGACCCGGCCTGCCAGCAGCATCTCCTCCCCGCCTACTGTCCCCGTGTCAGTCAGCAGGGTGAGTGCCCTCACAAGCGCTGATGGTCGGGCCAGGCAATTTAAAAACTTTCAGGCCAGCATGATCACGACCATTTGGAAGGTAAGGAAACTGAGGCTCGGAGACATTTAGGAACCTGCCCAAGTTTCTCTAGCTAAGAAATGGGTGGCAGCAGGATGCAAATCCAAGGCTGTTTCCCAAACCCAAGCTCTTCTCCACTTGGCTGAATCACCATAATCCCTGGGAGGCCAGTGATCATAGTGAGACAGTGGCTATTTACCACTTCTAGTCTGTGACGCTCAGTGGCCACCCGGTGACCGGTATCAGTCACTAGCATCGTCACTGGGCAGTTGGTGGGCGGTTCCTGTGGGTCAGAGGTGATGGGCAATCGTGACCGTAGAGACCACTGGAAGTCCAAAGGTCAAAAGACTTGGTTATCCTGAGGGCAGGGAGGTCTTCGGTCACCTGGTTGCTAGACAGTCAAGAGGAGGAGGGCCAAGGGCCCTGGAGATCCTAGGACACTTCAGGCTACAAGAGAGGCATTAGTGTGGAATTGCTGGGCACCTGTGGACAGCCACAGGCTGTCTCCCCCAAGCTCTGACCCCGGGGGTGGGCACAGTCACTCACCCGGCTGTCCGCACTGGGGGCCATCGTGTCCGTCATCCAGGAGCCGAAGCGGGATCCCATGGCCCGGATGGTGATGGGGTTACTGACCCCGGTCAGCTTCCCACAACCTGGGAGGCAGGAACAGGTAGATAAGGGTAGAGGATGGGAAGAGCCCGAGCAAAACAGGGCAAGGATGTGCGGTATGATCCAACCGGGAAGATCCTGGACCTGGGTGAGGGGGGATCCAGAAATCTAGTCCCAAGATGGAGTTAGATTGCGGGTAAAGGGACTGGGCGTCGAGGGCCAGGGCCATTTCCAGTTTTGGGGTCTAGTTTAGGCCTTGGGTGGAGAAGTCAAAGGTCAAAGTTTAGAAGTTAGAGATCAAAACCATGTCCAGCTTCCAGGCACCCAGGTGGTATTAGGGTTGAGTGTGGAGGTCGGGGGTCAAAGTCAAGGGTCAAGGCATACCCAGCTTCTGGGCGCAGGCATGGAGCCGGGCCTCCAGGGCCATCACCCGCTGCTGCAGGTCCTCGTAGCCGTAGGCGCCCATTTCCTCCTGGATGGCCGCAAGGCTGCTGGAGAGATTCCTCACCTCCTCCCGCAGGCGCACGATGGTGCGCGTGTCCGCCTTGTACTGCTCCAGGACCGAGCTCAAGGGCAACAGCTCCGACATCCTGTCCTTCAGCTCCTGCCCACCAAGACGGAACCCTCACCGATCCTAACCCCTGATCATGGACCCAGGCCTGACCCCAGCCCTTGACCCATAACTTCACCCCCTTATCTCTGATGCATACCCGGCCCTTGACATTTGGCCCACGGTAGACCCCGGAGCCCAGCCTACCCTTGGACATGACCCCACTCTCAGGACTAACGGACGCCGATCCCAATTCTTCCCACGGCCCCCGACCCGACCCAGAAGGACCCACCTGGAAGCTCTTGCTTGAGAGGGACCCATCAGCTGCCCGGAGCCGTGCGTCCAGGCTCCGCATGAGGGTCTCCATGCTGCGCACATACTGGAGGTCCCGGTACGTCCGCAACTCAAGGACCTCCATGGACTGGGAGACGTTCTGGACCTAGGAGCTTGGGAGGGTTAGGGAGAGCCGGACTCCTGCCCTCCCCGAGCCCTGAGATGCCGCAGACGAGGCCTGGTGCAGCTGGAGGCTGACACCCAACCAACCTGCTCCCCTCATCTTACCGGCAACTTCCCGCCCGGTCTGGCCACTACCACCTCTCTCCTCACTCCCCTTCCTCCCTGCTTGCGCCCTTGCCCCACACCCCACCCATCAGTTCTTGTCTAGGTGCTTGTGGAAACGCACAGATTTTCCTGAACTGCTGTTCACATGACACGTGGAAGTTCTCAGAAACCCCCACCCACCCACCCCGGATGCCACATTTTTATGGCCGTCGTCAACAATCAGGGGACCCCATGTGGATGTCCCAAGCTGGCAAACTGGTCACAAAGCAGTACTGGTGGTGTGGGCAGGCAGGATCCTGCAGGGTTCACGGGTGGGAGACCCCAGTGCTGACCGGGATCTCTTCCGTTCTCTACCAATCCCTCAGCTTCCTCCCCTGTAGGATGGTGATGGGAGGAAGCTGGTCCCTTTAGCTGACCAATGAGCAGTGCAGTCAAGGGACAGCAATCAGTCTATAAAGGGCACCAATACATCTTCGGGGATGTTTTGAATGGGGACTGTTTTATACGGACCATCATCAGAAGGGGGTGAAATCCTCTATGCGTCTTGAGTGGGAGGGTGAGACCCCTCCCCAAGGAACACAAGACATTTTTCTCAGCAGGTGAGTCTGGTGAGCTAAAGAGCTGAGGAGGGCGTGCGTGGTGGGGCCGGAGATCACACACGAGAGACTCGGACGCTGCCTGGACCATCCTCACACAACGCCCAGCTTCTCCAAAGAACCCTGAACAGATATTGAGTAATATATCCACGAAGCGGGGAGCCGGGTTATCCACCAGCTCCGAGCAATCTGCTGGCCCGGATGGGGGCCGAAGGCAGGGAGGGAAGTGGGAGATTTTCATGGTCTTCTGGGCCACCCGGAAGGTTCTTACCTTCTCCATCAGCTGCCGCAGCTCCCGGCTCCGGCCATCGCGGGAGCAGGTGCTCTGTGCAGGGATCACGGCTGTGCAGATGCATTTCCCGTCGGGGGCCTGGGCCGAGGTGTACAGCTGCCAGCCTTCCTCTGGGCTTTGGAAGAGGGTCTGCAAGGAAGTCAGGGGTCAGAGAGCAGGAACCCAGAGGGGAGTCATCCTGCCCATGCTGGGGTAGAAAGAGGACCCAGGGAAATGACAGATGCCCTGGAACGTGCCGGACTATGTGCTGAATGCCCGATGCATGTGATCCCAATCCCTCCTCAAGGAAACCCATTTTACAGATGATAAGACTGAGGTATTGGCGGTTAAGGAACACAGCAAGGAATTGAGGGATTCGAGCCCTCCCACAAGACAGGAATTCATTCTCTCACGCATGTTCACATACACACAATATTGCCTCCATAACTGTCAATAGGGCACAGACCCACTGGTAGTGATCCCCAAATCCGGACCTCCCTCTCGGCTTTCCCAGCGCACTGTGAAACATGGATTCTGAATACAACTCAGGGGCTGCTAAGTGCAACCCTACTGTTGTCCTCTCCCACCCAACCCCTGCTCCTGAGAAGCCCAGGTAAGGTAATTGCCAAAGGGTGATGGAATCCTTATAGGGACTTCAGCCCCTTGAACAGAAAGCATCACTGCAGATCCCTAAATTCAACTTCAGGTCACTTTACGAGGCTTAGATAATTCAGGGCTCAATTGTGGCCGTTTCCCAAGCCATACTCCTTGGAACACTGGCAATCTTTCCAGGCACGCTCGGTGATCAGATAAATCTGGGCATTGCTGGGTGAAACAAGTTCCTTAGATGCAGGACTTATCAGAGCCCTTGAGCGCTAATGTGCATCAGGGAACTCCAAAATTTTCTACACTTATTAGAAAATATGAGAGCCCATTCTATGCCTGGCATAGATAGGGTCTGGGATAGGGCTAGGAAGAGAGACAAGTAAATGCCAAATATTTAAAGGGTGATGAGTGCCACAGAGAAAAGTAATACAGGGAAGGAATGATGGGGGGTGGGGTGCTGTGGTTGAGGGTTGCAATTTTAAGGTGGCCTGGGAGGGCCTCCAAGAAAGTGTCATTTGAGTCAAGACCTGAAGGAGGTGAGGGATGAACCGTGAAGATACCTGGGCATGTTCCAGGCAGAGATAAAAGCAGGTGCAAAGATCCTGAGGCAGCACCATGCCTGGTATGTTCAGGAAACAGGAGGAAGGGGACAGGGACAGCATATTCAGGACCTGTGGGCTGTTGGAAGGACTTTGGTTCTGAGGGAGGTGGGAGCCACAGTCGGTTCTGAACAAGGAGGAGGTGACCAGACTCAGGTGCTCACAGGCGCCCTCTGGTGGCTGTGGGAGGAACAGACTGGGGAGCAAGGACAGAAGACCAGGGCCAACGAGACTGCATAGGTCCAAGTGAGCAGGATGGGTGGTGGCCGTAGAGGTGGGCAGTGGAAGATCCTGGTTCTAACCAGGGTGCGTCCCTACATACCTGGAAGAAATTCTGATAAAACCCAAGTGTTTGACAGAGAAACAAAGCCCCACAGTAAGTGTTCATTTGGATGCCTGTTAACCGATTGTGCCCGTGAGCCATCACAGACACAAGCCCAGCTGTGGGTTACGAGCAAGCCTGGAGATGCCAGCTATTAGCCCACCTTCCTTCTCTCCCACTCAATAAAGTCTTTTTCCTTTAAGCTTATTGTAATGTGAGCAAGTGATATAATTGTACAGATGAGCTTGCCTCCTCCACTGATTTATAAGAAAAACAAACCACTCATAAACGCCACCTGAAATGATTGTAATTAGCCATTCTCTGCGCCTTAGGTTCACCCTTTTGAAGTTGGGGGGGTCCCCCTTTTTACCAGCCCACGTCTCCTCCACGGAGCAATGAAGTCACCCACCTTCCCAGTCTTTCCTGCACGCAGGTATGATTCCGGTAGAGCCGACACTCACGGCTCCCCAGGCCTTCAGGGCAGCAGCTCCTCCCCACCCCCGGCCCCCAGCAGTCCCCGATGGTGCCACCTAGGAGCTAGTGACAGATGTCTGCTGCCCTCTACCCTCTCCGGTAGGACGGCCCCGAGGCGCATGCTGCAGGCAGCCCTCCAGGGGACCCCACTGGGACCTGTGCTCCCGGTGCCCACGGCGGCACCCTGCTCCTTAGCTCACCCTGCATGGGAGACCTTCACTTCCCCGACCAGTTTCTGGTGGTGTCAACCCCGGGGTGAATCCTCGCACTCAACCCCCTCCACCAGCTCTACTTCTGAGGGAGTCCCACCTAAGACAAGAAGGGGGGAACCAAGAACGCCTTCCGCCTCGATTCCAGGAGAATGTGAGACTAGCTTTGTCTCCTTTCCTGACAAATCCGGTTCTTTAAAACAAAACAAAACAAAGAACTTGGCGTCTGAGCACCCCCATCTGTGTTCCCCTGGCTCTGATCTCCAAGCAATTTGGACAGAACTGTCCCCCCCCCACCCCGAAGATTCTCATTTGTGCAGAGACAATGCAGCCCGGTTCAACATAATTAACATCTCCTTTCTACAGTTCCTAGTGTGTCCTTTGAAGCAAACAAGCCATTTTCTCTCGACATACGAAATATTGAATTGTAAAAGAGAAGCAAGATTTAAGTGGCAAGGAGAGAAGGCCTCCACGGCTTTCCTAAAATAATTGTCTGTGTTGGACACACCTCGCCGAAGGGTTCTCTGCAGCAGTATAATTAAATGCCTTGGGCTTGGCTGCCAAGTCTCAGCACAGCAGAGATCCCCGAGTTTCGCCTGGCAGGTTCAAGTTCAAACCCGCAGTCGAGTTCGTGTCCCCGGAACCACTGGAAATGTCCTGGAAGGCTCCCTGTTGGAGTGCAGATGCCAGCCCTCTAACTGGGTTTAGCTGGGAACCTCGGCCATGAACTCTTGGAGGTCACAGTCCTAGGGATAGAGAACGGCCCATCCCAAGAAAAATGCTTAGAACAGCAGGTGCAAGAGCCCAGGAACTATCCAGGCTGTCTCACCTCAGACGTGGCAAATGTACTGGCGAAGCCGGCTGCTCTCTTGGCTGGTTCTGAGTTGAATATCCCTGCTAATGGGCTCTAAGCGGGTAAGCTACGCGCTCAAGTAGCTGTTTCTCAGATTGTCTTTTCTGGCCGGGATTTCTTTCAAATACTTTCGCCGAGGACGCTGCTGCCCCAATTAAGCAGCAGTCTCCGTAACAGGTCCAGGATTGACATGCAGGAAAAACTGTTCTCGCCGTCACACCTGGGTTCATCTCAGCCTGCGACGTTGCCACCTCCATCTTGGTTCCAACACAAGCCCCGGGGAGGGTGGCTATGGGACCTCGGGGTAGCCATTCGTGGAGAACTGGCCAGCAGGGGTTAGCCAGCAGGAAGAGAGCGAGCAGCTGCCTCTTAATAAGACCAGGATATCATTGCATTGGAGGCCGGGTAATTCAATCAGGAGGCAGAAGTGGCTAGGGGCTTATGTATTTATTTGTACCCTGCCTTGTTCCAGAGGACTGCAAGCGGTTTTACAAGGATATGTAAACTATCACACGATAGCTCCAATTAGATAGAGGAGTAGGAATTCGATGTTTCTGGAGGGCAGTCTGCCAATCCGGAGCCAAAGCCTCAAGGTTCCTGCATTTGCATTTAACCCAGCCAACCCCAGTGGAACAATTTAGCCCAGGGGAATCGTGTGGACCAGCGCAGGAACACTATAGGGATGCTCATTTAAAGCCCTGTTTTAAATTGGACCACTGGAATTCCCCCCCTGCCGTGTTGGAGAGCAGAGGGCTTAGCACGTGCACAGCAGGGAATATTATGCAGCTATGAAAACGGGAGTTTAGCGGGGATTTTTATTATCACCTTCAGATTGGTCTTATCTTCTAAATTTCCCGACCCTTTATTATTATTTTTTTTGAAAGGGAGACAAGGAAGGGAAGAGTGGGGACATAGAGCCAGAAATTAGGCTAAGAACAACTCATCCCTTTAAAACCCGAACCACCAGCATATGGTCAGGCCATAAATTTGGCTCCTAGTTTCTTAGCAGCCAACTCAAAAAGGAAAAGCTGGTCATTTATGCGGCTCCCAGTGTCCCGAAACAAAAACGCACCAGATGCTCAGGGGCTGGCTTCCCTATTTTCAGTACCGAGAACAGGCAAGAATCTCTCCCACGATCCTCCCAAAAAGGAGTCCCTGTGATGTCACCAGCCTCTCTCCCGGCAACATTCTTACCCTGGGTGGTGGGGGGGAGGGGCAAAACAGGCGCAGGGGGTGAAGAGGCACAACCTTCCAGTTATAAAATAAATAAGTCACGGGGACGAAAAACACGGCGCAGGGAACATAGCCGATCTATTGTCACAATGTCGTAGGGGGCAGACGGTGACTACACTTCCTGTTGTGAGCCCCGCGTAAGGTACAGAATTATCCAATCACTATGCCGTACACCTGAAACTAAGATAACATTGTATATTTTTTCGATTAAACAAACGTATCCCATGGGACGCCTGGGTGGCTCCGTGGGCGAAGCGTCTGCCTTCAGCTCAGGTCATGGTCCCGGGCTTCTGGGTTCGAGCCCCATGGCAGGCTCCGTGCTACTCATTTCCTTTGGATGATTCGTACTCCTACGCAGATGGTGGAGCACAGTCTGGGGGTCGGGCTGCCTGGGTTTAGGTCCTGGCTTGGCCACTGGCTCGTCGTCTTTCTGAAGCAAGTCACTTCGTCTCTGACGAGAGTCCAGTGGAGCCAGGGCTGAGGCCCAGGATGAGGCCCAGCCCCCAAAGGCCGATGGTGGGGAGGAGTGAGCCCTGTGGGAGGTGGGCAGAATGCCTCCTCTGTCCTCAGCCCCATGTGGCTCAGTCAGCTCCCTGTCCCGGAGTAGCTCCTAGACACAGCTTGATGGACGGGCGTCCCGTCTCATCTTGGTTGGCGGGCAATCACCAAGTCTACACCGCCGGTCCCCGTCTCTGGGCCATCCTCGGGTCTTCCTGGAACACCTGCTCTTCCCACCTCCAGGTCTTTGCCCTGGCTGGACCCTCTGCCATCAGGACTCTGGCCCCGTCTCATGGCCAGGCTAACTTACTTCCCATTCCTGGGCGCTCTCGCGTAGATGTCTCTTCCAAACGCATTGGCGGGCACTGTCATTTGGGCCTTTGACAGGGGAATAAACTGGGGCAGAGGGTTCCGATCTCCAGTCTGCACCTCCCCGCCGTCCCTTCCCAGTGCTCCGCCAAGGGCTGATCACAGTGGCCGTTAGGACCCCACGGGGTGAGGTCAAAGTGGCACTGGCTCAAAGCGCCTCTGCCCCGTCTGCTTGGCTCACTGACCACATTCCCCGGGCACGCTGAATGTTTGTTGAAATGACTGGACCGTGGGTGGCTGGCGGGACAGAGAGAAAACCCCTTCTCCACCTTCTGCCGCCGAACCAGCTCCTGTCGGTCCTCAAGAGGGATTCGAGATTGATACTGATTGTGGTTGAGATTAAGATTGACATCCAAGTGTGACATTAGGCTGGAGACAGGCACCCGGCAGGCTCAGAAGTGGTCACAGCTTCTCCCTCACAGCCAGGATGGCAGAAGGGCCGTGACGAATACTCAGGGACATGCCTGTGTGCCGCGTCTGAGCCGTGACAGGGGCCACGTCCCTTTGGAGGGCTTGAAATGATAGCAAGCTGCTCCTGTCAGACCTCGAGATTTTGGGCAAATGCCCCCTGAGTGATAAGCTTGACGGGTCTTAAAGATGGTATCAGCTCACCCATGCCCAGCCCACGCCACTGGGGCTTTGCCTGTGAGAGTCTGTGGCGGGGGGCGACTGCGAGCCCTTTCTTTCTTTTTCTTTCTTTCTTTCTTTCTTTCTTTCTTTCTTTCTTTCTTTCTTTCTTTCTTTCTTTCTTTCTTTCTTTCTTTCTCTTTCTTTCTTTCTTTCTTTCTTTCTTTCTTTCTTTCTTTCTTTCTTTCCTTTCTCTCTCTCTCTCTCTCTCTTTCCCTCCCTCCCTCCCTGCCATCTTGCCCCGAGCAGCTATCCAGGCTGGTAGCACAGCACAAACTCTTACCCTCTGAAGCCACCCACGCCTTGGGGACAGAAGACCCCACAGCTCCGATTGAGCCCCAGTCAAAGCCAAGAAGGACCAAAGTTCTAGGATGTCTTGGGCTTTGCCACCACGGTGCCAACGTGGACCAGTAACCAAATGACCCAGACTCTCTTGGGAAATTCAGGAAGAGACACAGGTCTTTCAGTCCGACTGACCTCCCCCACTCAAGTCCAAGGAAGGTGTGGAGAAGGCTTGCCTTGCACAAGTATTTACACACTCAGTCCACTCCGCCTGAGCGTGGCCCACAGTGAGCCAGAACCAACATGAGTCCCTGCAGACAGGCCTAAAAGGAGGGTGTATGGGTGGGGGGTTTGCATGAAGGCTACGGATTCTCACACAAGGGTCACGTCAGTCATCAGACAAACTTGCTCTGAGAAAGTGCAAGTCCACACCATGCCCGCCCCTAACTCTAGAGAACATTCTATTTGAGGAGACCTTTCGGGATGGAAACAAAACTTCTCCTGAGCCTGCCGAGTCTCCCAGGCCTCTTTTCAGGTCCTCCAGGACTCCTGAGCTCTTTGTCACCCCAGGGCCTTTGAACTTGCTGCTCACCACACAGCTGTCCAGGTGAACCATAATGGGGGCCTCCCCAGGGTAGATGCAACTGGGAGAGACCAGTCAGAGCTCACGGGATCTGCTGAGGCGCTGGACACGGGTGGAAGGAAAGAGGAGGAAGATGAACAGTACGGTGGGTGGATGGGGGTCATTTGCTGAGATGGAGAAGGCTGGAGGACGGGCCTGTGGCAGAGGGAGGTGTAGATGAGGGGATGGAAATCCAGAGTCCGGCCTGACATGCGCATTTGGGGGCTGCCTGCAGGGAGATGGGATTTAAAGTCGCGCAATGGATGAAGGAGAGGGCCAGACACCAAGCACCCCCACTGAGGTCTCATATTTTATTCGAAACTCGTAGAGCTTGCTCTTTGCTATGGACAAATGTTTCTGTCTCCCCCAAATTCGTCCGTTGAAACCCAACCTCCAATGTGATGGTGTTTGAAGGCAAGGCCTTTGGGAGCGAGATTGGCGCCCCGATAAGAGGCCTCAGAGAGCTCCCTCCTCCCTCCTGACACACGAGGACGCAGCGAGAAGACGCGGTCTATGAGCCCGGAGTCAGCTTCTCTTCAGACGCCGAATTCACCTGCACCTCGAAAGGCTCTCCAGAACTGTGAGACAGAACGGTTGGTTGCTTAAGCCCCTCCGTCTATACTCGTGTGTTCTAGAACCCACACAGACGAAGACCCTCAGCTGCTTTGCAAATGCAAAGTCCTCACAGCCTCCCCTCGAACGGCGAGGTAGGTAGTGACACCAGCTCCATTTTACAGATGGGAAAACTGAGGCCCAGAGAGGCACGTCCGTTGTCCAAACTCACATGGCGTGTAAGTATCCAAGCCAGGATTTGGACCCTGGCCTGTCAGACTCTCACATCCAGACTCTCAAATCTGAGCCATGATGCTCAGGGGACAAAAGTGTCTCTCTCCACGGAAGCTTGGTTTCAAGACTTGCAGCTCTGATCCATTCTCTCCCGAGGAGCCCGAGCTGGCTTTGGACATGTCGCTTCCACATTGAGCCCTGTGTGGTCCAGGTGGCCTCCGCCTAAAGCCAGTCACTAGTCCTACCCCGAGGAGCCCGGCTGAATTCTCAGCCTCCCCACTTGCCTGTCTCCGCCCCACACAATTATTTTAGTTTCCTTTTCCTGCCGCTGGACTTTCGTCTGTGCTCTGTTCTTTGCTTAGGACGCTCCCCACCCCCTTTCCCCTTCACATGGGGAAAACCTGCTCAGGCCTTCAGAGAGTGGGATGTTCTGGTTTCGACGCCTTAAATGGCATTTTTAAAAGAGATTTTTAAAAATTTATTTGACAGAGAGAGACAGTGAGAGAGGAAACACAAGCAGGGGGAGCTGGAGAGGGAGAAGCAGGCTTCCCGCCGAGCAGGGAGCCTGATGCGGGGCTCAATCCCAGGATCCTGGGATTACGACCTGAGCCAAAGGCAGACACTTAATGAATGAGCCATCCAGGCACCCCTTTAGGTGGCATTTTTAGTATTGCCCCCCAAGACATACACACATAGAGTCCTATGACCATGAGACATGCCCATTCTATGCAAAGAGAGGTCCCTCAGCATCACGAAAGTGGTAGTAGTAATAATAACAATAATAATAACATCATCATCATCATCATCATCATCATCATCAGTAAAGCTGACATCGATGGCACACATCCTGTGAGCCAGGCCCTACACTGAGTGTTTTTGCAGCTAATTTCTCACCAATCCTCATAAGAACCCTATGCAGTCGAACCAAGATAAATGTTCAAGTCCTGGATATGCAGCTACCCCTTTGTGAGTTCCTAAGCCGATCACTTGGCCTCTGTCATTTGTAAAAAGGAGATCAGAACTGTCTTCTGGTCCCTGAACACACACACACACACACACACACTTAGCTGTAAGCTGCTGGACAGCTTCCCCTGCTCCATATGGTGGGAACTACATTTCCCACACTGCCTTGCTCTCTGACTTCCAGGAAGGTGCAGCCAATGGAAGGCATTCGAGGGCGGGACAAAGGGAGAAGCAGGGGTATTTACCCCCTCATTGTCTCCTGTGTTCTGGCCATTGCTACATCTCCTCTGTGGCTTCGGCTTTCACTAACAGTCCCACTTCTGGGCTCTGTTTGTACCACCTTTTCTATCTGACCCCAAGTCCTAGAGGATAGAGGCTCTCTGCTGTTGCTAATCTCTGGGTTTCATCTCCCACCCTTGTTTAATTTTCTATCTCTTCCATCATCTTTGTATCCAGTTCCCCAAATCAAAATCTCTACAGTTCCTCAAAGAGATGTTTCTTTAGTCAGATCCTGAAGGAAACAGTAGCTGCTCAGTAAATGCATGTGCACAGACAGGCAGCTCTAGAGTTTAAACAACGCAGGCTGGCCTCAGTTCAAATTCTGATCTATTCCTTCCTGTGTGACCTGCGGCAAGTAGCTTAACCCCTCTGTGCCTTTCTTAACCTCTCTGCTTTCTCATCTAGAAGTGTAGTCATAACAGCCATAACACAGTTGTCATCAGGTTGAGGAGTTAGAACATGTCAGGAGTCAACTGTAGTGCCCAGCACACTGCATGCACAGTCAGGAGGACCTTTTCCAGCAACTCGGAACCAGCAATGTTCTAGAATAGTTCCATGTCCCCTGCTGACTTTTTCTAAATAATTTTTTTTAATTCTGGAATAACTTTAGATTTACAGAAAAGTTGTGAAGATAGGACAGAGAGCTCCCATACGCCCTCCACCCGATTTCCCCCGTTGATAACATCTTATGTGCCCATGGTACCCTTGTCACAACTAAGAAACCAACGTTGGTGCACCACTATGACTAAATTTCAGACTTTATCAGATCTCCCCAGGTTTTCCACTAATGTCCTTTTCCTGGTCCAGAGTCCCATCCAGAATCCCACATTGCATTTACTCCTCACGTCTCCTTCATCTCCTCCTTCCTCTCATGTCTGTGATCGTTTCTCGGTCTTTCCTTGTTTCTCAGGACCTTGACAGTTTTGAGGACTAGTGGTCAAGGACTTCGCACATGCCCCACTGGCTTTGAAGGGCAGGAACCAGGTCTTAATTTCTTCCCGTGGCTCCCTGGCGCACCGCCCGATGCCTAGCACACAGTGGCTGCTTCACAGACACTTCCCCCTAAGTGAATGAATACATAAATGGCAATCATTTATTTCTTTATTCTCCCACACCCCGTGTTCTGTAGGCATCCCTGCCAGAGGCTAGATCTAGAAGAGTTCACAGTGAAATAAAAGCTCTTCTCTTTTCAGAAGGGTTCCTTTTTGATCCTTTCTTTGTAGACATCAAGGATTCATTTCTTTAATATTTAGGGGTTTTTGTACCAAAGAGAAGCAGCTACATTTGCATCAGACGTCTCATTTTTCAAGGCAAGGGAGAGAGATCTTTCCAGCAAGATGGGTTTCTTCCTTCCCCGAGATGTCACTTGATTTCTCTGGCTCTTCCTCCCAGCCTTTGGGCTGCTGGTGGGGGCAGGGTGGGGATTTGGGGTTCTCGAATCATCCACGCTTTGATGTCCTCTCTGTCACAGCCCAAGGAAGCTTAATGAGAACCCCACAAAGTTGCCAAGACCGAGCCAGCCTCAGGAACTGGTGCAGGGACCTGGCTGGTGACAGAGATGAATTAGAAGCTTTATTTCCTGTCCCTCTGAATGGCTCAGTATTTGCCACAGGGACCTGGAGGCCTGCCTCTGGGTACACAGAGTGTGCCCTCTTTCTAACATTAGCAGGTCAGAAATGGGAACTCCCTTTAGCCATGCAGGCCTGCGGGTCCGGCTGCTTTTTATTTCTCAGCCCTGGCAAGCGAAGCTGAATGCAGGGACGTGAGAAAAATGCCCCCGTCGAGGTCATTTCCCCTCCACCATGGTCCCCGCTGCTGGAAGACACTGGCCCGGGTTTAATCTCTCGCCTGAAGTTTGTCAGAAGTAAAAATGAGCCTGGGTGAGCTTTTCCGACACTTCTCTCGACTTACAGGAATTCAATTTCTAGACTGGGCATAAATTTGCAGCCATCAGCGCCCGCGGTGGGGGCTGGGACTGGGCATATTGGCTGGGGATGGATTTCTGAAATCAATCCGTCGGCATGTGGAAAAGGTCGTCATGGGGGAAATTTATCTTCCGTGGCTGGCTGAGGCATTTCACACCGATAGCCAGGGACGCCCCTGCACAAAATGGAGGTGTTTGCTGCGAGGCTCCCAGGTGGGGGCTGGAGGGAGGAAACCTTGATGGCTGGAGAGTGTGGTCGGGAGGTGACAGGGGACCAACCTGCCGGCTAATAACTCACAGGGACAGCCAGCGGCCAGCACTGCCTGAAAAGCCACTTCCCCTGGCTACGTGTATGCCCCCCCGGGGGGGGGGCAGCGAGTTAATGTGGGGCCCAAACCTTTTGTCATTTGGCTGCAACCTTGACAAACATCCGGGGGTTTCGAGGAAGTAAGTCGCAGAGCATGGTCATTGAGGGCTCTGACTCTGGAGCCTGCTGGAATTCAAATTCCAGCTCTGCCGTGTGACCTTGGGCAAGTGACAGCCACCCCAAGCCTCCATTTCCCCGACTGTAATGTGGGGCTAAGAATAGGAGTGATGTTATTGAGATTGCGGTTAATAGATTCAAATGGCTTAACACAGGCAATGTCGTACACAAGGGAGCGTGATAAAATTGATTATGGAATAAATAAGGTGCTGACAGGGAACACAGAAAGGCAGCCCAGTATCTGGGGGACCAGAGAGTCTGCATTTAAATCCTGGCTCTGTGTTACCTTGGGCAAGGTACTTACCCTCTCTGAGCCTCAGTCTGCCTGTGTCTCAAAGGGGGGGGAGGTGATGACCATGTTGGTATCTTGAGGGTTAAGGGAGCTAATGTATTTGAAAGACAAGTGAAGTGAATATAAAGCAGTATGACAAGTGTTATGCTGGGGGCCTCATAGGGTGCTGGCTATGGATCCTGGTTGTGAGGGTTCAGGGACAGCCTTCTGGAAGAAACTACAGCCAAATGGTCAGGATGAATGGGTAGGAGTCCGTAGGGTGAGTGAAAGGGGTCTAGGCAGAGGGAGCAGTGCAGGCAAAGACCTGGGTCAGGGTGGGGGGGAATGGGCATCCCACAAATATTTATTGAGCACCTTCTCTGTGCTGGGCATGCTTTAGGCACTGGAGACATAGCAGCAAAGGAGACAAAGATCCCAGCCCTCAGGTCAGTTCCACTCTGGTAAGAAGAGGTGCAGCACACGCGAAAGTTGTGCAATGGGGTCCCGAAGCTCAAACCGGGAGGCGGGAGGTGAGCTGGGAATTCTGCTAGTCTGTCCAGATCCTCTCTCCCCGCTCCTACATCCTATCCTCTCTGTGCTCCGGGACACTGACCCCTGCAGCCCTCGCCTCCCGGAAACCCCTGCCCTCCAGTGGAACCCAGTCAATGATGGCAGCCATAGGAGACAGGGGAGCAGAGGAGAGAGAATTTGGTGGAGGGGGGAAGGGGGGAGACACAGTTCAGCCTGTAACCACATGCAAGTAGGGAAGGATCTGGTCAGGAACATCATGGAGGATGGGCTGGCCTCAGATGTACTGAGACGCAGAGAAATCCACCAGGTGAGCACATTGGAGGGCTGCCTTGGCCCATCCTTGTGAGTTTTCCAGAGCTTACAAAGAAATGAATCTCAAAGACAGGAAATAGCTCCAGCCACACATCCTCCTCTCAGAGGGGAGGGGGCAGTGACAGCCACCAGGGTCACTGGAGCCCTTTGTTAGCGGGAATGGGCCACTTGAAGGGAAATCGATCCCAGCTAAGCATCGAGCAGCTGCTCCCAGCCGACACTGCCAGAGAGAGGCCTTTTGCCCCTTCTCTTCCAGGTCTGGGACGGGAGCCAGCAGGAGCCTGAAGATTGTTCTGCCAGGTGGCAGGTCCCAGAAGGGCCTCCAATCAGCATGCATTGTGGTGTCCATCCCAGGTGGCATTTCGGCGTCCTCTCCAGCCTCGGTACTAAGAAGAGACCCGCTCCCCATGTAATGATCATCACTGTCCCCAGCCTTGC
>CM053603.1:4848776-4866382 GCA_028646535.1 Procyon lotor
CAGGAGCTGCCCTTCATCTTAAGGTTCACACAGCTGTTCTTGTTTCCTCCCTTTCTCCCTTCTTGGGAGTCTTATACAATCAATATCCTGTCTTTGTCTAGCATATTCAAAATCTCCCTTTCAGGCAGATCTCTCTCATTAGTTTTTAAATGAACTCAAGTCTCCCCTATTAAAAAACCAAAATACCTTACTTGATTCCTCCTGCCATCTGTCTCCCACTTCTCCCCTCTCCCTAGTTGCCTACACTAACTCCCTCCTCCACCACCCTTACCTAGTTTTTGATCCCATCATATCATCAACACAGCTCCTGCAAAGTCCACCGATGGCCTCCATGCTTCTAAATCCAAAGGACACACTTCTCAGCCCACCACCTTTCTCGACCTCTCAGCAGGATTTGACTCTGTTGAGGGCTCTCTCTCTCTTTCTTGATACATTTCCTTCTCTTGGACACTGTGACACATGCTTGCATGGTTCCCTCCTACTTCAATGCATCTCCTTTTCTTCTTCATCCACCAGCCATTAAATGTTACTCTAAACCAGGGATTCTCAACATCAGCACTAGTGATATTTTGGCTGGGTAACAATTCTGCACCCTGTAGGATGTTTAGCAGTTTCCACCCACTAGACACCAGAACTACCCCCTCCCAGTTGTGACAATAAATGTCTCCAGATATTGCCAAATGCCTCCTGGGTGTGAAATCACCTCCCAGTTGAGAACCACTTACCCTTGCCCAAGCTTCCATCACCACCTGCATGTGTAAATGTCCTCAGAACTCCAAAACCATATATACAGCTGAACTTTTGACCTGTCCCACTTTGGATGTCTCAAAAGCATCTCAATCCCAACATGCTCAAAATGAAATGCAAGATCTCCACTCCTGAACCTAGTTCTCATCATCTTCATAGCACCTCCCCCCCACTGCCACCAAGTCAGTGGTTCAGATACCCAGGCATTATCCTCACCCCGATTTCTATTCCCTCATCAAGTCTCATTGATTTTAGTTTCTTGATATCTTGTGTTCACGCATGGCTCTCTCTTTTTTTTTTAAAGATTGATTGGTTGACTGATTTGACAGGAAGCAGAGAAGGAGAGAGAATCTCAAGCAGACTCCTTGTTGAGCATGAAGCCTGACATGGGGCTCGATCCTACACCCAAGATCATGATCTGAGCTGAAATCAAGAATCAGACACTCAACAGTGAGCCCCTCAGGCACACTGGTTCTCCATCTTTATCACCACTTAGTAGTCCAATTGAGTCCAAATGGTCTACTCTCACAATTCAGAAAGTCTATCTGGTCTACCTTGATCAACCTTTTCTTTTGCCATTCCACTCTGAGAGTGGAGAACCATATGAGAACCTCAGGGAACTTTCACAACACATATCTGGTTATAACATCCTCCCAACTGAAACATCATTGGTAGACTCTCTTTACTCTTAGGTTATAGACAAAACTCCTTAACACAACCATAAAGCCCTGTAGGTTTACCCCTCACTTATCTCTGCTTTCATCCCACACAGTCCTTCCCCTCCAAGGTCTTCTTTAGTCTGTCGTACTGTCTATACTTTCTCTCACCCCAGAGCCTTTGCATAAGGAGTTCCCTCTGCCCAGAGCACCCTTTGCTCTTAGCTTCAGATCCCAGCTCCTGCTTTCTACAACTTTCCAAATTAGATCAAATCCCCTTATTAGAAGCTCCTATAACTCCAAGGATCTTTTCCTGAAAGCTGTTATCACAGCTGCCATTGATATTTATTTGTGAATATTTGATCACTACCTGTCTCCTTGTTTTGAAGGATGCCTCATACACTCTGTCTGCCTGGCTCGACATCTTCTCTCCTGTGATGTACATAGTAGGTCCTCAGAAGTACTTGTTGAATAAATACGTGGATGGAAAAATGGCCCTACTGCTTTCAGGATGAAGTTTGAGTGTCTTCCCTGGCATTTGAGCCTCTCCATCACCTCGAGGACTGAGCTCTCAGTCTATGTAAAAGGTCAGGGCAGACACCAAAGGGCACAAGTTGCCAAATGGAGAATAATAATTCAGCAGAAGCAGGGCATTGAAGGGATGACCAAGAGAATACAGGTCCCGCTGGGAGGGGGGAAAACTTGGGGAAACACTGTCTTTCCATAGAGCACAGAAAGGGTGCAGACCATTATCTCTTCCTGGCTATTAAGAAGCAGGTCGACCCAGCTGTCATCTGGTCAGCTCTCATCCCCACTTCTTTTAGAAATTCTCCTAAGGGGGTGCCTGGGTGGCTCAGTGGGTAAAGCATCTACCTTCAGCTCAGGTCACGATCCCGAGGTCCTGGGATCAAGTCCCACGTTGAGATCCCTGTTCAGCAGGGAGCCTGCTTCTCCCTCTCCCTCTGCCTGTCCCCTTGCTCATGCTCTCTCACTCTCTCTCTCTCTCTCAAATAAATAAATAAATAAAATATTTAAAAAAAGAAAGAAAGAAAAGAAATTCTCCTTGGGCCTCATATTCCTTTCCAGCTACCATCCCAGTCCTATGTTCCTTTTTCTCACCCCTCACATATGATCCATCAGCAAGTCCTGGTGACTCTACTTCAAACATGTGCCAAATCTGCCCACTGCTCACCATCCTGGATGCTTCTACCCTGGCGCAGTCACAACTGGCTTTTGCTTGGACTACTGCAGTTACCTCCTCCCTGATCTCCCTGTTTCCACCCTCACTCCCTGAAACCCATTCCCTAACAAGGAAGTTAGAGGGATCTTCAAACAACGTGAGTCAGTCCCATCATGGCAGTCTTCCCCACTGCAACTGGTCCAGCAACTTCTCATTGCACTTAGAATAAAACCCAACAACTCGGACCCCTGGGTGGCTCAGTAGGCTGGGCGTCTGCTTCTGGCTCAGGTCGTGATCCCAGGACCAGGTTGAGCCCTTCATCGGGCTCTTTGTTCAGCAGGGAGTCTGCTTTTCCTTCTCCCTCTGACCCTCCCCCCTGCTTGTGCACACACTCTCTCTCTCTCTCAGATAAATAAAATCTTTTTTTTAATTTATTTGTCAGAGAGAGAAAGAGACAGAGAGAGAGTGCACAAGCTGGAGGAGCAGGCAAAGGGAGAAGGGGAGACAGGCTCCTGCTGAGCAGGGAGTCTGATGCGGGACTCGAACCCAGGACCCTGGGATCATGACCTGAGCTGAAGGCAGATGCTTAACGACTGAGCTACCCAGGCATCCCAAATAAATAAAATCTTAAAAAAAAAAAAAGTTGCAGGGGCGCCTGGGTGGCTCAGTGGGTTAAAGCCTCTGCCTTCATCTCAGGTCATGATCCCAGGGTCCTGGGTTCGAGTCCCGCATCGGGCTCTCTGCTCAGCAGGGACCCTGCTTCTCCTTCTCTCTCTGCCTGCCTCTCTGCCTGCTTGTGATCTCTCTGTCTGTCAAAATAAATAAATAAAAATCTTAAAAAAAAAAAGTTGCTAAGAGAGTGGATCTTCAGTTGTCACCACATACACACAGACACACACAGGTAATTATTTGATAGAGATGTTACCTAACCCTACTGTGGTAATCATTTCACAATATATATGTGTATCAAATCATGCCATTGTATATCTTAAACTTACACAGTGTTAGATGACAGTTACATCTCAATAAAGACGGAAAAAATGTCACCTCCCCAGAGAGCCTCTCCAGATGTCCTGACAAAAAAAGGCTCCCGGTTACTTCCTTTCCCATCTCCTTGTTGTCTTTACAGGGCTTATCTATCTAAAATGAACTTGTTTATTTATTTGCTTCCATGTTTACTTTGTGTCCAGTATAAAATACACATTGCAAGACTGAAACAGATCCTTCACATTCACAGCTGTGTCTCAGCACCTACAGCAGCACCTGGGACTCTAGGCACTCAATCAGTTTGTCCAGTGAATGAATGAATGCATGAGTAAATGATGGGTGTCTATCACCGCTTCCTCACCCAGGCCCCCTTCCAAGAGAAGGCTCCTACCTGTAAATCCCTCCTGAGAAAGGGACCTCCATAGCGACATGTTCCCAGGTACCGGAGGTTGATTCCTGATACACACTGAAAGAGGTAAATTCTCCAGTCCAGGGAGATGGAATTGGAAAGTGAAGGTCAAGGCCATTAAAAGGTGTGGGGCCATGGTGCTGAAGGGGATCAAGGGCTGCTGGACTGAGGAGCACCCAGAGTGAAGGGGGATAGGGGAGTGGGGATTTGCTCCTGAATCCAAAGCAGCCCGGCGTCTAACACCATCCCTTGCCCTGGTTTAACTCTCGGCACAGTGCTATGACGGGACTGCGATTCCTCCCCGTTACCACTAAAATGCCAGCTCCATGAGAGCAAGCGCCCCATCTGTCTTTCTCCCTGGTGCATAGTAGGTGCGCAGTAAGTGTTTGCTATTGAATTAAAGTGAATATGGGAGTGATGACTTTCCGAGGTCCTGGAGCACCAGGTATTGGGTTTTGTGAGATTCCCTGCATTCCTCATCTACAGCTCCTCTTAAACCAGGCCATTTTAGGGGGCTTTCTAATCCAAACACATTCTCTGACACCCACCCAACCCGACCCAGATAGACCAGACCGTGATGCTTAGAGGCAAATGAGAACAAAGAGAGATGTCAGGGAAGAGCCAACCAACGGGAAAGGAAACCACGGCTTTCAAGGACTGACTCTCTCAAGCGAGAGCAGGAGAGAAACAGACGAAGCTGGAAGGCTGGAGGGATGCGGCGGTGGGTTCCGGGACGGGCCAGGCTGGGGGATGAGAGAAAAGGCCGGAAAACCGGACACGAGGACAGGGATCTCTTTGCATTTCAAGGAGAATATTCATAATGGTGATAATGATTCTACTCAATGATAATTATGGTCCCTAACATTCACTGGGCTCTTCCTGGTGCCAGGCACTCCAAGCCATTTGCCAGCACTGGCCACCACAATTAGCTCTGATGGGAGGAGGGCATCAACAGGGGGGAATCTCAACCAGACAGTCTGGTCGGTGAGGCTGGGCTCAGGAGACTATATTCCTGGATGGCGTCGCTGGGCCACCCAGGTGCTCATGTGACCCTGGATTTCCCCTCCCTGTTCTTCTGAAAAGGACCCAGGGGTTCCAAGGCCATTCCTATTGGCTTTGAGATCTTACTCTGCCAGGAGTCCAAGGAACTGAAGGGAGAGGGGGAGCTTGGTCACTCACTTCCCAAAATAGTAGCACGTGGAGGGGGCGCCTGGGTGGCTCAGTGGGTTAAAGCCTCTGCCTTCAGCTCAGGTCATGATCTCAGGGTCCTGGGATCAAGCCTCACATTGGGCTCTCCGCTCAGCAGGGCTTCCTCCTCTCCCTCTGCCTGCCTCTCTGCCTACTTGTGATCTCTCTGTCAAATAAATAAATAAAATTAAATTTTAAAAAATAGCTTGTAGATACTGGGGTACACAGTTCTGTGACTATGTGGACACCCGTGTTTATCTCTAGATACCTGTGAGCATCTGTGTTCTGGACACATGGAACATCCAGGCTCATCTGTGACTAGCCATGTCTATAGGTGCACATTCGTATAAATCCAGGCAAAGGCTGGTGTGCATCAGTGGACAAGCGCAAGTATGTGTGTGTCTCGCATTGTCGCCCATGGCCACGATCATTCCCTTCACTCCGAAACGGTCCTCAGCGTTCTATTCCCACATGCTCTGTGCACAATTCATGAGCCCCCAAGTCAATCTGCATAATCGGTCTTCACATGTGCACAGCAGATACGTTTGTGTCTCTGCCTTCTTTCTCCCTGAGCATCCGCGTCCACACGCGACTCTAAATCCACACACGTAAGTGCATATTGCCCATTCCCACAACCAGCTCCGCCTCCACGTGTAATCACATACCCATGGCCTTCTGCGTGACCCCACATGCATGTCACAGAAGCCACAAACATGTCACAGATCTGCGTCTATCCAAGAACACCAGGTGAAATAGGTGAATTCACTGGAATTAAAATTTTCAAAAAGAATAGCCATGCTCTTGCATGTATAATTCTCGATGTCTGTCCGAGTCTACCTGCACCCACGAACATTCCTGCCCATCTCTCAGTAGGAACTGACATCTGTGTACATTCTGTCAGAGGCACTCCTAGGTCTCCCTGACTAACTCATTAGCATTGCAGTCAGTCCTGAAATATTCCTGCAGAATTTATGCTTTACTAATAAGGCTGATGTCCTGCTGAGGTCACATGGCCCTTGCAAGGGCTAATGGAGCCAGCCTCAGCCAGCAGGACTGGGGAATCCTAGCCTCCTGGAAGAGCCAGAGAATGCACTCACCGTAATGAGCTAACTCCTCTTCCTTCTCACTATACCAAGCGCCCCAGCCACTGTCGGTTGAGATATGTTTATGGCCCCAACACTACCACGGCATTGCACAAAGGGCTGCATCTCCATATCTGTCAATGTACAGAAGGCTGCATCGCTCATTAGGGCACTCCACTGAGGGCTGCCTCAACAGACTGGTCATTGTACTGTGGGCTGCATTACCTTGTCGGGCATTACACTGAGGGCTGCATCATCAAAACTGTCTTTATTTTTTTTTTTTTTAAGATTTTATTTATTTGTTTGACAGAGAGAGAGATCACAAGTAGGCAGAGAGGCAGGCAGAGAGAGATGGGGGAAGCAGGCTCCCTGCTGAGCAGAGAGCCCAATGGGGGGTTCGATCCCAGGACCCCGAGATCATGATCTGAGCTGAAGGCAGAGGCTTTAACCTACTGAGCCACCCAGGTGCTCCCAAACCTGTCTTTATATGTGAAGATGGGCTCATCCTTTCGGTTGGAACCCTGAGGGCCCCAATCCCAGGCTGATGAGCATTATACTGAGGAGCTTTGTAGCCAGAAAATAAAATTTGAGAAGCAACATTTTTCCTTTGCATTGATAACTCCTCTGAGTGAGGCTGAGAAGTAACCCTAAGGGAACTGGTAGGACCACAGCAATGGGGGAACTGGGGACCCTGAAGTGATGCCCTGGGGAAGGGAAGCTGCAGAGGGCAGAGGAGCATGCGGTACATCAAGGGCTGGAATTCAACCCTCCTGATCCAGCGACGCCAGAGGGGCCGGGGAAATTCAGAGTGCGTAGCTGCAGGGCTGCCCGACTAGTTCCTCCTGGAAGTTATAGATACTGTCATGCCTCCGCCACTCCTGCCGGGGAGGTCTGCAAGATGTACTCTGCCCTGCCCTCGAGGGGAGGCCTCTGTGGCCCCTAGACCTCCCCTGCCAGTGCAGAGCTCCACGGCACGGCATGTGAGCCATGCATGACATATGACAGGCCCCGTCGTGAGCCACATCGTCTGTTCGGCTCCACGTGTCCTGTGGCACCCCGACACACTCAGGCGTGCTATGCTCAGAGGTTCCCACGCAAGAGACGCGCTCTGCCCTGCTCCAACACATCCTGTGGGCTCGGGCATGCCGGGGCCCCATCACATTCTCCTACAAAGGGGCAGGCCTGCCACGTTCAAACACGCTGGGACACATCCCGGCATGCGGGGCAGTCTCCAACAGACACGCAAGTGCCCCAGCAGGCTCTGGGGGCTAGCAGGTCTCCAGCCTCTGCCCCTGAGGCCGCACGCCTGTGGCCACCTTGCCTTTCCAGATGGATGGATGGGGCAGTGGGGAGAAGGCTGTTATAAATTAAACATTGAGACACCGCCTGAGCGCCAGACTACTGCCGTCTATTCATTGGCTGGTCCTCTCCCAGGAGGCTGCAGGACCACGGGGTGGGGGAGAGGGCAGGGGAAGTGGCTCATTTAATTAATTAGTCCTAATTGAGATATCTTTGTAAATATCCCTTTATTGAAGGACACGATCCCATCGTTTCCTGGGAATTTGCTGTCTCCGTCTCCGGCCCCTGAGTATCTCAGAAACGGCAAGAAAAGAAAGAGCAATCCAAAGAGCCGCGTGAACCCTAGCCGTGCTCCTGACAATGACAGCAGCACCGAGGGGCAGTCGGGGAGGCTCAGAGAGACACAGAGGTCCAGGCGGAGTGGCAGGCAGAGAGACAGAGAGATACGGGCAGAGAGAGACGTGGAAACTGCAACACAGGGCAGGAGACAAGCCAACAGGCAACAGGGGGTCACGCGACACCAGCAGAGTCGGGATGCAGGCCCCGAAATGCGGGAAGAGGGAGAGGCGGCCGGAGACAGGAGGAGACACTTCACGACAGGGAGACCAGAGGTGGGGACAGATGGACCGCGGCTGGGCAGACAGACCTCCCCCTGCCTTTGCCTGCCTCACCTGGTCTCCCCATCTCTTGGGCAAACTAGCCACTGCAGCAGCAGCAACAATCGAGCCTGATTCCTCTTTGGCCCTGGCTACTCTCCCCTTCTCTCTCCCTCCCCCAATCACCCCTGCAATCATCTCCCTTGTTCAAAATGAGCTGCTGCAGCTGCAGCCTGGACAGCTGTTTCATCTTGGAGCCAGCACTGGGGCCTGATGGCTGGGTCCTAGAGGGAGGCCTTCCTAGGTGGCAGCAGGGGAGGAGGAATGGGGGGCGGAAGAAAGGGGCCCACCTGGTGCTCAGGCACCCACCCACACCTCCCATGACAGCCCGGCTCTAATCCCTGGCACCCCTGGGGGTCCAGACACCCCAGGCCCCCTCTAGGGCCTTCAAGGGCTCACACTGGTCTGGCTCATCCCGTCCCATTCACTGAATCCTGCCAACACCCACCCTGGGTTCTGACTGTCCCGTCTCAGGAGCCCTCTCGGGCCTCTGAGAGTGCTGGTCTCTCCCCCACCCCCTGTCAGAGTCCTGGGCTGTGGTACAGCAACTATGGTAACCTAGAAACAGGATCCCAGAGAGAGGCAGACAGACAGACATAGACCTAGAGATAAGGATGAAACCGATATAGAGACAGAGACACCAAAATCAGAGACAGAAGAGACACACGGAGGCAAAGACAGAGTCACACAGAGAGGACCTAGGGACAGACAGAAACAGAGAGAGAAGACATAGAGTATGACAGAGAGGCAAACACTGAGACACAGGCAGACAGAGATAATCATCAATATTCACTCAACAAACACACTGAGTGTCAACCATGTGTCGTAAATACACAGTTAAGACAGACAGAGGGGAATATAGTTGAGACAAAAATATGAGGAAAAGATGGACAGAAACAAGAGACTCAAAAGAAAGAGTTTAAAAACAGCGAAGCATCGAGAGTGAGACAAGATTGGGAACCAGCCTGCCCCCGTAGGTCTACCCGTGGCAGCCTCTTCCCTCCCACACACAGACAGACCCAAGCCCACATCAAACTCTCTCAAAGCACCTGGGCCGCCCCCAGATGGCTGCTTTTCTTCCCCCTTTAGCTTTGTGGCTGCTCCCCACTGGTGCTTCACAAAGAGGCGTCAGCCATCCAGAGTCAGAGGGGAGAAGGATGCTGGGGGCATGAAAGACACCAAGTAGAAACCAGACCTTTCCCTCTAGAAGAGAAAGAAGACAGTTTTAGCCACGCTCAAGTGGCCCCTAGACCACCTCCCCTTCATGGCTGTCCCTGGTGCTGACGGTAGAGACAAAGGCTGCACCTCAAGCCATTTCTTACGTTGGCATCAAACTCGGGGTGGACCAACTCTGTCTCTGCCCAACTCTTACTCAACCTTCATGTCTCAGGGCAAATGTCACCTCTTCAGGGAAGCCTTCCCTGACCACCCCTTCCCAATCACGGCTACATATCTCCTCCTTCACGACCTCTACCAAACTGCAATTACATAGCCATTTGCACAATTCCACGTTCACTATGTCTCCCTGTGAATCTTTAAGAGGGAAAAGACAGTCTCCTTTGTTCACTGCTCTATTTCCAGTCCCCAGCACAGGACTTGGCATATGGAGGGACTCAGTGATTGCGGGGTGGGAATGACTCTGCTCTCTGATGACAAGACTACTCCATGCCTTGATGTGGGAAGTTGGCAAAGTGCACATCGTCAGACATCCGTTCAAACAGAGAAGGATTGAAAAACAAGGGCACATGAAAAGAAGCTTTAAGAAACAGATATTTCTGGGATGCCTGGGTGGCTAAATTGGTTAAGTGTCCAACTCTTGATTTTGGCTCACGTTATGATCTCAGAGTTGGGAGATCGAGCCCCATGTTGAGCCCCATATCAGGCTCTGCATTCAATGGGGAGTCTGCCCAAGATTCTCTCTCTATCTCCCTCTGCCCTTTTCCTGCTTTCTCTCTCTCTCTCTCAAAAGGAGAAAGAGAGAGAGAGAGAGAGAGAGAGAGAGAGAGAGAGAGAGAGAAAGGAAGGCACTTCTGATCCATAGGAAAATATTCAGGAATCACATAAATACTCTTCAAAGTTCAGAGGTGCCATCAGGAGGAAGAAGGGGCATAGTCTCATGGGGGCAGAAAAAACTGAGACCACTAAGGACATACCTACTTCCCTAAAGGAGAAGATCCCATAATAAACAAAAGGGACAAAGTGCTTGCATGGCACTTCTATTCTGTTGGTGGCAAATAATTACCAAGATGATTTCAGATAATTACGAGTGCTGGGCAGAAAATAGAACAGGTCCAAATAACAGTGTGGGGACATTCTGGCTGGGGTGGTCAAAGGAGGTCTCTCTGAGGAGGTGACATTTGAGTTGGGACCTGGGTGGTGAGAAGGAGCAGGCTAGAGGAGATTCCCAGAGGATGGCACAGCAAATGCAAAGTTTCACAGGCGGCAGGAACAAGAAGAGGGATGGGAGAGTGGTCCAAGGCCTGAGACTGTCTTGTGATAATAACGGCAATAGTAATTAAAATTGCTAACCTTTATAGGCACCTTCCACGTGTCAGGTACACTGCTAAGCACAGGGTTATATGGAACATTCCACCATTATCCCCATTTCGTGGATAAAGAAACTGAGGCTTAATAAGTTAGACCAGGGTCAGCAGTTTAGCTTTGGTTCAAGTGAGGGAGGCAAAAGTTCAAAGGAGGCAAATTTCACACTCACAACCTAGAAGGATTTTCTAACGACTAGAGATCTCTTTAAAAATGCAACAGGCACGGGCGTCTGGGTGGCACAGTCGGTTGAGGGCTGACTCTTGGTTTTAGCTCAGGTTGTGATCTTAGGGACGTGAGATCGAGCCCTGCGACAGGATACACGCTCCATGCAGAGTCTGCTTGACATTCTCTCTCCCTCTCCCTCTGCCCCTCTTACTCATGCTCACTCTCTTTCTCTAAAATAAGGAAATAGATCTTTTAAAAAAAAAATGCAATAAGCAACTTCGTATTCCTTTTCTGCTCCAAACCCCTCCAAATCTTCCATCCTTTGACGCTCAGAATGATGTGCAGGCACCTCCAGCCAAATCCCTTCGTGACATGGACCCTTTGGGCTACTCAGCCCATTTCCACACTCCTCCCAGCATGGAACACAGATCTCCAGGAACTCTGAACTACTTGGTCTCTCTGTGCTCACCAGGATGCCCCTTGCCTCTGAGCCTCTGTTCATTCTGTTCCTTCTTGCTCTGTCTTCGCCTGGCCAATTCCTTCTCAACTGTAAGACTCCGTGTGAGTACCATCACCTCCAGGAAACCTTGGCCGTACCCTGGCTGGTTTCATCGTCCTCCTCTGCACCCCTATTACACTCCAGAAATATCCTTATTACCACGCATACCATGTCATGTCACTGCTGACAAGGCTGCAATCTGATTGAAGTCAGGGATGTTATTCACCTCTATGTCCCAAAGTCCAGGACCTTTCCCAATACAAAGTAGGTGCTCAATAAATGTTTCCTCACACTCTGAAGTGTTTGAGCAGAAGCTGGAAATCCACAATCTAGGAGCAGGTAAATATGGTAGGAGGGAGTCAAATCCACAATATGCCTACTTTTCTCCACTCCCTGGGCCCCTCATCACTCACCTGGACCAGTGCAGTGGCCTTCTCCCTGGTCTTCTAGCTCCCCTTCATCCCCCACAGTCCGCCCTCCTCATAGGGGCCAGAGGGAAACTGAACACCTGAGCCAAGTCTTGTCCTTCTTCTGCTCAGAACCCTCCCTGGAATTCCACTGAACAAGTATTTATTGAACACCTACTATTGCTAGGCCCTGTGCAAGGCACTAGGGCTACAACAGGATTTTTTTTTTTTTTAAATCCCTGCCTTCGTGGAGTTGACATGGTGGGGGTGAACTAGATAACAAGATAAATAAGTAGACTATGCAGAGTATATGAGAAGGTTAAAAGGGTAAGGAGGAATGGAAAGTATGAGCAGCTACAAGTTAAAATTAAAATCCCTACAAGGTTCCCCCATCCTTGAACATCACACAGCTCCCCCCACCTCCCTGCCCTCACCTCCAACTGCTTTCCCCCCTTCGCTCACTCTGCTTCAGCCACTAGTTTCCTCAGTTTCTCCAAAATTTCAGGCATATTCCTACCTCAGGGCCTTTGCACTTGCTCTTCCCTCTGTTTGTAACTCTCTTCCTTTAGATATGAGCCCTCTCTCGCTTCCTTCAGGTCTCTGCTCAAATGTCACCTGCTCAGAGGGGCCCCTCAATCTAAAATAATCCCCCCATCACTCTCCACTGCCCTTATACTGCTCTCAGACTTCTTCATAGTACATGCATCACCATCTAAAACATTATGGATGTATCTATATAGTTATTTATTTCTCCCTATCCCTGCTCTAGAATGTCAGTTCCCCAAAGACAAGAATATCTGCCCATTTTGTTCGCTGTTATGTCCCTGGCATCTAGAATAGTGACTTGCATAAAGCATATGCTCAGTAAGTGTTTGCTGAGTAAATGAGTGAGTGAACAAGCGGAGATATGCTCTAAGAGAGTTGTTGTTACTTAGGATAAGAGGGGGAGGGATCAGCAGAGTGGGCTGCTGTTCAGGGCTGTTTACAGATACTTGACTACTCTCTGTTCAGGTCAAGGTAGGACCACACTTCAGGCCCTCTTCCAGGTTAGGCATGCCATGTGACTTGTGTGGACCAATGAAATGTGACCAAAGTAACATTCCAGAGTAGAGCTTTAGGAACTCGTGGAGGATTTGCTGTGCCTTTCCTTTTTCTGCTTCAATGATCATGTCACCACACAGCCTCCGTCCTCCTGGGTCCCTGAATGACTACCACGGATGAAGTTCTCCAGCCACCAACGGATATATAGTGCAAGGGAGAAACGAACCTGTGTTGTGTTAAACCACAAAGTACCTTGTGTACCTTGACCTCTCTTGACTGATATGGAGTCTCTGGTGCCTTCCACCACCACCACCATCCCACCCCACCCCACCCCCAGCCCAGGAAACTGTCAAGACAAGACAGGGAATCTGAGCTTTGGTTCTTTGCAGAAAGTCCTCAAAGAGCCCTTTTGTACATAGCTGCTTAGACCCCTTCCCTCCCCATTCCTCCCATGAGGAAAAGGGTCCTCCCAAACAGAATACCTCTTATTCATCTCCCCTTCCTTTTTCCAGCCCTTAAGGAAGGGTGAGTGGATGGGCAAGGGCATAACATACAAGGTGCAGGTAATTCTCCTCGGTCGCTGTAATGACGGCAGCCACTGGCAAGGGGCTGACAGCTTTGGTTCTGGATTTATGACACCCAGGTGAGGAGCCATTCCGACAAAGGCTCCCATCGCACAGGGATGGTTTATGGCTGAGAGCTGGCCAAAGGTAGTAGCGGTGGAAGCTTCTTCCCCATTCCTTTCCAGAGATGGCCTGTAACAGCACTTTTAGAGTCTCTTAGAATGCTAAGCTGCTTCTCTAGATCAAATCAGGGATGGAAATCCTGAGACAAGAATGTCCAGAGGGTCCGGACTCACCTCCACCTCAGCAGTGAGGCCCTTTATTAAGTCAAACACTAACATCCAATCTTCTGCCTTATGACTGGGAATTCTTGCTACATGGGTCCCTAAACCCCTCCATTAACCCATATAGGTGCACTACACGTTCTACAACTCCTTCTTATTGAGCACCTCAGATGTGTCTGGTAACCTCCATTTGTTCTCCCCAACCCTTGGAAGGTGGATTCTTTTTTTTTTTTTTTTAAGATTTTATTCATTTATTTGACAGAGAGAACGATCACAAGTAGGTAGAGAGGCAGGCAGAGAGAGAGGGAGAAGCAGGCTCCCTGCTGAGCAGAGAGGCTCAGGTCCTGGCTCGATCCCAGGACCCTGAGATCATGACCTGAGCTGAAGGCAGAGGCTCTAACCCACTGAGCCACCAAGGTCCCCCAAGATTCTTTTTTTTTTTTTTTTTTAAGTAATTTCTACGCCCAACATGGGGCTTGAACTCACAACCCCATGATCAAGAGTCACATGCTCCACTGACTGAGCCAGCCAGGAGCCCCAGGAGGGCAGATTCTTGATTTAGACACTTGACAAATATAAATATAAAAACACAAAAAAAATATAAAAACACATAGTGCCTACTATGTGTTTGGATATCATGACAAACAAAGCAATTCCTCCTTACTGAGCACCTACTATGCTCTCAGCCATTTGCTTCCGTTTGAAGATGGAATCCGTGAATCTTTATGAAGATCTGATTGTTGGTTCAGTCACTTGACAAATATTTATTGTAGGCTTCCGATGTATCAGGGCTCAGGTTTTAAAAATGAGCAAAACACAGGTGTCCTCTGTGGTTCCGCATGGATCCCATAGTCTAATGGGGACTCTAAATTCTCCTTGGCTAATGAAGATAATGAAGCTTAGAGAGATTAAATAATTTCCCCAAGGGCATACTGCTAGTAAAGTGCAGGGCCAGAATTCAAACCCAGATATGTATGACTTAGAGTCCTATCACTAACTGAGCATCTACTATGTCAGGCACTGAGCTGGAGGTTTTAAGCATAAACATGTTTGACATAGAGGAGGCAATCAATAGTTTTGCTGCATAAACAAAATAGAAGGGAAGATGGATACACAGAGGATAGAGGAAGAGATGGCTGGATGATGGATGGATAGAGGGATGACTGGATACATGGATGGAGAGATGGGTGGATGGAGGGATGGATGCATGGAAGGAGAGATGGAGAGACAGATGATGGATAACGGCTGGCTGAAGAGACAGGTGGATGGGGAGATGTACAGGTGGATAAAGTGATGGACAGATGGGTAGATGATGAATGGATGGATAGGTGGGTGGGTGGGGAGCTGGGCTATAGATCTCCGTTACCCACAAGAGTTCTGTGAGGTAGGAATTATCTTCCCATTTTATATATGAAGAAACCACAGCTCAGAGTAGTGAACTCACTGGCATCCAGAGTCACAACAAGTCATAGAGCAAGATGGTGGAGAGTGGATTCCAACCTTCGTCGACCGGATTCCCAAAACCCTTTCTAGAACACTCTCTTGTGACAGCTCCCCTTGAGGTCCTATCCTAAGTCTCCCGACATCTCACTCCAGAGAGTCCTTGTGCTCTCTGTGAGACTGAGGGACGGGGTGGGGATCAGGGATGGTAGTAATACCTTCGGAAGGTAATTTCATGGAAGCAGTAGACTGTGGTCCTATTAGCTATAGGTGGGTCAGAATGAAGACCAGTTCTATCTGAGTACACATACATGTACACACAGAAAACACATGGTACACACAGGAATCCATTCACATGCATAAGAGGTAGGCACACACACCATTCATAGATACACACCTATGCACACACTTCTAAAGACACACATCTACACTTACGTGCGCACACACACGTACATACTGGCCCAGACAAAACCATAACTCAGAGACATACTCTTCCACATTTACGTACACTTTCCCCACACACCATATGTTATACATATCACATGCACACATTTACACAGATTCACACTCTGTGAGGGTGAGGGAGGAGAAAGTGGCTTCTGATTTCAATGAGGCACCCTCTCTCTTCCCCCAGAAGGCAAGAGCAAGAAGGCGGTCACAAATTCCTCCGTGCACACGCAATCCCGTAACACATGTAAACCCACAGTCAGGGACATAAAACTGCAAACACACACTTAGACACATCCACACCCAGACACACTCAGGGACACACGACAGGGGACACACTCATTCTGGGACACACCTTCACACACACAAAGACAAAACCTGGCCCCTCATGTTGGCAAAGCTCATAAACTTTCTCCCTCAATTCACGCCCAACCCCATTCACACACCAAAACTCATGCCTAGATAAACACACCAGGATATACTCGAATCATATCATGCGATGTGACAGACACGCAGAAAGACATTGTTTCGCACATTAGCTTCAAGTCTGAGAATTTGGACTGAAAGCCCTCACCGATGCCAAGCCCCCAGGGATGGGACAAAGCCTGGGCACAGTGTCTGGCACCACCCACTCCCACCCCCCTTGCCTTCAACCCTTGGGAGCAAAGACTTCTTTTCCTTTCAGCAAGGAGAAAGAAAGAAGTGGTGGGGTGGCCCCTGGGGGCTGAACCGGGGAGCTGGTGAAGTTAGGGAAATACTGGGCAGGAGAGGGAGCTCCATGCCTCCTAGTTCCACATATTGGGAGGAGTCCCGCAAACAGACTGAAGAGGGGAAAAGATGGGAGGGGAAGGCCATATCTGGAGGCCACCCAGGGAAGTTTGCAGCGGAGGGTGCCTTCTCCTCTCTCCCCAGGACACCAGGAACACGGTTATTGATCACGACTGAATCTCCCTGCCCCTTCCCCAAAAAAGGGTCTGTGGCAAGGGAAGCTGGAGGGTGGAGGTGATGGAGGAGGATAGGTTGGGATGAGGGAAGGGGCAATCCTGTGCTTCTGGGGGCCGTGCCAGCCCTTGCTCCGACCCCAATCTTGACAGCCATCTGCCTCCTAGAAAGAGCGAGTTCTGGGAATAAATATTGGGCACATGGTGAAGCAGGTAACCAGGAAGGAGATGCTAGGGTGGGGGTGGGGGGTGCAGGGGAGAGAAAAAGACAGACAAAAGGAGATACAAAGTCAGAGACAGTGCAACAGAGACAGAGACAAAGACAGGGAGAGACAGAGCGAAGCAAACCAGAAGGGAAAGAATAGAGACGGAGAGAAAAAGACAGAGAGGGAGACGGGACGACTCGGAAATAGGCAGTAATCCTGAAGGTGGAGACGCTCGGAGACCCGGTGGTTCCCCATTCAGAGGCAAGGTCCCTCCCAGCCCCCCGAATCTGCCCTCCCGCTCCGCCCCACTCGGCCGGACCCGGCTCAGTTGCGCAGCTCTTGCCGCCCGTGCGGGGAGCGGAGCGAGCCTAGTACATTGTTGCCACTCGGACACTGCTCGCTAATAATGAGAAGCAGTAATAATAATAACAAGAAAAAACGGCGCGGGGGGGGGGCTGCTCCGGGTCCCGGGGTTCCTCCACGTCCAGCCCCCAGCCCCGGGAGGGCGCCCCCCCGGCCGGGCGCTCAGGGAAGCTGGGGGGCGGGGGCCCCCGGGGGCTGCGGCGGCGGCGCGGGCACCACGCCCCCCCGGGAGTGCCCCCCGCGCGGCGGCCACTCACGATTTTCTCGGAGGCGCCCGCACGGGACACGGTGCCGTTGAGCCCCACGAGCGAGGGCAGCGTCTGCGACATCCAGTTGGTGACCATGGCCATGGTGCTCAGCACGGCCCCGATCTTGAGCAGTGGCACCGACATCGCGCCCCCGCCTCATGCCCCGCGGGCGCCCGCCGCGCGTCCCTTCTCCGGCCCGCTGCCTGGCGCTCCGTCCCTCGCCACCCAGCCGCCCCGGGGGCGCGAGCGCGAGC
>CM053603.1:4866482-4900418 GCA_028646535.1 Procyon lotor
CCCCCCCCCGCCCCCCCACCGGACTCCCGGGCCACCCTCCGAGCACAGTCCCTTTCGGAGTCCTAGGCTCTCGACCATCCCCCCCAACAACCCCGGGCTCAGTGGGCGGCCGCCCCATGCAGACCACCCAAAGCTGGCAGAGGGCCGGAGTCACAAGCCCCCACCCTCCTACGGTTAGGACACCGACCCAGGCTCTCTGGAACCCAGGAGCGCAGGCTTCGGGGGCAGTGGGGGCGAGACCCGTGCACGCCCCTGAACCGGGCAGCACAGGGTCTCCTTTCCCTAGGGGAAGGGGCTTCCCCGGTACCACTCTGGGGACCCCTCGGTGGATCTGGGACCCGGGAAGCCCAGAGTGGCGGGTCTAGAGCCAGTAGACGCGACTGCTTGGATGACGGTGCGGCATTGGGGCGCGGGGGGGTGGTGGTGTTCACCTGGGCAGCCCAGAGGATTTCCCACTACACCGAGGGGCGCATGGTAACCCGGGGCAGCTGAGACGGAGAAGCCAGGCTTTTGCAGGCTAGTCCCAGGCGGGTCTCCCCACTCACAACTCGAACTTGGGGTGGGGCGGGGAACTGACACTTGGGACCTTCCTCCAGGCCCCAGTGCTGGGGGTCCGCCCCTTCCACGGAGGGGGAGTGCAGAGCTGCCCTCCACCCACCCACCCACGCACCAGCCGGCGGCGGGGGCGGCGAGGCAGCCGGGAGGAGCGCCCGGCGGGTTTTAATTTCCTCTGTTTTCCCTGCACTCACGCCCCCTCCCGGCGTCCCCGCATCACCTCGCGCCGCCGCCCCGGCCGCCGCCGTCGCCCGCAGCCCGCGGCCGCCGCCGTCTGGAGGCGGCGATGACTCAGGCCTTTCCCGACCGTGGCCGCGAGCCGAGGGCTCGCGGAGGGAGAAGCACTGAACGCGGCCGGAGGGGTCTTGAACTGCCCTTTTTTCTGAGCTTAACAGTGAGGCAGGTGCTAACCCCTGGTGACACCCAGCAAAGACCTCTCCGCCTCAGTTTCTTCATCTGCAATGTGGGTGGTTGTGAGGACCCATGTACCTAATATGTGTAAAGAGCTCAGCTGTCCTGAGAATCAAGTTAAAGATTTACTGAACATCTACTATGTGCAAGGAACTGCGGACAACAGATAAAAATGTCTTTGTGGAGCTGAATATTGTATGGAGTAAGGTAGACAAGAGGTAGGAGGGGGAGGAGGGAGAAAAAGTAAAATACATAGGCTATGGGGAGGAAGGGGCATCCAGACTAAACAGGAGAGTAAACTTTAGTCAGGATGGTTAGAGAGTGATAATTTGGGCAGAGGCCTGAAGAAAGTAAGGGAAGGAGCCATTTGGATATCTGAGGGAAGAGTTACAAAGAGAACAGCAAGTGCAAAGGCCCTGAGGTAGGAAGATAACTGCAAGGAACAGGCCAGTGTGGTTGGAGCAGCTTTCCCCTAGCTGGGAAAGCAGCACACGCACCTGTGTGTGCAGGCACGTGCCTGTCTAGCTGTCTGGGGGAGTGGGTTATATGCTTGTAAAGTACTTCACAGGGTGTCTGGGTGACACTAAGCATTTTATAAATAGTAGCCACCATTGTTATTATTTGCGACTGATGATAAGCTTTAAAAAAATGAGATGTGTCCTTGCCTCCTTGTACTACAGCTTGCATTTACAAATGCTGAACACTTAGGAAATGTGCTGGCTGAAAACCAGCCACAGCCTCCCAGGAAAAGTACAGCAACATCCCTATTTGCAGGTGAGGAAACTGGGCTTGGAGAGGAGAGGGGACCAACTCAAGGTGACCCAGCAGGTAAATAGGGGCTCGGGATTTTAACCCAGGTCCGTCTGGTTTCAGACTCCAAAACCACTGGGCTCCAAGGTCTCCCAGCCTAGAGAATTTGGAACCCACTGATACTCTCTCACCATCGGTGCTGTGGGAAATGCCCTAGGTCCTTCAGTCAAGCTCCTCCGAGGAGTGGTCTATACTCACATCTGCATTTGCTGTCTCTACTGCCTCACCTCCTGCCTCCTGACTGCTCCGAAATTCCTCTAACCAAAGGCAGCAGTGACCCTCCAATCTGCCCATCCCACAGCCTCACATGAGCCCTCATAAAGTTACGCCGCAGGTCAGTCTTCATGGGTCATTCCCTCTTTCTTGAAAGTAATTTCTCTTTTGACTTCACGGACACCTTATCATTTCCTAGCTCCACTCTCCCCTCTCTGCCTGCTTCATCACTGTCTCCTGCCTTCTCCCTAAATGTCTTTTGTCTCTCAGGGTTTTGTCCTGAGTCTGCACTCCTCTCGTTCTGTATACTGTGCCTGGACCATCACACCCACTTCCAAAGTTTTAGTTCTGTCTGGCGCACTCCCACCTCAGGACCTTTGTACTTGCTGTGCATTGCTGTCCACTCTACCTAGAACACTATTTTTTTTTAAGGATTTATTAATTCATTTGAGAGAGAGAGAGCACACATGCGAGTGGGGGGAGCGGCAGAGGGAGAGAGAGAGAGATCCTCAAGCCGACTCCCCACTGAACTCAGAGCCTGACACAGGGCTGTAGCTGAGCACCCTGAGATCATGACCTGAGCTGAAATCAAGAGCCAGATGCTTAACTGACTGAGCCCCCCAGGTGCCCCCCAGAACTGTTACCACAGATACACATGTAGCTGTTCCTCTACTTTATTCATATCTCTGTTTTATCATTGTGGAGGTCAGAGGCATGCCCTACCTTTCTCCAGAAAACTACGTTTCCCAGGGTCCCTTACACACTGGCTTCCTGTTAGGCTAATCCAATGGGAGGCTATCCAAGGAGACTAGGGGGTGGGAAGGAAGAGAGAAGCCAGGGTATTGCTCCCGGCTCGTTCTGCTTGGGGTTGTGGTGTGTTCCAATGGTAGCTACATGGTCCCCCATGGTCCCAGCTCCCACACAAGAGCCCCCTCCTCCTCACAACACCCATTTGTCAGGTCCCTCAAGGACACTTCCAGCCGCCGTGATGTCACGGCTCTGGCCCGGAGGGGGGCGCCCAGACTGCAGACCCGTACTGTGGTCTATTGCTGGACTCTCTGATCATCCCATTAGTTGGGCTTCTCAACTCTTCCATCTTACACTTAACCAATTAATACAGGTTACACTTTAACCTGTATTAAATTCCGTCTCTGAAACACCTATAGTGGTTTTAGCTATAGAGTTGTTAGCCCAACTGAACTCTGATATGGCCATCATGTCTGAAGGACCTTCCCTGGCCACTTCATTGATGAAAACAGCCCCCACCACTCTCTGTCCCTTACTCTGCTTTATTTTCTCACACAGCATTTGTCCCCATGTGACAGGATTTTTATTTGTTTATGGTCTGTCTCCTCCACCAGACTTTCAGTTTCACAAGGGTACCTACATAGCTGTATTTTTCACAACTGAAACCCCAGGGCTTAGAGTAGTGCTTGGCGCATAGTAGATGCTCAAAAAAAAAAAAAAAATGTTGATTGATCAACTAAATGGATCTATAGCTGAGGCTCCCAAAGGTATATCTACAGCTCAGATCTCCAGCTGGAGTTCAGACCCCTATGCCCATCTGCTTCTTGGACATTCTCACTTGGGCTTCATAGGACCATAGCACATGATGCCCACCAGAACAACCTAGTCAGAAAGACTGCTGCTGACGATGTAGAGAAATGGGAACCTGTTGGTAGGGAGAATGTAAAATGTTCCAACCACTTTGAGAAACAGTCTAGCCCTTTCCTAAAAAGTTAAACAGGGGCGCCTGGGTGGCTCAGTCGGTTGAGCATTAGACTCTTGGTTTTGGCTCAAGTCATGGTCTCAGGGTCATGAGCTCAATGTGGAGTTGCTTGAGATTTTTTTCCCTCTTTCCCTCTTCCTCCTCCCCTCCCTCCCCAGCCCCTGCTCTCACTCTCTCTAAGATAAATAAATAAATAAATAATCTTTAAAAAAATAAAAAAAAGTTAAACAGAAACTTACCACAACACCCAACAATTCTATCTACCTGAGATAAATAAGTTCATTCCAAGACTTGTATGTGAATATTCATGCCAACATTTTTCATCAGGAACGAAACCATCCCAATGCCTGTCAACTAGAAAATGGATAAACAAATTGTGGTACGTCATACAAGGGAATGTTATTCAGCAATAAAAAGGAACAAACTACAAATATATGCTACAACATGGATGAACCTTGAGAATATTTCACTAAGTGAAGGAAACCAGATATAAAAGGCCACCATTTGGGGGCACCTGGGTGGCTCAGTCAGTTAAGGATCTGTCTTCAGCTCAGGTCATGATCCCGGGGTCCTGGGTTCGAGCCCCACATTGGTCTCCCTTATCAGGGGGAAGTCTGCTTCTCCCTTTCCCTCACCCTCTGCCCCTTCTCCGGCTCCTGCCCCCCTCCTCAAATAAATAAAACCTTAAAAAAAAAAAAAAAAGGCTGGGGCACCTAGGTGGCTCAGGGGGTTAAAGTCCAGAAAAGGCAAACCAATAGAAACAGAAATTAGCTTAGTGATTGCCTAGAGCTGAGAGTGGGTGCGAGGATGGACTGCAAATGGGTATGAGGGATCTTCTGGGGGTGATGGAAATGTCCTGAAACTGCACTGGGGTGGTGTTTGCACAACTCCGCACATTTACTAAAAAGTCACTGAACTGCACACTTAAACAGGTAGATTTTATGGCATGTAAATTACACCTCAACAAAACAGGGTGGGCATTCTTAAATTTTCCCTTCAAGCCCCCTCCCCTGAGGTGCCTTGCAATTGCACTGATGTGAGAATGAGTCCTTAAATTTTGTGCCCCTGTTTCCTTGCTTGCTCTCCCCTGGTCCTGGCCCAGGTGTACCCTCAGTTAGAAACTACAGACCGTGCCCTCATACCCTTCCTTATCCTTCCCTACTCCATCCAAACCAGCACCAATGCTCGCTGATCCTTTTTTTTTTTTTATAAAATCTTTTATCTTTTTTCATAAAAAAAAAATCTTTTTTTTTTAAGATTTTATTTATTTATTTGACAAAGAGAGATCACAAGCAGGCAGAGAGGCAGGCAGAGAGAGAGGAGGAAGCAGGCTCCCCGCTGAGCAGAGAGCCCGATGCGGGGCTCGATCCCAGGACCCTGAGATCATGACCTGAGCCATAGGCAGAGGCTTTAACCCACTGAGCCACCCAGGCGCCCCGCTCGCTGATCTTGATGCAGAAATGTCTCCAGGAAGAATCCTCTCTCTCTGTGTGTGTGTGTGTGTGTGTGTGTGTGTGTGTGTGTGTGTGTGTAATTATTTACTTATTTTACAGAGGTGGGGAGGGGAATAGGGCGAGAAAGTCTTAAGCAGACTCCATGTTGAGCTTGGAGCCGGACACAGGGCTTGATCTCACAACCCTGAGATCACATACTGAGCCAAAACCAAGAGTCTAATGCTTAACCGACTGCGCCCCGCCAGGCGCCCCTGATATTTATTTATTTAAGTCATCTCTACACCCAACATGGGACTCAAACTCACAACCCTGAGATCAAGAGTCACAAGCTCCTCCAACTGAGCCAGCCAGGCACCCCAAGAAAGTATCCTTTCTTCCCCATCACCACCATCACTCTAAGTATTATGCTGGGGAGTGCCTTAGGTTGAATGTTTGTGCCCCCCCAACCCAAACTCCTATGCTGAAACCTAATCCCCAGTGTGATGGTATTTTGGGATGAGGCCTTTAGGAAGTGATTAGGTCATGAGGGTGGCTGAATGTATTAGTGTCCTTACAAAAGAGAGTTCTAGAGAGCTCTGTCTCCTTTCTGTCATATAAGAAAACAGTGAGAAAATGCCCAATCTGCCAGCACTTTGATCTTGGACTTCCCAGGCTCCAGAACTGTGAGAAATACATGTCTGTTGTTTATGAGCCACTCAATCCATGGTATTCTGTTAGAGCAAACTGAATGCACCAAGACCAGGAGCCACAGAAAGAACTGTTTTCCCCTGACCTGAAAATTCTCCGGAGGGAAAAAGTTGACAACTGTCAGAAATAACCATGGTTGGTAAGGTTTACTGAGTACCTATCCCATACTAGGTATTATGTGCAGCAATGTACATGTAATAAGTCACTTAACCCTCAGAAGTAGATAGGGTTACAATTCCCATTTTTAAAACGAGGAAACAGAGGCACAAAGATGCTAAGAAATTTCCCGAAGGCCCCCAGGATACGATCCCAGGTGGTAGGCTCCTGAGTCTACATGGTGCTTGATCAACTGGGTCTATTCACAGGGGAAGGAATAAATGTTGATCCCTACCTCATATCCTATGCAAAAATCAATTCCAGATGGATTGTACATCTAAATGCGAAAGGTAAACAATAAATCTTTTAGAAGAAAATACAGAAGAACATCTTCATTACTCTGAGGGTAGGCAAAGATTTCTAAAACTGGACACTAACAAGCACTAACCTTAAAAGGGGACAAATATTATTTGAACTACATTAAAATTAAGAAGTTCTATTGATCAAAGACTCCATTAAGAGAATGAAAAGACAAGCCACAGAGTGGGAGAAGATATTTACAATCCTTATGTCCAACAGAGAACTCATATCTTATTTAATCTCTATGAGATCTGTATAGATAGATACAGATATAGATATAAAATCTGGATACACAGGCACGCACATATTCCTACAATCAGTAAGAAAAAGGCAGGCAGTGGAATAGAGCATTTCACAAAAGGGAACACTGAGGGGTCAATAAACATGTGAAAAGGTATTTTAATATTAATCATCAGGAAATGTAAATTAAATCCAAAAGTGCTATCACTACACACCCACTGGGATATCTAAAGGAAAAAGGAAAGACACCACCAAAGGCTGGGGATAATGTGGAGCAGCAGGATTGCCCAAATACTAAGAGTAAATGGAAGAGTAAATGGAAAAACTGAAGTCTTTGAGACTTTGGAAGACTGGCAGCATTTCCTAAATCTCAATATACTCCTCCCCTACAGCTCAGCAATTCTGCTCCTTGCTAAATACAGCAGAGTCTCACTATCTGTGGATTCCATATTGGCAAACTTGTGGACTCACTACGATTTATTTGTAACTCCAAAATCAATACTCATGGGGCTTTTGTGGTGATTCACAGACATGCAGACAGTGGTAAGCGTGCGTGTGCGCACACACACCACACACACACACACACAGTCACCCACATGTTCCCAACTGAAGTCCAACACAACCATACTCTGCCTTCTTGCTATAGCTCTTATAATTGTAAACAAGCGTCTTTTTCACTGGTCATTTGGTGCCAAGGTTTTCACTTTTTGTGTGCGCTTTTTATTGATGATTTCACTATTTTTTTTAAAGATTTTTATTTATTCGAGAGAGAGAGAGAGAGCATGAGAGGTGGGGGGGGGAGGGTCAGAGGGAGAAGCACAGGATCTCACAACCCTGAGATCACATACTGAGCCAAAACCCAGTAGCGCTCCCTCTCTGCTGAGCAGGGAGCCCAATGCGGGACTCGATCCTCTGACTCCGGGATCAGGACCTGAGCCAAAGGCAGTCGCTTAACCAACTGGGCCACCCAGGTACCAGTGATTTCACTATTTTAAGTGGCCCCCAAGCACAATGATGCTAACTGCTCTGTAGTGTTTCAAAGTGCAAGCAGGCTGTGACATGCCTTTGGAGAAAACACATCTTGTCAATGCGCTTTGTTCAGGCATGAGTTAAAACGCCTTCGGCCGTGAGTGTGATGTTAATCAACCAACAGTCCAAATGATATCGGGTGTTTTTGAAGCAGAAACATACATAAAACTAGGTGGCATCCTGTCTGGTCAACAAAAATGCGACCAGAGGCTTGCAGAAATCTAACCCTGCTTTGAACCCATGCCATGAATCGGTATTCGCGAATAGCCAACAGAAACGCGGAGAAGCATTTGCTGAAGACCGAGTGTCGGGATATTTATACCAGCACTGCTTGTGTCAGCCGCAAACGTCACCAACCCAAATGCCCAGAAACAGTACAACGACTGTACGGGACGCACACCATGGAACGCCATAAAGTGACGACAACAGGCAAGGGCGGCGTCTTACAAACATAATGTTAAGTGAGACCAGCACGGGCCCCCAAAACAACATACCTATGGCTTCCTGAAGTTACAAAGCTGCCCAAACCGGTGCATGGGAGACGTAAGCTTAGCGCTACGTTAGAGGCGTAAGCTTAGCGCTACGTTAGAGGCGTAAGCTTAGCGCTACGTTAGAGGCGTAAACTTAGCGCTAACTCTACGTAAGTAAGAGACGTAAGCTTAGAGCTACGTAAGAGACGTAAACCTAGCGCTACGTTAGAGACGTAACTAAATCCAAAACGTAGCGCTACGTTAGAGGCGTAAACTTAGCGCTAACTCTACGTAAGAGACGTAAGCTTAGAGCTACGTAAGAGACGTAAACCTAGCGCTACGTTAGAGACGTAACTAAATCCAAAACGTAGCGCTACGTTAGAGGCGTAAACTTAGCGCTAACTCTACGTAAGAGACGTAAGCTTAGGGCTACGTAAGAGACGTAAACTTAGCGCTACGTTAGAGAAGTAAACTAAGCGCTAACTCTACGCAAGAGACGGAAGCTTAGTGCTAACTCTTGGGGAGCAGGTGGGAACTGGAGGAAGCATGAGGGGGCTTCTGGATATTTTAAAAATTCTGTTTCTTTACCCGGGGCTGGTAACACCATGTCACCTCAAGGCAATTCATCAGGCTGCACCTTTATGATCTGCACACTTCTTGGTAGATAGGTTTCACGTCAAGAAAAAAATTGACTTAGGGCGCCTGGGTGGCTCAGTGGGTTATAAAACCTCTGCCTTCGGCTCAGGTGATGATCTCAGGGTCCTGGGATCAAGCCCCGCATCAGGCTCTCTGCTCAGCAGGGGAGCCTGCTTCCTCCTCTCTCTCTGCCTGCCTCTCTGCCTGCTTGTGCTCTCTCTCTCTGTCAAAGAAAGAAAAGAAAAGAAAAAGAAAATTGACTCAAATATATGAAATCAGGTGTAAGTTCCTTCCTTGTTTGAGGTGCAGCAGGTAAAAACGATGGGACTTTCCTGTAGAAAAGCTAAGAAACACAAACCCCAAAGAAAACAAAAAGAGAAACTAAATGTCCCTTGCAAGAGCCCCGGTGGCCTCTTTCATTCACAGGGAAGCAAGGCATGAATTCACATCCACACGCACACACACCCGGGCACGCCTCAGAACACAAACGACGTTAATCTTCTAGCCCCTGCCTGCTTTCCGCGTTTTGCTTGGTGACAATGTGTTTGGAACTGGTGTTGAAACATGTCTCGCTTCTGTTTCCCTGAAAGTCTCAGAGCCCCACACCCCTCCTGTCATCTCTGCTTTCCTGCCTGGTTCGGAATTCCAGGAGGAGGCTGGGAAGGAGACAGTTGTCCTTGTTAATGATCCTAGACAAGGAGAGGTTTCCTCCTTCCATTCTCCAAATGTTAGTCCTGCCAGGCCTCTGGCTGCCATCAGTTTGCCTCAGGCCTCCCGGCTCCTGAGGTAATCCTGTCTTTTTGCTTTCACTCTCCCAATTGCAGTGTCTTCCTTGTTATAGCCAGAGGCTCTGGCCCTCACCCAAATCCAACCAGGTCTCATTCCCAGCTTTAAAACCTCTTACTTAGGGGCGCTTGGGTGGCTCAGTAGGTTAAGCGTCCAACTCTTGATTTTGGCTCAGGTCATGATCTCAAGGTGGTGAGATCAAGATTCTCTGCCCCTCCACTGCACTCTCTCACCTTTTCCTTAAGCAACAGAAAAACAAACAATCCGATTTAAAAATGGACGGAAGAGGAGCGCCTGGGTGGCTCAGTGGGTTAAAGCCTCTGCCTTTGGCTCAGATTATGATCCCAGGGTCCTGGGATCAAGCCCCACATCGGGCTCTCTGCTCAGCGGGGAGCCTGCTTCTCCCTCTCCCTCTGTCTGCCACTCTGCCCTTTTGTAATCTTACTTGTCAAATAAATAAATAAAATCTTTGAAAAAAATGGACAGAAGACTTGACATTTCTCAGAAGATACACAAACAACAAACACATAAAAACACTTCATAAAGTGCAAATCAAGACCACAATGAGAGATGATGTCACTTGAGCCAAGGGCTCAAGTCAAAAAGTGCCCAGAAGCTGGAGCAACCCCCACCCCCAGGCATGGTAAGTGGGACTATAACCTGGTGCAGCCTCTGTGGGAAGCAGGCGGCAATCCCACTTCCAGGAAAACTCCGGAAAGAGCTAGAAGCAAAGTCTCAAAGAGCGATTCCCACCTCGTGTTCACAGCAGCATTCTTCACAATAGCTCCACATTTCGTTTGTCCCTTCATCCTTCGGTGGACATCTGGGTTGCTTCCACCTTTTGGCTATTGTGCGGGGGCCCAGAGAATAAGGACCAGCAGCGGGGGTGGCAGGCAGGGGGAGCAGCCGACTCCCCGCTGAGCAAGGAGCCCAATGTGGGGCTCGATCCCAGGACCCTGGGATCGCGACCGGAGCCGAAGGCAGCCGCTTAACTGACTGAGCCACTCAGGCGCCCCGGGGAATTAGACATATAAAAATGGTTAAGATGGTAAATTTTATGGTATGTGTATTTCGCCACAATTTTTAAAAATCTTCTATTTAAACACACACACACACACACACACACACGCGTGCGCGCGCCCTTACTTAGTCCTGAGAACCACTCCACGGTGTGGAGTGCGACACGGGCTGTGTCACACGCTTCTATGTCCTCACTTGGTGTCTTTCACATAGAAAGGACTAGAGACATTAGCAAGAGAAAGAATCTGGCTTATCATGTGTTCACCATGTATTTTTCTTGGGAACAACCGGGACTTTCTCAGGCCATTTCATCCAGTGGCTTCAACTGACTTTGCCTTCCGGTTTCCTTCTCCTGCTGTGACTCCCTGTCTTCTCGCCTGCTAAGCAGGGCGGAGATGCGAAAGGTCCAGGACGGCCAGAGCTATGTGTAAAGCGAGAGTAAACAGGCTCCGAGAGAGCCTACGGGGGCTCCCAGAAGCAACGCAAATAAGCTTCTGCACACAGACTTCATAGACTCTATACTTCCTCCTCTCTCTTCTCCCTGGTTTGAGGCTGAGCCCTGGACGGATGAAGCGAGCCGCGAGATAGATGCACAGCATGAAGACATCGGGGTTCTCAGAAAAGCTCTCCCACTCTTGCCGCAACCTGCTTCCTCCCAGCACACCCCACACACCCTTCTCCACTTCAGAGAAGCGCAGTCTTCCATCCCATCCCTTAAGAGCTCACGCCGTCACCCAGACCTTGGTGTCTGGTGTGAGGCTCAAAATGCAGACGATCCCCAATGAGCGCTTTCTAAATGAACACGCGCGTGCAAGAGTAAGTGAAAACAGCAAGTTACCGCCTCCCGGGCGCTGACGCTGAGTTCTGGGGACAAAAGTCATTGTCCAGACCAGAAACCCATCCACACGCACGTGGTCAATGCACATGAAAACAGTCACTGTGGACGCCTACCCACGTACGTGATTATGGCACACGCATGCCCCTGTGCCCAGCTCGGTCAGTCCCAAGGATGGGGTTCTGAAACATACACACACCCCCCGTGGACACTACAGATGAGCTCGGTAGGGCCAGAGGTCGTGAGGCAAGTGATATGAGTCATTCAAGGGCAGAAGGAGTTCCAGGGTTTATTTAAAATTTTGATATTTTGTATCACAGATTTTTTTGGTATTAATTTTAATTTTCTTAAAATAATAGGGGCACCTGGGTGGCTCAGTTGTTAAGCTTCTGCCTTCGGCTCAGGTCGTGATCCCAGGGTCCTGGGATCGAGCCCCGCATCGGGCTCCCTGCTCTGCAGGAAGCCTGCTTCTCCCTCTCCCACTCCCCCTGCTTGTGTTCCCTCTCTCACTGTATCTCTCTCTCTCTGTCAAATAAATAAATAAAAATTCTTTAAATTTTTTCAAGAATTTTTAAATTCTTTAAAAAAATTTTCTTTAATTTATCTTGGTTTATGACTTTTTTTTTTCTTTTTTGCATCCCCTTCAGTTTTGCACCTGAGGCTAGTCCCCCAGTTGCCTCACCCTGGCCCAGGGCATTGACACACTTTTTGCCTGCACACCTTCCACAGAGCCAGACCGACACACACACCCTCTGCACAAACCTCATATTTACCACTAGGGGTCACCCCAGCTCTTTCATCTTGAGCCCGGGTTTGACTCCCCGCCCCCGCTCCCTGCTTCCCTAGGAAGAAAATGTCCAATTCACTTAATCTAAGTGTCCTCAAGGCTTCCTTTAACTTCCTCCCATCTGGGACATTTACATTTTCTAAAGGAGCCCAGGAGAAGAGGGTGTTAACTCCCAAATAGTGGTGCCCTATAATGACGGGATTTGAGGCACAGATGAAGATGGGTTTTCCTGACGCCTCTGATCCAAGAGCAGAGGTTGACTTGAAATGAGTAGGGGATGGCCCAAGGGGACAGTTGTTCCCTCATCCCTTCTTTGGTACAAGAGTCCCACTGTTTGAGAAAGAAAGAGACTCTGTGGGAGGAGAGGGAGATTGGTCCATTCATTTAAGTTTTTATTTTAACAGATGCTTGTTGAGCACCTACTGGGTGCCTGGCTGAAAGACCACTGGACCCTGATGAGCTGCCACTCTAGGGGGAAACAGACATGAATGAAGAAACAAATTGTGGAGAAGTGACAGGCTAAGAAGAAAAATAACAGAGAAACAGCTCAGAGAGTGGCCTTGGGGAGGTCATCTTAGATGGTTGGTCAGCGTCTTGTGGAGGAGGTGTCACTGAAGTAGAAGGAGAAGGAGGGAGCAGTGTCCCAGGCAGAAGGAATGGCAAGTGCAAAGGCCCTGAGGTATGCAGTACAAACTGAACTATTCTTCCCTCCCAACCTGTGGTGACCCCAGGGAAGAGAAGACTTCTAATCCACAGAGTGGCCAGTCCAGATCTATAGCTAGATCTTAGGAAGGACTTCCCAATAGTCAGGAAGTGGGCATCTTTTGCTCAGGGAAAGCTATCTGGTAGTCTCCAAGGCAGTCATAGGCCAGACCCAGAATATTTGACACAGACCCTGGATGGATGGATGGATGGATGGATGGATGGATGGATGGATGACTCCTCTGACAGGTGCTACTCCCTGTTCTCAGGTCAAATCCAAACTCCTGTCTATAGCCCACAAGTTTCCACTGGGTCTGACCCATCCTGGCTTCCCTGGCCCCACCTCTCCGCAACCTCCCCTCCCCTCACTCCTCTCCAGACACACCAACCTCCTTGCTCCTCAAACATACCAAGACGTTCTCACCTCAGGGCCTTTGCACTTGTCATTCTCTCTGCCTGGAATGCTCTTCCCCCAGATCCTCGGAAGGCATCCTCTCTGACCTCCTTCAGGGGTCACCTCAAATACCACCTCCTTAGAGACACCATCTCTGGCCACATCTGTTAGAACAGCTGCCCACACCACCACTATCCCTCTTTAATCCCCTGGTTTTTATGCTTCACACCACTTGCATTGTATTATATATTCATTTTGTTGTTGACACTGTATTAATATTTATTCACGTCTCGCCTGTCTCTCCCGCCAGAAGATCAGCTCCAGGAGGGCAGGGGTTTGATAACTTGATCTCCCCAGTGCTTAATCACATCTATTGTTCAAATGAACAAATGAAGGATTTCCAGGAAGGAGCCCTGGTGGAGCCCACGACCCATCAGGGACTGAGAAGGGGGCTCTGGGACGAGATGGTGGGTGGACAGGGGACAGAGCGTTCACTCTTCAGAGCCTTTCCTTCCTGGGGGCGCCAGACTGGGTGGGCAGCTAGGGGCTGAGGCCAGTTTATGACGCTGTAATGCCCGTAGTGGCCGCCTGGAGGCACTGCAGCTAATTGCAAGCCCCCCGCCAGCCCCAACTGATTACCCCAGTTTAGCCCCGCCCCATCCACAGTTTAGCCCCGCCTTCCTAACCCAGTTTGGTTCCGCCCCCAAGCAACTCCCTCCGCATCCGAGGGTCCGAAAACTCACCCGTCAGCACCTTTCTCTGCACTCGCCTGCACCGCTAGCCATTCTCGGCGACCGGTCAAGAAATCTAGAGTTCCCCAGGGGATAGCGGGGGTGGAGAGTCCCGAGGTGGTGATTCCCAAGGGTCCTTCTTCGAAACCAAATTCACCATCCCTCCTGGTTCATTTTTTTTGCCAGCGTTCTCTCAACCTTCTTCCTCTTTTGGTCTCTCTACTTCTCCCTGGCTGACATCTCAATTGAGCATCTACTGTGTGTGGCCTGATGCCACACACTGATCACACTTCCTATCCCAGCTGGGATGTGGGTCCTGAGACGGGAAACCACGAAGTGAGGGCTGGGACCCCCAACCTCTCCCTATGGCCTGGAGATCCTATTAGAGTCGGACCTCCTGCCCTCCCATGGCCCCCTGGGGTGGGCATAAGGGGCTGATTCTTTTCTTCTCTTGACCAGGAAAGAGAAGGTGCCAGGACTATTTGCTCTCTGAGCTTCTTCCTAAAACACTCTTCTAGTTTCTACACAGGGACTGTCCACACCCATGGAGTGGATTATTTAACAAGAAAAGGTAAATGTGTGGGCTCAGGCGCCGGACTGCCTTTGTTCAATCCTAGGTCTTGCCACTCCTGAGCTGTCTCAGCTTGACAAGCGACTGAACTTTTCTGTGCCTCCGTTTCTTCGATGCAAAATGAAGAGAACAGTAACGCCCACCGGTGGGTGCCAGGAGGGCCTTTTCACGTTGTGTGAAAAACAGCGCCCAGCACATAATGAGCACTTAATAAATGTTAGCTGTATTATAATTATTATTTTAGACTCCAGCTTCCCTCCGAGCTCCTACAGATCTGAGAACTTGAGGGGGCTCCTGCCTCCAAGATGGAGGAGGAAAGAGGTTTTCCAACAGCTGAAGAAAACTGGGACACCCCCTCCCATTCTGCAAGCCACCCTAAGCCTGCCCAAGAGATGGGGGTTCTATAAGGAGGAAGACTTGTGTCTGGGAAAGCATGAATGGGGCGTACGAGGCACCAACACACACACATACGCACACACACATGCATGGATGTACCCGTTTGCACACACGGCTCCTGGTCTCCCCTCCCTTTCAGAGCGATTTACTCAAAGGCACAGAACAGCACACGGTCACCCCAAACTCTCACACAGCCACACACACCTGATCAGGCACATTTTGTCCAACACCCAGGCAGCTGGGAAGAATCGTGGGGACACACCATAGATCTGTACACACAGACCTTTACAGGCGCCTTCGGTTGCCCAAATGCGGCCGGGATTAACACAGTCCTCACTCGCTGTCACACCACCAGCCACACAGACACACAACTCCAGGTGGCAGGCTCACAAGCCTCGCACGGTCACACCACCCCTCCAGCGACAGCCTCCCACTGTCACACACAGGCTCTCGCTCATGTACAAACACCCTCTGCCATCACGCCCCAACTCATGCACCGGGGAACACACAAACTCTGTCACACCCGCCGTGACACGGACACACACATTTACCCAGCACCCCTCCGGCACCTCACACGCGTCCCCATCAGTCACTCACACGTGAGTCCCGCCCCCTTCCCCACACTTGGGGTGCAGGTGAGGAGCGGGGTGAGGGGCGCTGCAAAATTGGGGCACCTCCTGCCATAATGGGGGGAGTGAAGGGTAAGCAGCACCCCAAGGCCCCCTGAAGTTGCCCCCGCAACCCCACTCAGCTTCAGTGAGATGGCGGGTGTGGACTCCGGGTCACCGAGAGGTTGAGAACCCCGAAGCTAGGGTCAGACCGTCCCCCAAACCACCTCAGTTCGGGGCTGGAGGCGAAGCTCCCTTCCCTTCCCCAAAGCCAGGGTGGATATCCCAGCCCCTCCCCCGCTGCGACCCCCGCCCCTCTCAGCCCCGGGGGGGCTTATGGAGCCCCAAACCGCATTTCTGTCGGGACCCCTTAAGACCCTCTCCCCTCCTGGAGCCCCTTGCGCCTGCACCTGCCCGCCGGGCCCCTACCTGTCCGGCGAGGCCTGAACACAGCAGCAGCAGCAGCAGCAGCGGCGGGACCGTGAGCGGCCACATGACGCGCCCCCAGCCCGGCGTCCCGTCCCCCCGCCCGCCCTAGCGGCGCCTGGGCGCGGGGACCGCCACCTTGCGCGACCCCGCCCGCCCGGCCGGGGCGACCCTCGCCGCCGCCTCCCCCGCCTCGCCGGCGGCTGGGATTCCGCCCCACCCCCGCCCCCCTCGCGCGCTCCCAGTCTTTGTTGCGGGCTCCGCCCCCCGCCCCGCCCCCAGCTCGTCTGCGGGCGCCGACCCAGCTGGGGTCTGGGGGCGGGGAAGGGGGAGGAGCTGGCACCCGGGAGGAGAGCTGGGGACGAGGCCCGACGGTCCCCTGGGCCCTATGGGGGTGGGTCACAGAGATGGGGGAGGGGGTTCCGTCACGTGTTCGTAAATTTCACCCTCCCGGGACTTTTCTTGCGTTGAAAATGGGGGTGGGATGGGGGTCAAGGGGCAGGGGCAGTAGGAGGAAGACCTGGTAACAAGAGAAATTGAGAGGCCCCCCTCCTAAAAGAACTCGAAAATAAACAGAGAAACCGAGGCAGAGCTTGTGAAATGGACGTTGAGGGAAGGGGGTCGCTGCTGGGACAAAGGGGGGGGACAGAGATAGAACGAGGAGTGAGAGACCAGGGACCGAGGGGGATGGCCAGCTGGGTGGGCTGGGCTCCCAAAGGGGCCACCTTGTTTTCTCTCTCCCTCTCCCGCCCCATTCTCCAGGCCCCTCTTCCTCAAAGTCCGCCCGCCCCCGCCACACCTGAGCCAGTTTCTCACTCCCGTTTCAACCACCTGGGAGACCGGATCTCCAGAGGATCGAAACATTAACACTGCCTCTAAGGAGAATCCATCTGCATATGAAGGGCGTCCTCATTCCGCCTCCAGCCTCTCTCCGCTTCTCCCTCCTCCCCGCAGTCGTCTTCCCCGCCCATAACCCCTCAGTGGCTCTTTTTGGTGGGGAGAACAAGCAAGTCCGGTTCCAGAGGAATCAGCGGAAACATAGGGGGAGGGGGATGCAGGGGGGTCTGGCATTTTTCCCGACCCTACTGTATCCCAGGCAGATAACAGGTTACGGAGCGTTTTGTCCAAGCAAGAAAAGAGCTTGTTGTCCAACAGAATTGGGTTTGACCCTGGATTTGTCCCGTCTTGGCCATGCAGCCTTGGGCAAAGAGCTTTCCTTCTCTCAGGACACCTGTTTCCTCATGGAGGTGATGGGAGACGTCTGTGATTCTTGACCAAATAGAGCACCCTCAGCCAGCGCTCGGTCCCCAGAGGGCATTACCACAGTGGGGCAAGGAGTCAAGGAGCCTCGCCATGGGGTGTGGGACACAGAGCAGGATCTGAGCCAGGGAAGGCATCTCATCCGTTCCTCTACCTCCTCTCCCCAGATGGAAGACGGTCCTTTGCTGACTCCTCAGACCCAGCCCGCAGTAGGTGCGGAGTAAGAAGGGAAGTTATGTTGGTTGGTATGAACCAGAAACTTTTGGCCAGGTGTGGGCTGTGGTCAACACTGGGGCAGCTCTGTTTATCACAGAGTGGTACCCTTGTTAGAGCTGTGTTTCAGCACCATGACCAGTACCCTCTGCACCCTGCGATGGTCCTGGTCATGGTCAAACATGGCCTGTGTTATGTGGTTGACATTGGTCAGTGTGCCCTTAGGTCCATTCCCCATCCTTCTCCAGCTCTGCTCTGTTTCAGGGGTGGGGCCCCTGCAAACTACATTTCCCAGGCTCCCTTGCATCCAGCTAGACTCAGCCAATGGGAGGCCTGAGGAGAGGTTGGGTGGGGAGTGGGGAGAAGCTGGAGTGTTTCTCCCTTTCTCTCCACTTTAGCAATGGCAGTTGTGTCTCCTCTGTAGTCTCAGCGCCCCTGGGATGGGAGTCCCCACTGTGGTTCAGCTCCTGCCAAGTGGTGGCAGGCTCTGGACTCTGGTAACTCCTTCCTTCAACTTCACCAGATCTTGGGAAGATGGCGGCTGGTACTCACTCTAGAGCTGATTCACCTTCTCCCATTTATTCCTTTTTTTTTTTTTAAAGATTTTATTTATTTATTTGACAAAGAGATCACAAGTAGGCAGAGAGGCAGTCATAGATAGAGAGGGGGGGAAGCAGGCTTCCTGCTGAGCAGAGAGCCTGATGTGGGGCCTCAATCCCACTACCCTGAGATCATGATCTGAGCCAAAGGCAGAGGCTTTAACCCACTGAGCCACCCGGGCACCCCTCTCCTCTTTTTTTTTTTTTTTTAAGATTTTATTTATTTATTTGACAGAGAGAGCACACAAGCAGGAGGAGTGGCAGGCAGAGGGAGAGAGAGAGAAGCAGACTCCTTGCTGAGCAGAAAGCCGTATGCAGGGCTCAATCCCAAAACCCCAGGATTATGACCTGAGCCGAAGGCAGGCGCTTAACCATCTGAGCTACCCGGGTGCCCTCTCCCATTTACTCTTAAAGCTCAACTAACATCTCTATGGCTAAATCCCCATATGAGATTTTGCTATGGAACCACTCAGTGTGAGTTTTGTTTCCCTAACCAGATCCTGGCCAATACATTCTACGCTGTGGTCAGGACCACAGCCATGGTCAGTAATAATCTATGTCCCGATCACGCTGTGGTCAGTGTCCTCTGGACCTGGGATCTGTGCTGCCATCAGCATCCTGGTTCTACTGGGGTCAGCAGAGTGGTCAGTATTGTGGTCTCCACAGGTCATTCCTGGTGGTATTGTGGTCAGTGTGCTGGTCAGTTTCCTGGCTGTGATGTGCTCAGAGCCACTATCACTGTCTTGTCATGCTGTGGTCATTGTTCTGACCTTGCTTCACACAGTGACCTGGCTGTGCTATGGTCAAGATTATGGTCAGGTCACAGCGTGATCAGGGTCAGACCTGGTGTCCTGGTTGTGCTGTAGTCAGCCTCAAGGTCAGCACCATCACCGGTGCTGTGATGAGCACAGGTCTCCCTTCTTCTGTGGTTAGTGTAGTGGTCAGAATTGTGGACCATCACTGAAGAGAGATCAGCTTCTCAAGGACCTCGTGCAGCAAAACTGATGGACCAGGTGACTCAGGGGCTGGCACTGGACAGTCTGTGCTGCACAATGTGTGAAGGCAGGACAGAGGATCACTGGGTCCCTGCCAGCTCTCACCAGCTCACCATTGGCTTTTCCTAATTGGTGCTTGCACCCCCATTGACTTTACTCTCCTGTGACCCTTTCCTGGGTCTAGCCAGAGGAAGACACATCCAGGCCTGTTTTCCCATACTCTGGAACAGGGCCCACATAGAGATGACCAAAAGGAATTTAATGAGTCAATGAATCTATGCCACACATGTCTACTCATGCTTTTGCTCTTGTGGGTCCCTCTGTGTATTATTCAGAGGTCCTTTACTAGCAAGTGGCAGAAAGGCAACTAGAACTGTCTTTTTTTTTTTTTTTAAGATTTTATTTAGTTATTTGACAGAGAGAAAGATCACTGGTAGGCAGAGAGGCAGGCAGAGGGGGGGAAGCAGGCTCCCTGCTGAGCAGAGAGCCCAATGCGGGGCTCGATCCCAGGACCCTGAGATCGTGACCTGAGCCAAGTGCAGAGACTTTAACCCACTGAGCCACCCAGGCGCCCCGCAACTAGAACTGTCTTAACAAAAAAAGAATATCAGCTCGCATAACTGAAAAGAAAATTTCAGGGGTAATGGAATTCAGGCATGGCTAGATCCAGGGGTCCTGTTATAGCATCAGGATTCTGTCTTTCTCCATTTCTTATCTCCAAAGTGTTATACTGGGTTATTAGTTGCGCATCTTTCCTTTCTTGTCAAATCCACATGGGCAACTGAGGGCGAGGGACCTTTGGTCTCGAGAGAGAGTAGAACCTGCTTCTTCCTGTGGTCCCACCTGAGGGTGAGGGAGGTGGGTCACTCTTCAGCATTTCTGGCCTGGCCAGCGTGTGAACTGAGATAGCCCTGAGGTAGAAAGAAACGTGCATAGGAACTTGTCAGGGCCAAGGGGATGTGGGCAAGGCACTGACCTCATCTGCCTTTGTCCCATTTTTCAGATGGAGACATTGAGGTTCAGAAACTTAAGACACTGGCTGAAGGCCACAGAGGGGACGTACAGCCGAGCTAAGACCGTAATTTGGTTCATGTCTGACTCCTGACATGAGGCTCTTTATGCTGTGTTTGCAGGGGAATACCTAGACCAGACCCTGCGGTGTTTGCATGGCATTGAGAAGGCCTGGCTTCTCGGTAAGCTGAGCATCACCTCCACACCTCCCAGCCCACGCATCTCCACGGGGATCATTCCAGTGCGCTCCAGGTCCAGGGCTCCCAACCCCGCACCTCCAAGTGCTCCCACAAAATGGGAGCTCCGCCCTCCTTCCATGTCCCAGAAGGTTCTTGAGTTCCGCGCTCAACCCTGGGGGCTCTCCACAGACTGTCTCCATTGTTCAGGTCCATTCTTTCCTTCTCTGGGCCATTGCTCACTGTGGAACTGCAGCCACCCCCCGGGACTGCCTCCCTTCCAGGCTTCACACACACACACACACACACACACACACACACACACACACACACACCCCATGGACGCACAGTCACCCAGGGGCACCACACCAGGATACGTGGTCGAGGCACAACATCACACAGGGATAAGATGGTTTTGTTCAGAACCAGCACACAAAAGCACATGCGACACACAACTCGATACACACCTCCCAGGCCCGAAACGCACACACACCATCGGATGGTAAAAGAACGTCAGAGGCAAATCAGCTGTAATTACCCAAGACCTGGCACTTGTGAATACAGTGGGTCCAACACACACATCAGCCTCCAGGAGAGTCACACACGAGAGGCAGTCACTTCCTACTGGAGCACACAGAAGAGAAACACGGTTTGTCCCAGAAACACCCAGACACCCACAATTTAGACCTGGTCACACACCCAGATGCACGGTGCAAGGCACACAGTTTTATACACACACACACACACAGGGATCCACAGACACCCTCTGACACGCAAACCCCAGGCCAGGGCAGCGTGGGAATGAGGTTGTGGGAAGGGGGAGGTGGACAGAATGACTAAGGAGGCCTCTCTGGGGGAAGAGGGGGGGAAGGAGGGAGGTTAGGCCTGCATCCAGCACATGTGGTTCCCATTACCGGCCTGGGAATTGAGGGATGAGTTGGCGGGACAAGGAGACCCAGCATCGCTTCCCAGACCTGCCAAGCCAGGAAGGAGTGAGGCCCTAATCGAGGTTACAGGCCCGGAACTTGGCTCGGAATCACAGCAGCTCCTACCAAGAGGGGTCGACCCTGAGCCAGACCTGGCTGGGGCTCACGTCAACCCCTGCAGTAGCCCGGGGAAGGGTTTCATAGGAGGAGAAAGAAACGGGCTCAGAGAGGTTAACCCACTTGCCTGAGGCCACACAGCTAGGAGGTGGTGGAGCTGGGATTGGAGTTCAGGTCTCTGGGCAGCCCCGGCTCAAGCCCCATAGTAGACGCAAGACTCCTCCGTTCATCCACAAGTGGAGACAAGGCACTCACTCCAGGTCCATCCTGCCTCAGATTTGTGACTATGAACAAGAAAGCCTCTGCCCTCAAGTCGTTGAGAGGTTGGTGCATGCACAGATGGGCAGAGTTCTCTCTGAGCCCTGAGCGTGTTTGGAGAGCCCTGATCTAGCCTGAGGGTAGGGCAAGTCGGAGCCAAAAGCTGAGTAAGAGCTGGCAGGGATCAGTGGGCACAGAGAAGAGCAGATGCAAAGGCCCTGAGGCTGCAGGGTGCAGGGGGTTCGCTCTCCTGTTGAGGGATGATGACAAGTGAGGCCAGAGCTGCCAGACAGAAAGATGTGGGGCCCAACGATGAGTCCTGGAAGCTTGGAAGAGTGGTGAGCGGGAAGGGGAATGGTCTAGTTTGACCAACTAGCATGAAGATTGTACCCAGGACAACTAAAGATGTGTCTTCCCCATAACCCTGACTTTCCATTCGCCTATGTTCATACGCCCCAGAGACATGCATCCATGAGCACAGAGACCCATGCCAGGATGTGTGAACGGAACAAAATGGAAAGCACCTAAAAGTTCATGAGCACAACAGGTTGCTATGCTGAGGGCAGCATTTCAAAAGACAGGACTAGCTAGCCAGGCAAGTGGCCAATGAACATGTTCAATATTGTACCAGTTAGCGATAGTGTAAGACCTTGCCAAACTGTGTGCATCACCCATGGATACAGGCCCCTGGGATGCAGTAAACACAGAGAAATACTCCAAGGACAGAAGTTCCCACATTCAAGGGAAGGGAGAAATCGGGACTCATGTTTAATGGGTATGGAGTTTCAGTTCGGGAAAATGACACAGTGCCGGAGACGGATGGTGGTCGTGATTGTGCAACAATGCAAATATACGCAAGGCCACCGAACTAGATGCTTAAAAACAGTTACATGGTAAATTTCATGTGTGGTATATTTAATTGCAATTTAAAAAAATTTTTTGAGTTCACACTCCTTTACTCATAGTGGGGAAAGGAAAGGCAAACTGTGGCAGAAATGTATACAGGGGTGTCAAATGTATGATGCTTTGTTTTTTAGGCGGGGTGATGGGCATGTGTTTCTTATAAAGTTCTTGCTATATGTATTTTTTTTTCTTTTTTTGAGAGCATGTGCGCTCTCTCTCTCTCTCTCTTTCCTCTCTCTCTCTTGAGTGGGGAGGAGCAGAGGGAGAGGAACAGAGAAAATCTTAAGCAGGCTCCACGCCCAGTGTGGAGCCCAAGGTGGGACTCGATCTCATGACCCTGAGATCGTGACCGTAGCTGAAATCAAGAGTCAGACGCTTAACCGACTGAGTCACCCGGGTGCCCCCGCACTCTATGTGTTTTTCATAATAAGAGTTTTTTAGCATTTTACCACAGGGCAGACATTGTTCTAAGTGACCTGTTTTAAGTAATTCAGCCCTCACACAACGCAGTGCTTAGGTGCTATTATTCACCGTGGAGACTGCGGCTCACAGCAGTGAAGCTCACACTTGCCCCAGCGGAGGAGCTGGTACTGAACCAGATGGCTTGGTTCTAGCCGGGATAGTGCACTGCCTCCGTACACCTTCCATATTTCATTCATCGGCTTTGTAACACTACAAATGGGTCCAAGAAGAGGTGGTGTCTTGGAGGGGGCGTGGGAAGGGACAGGAGGAACTTCTGGGGTGCTGGAAACAAGTCTACATCTTGTTTAGAGTGTATAGACGTTTGTCAAAACTCATCAAACAGAACACTTGAGATCCGTGCAAACCAATGTTTAAAAAGAGATAAACCCGGTCCAGGGGCGCCTGGGTGGCTCCGTGGGTTAAAGCCTCTGCCTTCGGCTCAGGTCATGATCTCAGGGTCCCGGGATCGAGCCCCACATCAGGCTCTCTGCTCAGCGGGGAGCCTGCTTCCCCCTCTCTCTCTGCCTGCTTGTGATCTCTCTCTGTGTCAAATAAATAAATAAAATATTTTTTAAAAAAGAAAAATACCTAGCCCAGCAATCCCACTTCTGAGTATAGGTCGAAAAGAATTGAAGGCGGGGTCTGCAAGAGATATTTGCACACCCGTGTTCATTGCAGAGTTTTTCACGGTAGCCAAGAGTTGGGAGCAACCCAGGTGTCTATTGACTGGTGAATGGATAAACAAGATGTGGGGTGCAGGATAGGCAGGAAGATAGGCAGGAAGATAGGCAGCCTTAAAAGGGAGAGGAACTCTGACACATACTACAAAGTGGATGATCCTTGAGGATATTACGCTCAGTGAAATAAGCCAATCACAAAAGGCAAATACCGTGTAACTCTACTTATATGAAGTCCCTAGGATAGTCGAATTCACAGAGACGGAAAGGAGATGGTGGGTGCCAGGGGTTAGGGGAGGAGGAATGAGGAATTGTTTACTGAGGACAGAAATACAGGTTTGCAAGGTAAAAAAGTTCTAGAGAGGGGCGCCTGGGTGGTTCAGTCGGTTAAGCGGGGACTCTTGATTTCGGCTCAGGTCATGAGCTCAGGGTTGTGGGATCGAGCCCCATGTCAGGCTCCTCGCTCAGCAGGGAGTCTGCTTGGGATTATCTCTCTCTCTCCCTCTCCCTTCGCCCCTCCCCCTGCTCTCTGTCTCAAATGAATCAATCTTTTTTTAAAAAAGTTCTAGAGATCTGTTGCACAGCGATGTCAATCTCTTTCACACTAATGGAGTGTACACTTAAAAATGATTAAGATAGTAAATTTTGTTGTATGCTTTTTACCACAAAAATAAGACAAAATAAAATAATAAAATAATAGAAAATGAGATTTACCAAGAGGGGGGGAAAGCCTGTATAAAGACAAGACCAGCATCAAGGAAGAGGCAGGATGGCCTCCCAAGATCAATCCGGTCCTCTGTCTCCCCAGTACCCCCACTGTCCCTGTAGGATACAGGCCTGCCCTCTCAGAAGGAAACTCTGGGGTCCGAGCACTCTAGACACAGGGTACATGTGTGCTCTCATGGGGACAGGCCCTTGTAAGCTTACGTGGTCTGTACCTGTTTGTGAGCCTGTGCCTTGTTGTCTTGCGTCTCGGCCTGGCTGTGTGAGAAGTCCCATGGCACCTTCCCTCTCTGTGAATGAGCCTCTGCTTCAAGGACGCCTCCTCCAGACTGTCTTCCCTGACCACCCTGTCTCAAAGAACCCCTCTTCTTGTCCTCCTCCCTGTCTTATTTTTCCATGTGACACATCACGTATGTATTTGCTTACTGCCTGTCGGCCCCACTTGAGTGCTAACTCCACGAGGACAGAGATCCTTGTTTGATTCACTGCTGGATCCCCAGACCCTATAATGTTGCCTCGCATGAGTAGGTGCTTCATAAATATTTGTTTATTGAATGAATGGATGAATGTGCGGAGTGGGGGAGGGGATCTTGGAAACGTCTATGAGGTCAATTTAGCCGAACCTGTGCATGTAGGTTATATGTTGGTGGCATGTCTGTCTGGGTGGGGCTGTGTGTCCCTCTGCCTGCCTAGTATGTGCCAGACCCCGGGACGCAGCAGTTCGGGGTGTGACAATGGGGGTCTCAGGTGTGGCTGTGCATCCGTGTGTGGGTTTAGGAACATGGCTATATGGGTGTGTGAGGGCGGCTTTGGGTGTGTGTCCAGGCACAACGGGGTGTGTACAACTGCGTGAGTGGCCTTCTATGAGTGTCTGGATCTGGCTGAAGGTGAACGGGCGTGTATAACACAGGTCTGCCTCTCTGAGTCCGCCTGTGGATCTGGGATGTGACACAGTGAGGGTCTGATTCTCTGGGCTGTTGGTCGGCACATGTCCCTGAGCCTGAATGTCCCCACTGGTGGTGTCTGTGTGTGCAAAATTCCTACTCCACCCACCTCCTACAGCGCTGAGTGAAGCCATAGGCGGCTCCACGCCGGCTGACGTGCCCCAGCCCCAGTTCAGAACACGCAGGGTGTAATTGCTCAGGAATCGCGAGTGGTGTGATTAATTATGGCCGCTGGATATGCAAACCAGCTGGGGGCTTTCCCAGCAGCCGCCGGGGTGCTGGCGATGATGCTCGGTAAATACACAGAGCTGAGCGAGAGGCCCAGAACTCCCTCCTTATACCTTTGTCAATTACCTTAACTTAGTAGGGCCAAGAATCTAATACTTTAACCAGCTTTTAGCTAATTAAAGAGTACTCATTACTCTATTTATTGTTCCTCCCCTCCAAAATATATCTGCGCCAGGGCAGGCCCGGAGTAGCAAAAGCAGAGGCTAGTGGACCTGCATTCATAAGCCCTGGGCTGTGTATTACATGTAATTATTTTTATTTATTTATTTGAGAGAGAGAGAGCGCGTGCATGAGCACATGCGCTTCAAGAGGGCTGGTAGGGGTGGGGCAGAGCGAGAAGGAGCGAGAGAATCCCAAGCAGCCTCTATAACCAGTGCGCAGCCCAACGTGGGACTCCATCTCACGACCCTGAGATTATGACCTGAGCCGAAATCAAGAGTCAGACGCTTCGCCGACTGAGCCACCTAGGCCCCCCTAGATGTAGTTTTTCTAAAAAAATGGAAAAAATTCCCTTAAAGGAGAGGATGGCTTTTTGTTGAGCAGAATCTCTAGCTCCAGGCTTTGGGCAAGTTACTCTACCTCTCCATTCCTCAGTTCCCTTACCTGCAAAATGGGTATAATAACAGAACCCTCCTCAAATGTTGTAATAAAGAATAAATTAATTCATCCAGGGAAAATGTTTGATGAACGGGACCTGGCACGTAGATGCTTAATCAGTGATCCTTGTTATTAACAGTGTCTGTTGAACTAATCATGGATTGTATGGGTATGAAGATTTGGTGTGTAAGTAATATTGTGAATGGTTCTTCATAAGAAAGTGAGATAAATTTGATCTAAGTGTAGACAGTCTTAGAGGAAGGGAATGAGGAGGGTAGGTAAAAAGAGGCATCAGGGAGGGAAAGATGGCAGAGGGCAGCAGAATCAGGGGAAATCCAGACACCACTGGTGACAAATTTATAGTGATGGGGACTTTTAAGGACAAGTATATTCAATATTAAATTCTAATCTGTTGATGCTGCTGCAGTGGGACCTCCTGGTTTGCACACATGCTTACATGCTGACCTTCAGTAAAAATTGGATTCGTTCACTGTATTAGTCAGGATAATTAATAATAGCTGCTGTAACAAGCAATTCTTGAACATCTCCAGGGCTTAACGCAATCAAGTTATTTGTTTGATGGAAGTCTCCTTGTAGCATTCCTCCAAGCAGTAGCTCAGAGAAGTTGGCTCCTTTCTGGTTCCACAGAAGACACTCCCATCTTTCTTATAGATGTGATTTCCAAGGTCATCACAGACTGAAAGAGCTCAGAGGATCAAGCAGAAGGTTTTATGGTTACCCACATCCTACTGGCCAAGACCCAGGCGTGTGCCCAAACCTATCTGCAAGGGAAGCTGGGAAATGTGTTCTCAATTAGGAGTGCTCAGGAAGAGGAAAACAACACTTACATTGCTGTTACCATATGCATTGAGTTAAGAATGTTTGGGAGAGGAACTAAATGGGAAGCAGGCCTGGCTGTACATTTGGGTTGATAGAATAGTGTGAAAAAATCAGCAAAAGCAACAAATCAGAAGAGGTAACCAAGGGAAACACCATCCCCTTAAGAGTCATCATCGGTATTTTAGGGTTTCTGGATTCTTCACTGTGTGGAGGATACTTCCTCAAATTTCACATGGCTTTTTCTACCATCCTTCAGATCTTTCTGCTCAAATATTACCTCTTCAGTGAGATCTCTCCTGACCACTTTCTTTCAAATATCCACGACTTCATCACTCTATATCTTGTTTGATTTTCCTAAAATCACACTACGTAGCTATACATTTGTCTATTCTGTCTTCCTCAGGAGTAAGATCCCTCAGACACCATGTCTTTCTTCTACCCCAGCATTTGGAGCAGTGTGTGGCACTGAGTAAACAGTCAAGAGAATGAAACAAATGAATGAGTAAGTGAATGGAAAATAAACTCATCAATCAACTCCTGAATCCCAACATTCTTCATAGCGTTAGGACCCAGTAATGTTTATTAAATGCATGAGGGAATCCAGGACAAGCATTCAGATGGCTTTATGGGACCAGGGTGGCAGGGCTTACCCTGGCTTTTGGAAAGACAATTCACCCCAACCTAAAACCTATAACTATGTAAGTCCACCTGACCCAACTCAACTCATACCAGCCCTCCATCACTCCTAACTCAACTCAATTTGGCAATGTCCATCAACTGATGAATGAATAAACAAAATGTGATATATCCAGACACTGGAATATGATTCAACAATAAATAGGAATGAAGTACTGATACACACTGCAACATGAACTTTGAACCATTATGCTAAATGAGAGCAGACAGATTCAAAGGGCCACATACTATATGATTCCATTTATACGAAATGTCCAGAATAGGCAAATCCATAAAGACAGATTAGCGGTTGCCTACCACTGAGAGGTTTGGGGGAAATGGAAAGTGACTGCTAATGGATATGGGATTTCTTTTTGAGGTGATGAACATGTTCTAAAATTGATTGTGGTGATGGTTGTACAAGTCTGTGAATATACTGAAAACCATTTAATTGTATACTTTAAGTGGATGAATTATATGGTAAGGGAATTACATCCCAATAAATCTATTTAAAAGAAAACCTCAACCCAACATCTAACCCCCGATTCAAGCTACCTCAAACCCAACTCTCATCTTAACTGATACCATCTTGACTTACCAAACTGCCGATCCCCACTCCCCATTCATAGCAATCCCTACTTGCCTCTACTCCATTCATCCTACTTGCCAAATCAACCTCATTGATGTCAGTCCAACATCTAATTCCAAACCCTAACCTCAATCCATTGATTGCCCAACCTCCAACTCAGCGGATCCCATCATTAATCCACAACCCCAAACTCATTCAATTCACACGAAACCAACCTCCAATTGGACTCATCTTCAATCCACTTTTAACATATCTCGCCCAACCCCTTACCCCCCAACATCCAGCTCACCTCAAGGCTCCACTTTTAATTAAATCCTCTCTACTCCCAACTCATCTCCTGAACTGCCACCCAGAAGTTTCACCTCTACTCATTTCATCTCAAACCCAAACCACATCCCATGTCACCTCTTGATCCATTCCCTAACCCTCGGCTCAGCCACTCCAGTGACTCCAGGCCACTGAGTCAGTGAATCAAGGTCAACATGAAGATCGAGCTATTCTCTCTCCCTCTTCTCCTCCCTCCCTCCTCTCCTTTTTCTTTTTCCAAGTTTGAGGTCTTCCTAATGGGTTCACAATTTTTTCCAGCTTTATTGACATAGAATTTGACACATGATATTGTGTAAGTCTAAGACATACAACCTGTTGATTTGATACACTTGTATATTGCAAAATGATTACCACTGTAGCATTAGCTAATGCCTGCATCACATCACATAATGACCATTTCTTTTTTATGGTGAAAACATTTAAGATCTCTCTTAAAGTCTGGCCATTTTCAACTATCCTTCTAGGGGCCTGAATTGGTAAACAGACCCGATGTCTCTAGCGTGTACCATTATAATTGGATGCCCCCAGCTCCCAAAGCCGCCTCTACCAAAAGACCCAATTAAGACAGGTGGGGGCAGATACCTCAGGTGAGACATCTGAGAGCCTGACCTTAAGAAAGACATAGCCAGCGCTAGATGAAAGACACAGGGACACAGTTCAGTGGTTTATTCTCAGACTTGAGATGCCAAATATGCCCTATGGCCCTGGAGGGGTGGGGATCATGCCGGAATCTCTCTCATCATATCCCAGCCTTCCCTAAGGAGGAAGCAGATTAAATATACAACAGAGGGGATTTTCCCTTTTAATCCAGACCCAGGTATAAATAGGGCAGCACCATTAGGATCCTGATTGACACCCGCCATCTTGGCCCCCATACCACCTGGCATGGCAAGGTGCATCTGGGGAGATATGGGTGGGGGGCGGTATTCAGAGCTGGGCTGAGGCAGCAGAAGGGGCACACAGCTCAGTCCAGGGAAGTCCCACTTCCCTCTGTAGTCTGACTTCAGTTCCTTCACTGTGAACCCACCTGAAAATAGGAATGAGTGAAGGGGTCCCAGCCTGGGATCAGGAGACATCCAGTGCTTAACTATTGGAAAGGGTAGCACCACAGGGTGTTGAGAGCACTGTCCAGGGAATGGGGAGGCAGGTGTGGGGGGCATTTGTCAGCTGTGAGTTAGAAGTTCATTGCATGGGGCATCAGGGGTGGGGAGTTGAGGGATAGGTGGGCACAGAGGGGAGAAAGAGCCAGACTACAGTATGTCAGCTATGGTGCAGTGAGGAGGAAGCCGGGCCCTTGGGCCAGGGGTGTGCAGCCCCCAGCCCCCTGGAATGGAGAAGGAATATTGCTTGACCGTGAGGAGCAGACTCTCCCCTGGCTCCACAGTCACAGGAGACGATAAATATGATGGCTTCAAAGCCTCAGCACCAAAAGTACCCCATCGGGGGCTCCCTCATTGTCCCTCCCACCCCGAGAACTCTCAGCTGCTAAAGCAGACAGGGCCCAGTTCAAACCCAAACTTCTGGTTCGTCTGGCCAAAGTCAGTAGCCGCCACGTCCAACAGAGGCAGAAAGCCCACTCGGGAAGAGCTCAACTCCAAGAGGGTCTTCGTCTGTCCCTTCCGGACCTGACCCAGGGGAAGGCAGAACGGTGGGTTAGCGGGAGGACAGCCAAGGCCCCTCCCCACTCTGGCCAGCCCCTGCCCCTCCCCTTACCCGGCAGCCATCGTAGGGGACAGTGATGGTGGCTGCTGCCGTCTGGTTGAAAGACAGCTCCTCCCCGTTGGCTCCCAGGAAGCGGAGGGAGCGGCTGTGGTCGCCTGCAGCTTCGTCCAGCCAGGCGGCAGAGTTCTGGCAGGAGTAGGTGAAACTCTGGCGGGCTGTGGCGCTCAGCAACTTTAGGAAGGTCATCTGGACCACACTCACTGGGGACCCATCAGCGTCCACATAGGAGAACTGGGGGTGGGAACATAGGAGAACAAAGCAGGAGGGGACAGAGCCCCATTGACCCCTACTCTTTCTTTCCGAGGAAGCTACCTCCCAGGCTCGCTCTCCATCCCCTGGCCAACCTGCCCCCTCTGCCCTGTCCCCTCCTTTGGGTAGGCCTGCCAGCCATCCAGTACCCACGGGTCCCTGGCGAGCCCGTAGGCACACATACATGGCTACTGAGCACTTGAAATGCACCCAATGGGGGCGCCTGGGTGGCTCAGTGGGTTAAAGCCTCTGCCTTCGGCTCAGGTCATGATCTCAGGGTCCTGGGATCGAGCCCCACATCGGGCTCTCTGCTCAGCTGGGAGCCTGCTTCCTCCTCTCCCTCTGCCTGCCTCTGCCTACTTGTGATCTCTCTCTCTCTATGTGTCAAGTAAATAAATAAAATCCTTTAAAAAAATGCACTCAATGAGGAGGAAACTGCTTAAAATGTTAATTAATTGTTTGATTTTAAATTATTTAATTATTTTGTTTTACTGGATTTAGTTCATGACTAATAACTGAGCCTCAATCCAGTTATCTGAACACTTGGGTGTGGAACAACTTGAGTATATGCGAATCTACCTTTTCAACTGCAGGTTTTATGAAATCTAAGTATGGATCAAGAACTTCCAGTGAAATTTAGTATCCAAATTACGACGTGCTATAAATGTAAAATACGCATCAGACTCTGCAGAACTCAGAGGGAAGAAATTTAAAATGCCTCAGTAACTTTTATATTGATATGACACTCTTTTAGATGCACTGGGTCAAATAAAATATATTATTAACATATCATGGGCTTGAGATAACTGGCTGGGTAACCCCTTCCTTCTGGCTTCCTTCTCTTCTCTATCATTCCCACATTCCTCAACTGTTGTTTTCTGGAATCACATCCCAGATAAAGTACTTGCAAGCGAGTCTCTGTCGAAGGGTCTGTTTTGGGGGAACCCATACCAAGATACCCCCCCCACACTTTATTATAGCTTTTTTGCTTTGGTTATTGTCTGCCTGTTTCCTTGGTTACATTCCTGGCAGAGTATCAGCTTCGTGAAGTCGGGAGCTGTGTTTTATTTGCCACTATATTCCCAGTGCTTAGCATATACATGTATGTTACCTAAACAAATCCCACACCGAACCCCAGCTCCCCCCACCCATGAAAGCTGTTCTTCTTCTCATATACATATCTCAGATTCCTCCCAGGCACCACCATCACCCTCCTCCCTGCCCTCCATCGCAGCAATGACTAGGTCCTACTGACTTCCCTCCCAGAAGTTCCATGCCATGCCGTCCTCCCCACCCCCATAGCGACAGCCCTGGCCTGGACCACCTCTTTACTGTCCTGGACCAACAGACCAGTCTCCTCCACCCCACCGCACCCTCTCTAGTCCCAGAGGCACTTTTCTAACAGAGAGATTGGATTGGGGTCCTTCCCTCACTTAAACACATTCCATGGCTCCCTGCGGCTCACGGGTCTTTCTAGGGGGGAGGTAGGCCTAACCCTCACCTACCTCCCCTGTCTCCTTTCTTACCACACTCCTCTTCACACTTTCTAGAGCAGAGCAAGTGGCTTTCTCTCAAAATTTACCAGACCCTCCTTTAACTCTGGGCCTCCGTGTATGCTGTTCCCTCTGCCTGCAACACTTTTCCTTGTCCTCCCTAACTTGCTGACCCAGCTCATTGTTTAGGCTTCTGCTGATCTGTGACTGCTACCAGGAAGCCTCTGGTACTTCCGTCACTGTCTCTGGATTTCCACCATACTCTTCGCTCCCTCCGTCACACCTTTGATGCTGCCCACCCCCCAATCTGCCACCCCCACCAAGCCTGCAATCACCATGAAGGCAGGGGTGAGTCTTCCCTATTCTTTTTAGCTCTCGGAGCCCCTCCTCCAACTCCCCCTGCACCAGTTCCCCCCAGTTTTCATACTGTTCCCCCCACTGGCCTCCGGCAACTCACCTTCTTCCCTCGACGGAATGTGCTATACCAGTTTCCCGGCTTTTCCTTGGACCAGGAGGCCATTTTTACCTGGGGATGAAATGGGGTAGTGAGCATAGAAAACACCCTGGATGCCCACGAAGTCTTTCCTGCATTTACCTCCCCACACAAAGCGGCAGCCTGTATAGCCAGGACTCTTGGGTTGTTCTCTGGCCATGGAAATGAGCTCGGCTGATGCACAGGGCAGCCCAAGGGACTGGGGGACCCTGCCTTCTGAGGCAGCCCACAACCCATGACTGACAATGAGATAAACGCCTGCTCCCTCTTTCCTCTCCTGCCAGGTGGGACAGTGCAGTCTCCCTGGATGTCCCCCAGTGACATATTAATCCTCATTGGCCGCCTCCCCCAGACCCTCCCACTTTCCCCCTCCGCTTTCCTGGTGCCTCCTGAGATCTCCTCCTAAACCAATGACCTGCCCTCAAATCCTTGTCTCAGGGTCTGTGTCTGGGGAACCCAACCCTGGATCATTCCTCAGTCCCCTCCCCTAGCACTTCTGGGCAGGAAGAAGGTGAGCTGTTGAGAGTGGCTCAGGCCTCAGGTACCAGCAACCGTTTAGAGGTCAAGTCCTACACGGCTTGGGGGTCTGAGCTTGTCTAAATCCCCATCGAGATGGGGGAGTTGAGCTCCCACTATACCAGGGCTCTGACCAGTCAAAAATAAGCCACAAGAAGGACATCGCCATGCATTTCTGCAGGTTCTGTGCTGGCTGCAGATTTTATGGGTCATGGAGGCATTAGCAGAGGCCCACACGCTGTCTGTATCTTATCATTAAGCCTGACACGTCAGTGCCTCGATGGTACAACCATCCTGAGGCAGATACTGTCTTGAGCCCCATTTTACAGATAGAAACAACTGAGATGACATCTCTCTCCCAGCCCAGGATTCTAGAGTGGGTGCGGCTCACCCACTGCCCTCTGCTGCTTAGCCTGGTGCTGAGGGGGGGGGGCTCAGGGCTCCCTGATGGAGAACCCCAATATTCCTGGGGAACCAGGAGGCCTCACCTCCCAACCCACAGCCTGGAGGGCAATGAGTCCATGGTCCTATAAGATAGCAGGTCGAGAGGTGGTGGTTAAGGGCTGGGTCTCTGGAGCCAGCCTGCCTTGGGGTAACCCCATCACTTTTCTGTGCCTTAGTTTCCCTCTCTGGGGATGACGGCACCGGCACCCCACACCAGGTGGCTGGGACTCAGTGCGAATGCAGCTAAGTACTCAGAGCAGTCTGGCATATTTACGCTCTGTTTAAAGGCTTCCTACCAGTTCTGCTTCCTTAACTAGGTTTTTGGTCTATCTTTCCTCATAGACGGCGAGCTCCAAAAAGCAGAGTTTTGTTTGGTTTTTTGATTCTGTGCTGTAGCCCCAGCTCTTCACAGGACTTGGCATACAGCAGGTGCTCAATAAATGTTGGTTGAAGGAATGGTAAGGTCCCAGACAAAGCCTGATGCGTGCATTGG
>CM053603.1:4900918-4988471 GCA_028646535.1 Procyon lotor
ACCAGTTCTGCTTCCTTAACTAGGTTTTTGGTCTATCTTTCCTCATAGACGGCGAGCTCCAAAAAGCAGAGTTTTGTTTGGTTTTTTGATTCTGTGCTGTAGCCCCAGCTCTTCACAGGACTTGGCATACAGCAGGTGCTCAATAAATGTTGGTTGAAGGAATGGTAAGGTCCCAGACAAAGCCTGATGCGTGCATTGGGCAAGGAGGGGAGGCAGGGGATGCAGCCTTTGGTGGTGGTGGGGGGAGGGGGTTGAGGTGGTTTTCGGGCCACCTTTCTCCCCCTCCCCCTCATCCCCCACAAGCACTCACCATCTCAAACTTCTTGTCAGGATAGAGGCAGGTCTCTCCTCCCGCAGTGAAGTTGCAGAAAACCCTGAGTGAGTCCCTCGCACAGCCCTGGTTGGGGTCAATCCAGTATTCCCCTGCCGCAGAGCCAGGCGGGTAGTGAGCAGGGGTGGGACCCCACAGGCTTCCTGCCCACGCGGCCAGGGAGGGACCTCACCATCAGGCAGGTGCGGGTGGTTGCGGTGCAGCTCACTGCACACGAGGCCCGGGCGCTCGGCCGTGCCCGGAGGCCGCCGCATCTGCTCCAGCTCGAAGCTCAGAGATGTGAGTGAGGCCAGCACCTCCTCCAGGCCGCCCTCAAGCTCTCCTGGGCCTGGGAGAGAGCGCCGGCGCCTGCGCAGCCCATGCAGCTCAGCTGGGGGACCCTGAGCGGGAGTGGGGATGGAGGAGAGGAGAGCGGAGATGCAGGGGAGACAGGAAGAGAGACAAGGGAAGATGAGAGACAGAGGAGGTAAAGAGACGCAGGCAGAGGTGGGGATGGGGAGCGATAAGAAAGGGGAAAAAGAGATACACAAAGGGGCAGGGGAGACAGACAGGCCGACAGGGACAGAGAGACACACACAGGAGGGAGAGATAGAAAGACGCAGAGATGGGGAAAAGCCAAAGTCATAACAAAACGAGAGAGAGATTCATAGGTGAGGCAAGGAAAGTGGAGAGAGAGGGCACAGGAAGGAGAGAGAGGTCACGGAAGGAGAGAGAGAAACAGAGACAAAACAAGGGAACAAGTATTTGGAATAGAGACAGCAAAAGGCCAGGAGAGATGAAGAGGTGGAGAGAGACAGGGAGAGAGAGATGGTAGGGGAGACGGATCCAAGCAAGACGAGACCCAGTCAGAGCCCCCATGGGTGTCCCCCTAAACCCCAACACAGCCCAGACCCTCCTTCAGCTTTCAAGGCACCTCCCTCCCTGCCTGCATGCCCTGAGCGCCTGCTGTGTGCTCCACCCAGTTCTGGACACTGGGGGACCCAGAGGAATGCTCTGACCTACTCCCTGGGGAACTTACCGGGGGGCCAGGGGGGCCCGGGGGGCCAGTGTCACCACGGGGACCAAAGGATCCCTGTAGGGAGAAGTCACTTGGGAGTGAACTCTGTCTATGGAGACCCCTTCCTGCCAACACACATACACACTCGCACACAATCACATTCTCACACTCACACACACCGCACTTGGGGAGGGACACTGTTTAGCACCAAGTATAAAATGCATGCTTTCTTTCCATATTTTAACATCTCTAAAATCAACATCTTAACATCTTTGGCAAATCACAGTTTCCTTGTCAAAACTGCTTTCGCTCATAGTAGTTTCTAAAATATGGCTCATCTTACAATTGATGGCATCTTAGATTTGATAAAATACAATTGTAGGTGTTGAATAAATATTCATTGAATGTGTGATTGAATGAATAAGTAAATAAACAAACGAATCCAAAGGCGCTGAGGGTGTGGGTGGGAAGTCGGGATGTGGGAGCCCAAGGGACAGCATATACTCACCGGGGACCCCTTGGAGCCTTTCTGTCCCAGAGGACCCTATGGGGTAGAGACAGGGAGGGCTGGAGTCCCAGCTGGCCCACCACGGTGACCCCACCCCACAAACCCCTCTTACTCACCGCCACGCCTGGGGGCCCAGGGTGGCCCAGAGAGCCGATGGGACCAGGGGGGCCCTGAAGAAAGCATATCAATGTCATCATTGATGGAGCTCACCCCTATGATCCAGGCATATCCCCCAGACAAGACTCTTGTCCCCTCAAAAGAACAAGCCACAGACAGAGCCTCTGACTTATAAATCCCCAGATAGAGCCCCCCACTTCCCTTAGACACAACCCCTTTTATTCTAAACCCCAGCTCCCCAAATCCACAGTCTCCAAATAAGCCCCAATTCTGCCTCCCCACCCACCCTTCCTCTGAACACATTCTTCCCGCTTGGGATAGAACTCACAGGTTCTCCCTGGGGGCCAGGGGGGCCCTGCACGCCTGGCAACCCCTGATCCCCTTTCTCACCAGCTTCCCCAGGGGGGCCGATGAGGCCAATTAATCCAATGTGGCCCTGGAAGACAAGAGAGGCACATATGGGGAAAGAAATATGGTGGTGGGGGGGTGCTGGTGGACTTTTCTTCTAGAGCCTTGGGGTAATGAGTGTGGGAGCAGAGGAGACCCCAACCTGCCAGCCCCCTGGCCTGGGAGGCAGGTAAAGGTAGAGGAGATGGAGGCAATTGGGGGAGAATAATGGAAGGACATATCCTTACCTTTTCCCCCTTGAGGCCAGCATCTCCCTTCAATCCTGGAAGGCCAGAGGGCCCCTGGAAAGAGGGTAAGCCTCAGTTAGTGAGTCTCAAACATGAACTCTCAAGGTTCATGTGGGCGATTAGGGAAATTACCCAGATTTCAAGTGGGAACTACCAGGAATGTGATCATGGGGATGGTCAGGAAAGAGGAGGGATGATAAGGAATAACGAAGGGCTTGGAGCATGGCCAATATGACTGGTCAGTGGTCAGGATCAGTGTGGAGGGTCAGGGTAAAGTAGCAAGATAGATGGTCAGTTTGGCCTATCAAGATGGAGGGTCACTGTGGTCAGTATGAACCACCAAGATGGAGGGACAGTGTGGATGATCAGTGTAGACCATCAAGATGGAGGGTCAGTATAGTTGGTCAGTGTAGACCATCAAGATGGAGGGTCAGTGTAGATCATCAAGATGGAGGGTCAGTGTGGTTGGTCAGTGTAGACCATTAAGATGGAGGGTCAGTATGGTTGGTCAATGTGGGCCATCCAGATGGAGGGTCAATGTGGTTGGTCAGTGTGGACCATCAAGATGGAGGGTCAGTGTAGATCATCAAGAGGGAGGGTCAGTATGGTTGGTCAGTGTAGACTATCAAGATGGAGGGTCAGTGTGGTTGGTCAGTGTAGACCATCAAGATGGAGGGTCAGTGTGGTTGGTCAGTGTAGACCATCAAGATGGAGGGTCAGTGTGAGTGATCAGTGTAGACCATCAAGATGGAGGGTCGGTATAGTTGGTCAGTGTGGATAATCAGTGTAGACCATCAAGATGGAGGGTCAGTGTAGATCATCAAGAGGGAGGGTCAGTGTGGTTGGTCAGTGTAGACCATCAAGATGGAGGGTTAGTATGGGTGATCAGTGTAGACTATCAAGATGGAGGGTCAGTGTGGTTGGTCAGTGTAGACCATCAAGATGAGTGGTCAGAAGAGATGGTTAGTCAGATGGTCGTGGTGGACTGTCTGATGGATAGTCAGAGAAGGGTCAGCCTGCACCACCAGCACCCACAGTCACTAGACGGTCCCTGGATGCCCAGTGAGGTTCTCAGTGCCACCTCAGGGACAAAGAAGTCTCTAACCAGGGGTCCAGGAGGGCCCATCTGTCCAGGAGGTCCCAGGAGGCCTGGTTCACCCTAGGATGAAGCAGAGCACGGGGATGCTGCCCTCAGCCAGAACTCAGTGTGAATGCCCCCACCTCCACCCCCTGACCCCCACCCCTGGCCAGGGTCAGCTGCTCCAGATTGTGGTGAGAAACTATAAGGGAGGAGCTGATTCCACCCCACCCCATCCCCAGTCCCACCCAACTCACCACAGGGCCGGGAATCCCTCGAAGACCCTCAGGCCCCACACGTCCAGGGGGCCCTCGAGCCCCCACCGGGCCTGTCATCCCTGGGGGACCATCAGGACCTGGCTCCCCCTAACAGACCAGGGCAAGGGAAGAGCAGAAAGAGTCAGAGGGAAACTTCTTCCCCACCTCCTGAGGGAGGGGGAGGGAATTGGGACTCCTGTGCTGATGGCCCAGCTGTTGGCCAAGCATTAGGACAGGGACCCTTCCCCGGGTGGGGGGTGCTTACCTTGGCCCCTTTCTCCCCTTCTCTGCCTTCTTGACCCATGCGGCCTGAAGGACCCTGAGGAGGGAAAGAGGATGTGGGGGAGGGGGGCTTTAGGGGTAAAGGGAGCCTGGTGGGGTGACAGGGGTCTGTGGGGGATTAGGGGGGCTTGTAGGAGTGAAGGGGGAGCCTGTGGACACGGGTGGGACAAGGGTAGAACCAGGAGAGCCAAGAGGCAGGTCTCACTCACCCTCTTGCCGGGAGGCCCTGGGGGGCCCGGTTCCCCAGAAGCCCCAGGTGGACCCTACGGATACAGAATAGCACCAGGATAGTGTTAGGTCACGTTAGTGGAGCGTGACTAGGTTTCAGGGTGCCTCTGATCCAGATAGCCTCCCCCACTCATCATGCCAACAGCCGCCATCTCCCACCTCCTCACCGAAGCCGCTCACATTTCTGGGGAAGCCCCGAGAGGGTGAAGCAAGGGCATCTCCAGGGGTCCTGGGCATCTCATCCACCTACTCCTCTGCACCCCCAGTTCACCCCAGTGCACCCACTCACCCACCCAACCCCCCTCTACCAGCACCACATCCTCTGCTCCCCCACTCACCGGTCCCCCAACATCACCAGGGTCTCCCTTCTCTCCTGGGGAGCCATCGATACCCTGTGGGGTGGGCAGGGGTTGTGGAGGCACTTAAGAATTTGGGGGTGAAACACGGGGAAATGTGAGGGCTATTTGCTCCACTGACCTTGCCCAAGTCTGTGGAGGGTGGAGAGTTAGGGACAGAAATAGAACCGTGTGGGGGCTTATGGGGGAGTAGGGCTCACACCCACCGAAACTCCAGGGTCTCCGGGGGGTCCTAGATCTCCTGGGAGCCCAGTGGGGCCCTGGAAGACAGAACGAAGACTAATCACCTCTCTGAATCACCGGGCATTCATTCATTCATTTGACACATGAATTGTCCCCAGGAATAGTTTGGACTGCTGAGGATATGCTCATGAACAAAACACAAAATCCCCGCCCTGGTTGAGTGAACGTTCTAGAGTCTACTGTGTACAGGTGCTGAGTTACGCCCAGAACACGCATCATCTCACTCTGTCCTCCAGGTGCCTCCCAGCTCAGGACTCACAGATGGGACTGGCCCTCTGGAAAGGGGTCAGATCCAACTTGAGGTTCCGTAGACCCTGAAGCTCCTCACTGCCCTCCCACCCCACCCCAAACCCTACAGCGATGGTGGGAGGGTCTCAGCCTCCACTCTAAGGCCAAATCCCACATCGGCCCCAAGTCTGGGCATCGATCTCAGTGGTCCCAAGGCTTCCAGAACGATTCCGTGTGGGAGCAAGTTGCACCCATGCGGTGACCTATAACCATCCATTCATTCAGATTCAGCCACGTTCTGGTTGCTTGGGGAATCAGCACATTGGAGGAGGAACCCCTTGATAGAAGTTGGGGAGCAGGTTCAAGAGGACGCAAGTGCCCCTCCCTGATCTCTGCCTCCACTTCTCCCGGGACTCACCACGTTCCCTTTGGCTCCATCCTCTCCAGGGGGGCCTTTCTTGCCTGGGGGTCCAGCAGCCCCAGATGGGCCAGAGTCCCCCTTTTCACCAATTTCTCCCTTGGGCCCCTTTGCAGAAACAGAGATCAGAGATCAGAATAGTCTGGACTCTTCAGAGGTCAAGGGTTAACATCCCTGGACTGAGGAATCTGAGTGGTCTGGGACTTCCCTGGGGTCAGGGCTCAGAGGAGTCTAGACTGTCTAAGGTCAGAGGTCAAAGGGATCTAGGATTTATTGGAGTCAGGGGCCAGGATGGTCCAGTTGCTCAGAGATCATGACCAAGGCCGGTCTAGTCTACATTCCACACTGGAGTGAATTAGGACAGGGGATCCCTCTGGGAAGTTCATCCCCTACTCTGGGTTCATGGTTTGGACCTGATCCCCACCTGTACCCTCAGCCCCACACCCTCCTGACCCTTCCCAAACTTAAACCTAACCTTGACTGTAATTGTTAACCCACCCACCTCCTGTAGGTGTATAACCTGAAGAGCTCTCGGATCTGAGACCTTCCAGGGCTCAGGGATACCCAAAGGCCCTGGGTCAGGGGCTGACTCAGGCCTGCCCAGGGGTCAAGGTGACCCTAGATGCCCAGAGGCCAGGGGTTCCCTGAGATGTGTGCAGGGGCATAGGACAGTCACTCACAGGGATGCCTGGGGCTCCTGGGGGTCCTGGATCTCCAGCCTCCCCTGGCTCACCCTGCAGGAGGCAAAGTCAGGGTGGGGAAAGGTCTGATTATGAAGGACAGGGAGGAGCTCCCCAGAACAGCCAAACCCAAGTGGGACTGGCTTTGCCTCCCCAACCCTAGGCAGCCCCCTGCCCCCTTTCTCTCACCTTCTCGCCCACAGCACCTGGCTGACCAACTCCCCCAGGCAGCCCTGGAGGGCCCTGGAGAGACAGCAAGGGGTAGAAGTGGGACTGTGGGATCCCAACAGCCCCTTTTTGGGAAATGGAGGTCCCCACCTCTCAGTCATCCTGCCCCCCCCACCGAGTCCTCACCTCTGATCCACTGGGGCCATGGGGTCCCCTAGGCCCCGGAGCTCCATGGGGACCCTGTGGGGCAATCAGAATAGCATCCAGTGACCTCATGACTCCCCAGAGGCACCACTAGCCACAAACACCATCCTTAATGCTGGTGACCAGCATTGCCTTAAAATGACAATGTGCCCTGTGACACCACCCCCCCAAAATTGATGTAATGGCCACCACCACTTCGCTATCCTCTTCCCCCTCCCGCCTTGCCCAGGTTGTCCTTACCATGGACCCTACATCTCCAACCTCCCCTTTCTCTCCGGGAGGGCCTGGCAGTCCCTGTGGAAAAAAGAAGAAAGATTGGAGCACAGAGTGCTGGGAAAGAGGCCAAACCCCCAAACTCAGACACCCACCTGCAGGCCAGGAGGGCCAATCACCCCCACGAAGCCTCTCACTCCATCATCTCCTTTCTGCCCAAAGAGGCCTGGTGGTCCCCGGCGTCCCTGAGCCCCATCTGCTCCCTGGGAGAAGGACAGAAGCAGGGTACAGTTAGGGTCTGGGTGCAGGGTTGGAGATAGGCTCTGGGTCAAAGTCAGGACTGAGGTTAACAATTACAGTCAAGGTTAGGTTTAAGTTTGGGAAGGGTCAGGGTTGGACTTCACATTGGGGGTGCAGGTTAAGGGTCAGAGTTTGGGAACTAAGTCAAGAGTTGAATCAAAGTGTTCACATGGGTATTGGGTGGTGAATGGGCACTGGGTGGTGAGCTGAGGTCAAGGTCATGATGAAGGTTGAGCTGGAATTTAGGGTTGGGTTTGAAGTTGGGGCCAAGGTCAGATTCCAAGTTCGAGTTCAGGTTTGGGGTCAGCATTGGAGGATGGGTCAGAGTTGGGGTTAAGGGTAGGATGGGGTCAAGGTTCAGATTTGAAGATAAAGTTTGAGTTGGGATTGAGGTTAAGGTCAGGGATAGGATTAAGACTGGGACTATGAAGGCCTTCAGGATTCAGGTTGAGATTGGGATTAAGTCAGATTCTGGGGTGAATTCCTGTTGGATGTCAGTGTTGGAGGGTTAGATCAGGGTTGGGGTTGAGTTTGGGTCTGAGTCATGGTGGAGGACACAGTTCCTTCCCACTTGGGATCCAGGAGATGATCACAAAGCCAGGAGCACTCACCGGGGAGCCTGGGTGTCCCACAGGACCCCGTATTCCTGTTGGTCCAGGTGGGCCCTGGGGGAGGGGACACAGCCAAAAAAACACCTCAGGTTCAAGATTAGGAGGGCCCTCAAGATGACAATCACTGCCTCCCACACCACCCACCAGGAGGCAACAGCTACTTCCCCCACAACCCTGTCTTCCTAGCCATCAACTGATGGGATCGGACGCAGACATCGTCCTGAGCTTGGCTCATCAAGACTTTTCCCCAGAAGTCCCTCCAGCAACTGAGCTGGCTCACAGACCGACATTAGGCACTGTGGCTGAAGTCCTAGGGGGAAGCTGGAATATGGTAGCTCAGAGCCTGGCAGAGTCACAGACAAGTCACAGACAGAGAGAACGATGCCACCAAGGAAAGGAAGAAGAGGGGGTAACCGCCTCAGCTCCCTCCCCATTTTCTCGGGGCCCCAGCTACCCACCCCATCCTTCCTATCCCTCTGCCTTCCCCCAGGACCTCCTCTTTGCCTGGGGCCGCACACTCACCGCATCCCCTTTGTCGCCTTTGCTCCCTTTGCTACCAGGGGCACCCACTTCCCCCTGTGGAGGAAACAGCATGAGGGAGGACCAACTTGGACTCTCCTACCCTGAGCCCGAGTCCTCCCCTGTCCATGAACGCTCACCTTGTCCCCATCCTCGCCAGAAGGACCAACAGCTCCAGGAGGTCCGGGAAGCCCCAGGGGCCCTGGGATCCCATCTTTGCCTGTGGGGCCAGGGGAGCCACGCTCACCCTAATGGGGGAGGAAGGGGGGGAGGTCAGGAGTCAGTGCAGAGGGAAGGTCCTGGTATGCGGGGTCCTGAGGGTGCTTGAGGAATGTAGTGGGCAGGCACTCACCGGGGACCCCTTCTCGCCTGCAGGGCCAACAGGGCCTTGGCCTCCGCTTTGGCCAGGAAGCCCAATGCCTCCTGCTGGGCCCAGTGGACCCCGCTCCCCCGGGGAGCCCTGAAAACAGGGGTAAAACAGGGGTAAAGAGTCAGGAAAAATAGTGAAAGTAGTTCTCACTGATAGAGGCCTTTCAAGCTACCTGGCACTGAGTTAGGTCAATACCAACCTGGACTCTCCTACCCTCTTCTGTTCCCTTCCCCATGGCGGCCAGAGGGACACCTGAGTCAGGGCACACACGTCCCCCTGCTTATCACCCTCCACGGCTTCCTGCTCACTCAGGAAATGGGAAATCCTCCCTGTGGCCCCCAAGCCTTGCACGACCTGCCCCATTACCTCCTGCCCTCTCTGCCTCCTACTGACCCCCTCACTCCCTTCCTTTCAGCCACATAGGTCTCACAATTTCCTCCAGCATGCTGCGCACACTCCAGCCCCAGGGCCTTTGTACATGCTATTCCCGCTCCCTGGAACACTCTTCCCTTACATACCCACGTGGCTCCTCCCTCACCTCCCTCAGGTCTCAGCTCCAATGTCAATGTCCTTGACCAGCTCATTTCAGCGGCTCTCCCCTATGCCCCCCTCTCTGTGCTATTCATCACCACTGTTTCCTTATCTCCCCAACGAGAAGTGAGCTCCAGGAGAAAGGGGGTTTTATCTGTTGATGTCTGGCATGCAGGTAAGTAAGTGTGGGATGGGTCATCTCACAGAAGGGGCCATGTCACGGGTGAGAAAACTGACGTCACGGGTGTGATCCAGGACTGTTTGACTCTCAGAATAGTGGACTTAATGATGGCAATGCCCAGCTCCCCAGATGCCCCGAGGCCCCTCCACCCCTGCCCCCCACCCAGCAGATGGGGTCACACTTACATTGGCTCCAACAGGGCCCAGGGGGCCTTTGTCACCCTTTAAGCCAATAGGTCCCTGAGGAAGGAGATGATTCAGTTAAAAGACGCCCAAGGGTATGCCCGGGTCCTGTCTTCCTTCTGGGGGCTCACAGTTCCCCTCTTCCTCCAGGGCACTGAAGGTCAAGGTCTAGCTCTTCCAGGTCCCACCTGCTGTCATACCTTTGCTTCCAAGGTTGTCCCCACCCAGGATGCTACCACCATGTCCCTCCCCCGAGCCCCCTTCTCCTGCTCCACTTCACAGCCGAGCCAGGTACATTTAGGGGGGAGGGGGGAGAAAATACTCACTGGATCCCCAGGGGCTCCTTGGGGGCCGGGGAAGCCCCTGGGTCCAGGTGGTCCTTCCTTCCCAAGGGGTCCCGGTGGGCCCAGGTCCCCCTGCAGGAGTGTGGAGGAGGAAGGTCAGGCTCCAAAGAAGGGGTGTTTCCTCCTAGTCTGTGAATCTGGGGGTGATTCTGAGCCTTGGGGTGGCATGGGGCCATTGAGGAACCTTTGGGGCCACTCAACTGAGATTTCTGAGGGGGCAAGTTCTCACCTTGACACCCTCTCTGCCTTCCAGGCCCGGAAGACCTTGCTCACCAGGAGGTCCAGGAGGGCCTGGGGGGCCCCTCTCCCCCAGAGGTCCTGCTTCTCCTGTCTTTCCCTGAAGAGGAAGGAAGCTTATCTCGAACGGAGGTGGCCAGCGTGGGGGAGGGGGCTGTCAGAGATGCGCTTCCCCCCAAATATTCCCAACAGGTGCCAAACTGGGAAGACCCGTGGGGTCCATTCTGACCTGAGGACCCACGACACCAGCCGGTCCAGGTGGGCCTGTCTGACCTTGGAAGCCCTGGGGAGAAAAATTGAAACGGGCATCACATAGAAGGAAGAAGTAGAGAGCCTAGTGGGGCCAGGGGTCAGAAGTCCAGAGGCCACTCACCAATTCTCCTCTCTGACCGGGGTGCCCAGGACGCCCGTCTTTCCCCTGGGAGCCCTGGGAACAAGGTGGGACAGAGACAAGGCACAACTAAGAAGACTGCCCACCCCTCAGGTTCCCTCCAGGCCACCCCCAGTCAGGGTGCACTCACTTACAGGGGGACCCTTTGGCCCAGGAAATCCAGGAGGGCCTTGCAGACCTGGGAGGCCCTGAAATGGAAGCAGAAACCACGGCCTCATCCCCCCCGCCTGGCCGCCTGAGCCCCACACGAGGACAAGCGTACTGAACTCTTTCTGCACACTGGGCGTGGGGCACGTGGTCAGTCATTTCCTGTGTCACTGCAGCCCTTTGTGGTGAGGACTGTGGTTATTCCCATCTCACAGAGGGGGAAATGAGGCCCAGAGAGGTTGAGTGACTTGCCCAAAGTCACACAGCAGGCAAGCGGCAGAGCTGGGACTTGAATTCACAGCTCCTGACTTTAGAGGCTGTGTTCCTTCTGCCGCATCGTAATGCCTCCCTCCCTCCTGGGTTCCTCTCCTGTCCAGAAACACACACACTCACCTTGTCTCCAGGGGTCCCAGTGGCCCCATCCTGGCCCACGTCGCCCTAAGACACAGTGCATAAGATTCAGGCTGCAGAACAAACCCAACGAGGAGGGCTTCCGAAGGATCTTGGGGAGCCTGAGCCGGGGGGGCCCGAACGAGGGCCTGATTACCCGCCCAGCCCATACCTTGGGGCCTGGTTGCCCGGTGGCACCCGGCAGCCCCCTCTCTCCACGGGAGCCCTGAGTAGAAAAGAAGCAAAGATTAGAAGTGAGAGGGTGGGGGAAGCTAGGAGGTGAGCCCGAGTCCTCTGGGCCCCCTCCCTCTGTGACCCCTTCTCACCCTACCAGGGACATTGACGCAGCCCTAACCCTGCCCCCTGCCCACCTGCATGACCTCTCCCTGCCTCTCCTCCTGCAGCCCTCCTTCCAGCCCTGTCCCCACCCCCCGCCCCGGGCCGGCAGAATAGGGGAGCCATCTTCTTACTGGTGGTCCCCGTTCTCCCTCCAGGCCTGGCTGCCCCGCCTTCCCCTGGAAAATAATTCAGGTGAGGGCGGAAGCAGAAGAAAGTTATGATGCAAAGACCTGACACACAAATGCATCCAGGCACAGACCCAGAAAGAGGTCTGCTGCACATTTATTCACAAGCCTCTCTCCCTCTCTCACACACACACACACACACACACACACACACACACACCATGCAAAGATCACAGACACCCAGTTACACCTGGGATTGCGTCTACAGGGTCCAAACACAAGTGCGTCTGCCCAGAAGGACACACACTTACCCCAGACTTCGTGCCACAGCGGCACACATTGGGTGACCTGCCGCCTGGGGTCGATACCTGGAGCTCCTCATGCAATCTGTCCCTTGCACACGTGCACACAACGTAACAACACACATGCATGGATTCACAGGAGGACATGGTCCTTCTAAGTACAGCCTTACACACAGACTCCCGTGTGTATACACTGCGTCCACGGACCCAGCGACCGTGCACACACACCATGCACGCGTGCACACGCCATGTACACACACACAAGCACCTGTGTGCATATCCATACCCTTTCACACTCACATTTATGTCCACAGTCACACATGTTGCTCTCCCCACCAAGCCTTACCCTCTCCCCTGACCTCTGGATCACAACTCACCCGCTTCCCTTTTTCTCCTAATGGTCCCAGAGGCCCGGGAAAGCCAGTAGATCCCTGAGTTGAGAGAATCAGAGAGACAAGATGGGGGTGAGAAGTGGGTGGTGAGTAAAGTTGACCCCTCACCCTTCAGCCACTCTATCCTTTCTAGAAGCTTCTTTGGTCCCTCCAGCCCCTTCCTCCTCCAAGGTAGCCCTCCACCCCCTTTTTACCCTACCCTCAGCCCTTGCTCACTCCACTCCAGCCACACCGGCCCCTCAGAGCTACTCAGGCACACTGATTCACTCCTGCCTCAGGACCTTTGCACTGGCTGCTTCATTTGCCTAAACTGCTCTTCCTCAGGTCCCCACAGAGGCAGCTATTCCTCATCCTTTGGATCTCATTTAGATGTCAACTCCTTAGAGAATTCTTCTGCCACCATCCTGACCACCACGTCCTCCAAGTCATTCTCCGTCTATCACATTGTCCTATTTTGTTTTCCCAAAACATTTATATTGAAATGACCTTGTTCATGTGCTTACTTACTCATTATTTGGTTTTTCTGCTAGGATATGGTGCTCTGGTCTTATTCCCCTCAACCTGGGGAGGGGAATAAGCTCCTACATAGTCGGAGCTTATTTGATATTTGCTAACTAATTGACTCCAGTCCATGCTGTCCTGCCCATCTTAGAGGCATCCTCCCTCTCTACCCAGGGAAGGACATCACAGGCTCTGCTATCCCCTCCCACCCCTCACCATATTTTGAATCCCAGACCTATCACTAGACTAGCTATGTGGCCCTGGACAAATGGCTTACCCTCTGTGAGCATCAGTTTCCTTACCTCTAGCCTGGGAATAACAACAATACCTCCCTCACAGGTTTTGGTGAGGATTAAATAGGATAATGTATAGAAAGTATTTTATATGGCATGTGGCATATAGTAAGTGTTTATGACATGTTAGTTGTCATTATTCAGGCTGATTATTACTGACTGCTATGGACCAAATGTTTGTGTCTCCTGAAATTCATATGTTGAAGCCCTATGTTAAAGAATGGTATTTGGAGGTGGGCCTTTGGGAGGTAAGTAGGTGGTAATGGTGGAGCCCTCATGAAGGGGATCAGTGTCTTTAAAAAAAGGGGGGGGGCCCTGGGTGGCTCAGTGGATTAAAGCCTCTGCCTTCGGCTCAGGTCATGATCTCAGGGTCCTGGGATCGAGCCCCACATCGGGCTCTCTGCTCGGCGGGGAGCCTGCTTCTCCCTGTCTCTCAGCCTACTTGTGAACTGTCTCTCTCTATGTCAAATAAATAAAATCTTTTTTAAAAATAAAAGATTTTTTTACTTAATTATTTGAGAGAGAGTGATCAGGAGAGAGACAGAGAGAGAGAGCATGAGCAGGGGGGAGGAGCAGAGGGAGACAGAGAAGCAGACTCCTTGCAGAGCAGGGAGCCCGACATGGGGCTCAATCCCTGGACTCTGGGATCATGACCTGAGCTGAAGGCAGATGCTCAACTGACTGAGCCACCCAGGCGCCCCAGATCTGTGTCTTTATAAGAAAAAGAGACTAGATCTCTCTCTCCTTCTTTCCTTCCCTATCCCCATCTCTCTCTTTCTCTCTCTTTCTCTCTGTCCCCCTCTCCCGCCCCCACCCCACCATGTGAGGACACAGAGAGAAGACAGCTGTCTGCAAACCAGAGAGTCCTCACCAGAATCCGACCACGCTGATCTCAGACTTCCAACATCCGAAACAGTGAGAAATAAGTTTCCGTTGTCTAGACCACGCTGTCTAAAGTATTTTTGTTATAACAGTTAAAACAATAACCTCAACTTAAACAACACACCATGCCTTCTGTTGCGTGTTGCTCACTGCCCAAAACACATGAACTGGTCTTGGCTACGAGGCTTTGCTCTAACTCCCATGAACTCCTGCTCTAATCGGTTGAGTTCTATTCTTAGGGATGGCGCCTTGAGTTTATTCCCCAATTTGTTTATGTCAGCTGCCCTTGCTATTGGAGGCATGTGACTTAATGAAAGTTTACAACAACTGATGGAATGCAGAAAGGAAAAGAAAGATGTCTACCAAATCTAAGTTAAATGGGAAAGACTCAATAAAAAGGGAAGTCACTAAAAAAAAATCCCATCAAATGAGGCATGCACAAGATAACTGCCAGATGGAGATGACAAAAGTGTGGAACTTTGGAAGGATTTGGCACTCAGATTTCTTCCCAAGTGTCCAACTTTCTGTTCCACTTTATATAAACCCGAACTATAAATCTTCAGTGATGTAATGTGGGTGTGGTTTAGGCAGAAAGACCTGTCTAATCAGCAGCTTCATCCATCAAAAAATTGGCGAAGGAATGTACATTTTTATATAAGTACATTTTATTGTAAGTTATAGTTCAATATATGTAAGATATGTATTTGTGTGTGTGTGTGTGTGTGTGTGTGTATGTGTGTGTGTGTGATTCTCCTTCTTACTGGCTTGGTTTGAGCCAACCTCAATCACACCAAATAAGAAGGATCCTATAGTTTTATTATCAAAATTATCAATGTCATTATAATCAAATTGATGAGATAAAGACTACTGGTATCTCCATTTTATAATGAAGTAAGTGGGCTCAAGAGACTTGCCCAAGGTCACTTAACAGGTAAGGAGTGGGTATTTGAAGCCAAGTCTGATACCAAAACTCACATCTTATGCTGTCTTTTAGTGACCCAAGGGGTGAACAGCTTACTCCCCAAGACCACAACCTGGCCCTCCAGATATTAACCAGTCTCTGAATGTTGTCCTTACCCACTCCCAACCCCTTAGCTTCTTACCTTAGGGCCTGGACGTCCTGGGTAACCTGGGAGACCTGGCACCCCAAGCTTGCCCTGTAGAGAAATTATGGGACAAAGGTCAGAAATTGCAATGTGAAGGTCAGAAAAGAAAGGGCAAGATGGCTGGAGCATGGTGACAGGGCCAATAGGGTGAGATTCAGGAAAACATAAGTTCTAGTCTTGGCTCCTGCCTGCTAGGGGCATGTCTTTGGGTAACTCATTCTATTCTATTCTATTCTGTTCCAAATCTCAGTTTCTTTGTCTGTAAAATGGGGATAAAACTGCCTGTTGGCTGTGGTGGTTATGGGGATAAAATCAGATACTGTGCGTGAAATTGCTCTGTAATGCTGAGTTAAGGAATTAGAGATGGTTAAGTGTGGTAGCAGCCTCCTGAGGCTGGAGATAAAAGAGCCAAGGGCAGAAGGCAAAGGGCCAGGGAATATCTTGGCTGCAGGATGGGAAGCTGTAGAGTAGACTGGAGAGAGTGACCAAGGTCCATTCACCTTCTCCCCAGCTGAGCCTGGGGGACCCTCCTCACCAGCCAGCCCCTCCTGCCCCTTCAGCCCTTCTGGACCATCCTCTCCCCGGGGTCCGGGGGGTCCGGGGAGCCCCTGAAACAGAAAGGAGGTATCAGACCCTGCATCACTCCTGCTTCCTCCAGCCCCCTATTTTAGCCCCAGCACCCTCCCCCCCTCACTGTCTTCCCCAAGTACCCCAGAACCACTAGATCCCTCATCTGGAAGTCATCTTACCCGATCTCCTTTAAGCCCCCCATCACCCTTGAAGCCCGGGTAGCCATCCTCTCCCTGGGTGGGAGAGAATTTAGAGGTCAGAGATTAGGGCGTCAGAGAAAGGATACAACCAGAGTGCCATTATTAGGGCTCCCCCCAACCAGGAATCCCCTCCTTTCTCACCTTCTCTCCTTTCTCCCCCTGGAGGCCCCGGTTGCCAGAGGTACCCTGAAAAATAACAAAGATCTAAAGTTCCTCCTTCTTCTTAAGAAGGGCCCTCCAACTCAGTCCCCTGCCCTCAGTCAGGACAGTTCCAAAAGGATACTGGACAATAGTAGAAGGGGGCAGCCTTAGAGGAAATGACCTTTCTCCAAAGCCTGCTAGTGTGCTGTGCAAGAGGCTGCCTCTCCACCCCTCTTCCCACTGGCAGCCTCCCAGGGTCATCTGTGTGGGGGTGTGCAGGGAAGGCCAAATTTCCAAGTAATTGATTCCAATCTCCCGGGGACACTGTGTCCACAGTTCCTTCTGGCAGGAGAAAGAGGATGAACATTCCAGGCCCCAGTCTCATTCTAAAGGCAAAGGAATGTTCCCCATTGTGCTGGCTACAATGCGACTCTGTGCCTGGCAACAAGGCGAGTCTGTGCCTGGCAACAAATGCGAGTCTTAGCTACAGCAAGGCTGCTCAGTACAAGACCAGGTGCCCAAACCCTGGGCTTGGGTTGCAATGAAAATTGCACTTGGTTACAATGTGACCAAGCTCAGAGACTATCATGAAATTGCACTTGGATACAACATAACTGTGTTTTGACAATAGCATGATTGTCTCCAGCCACAGAGAGACACAATGTGACTGAGTTGAGAGACTATCATGAAATTGCACTTGGATGCAACATGACAGTGTTTTGACAATAGCATGATTGTCTCTAGCCACAGAGAGACACAGGGTAACTGAGCTCAGAGACTTTAGAGAAATTGCACTTGGGTACAACATAACTGTGTTTTGACAACAGCGTGACTATTTCCAGCCACAGAGAGACACAATGTAACCGAGCTCAATGACTATAATGAAGTTGTACTTAAATACAATATAACTATTTTGACAATAGCAGGACTATCTCCAGCCACAAGGGGATTCACTTGACCACAATGTATCCAACCAAGCTTAGGCCACCATGATTCTCTGACCCTGGCTACAATGTAGCTAGACTCAGTTACAACATAAGCTTCAACTGTATGTAATTATGCCTGGTTACAACGTAACTCTTAGTTTGGCCCCCCCATAGGACTCTGTGGCAGACTACAATATAACCCCCTCCTTGGTTTTAGTATAACTGAGCTTGCCTACAATGCAAAAATGCGATGAGTTGCCTCTTGACCACCACCAAAGTCTGTTCTTAGACCACAGGTACGAGTCTTGCTACAATGTAACTAAACTTATATTAGGTATGAATTCCAATGCCCCTGCCCTTGGTCAATAGTAGAGCTCTTGGCTTATCCCAGCATTTCTGGGCTTGAGTTAAAGCCCAACTGTCTGCTTCACTATGGTGTGCTGACCTGGATTGTGTTTGCAGTGAAATGGGTCCAGCCTCTGATAGGCCCAACTACAAGGCAACAACTACACGGCAAACCTTCCCTTTGGCTGTTCAGCTCCAAGTAACACACATACTTCTACCTATTGTCACTCAGATTGAAACCCCACTCCTACCACACCTCTCCTGGCAGATGGATACCTCTCACCACACATGCACACGTTTCTCACAAAGCTGGGTCCCCGGAGCCATTGCCAATGACTCATCCCATACTTGCGGGCCCCAAGTATCACGTACCTTCACACCCCGAGGTCCAGGATAGCCCGGGGGTCCTGCTGACCCTTGTGGACCCTGAGATGGAGATAAGATCAGTACCATCCTGTTTTCCTCCCTCCGTGTTACCAGTGCCCTTATCTCTCTCCTCATGAGTCCTGTTTATCAAGTTCATCCCCAAACCAGTTTCTCTGCAGGCCACTCACCTGGGCCCCTTTCTCTCCCGTGGGGCCCTCATGGCCTGGGTGACCCTGGGGAAAGAAGTCATCAGAGACTGAGATTTGCCATCCAAATTTCCAAGCCTTCCCCTTCTCCCTCCTACTGCCTAAACCCAGTTCTCACCGGAGGGCCATCAGATCCTGGAATGCCTGGAATTCCTGGGTTTCCAGGGGGACCCTGAAAGAAGATGAACAGTAGGGGGAGACAGAGGGTCTCAGAGTTTAGCATCCCACCAGGAACAGCCTTACTCAGGCCGCTACTCAAGGTCACAGAATAAGCATATCCCACAGGCTAGGAAATCTCTCCCTAACTCTGCCCAGACTTGCTGTGTGACCCTGGGCAAGCCTCCTTCCCTCTCTGAGCCTCAGAAATCCTCCATTTCTGGGAATGTTGAGACAAGGAAGGTAAAAACAGTGTGTGTGAGGACTCCCCAATCACATCCTTTTCTTCAGAAGTGCCTCCGTCTTCATCTGATGAGAGGTGGGCCCAGGCAGGCATGAGGTGACCCCCTATGTTCTATAAATAGTAGATAAGTCCAGAAGTGGGCCCCTTGGCCAACTAAGCCAATTAGATTTTCTTCTGAAATTTTGAGGTAAGTGACACCTCACTTCATAAAAACTATGATCCCATGGATTTGGGTAAAGAAACTATAAGGTCAAGGAGAGCTAGGGGCTGAAATTCTGAATAAAGCAGTACAAAATTGTGTAGAAATAGAACTGGGGTGGGGGTGAAGACAAACTAAGACATGTGCAGAAACAAGCCTGTCTGCTGGGGGAGATGGAACAGACATGCACAGGAATAAGATGACAACACAGGGCCCCAGATAAAGGGCCCATGGGTCTTGCTAATACTTTCGATGACTGGCATCTGTGGGTTCCCCTAAATCCTGAGAATATCCCCTTATATGATCTAGCTTTGGTAGATCTCTGTTTCTCCCAACCAACCTTTCCCCCCAACAATGATATTTTTTAAACTCTGGGCTTGTTTAAGGAATGTTGCAATTTATCATAACCCAGGGCTAATAAAAGGGTGGGAAGCTTTTCCTACAGACAGAGTTGAAGGAAGAAGACGGGAGAGGGTGGTGGTAGGTGGGGTTGTCACTCACCTTCTCCCCAGGAGTGCCAATGGGTCCCTGAGGGCCAGGGAGTCCCTGGGGACATTAAAAAAAAAAAGAAAAGAAGGTAAAGGTGGGGCACCTGGGTGGCTCAGTTGGTTAGGCAACCAACTGTTGATTTCGGCTTAGATCATGATCTCAGGGTTGTGGGATTCAGTCCTGCATTGCTCAGCATGGAACCTATTTAAGATTTTCTCTCTCTCTCCCTCCCTCTCTTCCTCTCTCTCTCTTTCTCTCCCTCCCTCCCTCTGTCCCTCCCCCACCTGCTCTCTCTCTCTTTAAAAAAAGGGGTGAAGGAAGGTAGAAATGGGTAGTGAGCTGGGAAGTAGAAAGGCTGGGAGAGTGGTCTACGACCTTGGCTGACTACTGTCACCTCACCCCCCAATTATTGAAAACCATAGCTCAAACCTGGGACCCAGGATTTCCCTGCTGTCCTGGAGGGCCCGGTTCTCCTGGAGGACCCTGGGGAGAAAGCGGGGGTGCTGTGAAGCTGGAATGGATCATGGTGTTGAAGTGTCAGTGGAGTTGAAATAGGGGTCATAGGAGTGGACAGGGATGATGGATGATCATGGGGTCAGGGCATCAGAAAATGTTAGGGGTCAGAAGGCAGAACACGTACCACATTTCCTTTGGCTCCTGGAGCACCATCAATTCCAACTACACCCTGGGGGAGGAGAGGGTGTGAGACCCGGGCAGATGCCACACAGGAGGCTGAGTCTGAGACAGCGAGAGGCACAGGTGGAAAGATGAGCGGGCAGAGAAACCAGATAACAGAAACATGCAAAGGGGACAGAGGTGAGAAAAGGACAAGCAGGGATGTGGACAGAAAGTGACATTCTCACCGGCCGTCCCAGGGGACCAGGGGAGCCTCTAGGGCCGATCAGTCCTCGGGGGCCCTGCAAGGAGGTAGGAGCATTATTCCAGCATCACTGCCCCAAGGCCCCACGAATCGTGACTCCCTCCCCTGGGCCAGGCTAAGGGTCCCTGATACTCACGGGCTCCCCAGCTTGGCCAGTGGGCCCCGGAGGTCCTTCTGCTCCCTGTGGGAAAGCGTTCATCACTTGGTGAGGAGGGGAGGGAAAATACTCAGAAAACCACCTTCCTTCATCTGGGCAGCCTCTTCCAGGGGATCCCAGAGTCAGAGTGTGAGGCAGTAACCAACGGACTGAGCACATGTCATTCAGTGCAGGCCCCTGACCCCAATCCTGGACCTGCAATCCTGAGTCTCACCTCCTAACTCTGGTACTAGCCCCCAGCTCTCCGTGTACCTTTTGGAGCCCCACCAAGGCTCCTGACCCTCACCTCTCATCCTGTCCCCTGAATGCTCTATTTCTCTCTAACCCTCATTCTGATTTTCTAGTTTCTAGACCGTTCTCTCTCTTCCAAACTTACCTTCTCACCATCCTCTCCTGGGGGGCCAGGTTGCCCCACGTGGCCAAAGTCACCCTGGAGTTGGGAACAGAGGGGAGTTCAGAGTGGAAATGGGGGTCTTGAGACCAGCCCCCCAGGAAAGGAAGGGATGAGAGCTCACACACAGGGATGGAGCCTCTCATACTGGGGGTGGAGAGGGTGCCATGAATATCAGGAGGCTTGGTATGGGGGAGGGGCCTCACACACTTACCCTTTGGCCCTTCTCTCCAGGCAGCCCTGGCAGGCCATCAAATCCCCGATCACCCTGAACAAAGAGACACCACCTGAGCCCTGAATCTCTGATCTGACGGTCCCTCCACGTCCCAGTCCTGACCTCATCACCTACCTTAGGTCCCGTGTCCCCTGGGAGGCCCCGAGCCCCATCTGCTCCAGAGCGGCCCTATCAGGGAGATGACAGCATCGAGGTACCTATTACTATTTGTTGAGTACTTTCCCCCTGCAGAATCCTGGGGATTCTCTGTGTACTAGTTTAACCGCCCAAATACATCTCAACCTTGTCCATTAGTCTTTATCTCCAGGCCCTTTGCTCATCTTGAACCTGCTCATTCACCTTTATCTCCAGGCCCTTTGCTCTAGTCTATGTCACCACCATCACAAAAATTAAAATCTTCAGTCTCTATTCATTGTCCAGCTCTGTGTTCCTCTTTGCATTTGAAACTGTCTGGAATGATCTTGTTCATCACCTCCCTCAGTGTACCAGTCTCTTCTTCTGCATGTGCTGTTCTCTCCACTCAGAATACCCTTCCTCTCCTATTTACCTGGTTATGCCTCAGAGCTCAGTTCAAGCATCGCTCCATCTAGAAAGTCCTCCCTGACTCCGTGACCTGGCAAGATACCTTGGTGACACGCTCAGTAGAGCTGCTATTCTCTGTCCTCGGTGCCCTTATCCCACCAATGACACCAGCAGACTCTGGGGGCATGGAGCCAAGGCTCATGTTGGGTGTTGAGGGATGGGTGAGGGATGACCTAAAGACCTACAAGTTACTCACCATCTTTCCCTCCCGGCCAGGGGGCCCGAGAGGTCCCTGAAGGCCTCGGGGACCCTTGAAGAGAAAAAAAAAAAAAAGGAGGAAGAAAAAAGGAGAATAAGAAAGAGGAAGGACTTATTTTAAATCATTCTCTAAGAAGGGCAATAAATGTAAATGTATCCTCAGCCCCTCTGCCATTGTCCTCAAATAGCACTTTATCCTGTGGCTCTGGGAGAAGACCCTTCCCACCCAGTCTTGTCCCAATCCCCACCAATCTCACCTGTGGCCCCATTTCTCCCATCTCTCCTTTCTGACCAGGATACCCAGGGAGACCCTTAGAGGAAGAGAGATGAGGTAATGGAGTTAGAAGAAGCTCCCCCCCTCCACTGAGGTATTCCCCTTCTTCCATAAAAACTCCTTACTCACCACAGGACCTGGGCGCCCAGTGAGCCCTACTGGGCCAGGTGGACCTTTCATTGACAGCTGGAAAGATGGAGGGGAACAGAACATCAGGTCTCCCAAACACCCCAACGCCCTCCCAAGAGGCATCTTCAGGAGACAAAAATCCACCTGCCTCCTGACTAGCCTTCATTATCCTCCACCTGTCAGTCTCTCAATGTCCTCCCATTAGCCCTTGCTGGTCTCTGATTATCCTCTACTCACCTGAGCTTGCTGCAGTACTGCCTGAGCCTGGGCTTGCTGGAAGGAGACTGGAGGTCCTTTGAGGGAGCTGCTTGCAAACTGGAACTAGGGGACAGCTAGTCATGAGGGGGGCCCAAGGAGGGGGCCCCTCCTGGGTCAGGACTAAACCCCCAAGGATGTGCCGCCCTATCTCCCTCTTACCGGCATCATGATCACAGTGCCTGGTAGACCCCGGATCCCATCAATGCCAGGGATTCCTGGGAGGCCAGCGGGACCCTGAGAGAGGTAGAGACACAAAGGGGGATGGAGGCAGAGAGATGGACAGACAGAGACAGAGATGAGAGAGATGGAGAGGGAGAGGGGAGAGACAGGGAAAGACAGAGGCAGGGAGAGCAAGAAAGAGAGTAGGCAAATGAAAGACATAGAGAGTGAGGGAGAGTCATAAAAAGTGGCAAAGATGAAGAGACAGAGAAGACAGAGGTAGAAAGATGGAAAGAATGAGGCAGGGAAAGACAGAGAGGAGAGAAAGATGGGGAGACAGAGGGATGGAGGCAAGAGAGAAAGAGAGAGACAGAGACATAAGGAGAAAGACAAAGATGAAAGACATTCAGCGATAGACAGATGGAAAAGAAAAGCAGGGGAAGGCCCCCAGAGAAAAAGACGAGTGACAATTCACAGATGGGGAGAGAGATGAGTGGGTGAGGTCAATGCCAGCTTCAGCTTGATGCCCTCAGTCCCTGACTCTCAGATCCATGTTCAGACATGGATCCATGTCTCCAGACATGGAGACAAGTCTCCAATTTCCACTTCACAGCCTGAAACCTCACTCCCCTAGAAGGATACCACCCAGAGGGAGCTTCTTACCGGTAGACCACGGTCTCCAGGGAATCCTGGGGGTCCAGGTGGGCCTGAGGGGCCAACCACCCCCTGTTGAGGACAGAGGAACAAAAGTCATAAGAAGTGCAAAGCTTGAGCAAAGCCAACTTCTAACCCACCACCAACCCTGACCCCATCTCTACCACCTTACCCATCACTGAGCCATCTCTGACCCCTCAATACTATACTGACCCACATCAACCGCCCACTTTACAACCCAGCCCCTATTTGGGCTCATCCTATGAGCTTCAAACATGTAATAATCTTTTAATGATATGGCAACCTTATACCCCAGCCCTTCACCCCAGGGGCTCAAACACCCCAACTAGAAGAGAAATGAAGGGGAGGAAATGCAGCCATGACTCACTCGGGGTCCTGGGGCTCCTGCAGGTCCCTCAAACTGCTGCCCCTGAGGGAGAAATGAGTGTGACCCCCATCCTAGCCCAGACCCCTCTACTTCTTCCTAGCCCCAGGTCCCTCACCTGTTCAATCACTGCTGGTTCTCCTTTTGCTCCTTTCTCTCCAGCACCCTGGCGCAGGGGGATGAAGAGAAAAAAAGATGTGAGTCCTGCCATGGTCAAGGAGAAGTGTGGACTTGGGAGCATGCTGTAGAGTCCTAATCCTGGAGCTGCCTCTCACTAGTTAAATGATGGGGAGCAACTTATTCAACTCCTATGGCCTCACCTGCAGAGCCAGTAGGTGAATGATAATTGTATATATCCCATGGGAAGAATAATAAATTAAAACAAGGATTAGTACATAACAAGCACTCAGGGTAAGTTGGCTATGATTATTGCCCTCTTCCCCTGTCCAACGCCAAGGCTAGAACCTGGGCTCCTTCCCTGTCTATACTATTTTCCTAAGCAATCTTATCCAATCCCTTGGCTAAAGGCAGCATCACTCTAGTGTTGATTTCCAAGTCTTATCGCCAGTCTAGATCATGTCCCTTGAGCTCCAGAATCTTCTAACCAATCACCCACCTGACATCTCCATTTGGATGCCAGGCAGGGGTTGCCAATTTAGCACATCCAAAATGAGATTCTTGAGACTTCCCACCTGCTCTTCCTTTAGGCTTCGCCATTTTACTCAAAGGTGCCACCATGCATCTACCAAACCTCCTTGCATCTTTTTCCATCTCCAGTAGCAAGACCAAAATGGAGCATGGTCCAAGTCTGTCCACTTCTCTCTATCCCCACTGCCACAACCCTCATCCAGGTCACCAGGCTGTTGTTGTATAGACTACTGGTTTCCCCGATGCCCCTCTGGCTCCCCCTACAGTCCATATGCTATACAGCAGGCAAAAGGAATTTAAAGCTTCAGATCAGATCAAGCTCCATTTCAAGTAGCTTCTCATCATGCTTGGACTAAAAGCCAAATGCACCATCCTACCCACAGAGCCATCCATTAGCACAGCTCCTGTCACATTAGCATTGTGCTAATATTTGTCGACTACAGTGGGGTGGTGGGAAGGCGTTCTAGGCAAGATAAAAAGAAAGCAAGAGAAAATGTGGTGTGCAGCTCCGGGCAGGACTCCCTGCCGCTTCCCATCCCCCCACAGCCCAAATCCTCAGACTCACAGGAAAGATCTGGAACTGAGTTTGTGATGGCAATTCTGCTGCCTGGAAGTCAGGGCTCATGGTGGGGCCGCCTCCTTCTTTGTCCTCTTTGGCTAACTTAGTCTCCAGCGTTCTTAGTTCAGTTCCACTGTCAGGGTCCAGGCTCCCCTGAGGACATTGGGAGAGACCAAAGTTTGCCCCTGGCCTCCTCATTGTCTACCACCATTGCTGCCCCAGGACTTCCCCCTCCAGCCCCATCCACTTCCCACTGACCTTTAGCATGGTGACATTGCGGCCAATGGTCACAGTGGTGGTGATGACCAAAGGTGTGGGAGTCGGAGGCAGAGTTGAAGCTGGTGTCTCTGTTTTGGGGATGTCGGTGGAGGTCTGCAACAGGGACAGAAGTATCGGGTCTGGGTCAGTCCAATAAAGACAAAAAGAGGAGATAGACTCTGCACCCCCCCACCTCCCAGGAGTGTCTAGTCTGGGGAAGGGAACAAAGGAAGATTACCCCAAAATGCCAGAAGGGTGTAAGTAAAGTACGGGGCTGGTCAGTGGAGGCAAATGTGTGCTGACTAGACCAGAACAGCCAGCAGGAGGAAGCCTCTTGGGTGGAGCAGGAGAAAGGTGGGGCCAGGTCTAGGAGACCTGGAAGGGGTCTGGCCCCAGAGCCCAGTGATCAGAGTTAAGGTCCAGTACTCAGGGCCAGACTCCTGGAAGCTACATCCTATGTGTCTTCTCCCAAGGCAGAGCTCAGTAGTCAGCCAGCCAGACCACAATCAGAGAGGCTTGGACAGCTGCAGAGGAATTTGGTCAAGGGCACAAAGAGGGTGGGAGAAGCCCAGGTGAGGGGCTAGGGCTGAGGAAGGAGTTGGGGAGGGGTTCTTTTTCTGAGTCTGATTGATCATTTCTTTCTCTCCACTGATGCTGAGAACAGATGTAGTATAATCAATGGCCCTCCCCCAACCAGGGACCTCAGCCAATGGCCTGCACCAAGGATGCCTACCCACTAGGTAGGGTAGTGATCCACCAGCTAATGATTCCCTATTAATGGCCTCCAAATATTCCTACAACCAGTGACCCATTACTAACTCCAGTAACTCCAATTAATGACCCCTATCAATAATCCCCGACTAATGATCCCCACTAAGGGACTTAACCAATGACCCCTCCAACTAATATCTCACATCATTGGCTTCACAGCAGTTATTCCCATAACCAGTGACTCATCAGTGGTCCCCCAGTCAATGGCCCCAACCAGTTATTCTCCCATCCAGTGATCTCCCCAACTAATGACTCCGCCCAATGACTTCCTCCACAATAAGCACTAGCTAGTGGCCCCTCAACTAATAAGCCCCACCAGTGACCCCTTAATCAATTATTTCCCTAACCAATGATTCTCTAACAATGAACACTCATGAGTGAGCGCAACTATTACTCCCCAACCAATGACCCCCAAACATTAATTTCACTAACGAATGACCCATCAATGACTTCCCAACTAATAACTCACCAGGGACTCCCAAACCAATTATCTCAACCAAGAGCCCTTGAAAATCATTCCTTCAACTGATGATTCCAGTTGGTGACCCCACTAACATCTTTTAATCAGTGGTACCCTATTGATGACCTACCTTCCCAACTGATGATACCCAGCAATGACCTTCTACCATTAACCCTAAACCAGTGATATCAGTACCACCAACAGTGGTCTGTCTCTATCAATGACTTCCAACAATGATCTCCACCTAGGAATCTCCCAAACATCGACCTCAATCAATATCTCCCTCCCAACCAGCAATCTCTTTCAGGGAAGCCAAATAATGCCCCCAAATTGGACTCCCCCAATGCATAACCCTCACCAATGGCCCAATGAGTCAACCCCAAACAATGAAACTCTAACTAATGAACCCATTATTCGCCCCAGCTAATGGCTGCCCTTAGTAGCCCTCATCAAGAACCCCCTAATAATAAGGTACTCATCTGGGTATGCCCCCTTCCTCCAGCCCCTAAAACTGGATGTTGGGGGGCAGAGATGGAAAAACTCATAAGACAGTACCAGCCCCCACCAAACACACACACACACACACACACACACACACATACACACACACACACACACACACAGTTATGAGTCAGCTGAGAAAAGTCAAAGGTCAGGGATTGAAGACCAAAGGCAGAGAGCTTGGATGAGGCACCAGCAATCAGTGGGAATCAGAGACCAGAGGTCAGGCAAAGAGCAGAGGTGAGGGGCAGCAGATCCCTTACCTGGTTCTCCAGGGAGCCAGGAGGTGGGCTTGGGGTCAAAGTTGCCTTGTTCTTCTTTTTCCTGCCCTTCCCCTTACGGCCTCGCCCTTTTTTCTTCCCTTTTCCCTTTCCCTTCCGTCGAGGAGGAGGAGTTTCTGGCTCACCTTGGGGAACCTGGGAAGAGGACTCCCATCAGGTTCAGAGCCCCTCAATGGAGGCTCCATTAGTCCGTCATCTGGGACAGTGCTGGCACATGGCCCAATGGTTCTATGTCTTGAAGCCAGGATTTACTCAGCCCTGTGACCTAAGGTCAGTCATATGATCTGAGGCTTGGAATCACTCAGTTATGTAACCTAGGTCAAGGTCACTCATGCCTAGGATCTTTTTGAAGGTAGGAGTCACTCTATCCCATGGAAAGGGGTCAGAATTCACTCATTCCTGGGACCTGGAGTCAGGGATGATTCAGCCTGTGACCTCAGGACAAGCGCCTCACTCACCCCTGTGGTGACAGGATCCAAGTTGTCGCAGCCAGGAAGGTATCGCTCACAGGCCTGGAAGGCAGCCTGAGGATCCGGGCTTATCAGCAACTCCTGAATATCTCCCTGAAGAGAGGACGGGGGTCAGGGAAGGGAGCCACAGGCTGACTCTGACACCCCATCCCAAGCCCTAAGGCTCCCTCTACCCAGAGCACCCTAAGTACAAAGAGGGGGTGGCCCTGCCACAGCCCCAGCAATCCCTCTGCCCCTTAAAATTGAGAGGAGGAAGGTTCTATCACGATCACACCAAATCACAACCACAAACCAGACCCCACAACATCTGTCTTATCAGAGGCACATTTACCCCTTTGCTCTCAGACACATGTGACCCTTAATACGTGCCAGGAGCCCTTCCGGGCTTTGGGGATAAGGAGGGGAATAGGATGGATGTGGCCCCTGGCCCACTGACACATATCGCAACCACACACCGCACAGTCACACACCAAAAACACCTGTCACCAGCCACACAATGCCACACCTTGCCAGCACCCAACATCACAACCGCCCACACACAGTCACACATCATTACAACCAATGCAGTACCGTGTCACCAGCTTATATTCCCCTTACGAGTCATGTATGCGCCATCATGCATTATCATTTTGTGGCTCTACAATCTCACACACCACGAAGATGCACACTGGACATCTTCCTTTTCCTCTCTCTGCTCCACATCAGGCTGTGGACAAAACTCCCTCCCATCCTCTGCCTCGGTTTCCTCTATCACTGAAGCCCTACCTCAAAAGTCTCCTCCCCGAGGTCCTGGGTCCCCAACACAGTGAGTCCGGCTGTGCTAATGAATCGAGGCCCCTGGCCCAATGTGGGGGGCTGAGGTTCACAGTCAGCCACCAGAGTCACCATCCTGCCATCCACACTGACTGCCACACGGTGCCACCTGCAAGGGGACAGTCTCAGCGAGGGATGCTTCTCACTCTGCTTCTCTCTGGACCCCAGCTTTTCCTATACTCACCTGCCATCCGTGAGGTTGACTTGCTGGGGGAGGGGGCCGAAGGAGTCCCCTAGGAGGCCCAGAGCTGGCCCCAGAGCCAGGCCCAGCTGCCGAGTACCCCCCTCATCATAAATGGAGAGAAGGACAGACTGGTTGGCTGGCTGGCCCCGCAGAGTGATCAGCACGGAAAAGTTCTCAGGAAACTGCTCATCTGAAGGGGCCAAGGGAAAGGGGCATCTTAGATGGCCTAGCAGTGACCCACGCTCCCAGGAGGACCCCCTCCCGCCCCTCCTGCCCTGACTCACCTGGAAAGAGCTCCCACGTGGGGATGCCAAGTGTGCTGGCTTTGCCAACCCTGAATGCCCGGTCACCCTCCGGGGCCCTCTGGGGGCAGAGGCCAGGCCCCTCAAGGACCCCAGCCTGGCCCCCTCGCACACCCAGGGCCTTCAGCACATCCACAGGGCCTGCTGTAGAGAGAAGGCAGGGCACTCAAAACAAACCCAGGACTCCAAGTGAGGAGCTCCGATTTGGGGAATCCGGTCTCCTGCTGTGTTTGTGGCTCAGGGAGAAGGAGCAGGCCTGGGACTCTGCACCCATCTCACCGCCACCCCACAGCTGTTCCGACTTCATCAGCCTGTTGACTCCTGTTTGGGTTTTTTTTTTTTTCCCCCTTGGTTTTTTGGTGAGGAAAAAAAAAAAAATGCTGACCTACTTCTGGGATGAATCAAGGCTTCCTGGCCTGAGCCCCAGAGCCAGGCTGTCCCCTTCCCTGCACTCCCCCACACCGACTCCCTGGGGCTGCCTCCCTGGCCTGAAGCCCCCTGCCAGGGGGAACCCACTTGGAGGGGAGGGGCTCTATGTGCGTGTGTGTTTTTCCCTCACCTCCTCCCTCCAACCTCGTCCTCTGACCACCACTTCCTCTGAACTCCTCCTCCCTGACCACCATCACCCGTGATCTGTTCCCTTTCACCACGACCTCTCCTGACTTCTTCCTTCTGACCTCCTCCTTGATCACAGGCACCCACGACCTCTTCCGTCTGCCTATCCCACTCTCCTCTATCTGACCTGGGACCTCCCCATTTTATCACCCTCTCTGGCCTCCTCCTTATGACTACCTCGCTCTAATGACCTCCTGACCTCCTCCCTCTGACCCTATCCCTCTCGTCCCAGGAAAGGAAGGAACTGGTCTAGGCCCAAGCAGACCTGAATCCAGGCCATCCTACTGGCCCCACCCCACACAGCAGGCCAGTGCTAAGTGGAACCACATGGCTTGGGCAGGGGAGGGTGGGGGCTTCCCCTGGACCCAAAGCCCCTGCTTGCTCTCCCCTCCCCCCAGCAGACTGTCCCACTGACCCCCTGACCCAGCCTCTTGGCAGGAGCCAGTTCTGTCAAATCTGCCCATGACCTCACCCTGGGGGCGGTTCTGCTGACCTCACCATTGGGAGTCAGGGTGGGGGGCCAGACTTGGGGGAGATAGGGGCTTGGATGAGGGACCCCCATCCAGCTCCTCCTGGGTCAGATCCTTCATTCTCCAAACCTTACAAACCCCTATTTCAGCCTCAGCTCACTCTTGCCCCCAACCTCCTGTTCTTTCTTTCTTCTCTCCCCCTCCCTCCCCTCTCTCTCTGTCCCACTTTTTCTGCTGCTCTTTCCAGGTCCCTCTCTGCGTCCAACTCTGAATTAGTCTCTCTCTCTCTCTCTCTCACTTCCTAACTCTCTCTGTCTATTGGTATTTCATATATACATCTGTGTGGATTACTCTCCCCATCCTTCTCTCTCTCTCTCTCTCTCCATCCACGCCCCCAATTCTGCCACCACCACCAGCCCCCACTCTAATTGCCTGTTCTCTGGCTGGGCTGTTATTAAGAGGTATTTGGGTTACAGTCCCCTGGGACTAAGATCTGAGCTCCCAGGCTCTGTCAACCGCAAGGGTCACTCCCCTGCGGAATGATCATCCCAGCTGCCCCCTCTCCAGGCTGGAGCCCAGTGGACGGCTGAGATCCATGACCCCATACAGTGTGGCTCTCCCCTCACCCAGACCCCTGTCTCTATGCTGTGGGAAGGCATATCCTCCCTACCAGCTGCTCATTCACATTGAAAAAGTCCTTCCCAGCACCTAACCCAAATGTCTCCTGCTTCAATCTTGCATCTCCTCTGTAATGACCTTTCAGAAACTGACTGCCTTTTCTTTTCGTGGCTGGCTTTGTGACAAGGAGACACACAAGAGGCATTGAGTCCTGCCTGCAGGGCCAGAGGGTGGGGGTCTGCCAGGGGCCCAGCCTGACCTCCCCCCACACTCTCCCTGGTGCTGGTCAGGGCCCCAGGGAGATGTTGGATGGGGTCTAGGATATGAAAGGAGGCAGACAGAGACTAGGCTACACGTGGTTGGGATCTCAGAAAGGGAGGAGAGCATAGGTGTGAGTGTGTGTGCCATTGTATACATGCGTGAGATTGTGCAAGCGTTTGCGTGACTCTATAGGGACCAGGGAATGGCTGAGCATGTGATTTGTGGATGTGTCAGCGAGTGCTGAGTATTTGGCTGCCAGTGGAGAGACTAGGTACGGTTGTTTGGTGAGTGGCTGGATGTCCATGTGGCCTGGGGTCCTGGCAGTGAGCAGGTGAGTCTGTGATTGTAACAGATCAGACTGAAGATGGGGGAATGTGGTTATATGTGAGAGTGTGGCCACGTCCTCGGCAAGTGGGTGACTGGTTGTGAACGCGGACAGGGTTGTGTGGATACCAGTGGAAGCCTGTGTGGGAGCTGCAAGGCGTAGGAGGGTGACAAAGGCTGTGACCCTGTGGCGGGTGGCTGCTGGGGTTGCCTGGGGCGTGGGCACCGGTGTTTAACATTCCTGGTGTCCCCGAGGGCTTCTATTCTGAATGGATGCCTGAGATTGCAGGACCGCGTGGATGTGTGAGCATGGGAATGCGACATGGGCCAGTTTGGGACAATCGTGAGCAGGAACCTCCAGAGAAAGTGAGAAAGTGTAGGACGGTGTCTGCGTGCGTGCGTGTGTGTGCGTGTGTGTGTGTGTGTGTTGGGGGGCTGAGTTCACCCGAGGGAGGGATTTCCAGAAGGGCCTAAAGCCTAGCCTCTCTCAGACCAGGGATGCCACTTGAGGGACCATGACCTTCCCAAACCCCTGGGCGACCCTAACCCCGAACCCTGAGGGGCGGAGCGCGGCGCCCCGCCAGAAGCGCGCAGCTGGGCGTGCGTCAGCGCTGACTCACCCGTCCGGCGGCCCCCGGGACCCCTTGAGGCCCCTGAGAAATTCCTCAGGAAAAACACCCGCGGCGCTCTCAGCTGGGGGGAACAGCTTCCACTTCCGCCCCCGCCCGCGCTCCGCCCCGCCCCGCCCCGCGCCCCGCCCCGCCTCGCCCCTCACCGCGGCCCTCCCGAGGCCCTGTCCATGGTGCTGATCGCGGCTCTGGGGAGAGCCGGGGGGGGGGAGGGGGGAAGTGGGGGCAGAGGAGGTGGGGGCGCGCCAGTTGGAGGCAGAGGAGGAAGAGGAAGAATAGGATGAAGCCATCAGGGGAGATGCAAAGGAAACCCCGAATCCCCGATTAGCCCCCTCCCATACTCGTCCCCATTCACCATCACCCCCAGAACCATCCACTCACGTCCTCGCGGGCCATTATTCACACTCCCAAATCACAACCGAATCCCTCATCGGGTCACCCAAAGACAATTCCACGCGTAACACGATCATTCTCTAAGTCAGCCCTAGACAGACACACCCACAACTCACAATCACACACTTGGCCAGGGATCACCCATCACACATATTCATACGATCATCGTCAACCGCCCCCCCCCACAATTTCACTTCAAATGCCCTCACACACATTGCTACACACACACCTATAAATCGCATTCATTCGGGCGCATCCACCAGTAAAACTCGGTCACACGTCTCCCCCCTCCCCCCAGCTGTCACACCCACAAATCGCCCAGAGTCGGGTACGCGCGCCCAAACAGAGCACCCCAGCCACGCGCAACACTCACGCCCCCCTCGCACAACCCGCATTCCTGACTCCACCCCATCTTTTGGGAGCTCGCTAGATCCTGCCCTCCGGATCATATTCTTATCTCCTTTCCGGCTCACCGGCCTGCGTCCCGAGAAGAAGCTGCAGCGAGGCCAGAAGCAGGCAGAGGCCGGCCCGCGGCTGGCCCAGGCCTCGGTGACTCCCCATCCCGGCGGGGCCCACACGCAAGGCGGGGACCGGCCGGGGCGTCTACGGGGCGCGGCGACTCCTCAAGCTCCGTGCGTTCACTCGCCGCGGCCGGCTCCACTCGGGACCGGCAGGAGACTGCAGGAGACCCCGCCCTGGCCTCGCCCTGCTCTCCAGCGCCCGGCCGGGCGGGGCTCGCTGGAGGAGGGGGGGTGGCTGACAGCTGGTGGGGGAGTTGGGAAAGTTTGTGCTGAGTGCTGATTGGCCGGCTAGGGCTGGAGCCCTGGGCCGGGAGCGGGGGCCCTTCTTTGCCCCACCCCACAGGGGAGGAAAAGGGTCAATTCTACCCAGCCTTGGAATTCGGGGTCCCAGACTTACCCCAAATCTTTTCCTCCTAACAGGCTCCCTCAAAAGAGATCTTAGCCTCGTTCGAAACTTCAGCCTACATCCAGACCCTGGAGTTAAGACTTTATACAGCTTTTTTCTTTTTTCTTTTTTTTTTTTTAAGATTTTATTTATTTGACAGAGAGAAACACAGCGAGAGAGGGAACACAAGCAGAGGGAATGGTAGCGGGAGAAGCAGGCTTCCTGCAGAGCAGAGAGCCCGATGCGGGGCTCGATCCGAGGCCCCTGGGATCTGATCTGAAGGCAGACGCTTAACGACTGAGCCACCCAGGCGCCCCGACTTTATACAGCTTTATACCAAATATTTTCTGTCTCACCCAGGCCTCCTGAAGGAGTCCCAGCCTGATGTCAAATTTCCACCCGCTTGCTTTACCTCGGTGGCTTAGCCACACAGTGGAGGGTACCAGCTTCATCCCAGGCCATCCCTTGGGGTCTCTGAATAAAAAGTCCTCATCCCACCCCCAACCTCACACCAGATTACAAAATGGCATTCCCAGCCTTACCCCAAACCCTCATTTCTCCACCCAAATTCCAGAATTGGATGTCCTGGCCTCACCCCCAAACTTTTGACACAGATTTCAAAACACAGTTCTCAATTTCTCCCAAACGCTTAATCTTCACATAAAGGGTCCCATTTCTATCCCTAGCCCTCTTCTCCCCTCTCCCTAATTCAGGTCCCCAGACGGATGTCTTAGCCCCAATTCCAAATCTTCATGTATGCCCCCATTAAATGGGGGAAGTCTGGCCCTACTTCAAAGCAGGGCACTATCTTAGGGAGAGGTGGATACCTGCCATTCCTGGGGTGAGGTAGAGCTGCCCCTCACCCTACTGGGACCCCCCACTGTGAAGGTCCCCCCCCACACACACACACACCCCGGGTCACATGGAGCTGTCTGTGCAATTGAACAAGCGCAGACTTGTGGGATCTGAGGGAGCTCCTGCAGGGAGGAACCTAAGGGGCGTGTCCTGGGCCCTGAACTGCCCCATCATGGGGAAGAGGGAGAAGCCGGCAGTGTCTCCCTCCCAGCCTCTGGCTCCACGGACAAAGAGTATCTGTGTCTCTAGAGAGGAGGGGTGGAGCCCCATCTGGCCTGAGGGTGAAAAGGGGGCTGTGGGGTGGGGAGAAGAGAGGGAATCTCCCCAAGCTACTCCTCCTCCCTCCTCAGGGACCTCAGAGGCTAAGACTTCTCCTGCTAAAAGATTCTCATAGAGTGCCCTGCCCCGCCTTGCCGGGAAGTTCTTCCTAGTCTACCTCCTTCGTCTGACACATCTATGCCTATTCTCATCATTGAAAGGAGCCTTCTGGGACCACGCTCTCTGCCACTTTCTCTCCCTCTCTCCCTCCCATCAGAGATTCTCTGCCCAGGATCTTGACAGGAAGAGAATGCCCCTGCTAATTCCCCCAGCCCCGAACAATTTACAATCGTAATAAAAAGACCCTAGATGTGAGTGTAGCAGTGAGAAGAAATTTTTAACCGATCAAGGAAGAGAGGCTATTTTGAGGTGAAAAGATTTCTCCCTGCCCCCAGCTGCCTGCCCAGGGTCAGTTCAGAATTGGTGGTGTCTTCTGGGGCCCCTTCACCTTGCAGGGGAAAGGTGGGAGGGTGTCTAGGAGGCGGGGGCAGGGATGAGGCAATGATGGGTGGCGGGAGTCAGGTGCTGGCCAGCAGAGGTCACCCGTCCCGGGAGGGATCAACATGGCCGACGCACCCCAGACTGTACTGATCTCAGGCTGCTCCTCAGGAATTGGCCTGGAGCTCGCAGTGCAGCTGGCTCATGACCACAAGCAGCGCTACCAAGGTTAGAGGCCCAGGGTGGGGCTGGGAGGGGCAGGGGTGGGCATTCTGAGGACCTTCAGCCCTCCTGGCACCGTTTCCACTAGCCCATCCCACCAGCTGTATGTGTGGGTTTGAGGAGGACCCAGGACATATGGAGGCCCCCTTCCCACCTCTGCTCCTGAATTATCCCCTCATCCAACAAATATTTCTTGTGCACCTACTGGGTGCCAGGCACTGTTCTAGGTGCTGGAAACACAGCTGTGGACAAAACAGACAAAAATCTCTATCCTCAGCAGTGGTGTAGTGAGGGAGGGGAGCAAGGACAGACAATAAACCGATTTTTTTAAATTGTATAGTATGTCTAAAGCTAATAAGTGCTAAGAAGCAAAGTAAAGTAAGGGTGGAGTATGGTAGGAGGTTGGGGGTAGGTGATATTTTTTAAGGGCTGCTGGGGAGTGTTTCCCTAAGGTCCCCTAGGACTCCCCTCCCCCACCTCTCCCCAGATTACTGTTCCAAGATAAGCCTCTTAAGTGATCCTGACCTTGGGGGCTTAAGGGGGAACCTCTAAATCTAGGGACTTAGCCTCCTGCAACTCTGGAGTAGACTGCCTCAGTCTGCACTCCACTCATGGGAACCTCTGACCCAGAGCAGGCTGGAGCAGAAGTGGGCAAAGGGCTTCCACTTAAGAGGAGGTTGCAGGGGGCAAGGGCATTGCCCCAGTTGGCAGAGTGTCTTCTCCCAGCCCTCTGCCCTCTGTCTTAGAGACACACACAGCTTTGGATGGGACAGACCGAGTGCCAGTCCACAGGGAAGCAATTGTGCTATTTGTGTCCCTGTGGAGAGGCAGATAAGTGTATAAAACTGAAGGATGTTTATGGAGTGCTTACAACGTGCCAGGTTCTGACCTAAGTGTCGTGCATCTCGTAAGTCATTTAATTCCCACATCACCCCTATGAGGTGGCCACTAACATTAGCCCCACCTTAGCAATGAGGAAACTAGGACGCAGAGTGCCAAAGATCCTTGCCCAAAGTCGCCCCGCTGGAAAGTGGCAGAGCCTAGATTTGAGTCCAGACAACCTCACCCCCTGGGACCACAGTTGTCATTGTATGTAGATGCATGGGCTCCCATTCATCTGTGCAACACCCGTGAAGCACACAGGCCCACAGACCATATGAACATGGCCCCCAGTGCTGTGCATGTATGATTGTGGGTACATGCATGAAGAATACAAACATGGGGGCGCCTGGGTGACTCAGTGGTTAAGCCTCTGCCTTCGGCTCGGGTCATGGTCTCAGGGTCCTGGGATCGAGCCCTGTGTCGGGCTCTCTGCTCAGCGGGGAGCCTGCTTCCCCCTCTCTCTCTGCCTGCCTCTCTGCCTACTTGTGATCTCTCTCTCTCTGTCAAATTAATTAATTAATTAATTAATTAAAAAAAAAAAAGAATACAAACATGTATACAAGGGTTTGAGGCCAGCACTCCAACAAAACCAGGTTCAGATCCCGGCTCTAACACTTACTGGTGCTGGGACAGGCAAGGAACTTCATTTTGCTTAGCCTCAGTGTGTTAATATTACTCTATGATAAGGATAGTAATTTTACCTACTTATTCTGGCTACTATTGCTAAAGAACAAGTCATTCCAGAATTTCTGGTGTAATAGAACAACGGTAATCCCCTATCTCTCATGGTTTACAAAAGTCATAAATTTGGAAGGGGGCAGCTAGGCAGTTCTCGCTCAGGGTTAAAGGCTACAACTGGAACAGTGGGGGCTAGTCACAGGCCTGGGCAGGCACCTCTCCTCCTTCTAGTAATGTCAGGTCTTCTCCATGTGTTCCTGATATGGACTACTTGTCAGGATAGCTTGGGCTTCCTCCCAGCGTGGCGGCCTCAGGATAGCTGGGCTGGTTCAAGGTGGCCGAGGATTTTAAGAATGAACATTACAAGGGCACCTGGGTGGCTCAGTCACTTGAGCATCTGACTCTTGATTTCAGTTCACGTCATGGTCTCAGGGTCATGAGATGGAGACTCGCATCGGGCTCCACCCTCAGAGTGGAGTCAGCTTGAGATTCTCTCTCCCTCTCCCCGTGCCCCTCCCCTACTCCTGCTCTCTCACTCCCTCTCAAATAAACAAATAAATAAATAAAATCTTTTTAAAAGGAAAAAGAATGAACGTTACCGCAAACAATGCAGAAACTGCAAGACTTTTTCTGACCTAATCCCAGAAGCCACACAATGTTACTTTCACCATGTTCTGTTAATTCCCAGCTAGTCACCAGATTCACGGAGAGGGAAATGAGACTTCATGTCTTGAGGGGGAGCAGCAAAGTTCTCAACGAGCATACGTGATGAAAGATGTTGTGGCCATCTTTGGAAAATAAGCCCGCTGCCTAATCATAGGGTTCTCGTCAGGATTAGAGACAATGCTAATAAAAATGTTTAGCACAGTGTTTGGCACAGAGTAGATATTCAATAATTTGCCAGTTCTGTGGATGATATAGATGTGGCTATTTGTATTTCCATGTACCTGCAATATGCATATATTGACCTAAATGTGTATGCATTTCCTTTCTCAAGGCAATATATTCTATATTTATTTTATTGCCTTACTTACTGGACTATAAATTCTGTGAAGGCAGAGGCTTTGTCTATCTGATTTCATGCAGTAGTCTCAGCACCCAGAATAGGGCATAATGTGTACTAAGTACATGCTCGGTAAATGTTGGATGGAGGGATGGATAGGGTAGAGTGATGGAAGGATGAATGAAAATACATGTAAATGTATGTATACAATATGGCATTTGTGGTTGTGTAGTAAACGTAGGTGTGTAAACCTGTGGGTCTCCATCCCTCTGTGACTGCTCATGCAATATCATGGAGCTATGTAAGTGAACGCACGGGGGAAAGGAATGCAGCGCTTGCCCTAACTCTGCTTCCTGTCCCCAGTGGTGGCCACCATGAGGGACCTGGGAAAGAAGGGGACACTGGAGGCAGCTGCTGGGGAAGCTCTGGGTCAGACCCTCACCGTGGCCCAGCTGGACGTGTGTAGTGACGAGTCGGTGGCCCAGTGTCTCAGCTGTATCCAAGGAGGGGAAGTGGATGTGCTGGGTGAGACTGAACAGCCCCTGGGGTCACCCCCACCCCTTCCCTGACCTAAGCACAGATCCTCATTAGAGTGAATCCTCCTCAGTGTCTGAGCACCAGCCTTCTTGCTCCACCAGCAACCTCTAGCCCTGGACAGAAGGGCTAGAGCTGGCTAAAAGCCCAGGGTACCAGTTTTATCATCTCACATTTGGGGAAAACCATATGTAGTTGGAGAAGTTACCTTGATGAGTCATTTGGGGAAGGGAGCATGATGAAGAAGCAACACATGATCCCTCAAGGACCTTCTAAGGAGGGTGGGTGTGGCTGTCTTGATGCAAATTGGGGTCAGAGCTGAATTGCTCTTGCATTAAGGGGAGGCTGCTCCCAGCCTAACCCTAACCCAGGGTTCAGGGTCCCCAGAACAAATGCTAAACTATATGTAAAGATCATCAGGGCTCCACAATTGTCCACTCAAGATACTCTGGACTGGCCCTGAATTCGGAGTAGGGAGTGGGGTAATTCAGGGAGTGTCCCTAGAAGAGTGACACTAGAAGGGGGGGGCTCAAAGTAACCTTCAGTCCCCTCCTTAGTGAATAATGCTGGAGTGGGCCTGGTGGGGCCCCTGGAGGGGCTCAGCCTAGCTGCCATGCAGAATGTCTTTGATACCAACTTTTTCGGGGCTGTCCGTCTGGTCAGAGCCGTCCTTCCTGGCATGAAGAGAAGGCGAAAGGGACACATTGTGGTGGTCAGCAGTGTCATGGGGCTGCAGGGTAAGCTGTGGGGACCCACACCTGGGGACCTTCCTGGCACCTGACCTCCCCAGGCTGGAAGAATGGCAAATAGGGTTTTGCTCATATTCCAAATGAGCCTGTGTTGAGAAGGATTCTGAAGCTCTATAGGAAATATTTCTGGATTAGATTACGTCTGCCATGCTGCAAGAATTAAGCAGTAGTGTTAGAAATGCTGCCAATGGCCACCCACATCCAGCATCAACCCTATTTCTGGACACCTCTAAGCCCAACACAGGGCTCGAACTCACAACCCTGAGATCAAGACTTGAGCTGAGATCAAGAGTCGGACGTTTAACTGACTGAGCCACCGAGGTGCCCCAGAACTCCTTTCCTGTGACATTTTCTTGACAAATATCTCTAACCAAGCCCCCAGAGATGTCTAGCTTTGGGGCTCTGAGGTTGCGCAGAAAAAAGAGAGCAGTGATTGTTTAGTAATACCTGCTATGAGCCTACTACAGAGGCTACCTATTTGCCATCCATGCTCCTGGGTCTTTCCTCCTTGAACCCCTCTAGATTCCCTTCCTCCCCCTGGAAATTCCCTGGGATCTGCCCTTACCTCCTCAGCAGCCCCCTGAAGAATCCACCATATCTGGGGTTTTTTGTTTGCTTGTTCTTTTAAGAATCCCCCTTATTTGTCTCCCTGCCATGGGAAATCTGTAATTACTCCTCAGTCCCATCCCTTTGGCCCCTCTTCCAGCTGTGGCCCCTGACCTCGGGAGCCACATTAGCTCTGAATAAGGACAGGTAAGAACCCTGCTGAATAAGACTTGCCCCCAGGGACCCTGGAAATCCTATGCTCAAGTGACCCAGAGCCTTGGAGGATGGACCGAAGGAAGGTTTTCCAGGGCTAAGGGCAAACGGAGCACCGGGAAGGGGCAGTACATGGCCCCCCAAGACAACCTCATCCCAAGCATACGGGCTCATCCTTCAACATATGCTCCCCTCGCACATACCTACACTCATCATGTTGGCCCTAGATTTCCCCATTCTGATCTTTAAAACCAGGATCTCTGTCTCCTGAAGACCCCATGTCCCTCTGGACCCACAAGCCTATCGCCCAGACTCCCAAAGGTCCCAACCTCCTCCAACCCTCTCAGGTGTCGTGTTCAATGAAGCCTATGCAGCCTCCAAGTTCGCCCTGGAGGGGTTCTTCGAAAGTCTGGCTATCCAGCTGCTGCAGTTCAACATCTTGTGAGGCGGGTGTTTGGGTGGTGAAGGGGGAGGAATGGGAGATCGCGGTGGAGAAAGATGAGGGAAGGGGAGGTGGGGAAGGGAAGTGGTCTGGTAAGGCAGCGACAGTGGGAAAACAAGGCAGTGGTGGGAAAGTGGAATCAGGAATGAGGGAAATGGGGGGAGAGAGGAGGAGAGGGACCATAATGGAGCCAAGAGTGGGTTGCGGCACCAGACCCCCTTCCCCTACCGATGTCCCCAGCGTCACCCTGGTGGAACCTGGCCCGGTGATCACTGACTTTGAGGGGAAGCTCCTGGAGCAGGTTTCCACAACCGAGTTCCCAGACACTGACTCCCACACCTTGCACTACTTCCGGGATTTCTACCTCCCTACCTCCAGGGAGCTCTTCCGATCTGTGGGACAGAGCCCACAGGATGTGGCCCAGGTGAGTGGGGAACCCAGGGTCCTAAGACGTGGCTCAGGTATGTGAGGGTGCCCCACCCTGCAAACGCCCCCTCCCTGAATCCAAGGTCAGGGCTCCACCCCCTAGGTCATTGTCAAGATCATCGGTTCGACCAGACCACCCCTGCGCCGACAGACCAATGCCCGCTACACCCCGCTGACTGCGCTCAAGGCTGTGGACCCCTCAGGCAGCCTGTATGTACGCACCACCCACTGCGTGCTCTTCCGCTGGACACGCCTTCTCAACCTTGGCCTTCGGTGTCTGGCCTGTGGCTGCTTCCGCTTCCGAATATGGCCCCGGTGAGCAGAGCCTCACCCAACTCTCCGCACCTCTGAACAGCCAGGCCTCATCAGTTTATACCCATCTCAGAGGCTAGTGGAGACCCTTCCCTCCTTCCTTCCTTCCTTCCTTCCTTCCTTCCTTCCTTCCTTCCTTCCTTCCTTCCTTCCTTCCTTCCGCAAACTCTGCCTGACCCATTCTGTGCCTGGGCATTGCTGGGACCCCAGAAATTCTTCAGCATCCACACACACACCCTCCCATGGTCAGGGCTGGGGCAGAGAGAGGGACCCTTGGACCCTGGGCTGAGGAGCCCAGAATAAGGAGCTGGACCTACGTCTGGGAAGGCAAGGGAGGCTTCCTGGAGGAGGCGACATTGTTGCTGGACCTTGAAAGATGAGATAGACTGCCTCAGTCAACCTCTGGACTTTATTATCCTGGGCCTGGAAATACAAGGATGATCGAAAACCCCTTCCACATAGAAATGAGTTGACTAAGGAGTCTTCAGACTTTTCTGGTCACACACTCCATCAGCAAAATGTTTGTGTACTCATCAGTAGTGCATGTACATTTTTTTCATAAATATGTATTTGTAACCACTAGCAATCACTATATTAAATATTTAATAAAGCTCAATTTATGTCTAAATAAAAAAAATTAAAAAACAATAAGGTTCACTTCACACACATTAGAATGGCTGCTATGAGTAAACCAAGCAAAATAACAAGTATTGGTGAGGACGTGGGGACATTGGAGCCCTTAGGCACTGCTGGTGAGAATGCAAAATGGTGTCGTCACTATGGAAAATAGTATAGTAGTTCCTCAAAAAAATGAAACAGAATTATCATGTGACCCAGTAATCCCATTTCTGGGTATTAACCAAAAGAATTGAAAGCAGGGTCTCAAAGACCATATTTGCACACCTGTGTTGGTAGCAGCATTATTCACAATGGCCAAAAGGTGGGAGCAATTCCTCCATGGGTCCATCAACAGAAGACTGGATAAATTCAATGAGGTACATCCATACGATGGAATACTATTCAGCCTTAAAAAGGAGGTGAATTCCAACACCTGTTGCAGCACAAATAAACCTTGAGGACCTTATGCTCAGTGAAATAAGCCACACAGAAAAAGGACAGATACTGTCTGATCCCGCTTAGGTGAAGTCCCTAGAGGAGTCAAATCCACAGAGACAGGAAATAGAGATGTAGGGAGCCAGGCAGGGTGGGGTGTGGAGTCAATGTTTAGTGGGGGGAGAGAGTTGCAATTTTGCAAGATAAAGAATTCTGCGGGTGGATGGTGTTCGTGGCTTCTCAACAGCGTGAGTGGACTCAGTACCAATGAACTGTACACTCAGAAATGGTCGAGATGGTACATTGTGTGTTTTGTATATTTTTTCACAATCAAAAGGGTTTTTTTTAAAGGTGACTTTCTTTTTTTTCTTAATTTTTTTATTTTTTTTAGATTTTTATTTATTTATTTGACAGAGAGAGAGAGAGAGATCACAAGTAGGCAGAGAGAGAAGGGTTAATTTTATTTATTTATTAGACAGAGATTGAGACCACAAGTAGGCAGAGAGGCAGGCAGAGAGAGAGGGGGAAGCAGGCTCCCCGCTGAGCAGAGAGCCCGATGCGGGGCTCGATCCCAGGACCCTGAGATCATGACCTGAGCCAAAGGCAGAGGCTTTATCCCACTGAGCCACCCAGGCGCCCCCAATTAAAAGTTTTTAAAAAGTAATAGGGGTCCAAGCTTCTTGGCCCTCATGTGGAGAGTTTGGAAGCAAATGGACTCTGAGCGTAAATCTGGGTGTAAATGACCCTGCCTCTTGTTCACGGGGTGACCCTGGGCAGGTGACGTCCCAGTGTCATCTTCTGGAAAGGGCAGCTAACAATATAGCACTGAAATGACAGGAGAAGCACCCTGCACTGTTTTTCCACTTCGCTTGGAGCTTTTGGTGTGGTTCATGTTTAGCGATCACCTTGGAATGCCAGGCTCCAGGCGAAGGTGTTTTAATTAATGTTTGCTCTTGCAGCCTTGTTAGATAGAGGCACTCAGAACCTGCCCAGTTCATAAATGAGGAAACTGAGGTTGTCCAGAGCAGAGCAGAGGGGAGGGGCAGGAATCAAGCCCAGGTCTGTCCAGCTTTCCATGCTGATCCTTAGGGGTCTCTAGTAACCTCTTCTAGGAAAAGAGAAAGTGAATCCACGACCGGTGAAAGAAGTCTCTTTGAGTCAGTGCAGAGATACCGGGGCTACTTAATATTTTTGGTAAAATGAACCCCTCTGCTCTCCTCCCCGACACTGGATTTTTGAAGCAGTGTTGGGTTACCTGCAAAAGAATATATGAAAATAGGGGCACCTGGGTGGCTACCAGGTCGAGCATCTGCCTTCACTTCGGGCCATGATCCCAGGGTCCTGGGATCCAGTCCTGCATCAGGCTCCTTGCTCAGCAGAGAGCCTGCTTCTCCCTCGGCTTGTACTCTCTCTCTCTCTCTCTGGCAAATAAAACAAAAATCTTAAAAAAGAAAGTTAAAAAGAATATATGAAAATAGATCATGATGATGGTTGCCCAGCCTTATGACTATACCAGAAGCACTGAATCGTGCTCTTTAAAATGGCAAGTTTTATGGTATATGAATTATACCTCGATTTAAAAATTAAATACATTTTTTTTGAAAGAATATATGAAGCGCACATGTGTAAGAGGTGTTTGGGTTGCCGGTAGGAGGCCTCAGCGGGAGAGGAGAGGCCGGGAGGAGAAAGACCAGTTTTTCTCCTCCCGGGCTCCCTCCATGGGGGTCACCCTGTGTTAGCAGCATCTCTCTATTCATCTGAAAACCGCTCCCTCCCTTTGCCCCTTTCAGCCAAGGATGATGATGGGACCCCACAACTGCCATCAGCATGACACCACACTAACTTCCCTACGGATACACATCTTCTGTCTTACGATTGTCCCTGTCTTCACGGATCCCCAAATAACCCACTTTGAATGTACTATCTTTTCCCATCCCGGACTCTGATGCAAGGTGAAAAGCAGGGGAGCGAAATGCATACACACTTGCCCACCGTCAGACTGGACCATTAGAACATTACCGATATTTGCTGCCTGCCTTACCCCAAAGGTCTCCACCATCCTGATTTCTAAGTCCAACATTCTCTTGTTTTTCAACAAACTCCCTTAAATAAATTATTTCAAAAGACACATTTGGGGCGCCTGGGTGGCTCAGTCGGTTAAGCGGCTGCCTTCTGCTCAGGTCATGATGCCAGGGTTCTAGGACCGAGCCCCTCAGGGCATCATCATCGGACTCCCTCCCTGCTCAGCAGGAAGTCTGTTTCCTCCCTCTGCCCCTCCCCCTGCTCATGCTCTTTCTCTCTCTCTCTCTTTCTCAAATAAATAAATAAAATGCTTTTTTAGTTTTTTTTTTAAATTTTATTTATTTGTCAGAGAAAGTGAGTGAAAGAGAGAGAGCACAAGGAGGAGGAGCTGCAGGCAGAGGGAGAAGCAGGCTCCCTTCTGAGCAAGGAGCCTGATGTGGGACTTGATCCCCGGACCCTAGGAACACAACCTGAGCCAAAGGCAGATGCTTAACCCACTGAGCCGCTCGGACGTCCCTAAATAAATAAAATCTCAGAAGAATTAAAAAGACAGATTATTTCTTGCCAAGAAGGAAAAGCCATCACAGTCACCAAGAGTGAGGCCAGATTCTATATTTACAGGTGGGATATACAATATTCCAAACCCTATACCCATAGACTCTTGGTGTGAGAAAATACCTGGGCCTCTCTCTCAGATTCTCTTGCAGCTCGGGGGTGAGCCTGTGACCCCGATTCCACTCAGCCGATGTACAGATTTAGATTTAAGAACCCACCACCCAAAGGAGGAGGCGGGGGGAAGAGAGGTAGCCGAAGGCACAGGGGGTATTGCGAGTGTTCAGGGTCGTCCACGAAAGCCAGAGCTGCTGGCTGGTCTCAGCTGCCCGCCTGCACCCTTCCTTTGCCCCTTTCCATCTTCGAGGGCTGGTGATCTCATGAGCCACCAATATCCACCCAGTAAATTCCTTTGCAGCTTAAATCACCCCGAGTCAGCTTCTGTTGCCTATAAGGAAGAATCATCACCAATCCAGACGGCGTCATAAAAGCAAATTCAGTGGAGGAGGGAGGACTGTCATTACGGTCTAGCGGGATGCTATTGCTGACCAACAGGAACTGGCCAACATTCAGAAGGTGCTGAAGACGCATGAACCCTTGTTCTTGATTTCTTACGCTCCCACCTGCCCATTGGTCTTCCTCGTCTTAGCAAAGATAAGTCTGTTTTAGTGGCTCATGCCAAAAATCTTACCGCCGTCTCTACTTCCTCTCTCTCATACCTTGCAGCTAATCAGATCTTGTTCACTTGACCTGCAAAAGGCATTCAGAACCAACCATTTCACAGCACCTTCTGGGTCCCCACCCTAATCCAACCACTACCATTTTCTAGCTGGAGTATTGCCCCAATCCCCTCCCGACTCCCAGCCCCTGCTCTTGCTGTCCTCTTCAATCCATCCTCCACACCACAGCCCAGAAGACCCTTTAAAAACAGCTTTTGAAGGGGCGCCTGGGTGGCTCAGTTGGTTAAGCAGCTGCCTTCGGCTCAGGTCATGATCCCAGGGTCCTGGGATCAAGTCCCACATCAGGCTCCTTGCTCGGTGGGGAGCCTGCTTCTCCCTCTCTCTGCCTGCCTCTCTGCCTGCTTGTGCTCTCTCTCTGACAAATAAATAAAATCTTAAAAAAAAAAAAAACCAGCTTTTGAATTGATTAAATGCTCAGTGTTTTCAAAAGCCAATATATATGTGTACATATAAAAGAATATTTTTTAAATGAATTTTTTAAAATATTTATTTATTTGACAGAGAGAGAGAGAGCACACAAGTAGGCAGAAAGGAAGGCAGAGGGAGAGGGCTCGGGAAGCAGGCTCCAGGCCGAGCAGAGAGCCCGAGGTGGGGCTCGATCCCAGGACCCTGAGATCGTGACCTGAGCCGAAGGCAGAGGCTTAACCCACTGAGCCACCCAGGCGCCCCATAAAAGAATATTTTAAAAGCAATTCTGCCAGCCTCCTCTTTCCCTCAACTGCCCAATTCCTGACCCCCGCCCCCAACCTCGAGTTACCTATCCAAATTTTCTTTCTGATTATACCAGAAAACAAACAAACAAACTGATAAATGGATAAGCAAACTGTAGTATATACATACAAAGGAATGCTATTCAATCTTAAACAGGAAGAAAAGTCTGGCACATGCTACAACAGGAATGAGCGTTGAAGGCATTATGCCAAGTGATATATGCCAGACACGAAAGGACAAATACATTACAGGATTTCCTTTATGTAAGGTACATGGAATATGCAAATTTGCAGGCAGAAAGTGAACCAATGGGGGGCGACTGGGTGGCTCAGTGGGTTAAAGCCTCTGCCTTCGGCTCAGGTCATGATCTCAGGGTCCTGGGATCGAGCCCCACATCGGGCTCTCTGCTCAGCAGGGAGCCTGCTTCCCCCTCTCTCTCTGCCTGCCTCTCTGCCTACTTGTGATCTCTCTGTCAAATAAATAAAATCTTAAAAAAAAAAAAAAGAAAGAAAGTGAACCAATGGTTAACAGAGGCTTGGGAGGGGGGAATGGGAAGTTAGGGTTTTATGGGGACAGAATTTCAGTCTGGGAAGATGGAACATTCTAGAGATGGATGGTGGGAATGGTTGCACGGTGATGTGAATGTGTTTGAAAGCATTCAACCGCACACTTGAAAATGGTGAAAATGGTAAGTTTCATGGTGCTCGGATTTTACCACAATTAAAAAAAATAAATATGGAGTACTTTTTAAAATATTTTATTTATTTATTTGACAGACAGAGACACAGAAAGGGAACACAAGCAAGGGGAGCAGGAGAGGGAGAAGCAGGCTTCCTGCTGAGCAGGGAACCCGATGAGGGGCTCAATCCCAGGACGCTGGGATCATGACCTGAGCCGAAGGCAGAGGCTTAACGACGGAACCCCCTTGGTGCCCCAAATTTAGGGTATTTTAATGGAAGAACAGAATCTATAGGTACCTACACATGTGTATATACATATATATAGTTAACTTTTCATGAAAAGAAGCATACTATACACCTAAATGCAAACTTTAGTGCTTTCCTTGAATATGTCTTAGAAGTGCTTCCGTATCAGCCCAAGCAGACCTCATTCTTTTGCACAGCTGCGATATATTCCATTGCATACATAGACAATGATTTATGTAACTGGTCCTGTACTGAGGAATCTTTGGGCTCTCTCCAGTCTTTTCCTATTATATAAACGGCTGCAATGAATAACTTTGTGTGCATACATCATTTCGCACATGTGCAAGTGTTTCTGTCATGGGATTACTTGGCCAAAGAAACTATGCATTTGTCATTTTTATGGACGTCATCAAATTCAGCTCTATTGGGAAGGACTAATGTCCATATGTTAGCATGGTCACTTCCCCACAGCCTCACCACACTGCACATTATTAGTCATTTTGGCCATTCTAATGAGTAAAAATTACTATCTCTTATTTCTCTTATTTTAATTTGCATTTCTCTATTATGAGTGAGGTTGATTGTCTTTTCATATGTCAAAGAACCTTTTGTATTTCATTTTTTGTGAACATTCTGACCACAAGTTTTGCTCAAGTTTTTCTGTTGGATTGTTTATATTTTTATTATTAATTCCTAGAAACTCTTTACATATTATGGTGATTAGGGAGCCTGTAATATGAAGTGCACTTTTCCTCTAATTTTTCAACTTTCCTGTGACGTCATTTGGTCTTATTTTTATGTCATGGAACTATTCATCCTTCTCATTGTTGTTACCTTGAATTTCAAGTCAGAGTAACAAAGGACCTACCTGGAATAATTCTGTTAAAACAGAAAAATAATGTCACTCTTCTTTTCAAAATTCTCCAATGATTCCCCTTCTTACTTAGGTTCAAATCCACAACTATGAGGCTTCCAACACAATCTGATCCTTGAATATTAATCTCAAATTATCTCCCACTCTTTCCATTTCACCCACTTTGTTCTAGGAACACTGACTTCCTTAGTTAAAGACTCCATGCACATTCCTTTTTTTTTTTTTAAGATTTTTTTTATTTATTTGACAGAGAGAGACAGCAGGAGAGGGAACACAAGCAGGAGCAGTGGGAGAGGGAGAAGCAGGCTTCCTGCTGAGCAGGGAGCCCAATGCGGGACTTGATTCTCAGAGAGGCCACAAGATAGTACCCTGTCACTCTGCCCCCTGAACCTGCTTTATTTCTCATCACCTGACATATATTAGTTATTTGGGTTTTGCTTATGTCCCCCCACTAGAATGTCAGCTCCATGGGGAGGAGACTGTTGTCTGCTCAACTACGTCCCCAGCACCTACAAGAGTAGTTGGCTCAAGGTAGATATCCACATATCTGACAAATGAAAGAATGAGTGGGGAAATGAATGCATCGAAATAAGACTCTCCTTGGCCTTAGGAGAAGGATTTCAAGACCCTTCCCTCACTACTCCCCCTATGCTCCACCTCCCCTCCAGGTCTTTGCACGGGCTGTTCCCTCCCCCAAAACAAAACCATCTTGCTGTCTCCCACCCCTAATCCTTCACCTGATTACCCTTAGGTTTCTAAGACTTTCGTGTCTCAGCCTAAATATCGCTTCCTCCAGGATGCCTTCTTTGACTCCCCAGCCTGGATGGGTTAGGAGCATTCTTCTCAGAACCTTAGGAGGTTTCTCTGGGCCCTCATAGCTGCTTATTTTGGGATAGTTTTCCCCGATCCGCCTGTCATTTCCGTTGGGGCACATATCGCACCACTTTCAGACCCAGTAACCAACCTCGAACGTGACTGCTGAATTCTTCCCCCTCCTCCCAGAGCAAGCAACAAGCTTCCCCAGAAAATTCTCACTGTGAGCCAGACCTCCTTGGTCCAGGAGGGGAGGCATGTGATGGATGCCCTCAGGGACCAGGAAGCAAGGCCAGTTCCTGAAGCCTTGGGGAAAGCAAGTGCGTGATCAGAAGCCCGCAGGGACCTAGAAATGACTGGAGGAGCCTGGACTGAGACAGGAAGTGACCCAGCAGGGCGCATCCCGGTGGTTTCATCCACGCTAAGACGCTCCTGATATCTCCTACCGGAGCCAGAAATGTCACCTCTCTGAGCTTCGGTTTCCTCACCTGTAAAATGGGAGGGTTGCTGGGGAGAAAGTCCCTACTAAGGGCCGGAACCTAAGTGTTCCAAAAATGACAGCCACTTACTGAAATGTTGCTCTGGCTATTACTCCGAGCCTCCTGGATCCTGCCCGGCCCTTCCCGGGAAGCTTTGGGCTGGAAGCCTGGAGGAGGAGGGAGCGAAAACCGAGGCCACACATCCCTGCAAAGCCGTCCCTCCCGCCCTGGCTTCCTCGCTGCAAACCCGGGGTCCCAGGGAGGGGAAGGCGGGCGGGATCTGAGCGGCAGTAGCAGCTGCTCCGGGCGCGCGGCCAACGTCCCCTCCCTCCACCGCCCGCATTCCTGTGGGAGGAGGCCGAGCGCTCCCTACCCTGGCTGGAGGCTCGCTGGCGCCCTCTCGCGGCCAAGTGCTAAAGGTTGAACTTGACCATTAACTGCGGTAGCGGACCTGGGCGGATCCCGCAGCGGGTCTGCGACCCCCTCCCCTCCTCAAGGTCCCTCTGAGACACAGGTTCACTTAACTTGCCGTGTGATCTGAGGCAAGTCACTCAGCCTCCCTGTGCCTCAGTTTCCTAACTGCACAGTTAGGTTTTTGCATCTGCAAAGTGGGTCAATGGGTCATTAGAATGCTGAGAGGGTGAAAAGAGACAGCCCAGGTGAAGCACACTCCCCAGGGGAAGGGGCTTCTCTCCTCTTCACTGCTGTGTCCCAGCACCTACAGCAAGGCCAGGCATGCAAATGGGCCTCCCATTTATTTTATGTATTAGTCATTGAACGAATGCTGCTTCTTCATTTAAGGGGCCTGAGGCTGGAGTGGGGAGGAGGGGACAGATGTATGAGAGGTGAGCTCCTGTCACTCATTCACCCAGCACCCACTTCTGCCTCCATCCACTTGTTCATCGGATGATAAAGCTATATCACCCCGTTTTCAAAGTATTTCCACCTCTGTTTTTCCCTTCCTGGGCCCACCCCCAAGACAAAGCCAAAACTCAAGGAAGCTGCAGGCCTGAGCATGTTTCAAAAGCCTCAGATAGGCTTACCTGACCAGGGTTCCCACTGGGGAGACCGAGGTACCGGCATGGCGAGAGGGAGCCCAGGCTGGACAGAAGGTGGGAAGGACGGAGAATCCCTCGCCTTTGGACCATGCCTTGTTCTGGACACCTAGGAGCCCCTGGGACAGAGGGAGGATGTAGACACCTGGTGTGGGGACCAAGATGTGAAGGGGAGAGCTCACACCCAGCTGAGGGTGGGCTGAACCAGCGGAGATTCCCTGAGAGCACGAAACAGCAGTGGAATACGCCACCCCACATGGACACCAATGTTCTAGAACCTTCCAAATTAGGTCTCCCCTGCTTCCCTGATCCAGAGCTTAATTTGATTCTGCCGATATTTTCCTTCACAAGAGATTGTTTACCACGGACTCCAGAGCATCTCCCAGAGCCTCACAGCTCACCTGCCTGACCCAGCGCAAGCTGCCTTCGCTCACAAGGCCTCAGTTTCCTTATATGTGCAATAGGTGGGAATTCCTACTTTAGCATAAAGGTGGGGCATTTATAGTTCTTCTGTCAGTGCACATAGAGCATGTAGAACAGCACACAGTTGGTGCTCAATAAATGCCTGAGGCATAAATGACTAGATCCCACCTAACACACCTGGTTTTACAGCTCTCTACAAAGGTAGAGTCTGGAAAGCGGGCACAGGTTGGACCTAATTAACAAGAGGCTGTGAGGTTTAGGGAGGAAATGAACCTTAAGCCCTTAGAAAGTCCTCATCAGGCGCACCTGGGTGGCTCACTGGGTTAAGGCCTCTGCCTTCAGCTCAGGTCATGATCTCAGGGTCCTGGGATCGAGCCCTGCATCGGGCTCTCTGCTCAGTGGGGAGCATGCTTCCCCCCTCTCTCTGCCTGCCTCTCTGCCTACTTGTGATGTCTCTCTCTGTCAAATAAATAAACAAATTTAAAAAAAAAAAGTCCTCCTTAAACGTCCACTCCACGGGGGCAGGGATTTTGGCTAAAGTGGACACTGCTGTGTTCCCAGCGTGCTAAGGAGGGCTGGGCTCATAGCACGTACTTAATGAATCTTTGTGGGATACATGTATATGATCACTGTTTCAGGGAGATCTGGTGCTTTCCAAGAAGCAAGACTCTCCAGGCTGGCAGTATTGGCTTCGCTGGAAAAAAAAAAAAAGGACAAGAAGTAGAACAAGACAAACTTGTCTACAACCCGTCTGCTTCTAAGAGGCAGACACCACAAAATGGGTCCAACGTCTTTAAAGGGCATATTAAACAGGCAGTGAAAATTATTTCAGGACAGAGAAAGCCTTCTTCCAGGAATGCCTCAAGCACGATGTGTTTTTGTCCCCGGGTTTAATATGTATGATTTGCCTTCTGGAAAAGCAGCCCAGAGAGCTCGGCGTGATTTAGGAACAATGAACAATGGTCACAATTTACCAAGCGTGATTATGCAGAAAGATATGAAGCCCAGCAAGAGGATTTGACCTGTGCCTTTTTGAGAAGGTTCCGTTATGGCGGGTCCTGGGGCCGGATGGCTCAATGCCATGGCTGCTCAAGCTCTGTGATTGGCAAATGAAGATATAATCCCTGGGCTGCCCCCGTTTGAGCAGCTACACCAGAAACTCACCCAATTCGCAAGGGCAGAGGTGGGGATGATCCTGTTTCTTCCCGCCCCTCCGGGTCAGTCCCAAACCAAGCTCTGAGCCCAGTCTCCCAATCCTAGGCTCCTTGCTGGTAGAGGGGAAGGCTTCTGGGTAAGACCCTATGAGTCATAGAAAGGACAACCCTCCCCCACCACTCTGGCCTGCAAGGGGGGAGCTGGGATACTTCCCAGCACAGCTGTCCCCCGCCTCCCTGAGGGGGAGGAGGAACCCCCCCCTTCCCCCATTGGAGTTATAGGGATTCCCTTCCCACTTCTGTTTAGATATTAACTCAGCCAGGAGAGGCCAAAGCAAACAGACCAGAGAAGAGGACAGGTGTCTGTGGCCTGGGGCTGCACATCACCCTCTACCGCCATGGACATGCCCTGGCCCGCGGGGTTGATTCTACTCCTCTTGGGGACCCGTCTTGCCCACACCGAGCCACTGTGAGTCTGGGAAATGGAGGGCACTCAGCTGCTGCCTGCGTGATTCCCTGCACTTGAGCCTGCCTCTCTGGGGCTGCTTCCCCCACTCGAGTCCCCCTCCCCACCCCATGCTCCTGCGTTTGTTTACTGGCAGGTACATCCTGGTGACCCCCCGAGCCCTGCGTGTCGGCAGCCCTGAGACCATCCACGTCCAGGCTCACTCGGACTCCTGGCAGTCCCTCAAAGGGACCCTCGAGGTGAACCTCACCGTATGGGACTTCCCCATGAAGAAGGCAGAGGTGGCTAAGAGCCACCTCCTGCTCTCAGAAGCAAACAACTTTATGAAGCAGGCGTCGGTGATGGTAGGTGACAGGCCAGGGTGCGTGGCCACAGAGGGAGGCTCTGTGTCAGCTGCAAGGATGGAGAGGGGCAGGCTCTAGAGGGACTCCCCCACGAGGGACCCTGGAGAATAGAGGCAGGGTTTGGATGTACTTACCAGTCCCCTTATGTCCTGTCTAGTTAGAAATCCAAAGTCCTCTGAGTCTGGGCGCCAAGAAGGGCAGTGATTAGCCCGGAGGATGTCTCTGTGAGAATTGATAAAAGGCGCCCTCTGCTGGTGGCTTGGGAAGCCGACCGTGGGCTGAATCGCATTCCCACTTTGGCGGGATGCCCTTGTGCAGGAGTAACTTGCAAGGTCACCTTGCTCCCAACCACAGAGCCAGAGGGCCCCCATTCAGTTGTTTCCCCCAAGATCTGGCTCAAGGCTTTGCTCCCAGGGATGGGGACCTCAGCAGAGCCTGAGGAGTGTGGGCATCTCTCCCCAGATTCCCGAGAGCCTGATATACCCCCCACAACCAGGGCAGCAGCACGTCATCATCCGGGCAACCTGGGCACCCGCCTCGACCACTTCATTCATGGAGAGGATAGTGCCGGTGGCTCCCCATGCTGGCTACATCTTCATCCAGACAGACAAGCCTCTCTACACCCCTGAGCACTTGGGTAGAGCCCCCCGGGACAGGCGCTGACTCTCGTTCCCCATCTTCCCTAGGGCCTGTCATATTCTACCTCCCAAGGTCACCCTCTGTCCAAAGACCCTATATCCTAATGCCCAAGATCCTAATGACTACCTCCCTCTTTATATTCTACCCAGAACTCAGAGTCTTCCCTCTCCTTTCAGTTCAATACCGGGTGTTTGTTGTGGACCACAAAATGGATCCTGTGACAAGGATAATCACTCTAGACATCAAGGTGACCTCTCCTGATGGGAGGGTGGATCTCAGACACTGAGGTTCTCTCGTGGGCTGAAGGCCTGGGGTATGAACCGCACTCCCTGTCCCCACAGAACCCAGAGGGAATCACGGTGATCAGCCAGAATCTGCTAGCCAAGGATGGTTTCTTCGCAAAATCCTTTAAACTCCCTCAGATTGTCAGGTGCTCTTCTGGGAGCCCAGTGGAAGGAGGGATGGAGTCTCTCCTTCTCAGTCTCCATCTCTCCTAATTCTCTGTGTCTCAGTTTTGGGACCTGGAGCATCGAAGCCAGTTACCAAAGTGCAGCCAAGCAGAAGTTCAAGGCAGCCTTTGAAGTCAGGGATTATGGTGAGCAGGGTGTGATGAGGAGGGCAAGGTGGGACATGCAAAGAACAGGGTTGGAAGTGGAAAAGAGGTATCATGGCGCACCTACTGTGTACTAGGGCCTAAGCTGGGTGCTGGTGAACAGAACCATGTGTTCTAGTCCTTGGAGATTGCAAGAGTCACGGAGGAAGGAGTGAACAGGGAGGGGACAAGGGGCGGACAGCAAAATACTGAGGGTGCCCACCGCCTTTACTCCACCCAGTGCTACCATCATTTGAGGTCCAGCTGAAGCCAAACAAGACTTTCTTCCACCTCAACGATGAGGCTCTGGGTGTGGACATCAGGGCTTGGTGAGTCCCCTTGTCCCCAGCCTGGCCAGAGGACCAGGAATGCCAAGAAACTGAATGGGTAGAGAAGCAGGCCACTTCTATGGCATTTAAGGTATGGTAGAGGTACTCTTTGCCACCCGTGAGATATTCTTGGGCACCTACATTGTTTTGTGAGGTTGTCCAGACCACGTCTGCCACGTGTAGGTAGTACAGACCATCTCCTCCGGTCTCTGGGGTTGTATAGGACACCTTACCCACCTAATGAAGTCATGCCATGTCTCACAGCTCAGACCATCTCTGAACATCCACGAGGTTGCACAGGCATATTTGCCATCTTATGAAATTGTCCGGACTGTCTCCACAACACTATGAGGTTGTACAGACCATTTATTCACCTAAGGATGTACGGGCCACCTCTGCCACTTCTTGACACTATGCAGACCATTCCTACAGCCTGCTACGCATGTTGCCTAGTCTTCCTGATGAGGTTTTATGGGGCTACCTCCACCATCTGGTGAGGTTGCAGAGGCCACATCTGCAACCCAACAGGAAGCTTTGTGGGACACATATATCACTTCCTAGGGTTGTGTAGGTGAGGAACAAAACCATCTAAGTTTCCAGGAACCACCTCTGTCCCTCCCAAAGATTTACCACTATCCCTGCAGCCTCATGAGATCATACAGGACATCTCTGCAACCACATGAGGTTGTGTGGGTGATTCAGAGCCAGTGGAATGACCCTCCACTCACCCCCAGGTATGTATTCAAAGAGCCGGTGGATGGACATGCTCTGGCCATCTTCGGAGTGAAGCTGCATTCCCATCGGATGCCCATCCAGAGCTCCCTGCAGAAAGTGGAGGTAACTGAGTCTTGACATCTCCCCCCCAACTTCCCCCTCCATCAACTCTCCTCTATTCCCCAAGAAACCATCTCCTCTTCTCTCTCTCACCCTGAGAGTAGATCTCTGAAGGCCTGGGCCACGTCTCCCTCCAGAAGGACACACTGATGTCCACATTCGAAGGTCCAGAAGAGGACTTCATTGGGGCCTCAATCTTTGTCAACGTCACTGTGTTCTCTTCAGGTGCCACCCTTACCCAAGCTCCTGGCTGAGATCAGGACAGTGTCCTTACCCAAACTAGATATTCCACTCATGTGACCATGGGCCACCTCCCAGCCTGTTTCCTCATCAGAGAAATGTGAAAATGCCAGAATTTTTTCTAGAAGGAGCTGAGATTGTGTTACTGTCTTTCCCTGTCTTCACCAAGACCGGCCTCCCATACCAGCAGCCCTTCCACTCCCCCCAAGAAACTGAACCTCCTCCACAGATTCAGAAACAGATTGCCTGTTTCTCTAGGGGGTGAGATGGTCCAGGCTGAGACCTCTGGGGTGAAGATCGTCCGGAGCCCATACAACATCAAGTTCATCAGGACACCCCAGTATTTCAAGCCTGGGATGCCCTTCCGCATTAAGGTCAGAGTCTGACTTTACTCCACCCAGGGACTCAGGGCTCACTTGCCCTAACATAACCCTCTCAGGAGACAAAAACCCACAATGGACTCACTTGTCCCCCACAATACATCTGTTTTGAGAACTGAATTAATCATACCTCTTGGACCAATCCCAAGTCTCTCTCAAGTCTCTACCCAGGTCCCCCCAAAGCACTGTGATGGCTCCATAATTTCTCTGTGGGGGGCTTAGTGGTCACAGCCAAGCTAGAAGGTGGTACTCAAGGAGTTATCTTGAGGCTACATTTGCACAGTAAGAATGCTGTTTTTACATTCATTCATTTGGGGTGACTTTGAGATGTCTGATGGACATTAGGAAAACCGGAGACATCTTTTGGTGCAAGTCTTACTAAAGATTTCCCCAAGCCCTCCACATCTCTCCATTCCAATTCCCTCCACCTCCACCTCCCCAACACACCATCCTAGGGCCACCTGCACACTGCAAAACTTGAGGGGGTACCATTCACAAATACTCTAATATGAATGGTGGCCCTAGTATTGTTCAGTGCACAACTTGTACAGCTATAAAAGGCAGTCCTGTCCAGATCAGATTCCCAGTACCTACTTCTCATACCTGTCTTTCATCTCACCCCTGATTCCACCTCAGGTCTTTGTCTCAAATCCTGATGGGTCCCCAGCTTCTAAAGTCCTTGTCCGATGCCAAGACAAACGAGACCGAACCTCAGCCAGCGGAGTGGCCACTTTGACCATCAACACAAATGCAAATAATCAGGAGAAGCTCCCTATCCTGGTACCAAACTAATGGGTCAGGGATGGTGGATCTGTGTGAGATAGAAGAGCTGCAAGTTTACTCGCCCATCACTCTCCCCAGGTAGAAACTGATGAGCCTCTCCAGCCAGAAGAGCAGGCTTCAGCCAATATGACGGCTTGGCCTTACTCGACTCAGGATGGGTCAGGGAACTTCTTGTACATTGAAGTGAAGACAGCCGCAGAGGTTGGCAGCAGCATCTACCTGAGCCTTGTCACAGAACATCAGAATTCTGAAACCAAGAAACAGATCACTCACTTCACCATCCTGGTGAGTGGCTAGGACTAAAACCTAAGCCAAGGAGTGATTTGCCTGGGACATCCCTGGCTAGCTGGTTTGGAGGAACTGTGAACAGTGGTATGAGGGTGGGAACCATTTGGGGTGGCCTCAGACTGAGGAGCTGAATGAAGCAAAGGAACTCTGAGTCTCCCTTGTGAGCTGAGACGGCCTCTGGAAAAGGTTGGCCCTACCCGTCTCATTCTTGTCTTCCCTTGTCTCAAGGTTCTGAGTAAGGGCCGGATTGTGCATGCCAAACATCAGTTAAAAAGTGACCACACGGTCGCCACTATTGATGTGACTTCAGAGATGCTGCCCTCCTTCCGCATCCTGGCCTTTTATTTACTGCCCAGGGGAACAGGTCAGGATCCTGAACTGGTGGCTGACTCCATATGGGTTGATGTGAATGACAGATGCATGGAGACGGTGAGCCAAATTCCTTGAAGTTTCATCATAAAGCTTGGATGGTCAGAAAGTCTCTCCAAGTTGAAGGGCTCCAAGTCTAGGGACAGGGGAGAGAAAGAAGAGATGTGCCCTTAAAAGCTCAACTTAGGGCATGGAGAATATGCAAGCCAATGTGTGGAGTTGGGATTGGCCTGGTGAAATCCCTGGATGCTTCATCAGAGCAGTAAGGAGCATAAACTTGAAAGTGGACTTGGGAAAGTCCCTCGGTAACATATGAGACCCTTTTCCTGAAATCTCTCTTTTTCCTGGTTTAGTTGAAGGTTGGTTTAAAGAAAGAAAGACCCTTCCAGACTTTGAAGCCCAACAGCAATGTGGAAGTGAAGGTGACAGGTGATGAAGAGGCCACAGTGGGGTTGGTGGCCGTGGACAAGGCTGTCTATGTCTTGAACAGCAAACACAAGCTCACACAGAAGAAGGTGAGACTACATGGGCTTTGGGCCAGGAGGTTGCCTAGAGGTTCTAAAACTAGGGCTTTAGCTTCTTCAGCTGCAAAGCGGTCAACATTGATGGTTGCAAGGATTCAAGGAGCTAGTGCACAGCTAGAGATCGGAAGGTGATAAGAGCTCAATAAATGGGAGGTGATGTGAGAATTATTATTTGAGCCAGCCATTTCAGTGCACCATTGCTCCTTCCCTGAAAAGGTCACACAGGCTCCAAAGCTAGGTTCCTATCTTAACCTCCAGGTCTGGGATGTGGTGGAAGAGCATGACATTGGCTGTACAGCGGGCAGTGGGAAAGACGGACTTGCTGTGTTCAAGGATGCTGGCTTGGACCTGAAGATGAGCACGGGGATGCACACCCTGACAAGCTCGGGTACAGGAAGGGACATGCCAGGGGCAGGGTGGGTGGGCAGCGCTCTCTAGTGGTTAAGAACATGAGGTCTGGTGTCAGACCGGCTAAAATCTAGGACTGTTCTACTTATCATGAGTCAGTTACATTTCCTCTCTGAGGCTCAATTTCTTTCTCCATAAAATGGGGATAATAACAGAAGTGACTATCTATGTCCTAGTTAAGATGTAGGTTTGGCCGTGGCTATCAGGGATACAAACTAACAGTAGCTTAAACAAGGTAGAAGTTTATTCTTCACTCAGTAACAGTTCTGAGGTTGTTCTGGAACGCAAGCTCCTTCTAACCTGTTGCTCTGCTATATTCCAAGATGGGACCTCATCAGGACCTCCTGCCAGGCAAAAGTGGGAAGGGAAGTGGGAAGGGGAGATACCTTCTTAAATCTCATTTGCCAGAACTCAGTCTTGTAGCCCTGCCAGGTTGCAAGGAAGGCTGGGAAACGTAGTCTTCATTCTGAGTGATATGCAAAAGAGGGAGGTTGCCAAGGATGAAGGGGGAGAGTGAATATTAGGGACAACTAGAAGTGTCTTCTTTCAGCTATAGATAATGATATCAATAACAGTTTCTATTTACTACAAGCTGGACACTGTGTTAAGTACTTTTATATGAATGGTCTCATTGATAGAACTATGATTATGTCGATTTACATGGCTGGAGAAATTAATGCCCAGAAAGGTTAAGTGACTTGCTGAAAATTGCACAGCTTTTAAGTGGTGAATCATAAATATGAGGAGGCTACAGGATTAAATGAAATGATGCTTAGAAAGCACTGGGCATTCTGTCAGCACCCGATAAATATCAAGGATATTGATAATGATCTTAACGATGGCGGCCCCCTCCTTCTTCTCTCTGACCCTCAGACTGGCAGTGCCCTCAGAGTCCCCCTGCCACCCGCCACCGCCGCTCCCTGAAGAGACTGGAGACCAAGAGGAATGCAGGTCAGAGCTAAAGCCGGACATGTCCTTCTGGCTTCCTAACCTACTGTATTCATCAGAGTTTAGAAGAGAAAACTGAAACATCTTTAGGTGTTTCAGGCAGAAAGGGAGGGATTTCATGATGGGAGTTTGGTGCTTTCAAAATCATTAAAAGGTCTGTAAGAGTGACTGCTTACTAGGATTCAAGATCACCTCAATTCGGTTTTGCAAGGCGTGACATCTCAGGGAACTGCTGCCCATATCTCTTGCGATGCTGGTGGGTAGGTAATAAAGTCCAGAAATGTGCCCATTACAAAAACACACATAGACTGGGGTTCACCCTTCAGCTACCACTGCCACAGGGACAATGGCCTCCACTTATTCCACTCTCCAAATCTTTTTTTTTTTTTTAAGATTTTATTTATTTGACAGAGAGAGAGATCACAAATAGGCAGAGGCAGCTGGGGTGGTGGGGAGTGGTGGGGGGGAAGCAGGCTCCCCGCTGAGCAAAGAGCCCGATGCGGGGCTCGATCCCAGGACCCCGAGATCATGACCTGAACTGAAGGCAGAGACTTTAACTCACTGAGCCACCCAGCCCCATACCCCCCACTCTCCAAATCTTACACAAGAGTGTCTCAGGGCAGAATCTTATCCCATCTAGAACCCTAGCAGCAAAGGAGTCTGGGAAATGCAGCTTCTAGATGTATAGACTTTGTGATCCAAGAGCGAACACAGGAAAAAGGAGAGATGGGTGCTGGGTGCCTGTGGATAATAACAAACCTGCCACATCCCCAAGGCCAGGGTGTGGACCAGAATTAGAAGCTCTGAGCCTGGAGTTCAGGGAAGACAGGAGGCAGCACTGAGTGGGGTCGGAAGCATGGGTTCTACAAATACGAGATTTTTCAGTCTCTTTGAGCAATGCTCATGACTTTGTGGATCTAAATAAAGAGAAAGTCAGTGAAACCTAATAGAAATTGAGGTAAAACCTTGACACTAATTTTGGTACTAAATTGTGCTAACCCCCTGGGAAAAGTTTCTAATATAAGCTCTTGTTTTATTTATAGTAATGATAAGTTATACAATTTAACTATAATTATGTTAATGGTAAACAGTAAGATTTTTGAATTGCTATATGTTTTTATTTATTTGTTTGCTTGTTTCAAAGAGCGAGAGAGTGTGAGCAGGGGGAGGAGCAGAGGGAAAAGAAAAGAATCTCAAGCAGACTTCATGCTGAGTGCGGAGCCCGTTGCAGGGCTTGATCTCATGACCCTGAGATCATGAGCAGAGCTGAAACCAGGAGTCAGACCCTAGACCAACTGAACCATCCAGGTCCCCTGAATTGCTACATTTTTATCTTTAAGTGTCTTCCTTCAGTTTGCTAACTTAGAAGCATTCAACTGGACATCATGTTTTATAACAAGGTTTATGTTTTGATTTTTTAAAAACACATGATGAAAATCAGAAGTTGAAATGCTGAGACACCCGGGTGGCTCAGTCAGTTAAGTGTCTGCCTTCGGCTCAGGTCATGATCCCAGGGTCCTGGGATCGAGCCCCGCATCAGGTTCCCTGCTCAGTGGGGAGTTTGCTTCTCCCTCTCCCTCTGCCCCTCACCCTGCTTGTGTGCTCTCTCTCTCTCTCTCTCTCACAAATAATAAAATCTTAAAAAAGAAGAAGTTGCAATGGCACCTCTAATATGTAAACATGGCATTATCAATCCCTGTCAGAAGGGAGAGGAGAGGAGGGGAAGAATGAAAAGCAGCAGCAGCAGCTTTCTAGTCCCAGCTCTGCCACTTGGGAGCTGTGTGACCATGGGCCAGTGAATTAGCCTCTCTGTTGTTTAGCTTCCTCATCAGAACCCACCATATGGGTTCAATGTGAGGCTTCAGGGGAAAGATACAGGCAACGTACTAGGACCAGCATCTGCCAGAGTTATGGATAGAGACCAAGTGGACGTGGCATTGAGGTAGATGGGTCCCAGCTTCCTCCAGTCCCACTCAGCCCCCCTCCTCTGTCCCTCGATCTCTGGCCCACAGTGAACAAGTTCGAGACAGAGCTGGAGCGAAAGTGCTGTGAGGCTGGGCTCCGGGAGAGCCCCGTGGGGCTGTCGTGTGAAGACAGGACCCGGCATGTCCGCCATGGGCCAACCTGTGTTGCTGCTTTCCTGAGCTGCTGCCGTCTGTCTGAGGCCCTGACTCAGGAGGCTCGAGAGGAGCAGCTGCTTTTGGGGACATGTGAGGCGGCCGTGGCGGGAGGCAGGGGGGTTGGGGCCGGCCCGAAGGGTGTGAAGTGCCATGGGACAAGTCAACGGGGGATACGGGCCACGAGGGGACGGGGTGGCAAGACCGCGGGAGAGATGCGAAGGAGACACTGCCCCACACCCTCTCCCTGCAGCGGAAGAAGATGAGGACTTAAGTGACATCTTCCTGGAGGACCAGCCTATCCGAACCTTGTTCCCAGAGAGTTGGCTCTGGATGACGTTTAAACTGCCGAAAAGTACATCAGGGTAGGACCACAGCCCCTGCGGCAGCATCTGGTCCCTGGCCCTTCCAGGCATCAGTGGATGTCATTCACAGCCGGTGCCCCCGCTGGTGACACTGAGCTCTTATAGTCAATGTCACCTCCCTGGAGGGCGATACAATCCCCAGTGTTTCCCCCCAAAGGTCAACCCTCTAGTGATGATGTCTCTGACTGGGTGACCCACCGAGCCCCGGACAGTGACCCCCAGTGCAGAGGCTCTGAGCACAAACTCACTCATGCCCCCCCTTCCCCCACCACCTCCAGAGGCATCTCCCACTGTAGCGCTTCTGTGAATGTGCCAGATTCCATCACCACGTGGCAGTTAGTGGCTGTCAGCCTCAAGCCTGGAAAAGGTGACCCCACAAGCCCAGGGCTGAGAAGATGGGGGGATGGTGGTCCTGCCCAGCCCCGGGACAGCTGTCATCCACTTAATGCCAACATGCTCCCCGGGCTCTAGGTCTCTGCATCTCAGACCCCTTTGAGCTGACAGTTACGAAATCGCTCTTTGTGGATCTCAAGCTGCCCTCCTCCGTGGTCAGGAACGAGCAGGTCCAGATCCAAGCCGTGCTGTACAATTTCAGGACGGAACGGGTCAAGGTGAAGCCTGAGCCCTCCCCTCCTCTCAAACCATCCACCAGAGTGTTTTCTAAAGGGGCTGGAGTGTGTCCACTATTCAAAGGGGCCGGCGAAAGTGATTGCCCTTTTGAAAAAGCTCCTGGGGTGTTTTCTCATTTAAAATGCACGTAAGCCCAGCAGATGGCGCTATTATTGCTTTTGGTGTAGATGTGAGGAAACTGAGGCACAAAGAGACGAAGGGCCTTTCCTGAGGTCAGGCAGGCAAGGTCTTTGCTCTCAACCACTATGCTATGCTGTCACCTACTTGAGATTTTCAGGGTGAGGAGAGGGAGGTAATTGTGACTAGGGTCCTAGACCACCCCATGCATCAGGACCCCCTAATTGCCTTCCCTTCCCCAGGTCCACGTGGAATTACCCTACAAGGAGCCGCTGTGCAGTGCGTCAAAGCCAGGAGCCCCATCCCGCCGGGTCGTGATCGTGCCCCCCACATCCTCCAAGATGGTACCCTTTGTGCTTCTCCCACTTGAGATAGGCAAAGTGGACGTGGAGGTCAGGATTTGGACGATTGAGGTTGAGGACCACATAAGGAAGACACTTCTGGTCAAGGTAATGGGGGACCACACCTCTTGTTACTGGTGCTGACAGTGGGGCTTCCCCGGGGGTCCCAGGCTGTGATCACAGGACTGACAGGTATGCCCAGGATCAACACACAGGGTGCTCCAATGGGAGTGAGGGGCAGGAGAATGGATCTGTTAGTTCAATCACAGAGCCCCCACTATGGGACTTTGTTGTCACGGTAGGTTCAAGCCTTGTCTCTGCTGTGTGACCTTGGACAATTTACTTAACTTTTCTGAGCCTTTGTTTCCTTATTTGCAAGGTGTGATAATCATCACACCCAGAGCTGTGAATAATAATCAGAGAGCTGTGAAAATTATATCTCATATCTGATTGTGCACAACCCATCGATGATACTTTATTTATCTCTCTTATTTACTTAACAAACACATATTCAGCCTTTATTGTATAAAAGCAGTAAGAATAGTAATTCATTGAGCCATCAGAACAACCATATGAAGTAGGAACCTTTTATGAATGGGAAAATTGAGGCACAGAGAGGTTAAGTAATTTGCCCAAGGTCACACAGCTAGAACATAGAAGGGTTGGGATTTGAACCCAGATATTCGGGATCCAGAGTCTGTGCTCTTCGCAGCTAACCAATGCCTCCTCCTACCGTCATTGTGATTGTCATTATTACTATTATTGCTGTTGTTTTTAACTTGCTTCATCATTGCATCTCACAGGCAGGAGGAGAGATACAGCACATATCCCGTAGCATCCTCCTGAACCCCCAAGGTTTGTGGGGTCTGCAGGGAGCATGTGGGATCCTAGGGCCACGTCAGGAGGGAGGGAGGAGCTAAAATGAAGGGGTCCAGCCAGGTGGGCAGTACACGCTCCTCCGGGCTCTACGCACCCTAACTCCCCCAACCCCAGAATCTGCTTGTCACAGAAGGTTGTGTCTGCTTAACCTAGGTCAAACCCAGACGGAAGTGGTGCCAAGACAGAACTTTTTCAACATGGTGCCCAATACAGAGGCAGAAGTGTTTGTCAGTGTCCAAGGTGCTTGGGACAGAGAGGACCCCTGAGGGGAGGGATCAGGAGACAGGGAAGCTGGCTCCTCCCACGCCTGGCTGGGCACAGGGGCAGGAGGGGCTGAGGTGCCCTCGGAGGGTGATCAGAGAGCCATGGTGGCTTCGGCCATTCCTGAGATGATTCTGCTCATCTGATAGGCGACATCCTTGGCGAGACAATCCTGGGCACCCTGACACCTGGAGAAAGATGGCAGCTGCTGAGGGTCCCAACTGGATGTCCTGAGCAGACACTGAGCAAGTTGGCCCCCGTGGTCATCCTGACCCGCTATTTGGACACTGCTGGCCAGTGGGGCCAGGTTGGAGTGGAACTCAGGGAGCAGGTGATACAGAATATCATCAGAGGTGAGAGGGGTTCCCTCCCGCGACTCTTTGGAAGGGTGGCTGGGGTACCCTCGGGGTTGGGTGTGGACCCCACGGGACTCTCCCCGACAACAGCATTCACACCCTGACTCATCTCCCGGGTCACACACTGGTACCGAGGACCCCTCTCCCAGGTCAACAGACACCCTGGTTGACCCCCAGACCAGCAGCCCCAAGTTCTGTTATATCCGGACACTGTCCTAGGTCACACCCAGTCAGTGACATGCCTTGGGTTATACCCCTAGAGAACCCCCAAGCAGAAAACTCCAGAATAATCCCAGGTGATAGCCTCCCCATTATACCTTTCCGGGTTATGTCCACACCTGCCAGGTAACAACCAGAGATGCGCACTCCTGGTTATACCCAGACAGAGACCCTCAGCTTAGTCTGGGCACTGACCCTCCTTCCTAGTTGCACTCAGGCACCAACTCTCCAACCATTGACAATAACCCTCAGGTAATACCTTGACACTCTCACCCCTGAAGTTCCTCCCAAGCAGTAAGATCCCAAGCGACTGTCAGGTAATACTTAAGTAGCGACACTCAGAACACACCTGAGAGGTGCCCCCCAGGAGTGGCCTCCCCTGAACTGCACAGACATAGTGACACCCTTAATTTATAACCAAGAAACAGCCCCCAAGGAAACTGCCAGGTAGTGGCCCCCAGAGGACCCCCTTTCCTGGGTTCCATCTTCCATAATCCGTCTGAGCAGAAATTCCCAGTGACACCCTTCAATTTCCCAGGCTACTCTCAGATGACCCTGGACGCTGGCTCCCACGGGTGTTACCCATGGGTAATGGGTCTGCTACACCCAGACAGGTCCCCTCCTATGGTTATGCCCCGATGAGAGGCACCCCCAAGCCATGCCCCCATCTTGCCCCCCCAGACCATACCTGATGACTGACTCCCCTTCGCAGCCACACCCAAATGCCAAACCTCCCTGAAAGCTCTCCTCCACCCATTTCCCCAGGTTACACCCACATGCTGACCCACCGGAGTGCACACGGCACCTACCACATCAGCAGCGGGCACCCGGGCAGCACCTGGTAAGGACAAGGATGTTGACAGGCCTGCCGCCACCACCCCGAATGAAGCCCAAGGGACAGCCTGGGGCTTGATGACCCCAGGAGCACCCCGTGCAGCAGGGGTTTGGGGCAGGCAGCCTTTGGGCTAGAAGGATGGCCGCTTGGGTTAGACCTGAGGGGTTATCTGGGAGTCTGTGGTTTGGGGGTAACTGTGGGGGTGATAGCATCTGAGGGATACCTAGGGGTTATTGTTGAGAGCGCCGGGATAGAGAGCTGGTGTCTGAATGTTGGAGAGAGAGGTCAGTGTCCACGCTGGCCGGCCTGGAGAGCAGCAAGTGAAGGGCCAGTCTGGAACAGTCTGGAACAGCAGGTGTGGACGCCCTCTAGTGTAGACGCGCCTGCCCTCGGATCCCGTTGGCCGCCATTCCCAGTGATCACCCACCCCGCATGCCCCCCGACAGGCTCACGAGCTACGTGTTCCGGGTCTTCGCCCAGGCCTACTCTGTCATGACAACCAGCAGTCTTGATCTGCGCTCCCTCTGTGCCACTGCCAACTGGATTGTCACCGAGAGGCAGGCAGAGGATGGGCACTTCTTGGAGAATGGCCCCGTGATCATGGCATCGATGCAGGTGCTCGCTGCCCTCCCCGCTCCTGGCTGTTCAAACGCAGGGCTCTGTGCACTGTTAGGGTGAACCTCGGGCCCCTGACCTGTTTGCAGGTAAAATGAGAACGGGAAAAAGCCAGGGCCAGGCATCCAGCATCACATCCCCCTGCTCTGGACCTCCCTGTACTCTGTTACAATGTCAGAGAGGCTGGGCACATCTGGGACCCTGTGTCTGTCTGTCTGTCTGTCTGTCTCTTTCTCTCTCTCTCTCCCACTTTGAGTAGGCTCCCTTCTTGGTTCTCTTGCCTCCTGGGCTGAGTGTTTTCAAACCCCCAGCCAACACCGCCATCCCTACCAAATATTCGTCCACATCAGCCTCCAGAAATAGCTTTCAAGCCTTCTGGGATGTCTCTCTCCTGTTCGAACACCTTCCGTGGCTCACAGTTGTCTGTGACAGTATCTCTCTATTATATACCTCTCTTCTGCATCTCCCCTAAGCCTTACCCCTCATTACTCCCTGATCACAGATCCCTCCAATTCACTGTGTCTTTGCTTAAGCTGCTCTCTCTGCAAGGAATAGCCAAGCCTCGTCCCTTTTTCTTTTCCCTGGCTGGCCAAATTGTGTTTTCTCTTTAGATTTAGCTCAAACCCCACCTCCTCCAGGGGTCTCCCCTGAAAACCAGCCCCGTGCTTGTCTCTATTATTGTACCTATGCCAGTAGGATGTCATTCGCTCATTCAACAGACATCTATCCAGCAACTGCTGTGTACCAGGCCGTGTACTACACAGAGGGGAGACATAGCAGTAAACAAGACATTTACAGCCCCTGTCTTGTAGTACTCACAAGCTGGGGTGTGGGAGGAAGATGGAAGTTAGCCAAGTAATTATAAGTAGTGATTGTTTAAATCACAACTGTGCAGAGTTCCATGGGAAAGAAATAAGGAGAGAGTATTTACATTTTTTTTAAGATTTTATTTATTTATTTGACAGAGAGAGAGATCACAAGCAGGCAAAGAGGCAGGCAGAGAGAGAGAGAGGGAAGCAGGCTCTCTGCTCAGCAGAGAGCCCGATGCGGGGCTCGATCCCAGGACCCTGAGATCACGACCTGAGCTGAAGGCAGAGGCTTCAACCCACTGAGCCACCCAGGCGCCCCAAGGAGAGAGTATTTAATAGGGGCCTTGCCTGGTCAGGGAATCTGCAAAGTGACGATCAAGGAGCAACCTGAAGAAGGAATAAAGATGAAAGGGGAAGAATGGGAAAGAGAGAGCTCCAGGCAAGGGGATCAGTATGTGCAAAGGCCCCGAGGCTCTGGCATGTTTGAGGAAAAGGAAGAGACCAGAGCCCAAAGATGGGGAAGTGGGTAGTCCATCCTGAGGCCTGAGGGGGAGGAGAGATGCCAGGCCCTGAAACCCGCAGGGCCTTGGGGACCTCAGTGAGGATTTGAAATAGTCTGTTCAAGGTTTGCTTTCCCTGCACTGTGAGTCCTTCCAGTTGGAGGAAGCAGGTTTGATTCATCATAGTTGGCAAATGTTTGCTAAATAAAACTCTGGATAAGTGCATGAACCCAGAAAAGACAGATTGCAACCCCAGATGAAAGGAGGATTTAGGGAGTTGGGAGGCCTGTCTGGTAGGAGCCAGATGCTGTACAGGAAGGTGGCACAGAGAGGGGTTACAAACAGGTTTCACAGGCTCACAGAAAGGAGTTTCTTCCTACCAACAAACACTTATCAGGCACCTACAATGTGCCAAGCACTGCTTCAAGCGCTGAGGACCTGGGGAAAACAAAATAGCCAAAAATCTCTTCTCTCATGGGGTGGACGTTCTTGTGGAGGAAGGACAGGCAATGAGTATGAGAGAAACCTACATGATGTGGCATGCATGGGAGAAGTGACGGGGGAAAGATGCAGGGAAAGGGGAGTCAAGGTGATGGGGTGTCATTTTGGAAGGCTTCATGAAGAGATCATGTTTGTGCAGCCCTGAGGAGGTGAGGGAGCAAGTCATGTGGATAATCAGGGAAAGAGTGTTCCAAGCAGAGGAAATAACATGTGCAAAGGCCCTGAGACTGGGAGTGTCCACCACGTTTGAGGAACAGTGAGGAGGCTGGGACAGAGTGAGCAACCCTGGAGGAGAAGAGGAGGAGGAGAGTGGAAGGAGGGTGTGGGACAGATGGTACAGGGGCTTTGGGGCTGCAGGGAGGACTTGAGCTTTTCCTCTGAGTAAGATGGAAGCCATGGAGGGTTCTGAACAGAGGAGGGGCACAACCTGATTCAAGAGTTCACAGGCTTTGGGGCGCCTGGGTGGCTCAGTGGGTTAAGCTTCTGCCTTCGGCTCACGTCATGATCTCAGGGTCCTAGGATCGAGCCCCACATCGGGCTCTCTGCTCAGCGGGGAGCCTGCTTCCCCCTCTCTGCCTGCCTCTCTGCCTACTTGTGATCTCTCTCTCTCTCTCTCTCTCTCTCTCTCTGTCAAATAAATAAATAAAATCTTAAAAAAGAGAGAGGGAGACTGGGGCAAATAATACATTACATGTTAATAAAAATTAATTAAAAAAAAAGAGAGAGAGGGAGAGAGTTCACAGGTTTCGTTGGCCACCATGGGAAGAAGAGACTGTGGGGTGGGAATCAATTCCTTGGGGCTCTTGTAAAAAGCATCACAAGCTGGATGGCTCAAAACAACAGAAATGTATTTATTTTGTCACAGTTCTGGAAGCTAGAAGTCCCAAATCAAGGTTTCAGCAGGGCCATGCTCCTTCTGAAGACTCTGGGGAGGAATCCTTCCTTGTCTCTTCCAGCTTGATGGCCTCTGGGCAGTCCTTAGCATTCCTTAACTTCTAGCTGCACCACTTCAGCCTCTGTCCTCATCCTCGTTTGCCCTCCTTTCTTCTGTGAGTCTTCATACGGCCTTCATTAGGACACTAGTCCCTGGATAGGGCCCACTCTAATCAGTATGACCTCCTACTAATTTGACTAATTACATCTGCAAAGACCCTATATCCAAGTAAGATCAGAGGTTCTGAATGGACATGAAATTTTGGGGGGGTGGGGGGAGGACATTATTCAACCAATGGAAAACCACCTCTCATGACTTTCTTCATCCGGGAGATGGAGCTGCTGAAAGAATGCTTTGAGATAGTATATAGTTTTAACACATCACCCTCCATGGCTGTTGGCTTTGGTTGGTAATGCAGACCCTACACTGGCAAATCCTGAGGTGGATCCTCCTCCTCCTCACTCTCTCCCCATCTTGATTTCAGCACCCTCCAGCCCAGAGCTGAGCACCTAGGAGCTTCTCAAGGTCACACAGGAGAGGTTGGGAAAAGTCTTTCCAAGACACTAGGGGGATCATGGGTATAATCCTGCATCCACAGGGTGGCTACCGAGGCTCTGAAGCAGACATATCCCTCACAGCTCTTGTTCTGATTGCCCTGAATGAGGGGAAGGACTTGTGCAGCCGGGAGATACCGGTAAGACCCAGAGAGGAGTGCAGGTTTTGTAGAGCCCTCTAGATCCTCTGCCCACAGGAAGATCCCCCATCCTCATGTCCCTCCCCGTGCATCCCTCTCTTCCAACTCCTAGACCCCTTTCCTCTAATCGCCCCCCTCTAGTTTGCTCTCTCCAACTTTCTAGAATTTGCCTGCCAGCATGGAACGAGCCCGTAGCTTCCTGGAGGAACGCCTTCCCAAAATTAATACGACCTTTGCTGTAGCCATAGTCTCCTATGCTCTGGCCCTCACCAATAGCCCCCGAGCCAATGACCGGCTGGACAGCTTTGCCAGCCATGGTGAGTGAGTGTGGGCCACTTCTTAACCAGCTGTGTGTTAACCACAGTCATGGGGGCAGGGGGAGGGGGATTGTGTGATTTAAAATTCAGCAATGTGTGATTCATCACTTAGCATTTATTGAGCATCGATGGTGTGCCAACTCTTGAGTTCAGACTCTGAGAGATCAAGGTGAACAACACTGATATGATCCTTGCTCTCAAAGATCCCACTATCCCTGGGGGAAGCAGGCAAAAGACAAACAGAACAAGTACAAACTGAAACAAGCACGGAGATGATAACATATAAGATGGGTAGGAGAGATGCTGAGGGAAGAGGAGTATGGATTAGAGAATTGGAAGACCTCTCTGAAAAGGTAACTCATCAGCTGGAGTAAAAGATAAGAAGGCTTACCTGTGTGAAAAGCCAAGGACGTTCCAAGCTAAGAGAATGGCATGTGCAAATTCCTTGAATTGGGGAAGTGCATGACATGGTCAAAGATGGGGAAAAGGTCATAAGATGTGGTTAACTGAGAGGGTCTGTCTCCCTTGGCCTGCCCAAGGATATTTATCCCGTCCTCCTCCAAGTCAAGAGGAATGGAGTTAGGAAAACTCACCTGCAGTGGAACTGGTGGGACTTGGAGGAGCTTCCCTGAACCTTAATTTCCCCCATCTCTAAATAGTTAGAGTCCCTTTCTCCTAGACATCTAGGAGATATCTGTTCCAAAAATAAAATGTCCCTATGCCTCCTCAAAGAGTTTCATATAAAGTAAGTGCTCAATAAAATAGTGGATGAGAAAATTGGGGCCAGATGACACAAGGAGAGGACAGGTTTTGGTAAATGGGTCCACTTTGGGGAGACAAATTGGTCTTCCATCTCCTAGATAAAACGCACTGGCCCAACAACAACCTGGACAAGAACTCCCTGTACACCGTTGAGGCCACGGCCTATGCGCTGATGCAGAAGGTGGTGTTGGGACGGCACAATGAAACGCACGCCATTGCCAAGTGGCTACTGGAGAAGAGGGAGCTAGGCGGAGGTTTCAAGTCCACCCAGGTGACCCGGGCCTCCGAAAGAGGGGTTGGGGGAGGGGCGCTAGCCGAGGTGCTGACAAGGCCAGCCCACCGGAAGGAGCTTCCCGTGGTGCTGATTTGCCACGCTGTGCCGTCCGGGGGCGCTGTCAGTGGTGCTGATCTGAGGTCCCACCTCCCAACACCTAGACCACGGTGGTGGCCCTTGAGGCCCTCACCCTCTTCCGCGAAGTTGTTCCTTTCGATGGTGTCCAGGATCTCCGGGTCCAGATTAGCGTGCCCAAGAAAGCCTTGGACTTGGAGTGGATCATCGATCAGAGCAATGCCTACCAGCTGCGGTCAGCAAAGGTAGGGCACTGAGGGGCAGACAGGAAGGCCATACAGAGGTGGCATTGGGGATGAGGCCAAGAGTCATATTCCTGCCAATCTCGCTCTCCAAGGTTGTCTCCCAACCAGTGTCTATATTGTCAATGAATTGACTCATTTATTCCACCATTTCTTGAGCACCTATTGTGTGTCATTCTCCTGGGCAATGGGGATGCATTATGAAAGATCTGGAACCTCTGCTCGCATGAAACTTACAGTGTAGAAAGAAACTAAGACAAAAAGTATTTTAAGCTTTCTGGACATATGGAAAAGAAATATGTGTAAAGGGGAAAATATCCTGGGTGTGAGGAAGAAGGTAATCTCCATGATCTTACTCCATGGAGGAAGTGATATTTATCTCCAATCCTTTGACCTATCTTTACTGAGCACTCATTGTATGCCAGGCACTATTCTAGGTGCTGGGAATACAGCCATGAATAAGACATTTAAAAAGTCCCTTTCCCTGAAGAATTTTATATTTTAATGGGTGAGAGAAACAATAAAGGGATGTGATTAAGTAGAATATGTAGGGTGTTACATGGTAGCAAGGGCTATAGCTAAAAATTAAGCAGAAAGGGGAGATGGGCACATCAAGGAGTTGCAATTTTAGATAGGAGGGGCAGGGAAGTGCTCACCAAGATGGTAACATTTGAGCGAAGACCTTAAGGAAAGGAAAGAGTGAGGCTTGTGGATAGCTAAGCAGAGGAAACAGCAGGTGCAAAGGCCCTGAGGCAGAAGTATCCCAAGAATAGCAATGAGGTTTAAGCAGGGGTAATGGGAATGGATGTGAATTTGTAAAATTTTTCTCTGGCTGATAAAGGAAGAATATATGATAGAAACAAGAGTAGATGCATCGATGCCAGGGAGAAAAATCTTGTAGTGGCTCCATGCACAAGAAACTCTGTAGACACTGTAAAGTGGATGGATTGAACAGATGTACATTAGAACACAGCCTGAGTTGGCAGTTGTAGTTGATCTATGGCAATGTAGACACCACAAATGCTCTATCGAAGAGAAAAAGTAAAACCATCTATGTGGGGAGAGGAGGGCAGTGAGTCACTAGACCCCAAGTTAGGGAAATTACTGAGGCCTCACTGCCTTGGCTTGTTTTCCTCCCCAAACCCGTTGCATTTGAGCCATGTTTTGCTGCTTCCTGTGTGCTCAAACCTCTTCTTGCTTCCTTTCAGTTCTCCGCCCAAGATGAGCTAGAGATCAAAGCCAGCGGCAGTGGGAGAGGCACAATCTCGGTAGGTTTGGTGTCCCACCGTGAGGTCCTTAGCTGGAGCTCAGCAGCACCACCACCACCTTGTTGGTGGGAACAGAGGCAGTTTATTGTGCCAGCAATATTTTTTAGCTACCATTTAGGGCACTACCATTTGCTAGGAACCAAGTTAAGGACACCTCAAAACCTGCCCCTAGAAAGTTGGTAAAAATAGGGACTCCATTTAACAGGTGGGAAATAGAGACTCAGAAAGGTCTTCCCTTGTTATAAGTCAAGAGTCAGGAGAGGTAGAGGCCAGCGGTCTTTGGACCTGTCTGCCCCTTCCACACTGAGTCCCTGAAGGGGACTGTCTCTTTCTTCGCTCCCCCCAAAGGAAGATTCTCCCTCCAGCATGCCTTCCAATGCCCGGAGGATGACTCCTCCACCCCTTCCCCTCTGCTCTATCTTCTGGCTCCGTGGCCTGTGGCCCAGGAGGACAGACCTCTTGTTCACTGAATTTGAGCAGCCTGTTTTCGTATTTCTGGCAATGGAGTCACAGTTGAATCTCTGCCTTTGTTGTATGACTTTGGGCATGTCATACTCCCCATGAGCCTCAGTTAAATTTAAGCTGAGTGAAAGCAAAAATTCAGTTCCTCAGCTGTGCTAGTCACGTTTCAAGTGCTCAGTAGCTACATATGGCTAGTGGCTGGCTACCATAGGACAGCACAGGAAGAGACTATTTCAATTACTGCAGAAAGTCCTCCTACACAGAGGTGGTCTAGACTCTAAAGAGTGTTCTCGTCACTGCACCCAGAAATTGGTGGGGTGGAGGGGCGCAGACTTTGCTGAGAATTATCCACAGGGACAGAACCTAGACAGGCGAGGACTGGAGTGAGGAGAAAGAGAGAGTGTGGAAATGGTCTCTGACACCCTCCCTTCCCTGGCAGATCCTGACCATGTACCACAGGTCCCCAGAGTCCAAGGAGGGCACCTGCAAACTGTACCACCTGAATGTGACTCTCCATAGTACCTTGAAAGGTGAGCCTAGACCCGAGGATTCCCAGACCTTCTTTTTTATTATTTTATTTTAGGTCTCACTCAGTAAGCACATGTATTGCCTTATTCAACTCTTCAACAAATATTTATTGAGCATAGACTATGTGTCATGCTCTGTTTCCGGACCCTGGGAACACAGGCATGAACAAGAAAAATACCCCTTCTTCTCTTGGAGCCCACATTCTCATAGGGGGAGACAAACAATACTACAACAATAAATAAATTATACTCCTACTGCTATTTATTTATAACAACCTGCATTATAAAAAATAAATGCATAGCACACTAGTAGATGATGATAAGGACCATAAAAAATAAAGCAGAAAAGGTGATACACACTTGGAGGAGGTCCAGGGGAAGCTCTCTGAGGAGGTGGCACTGGAGCTCAGACATGAACCAAGTGAGAGAATGAGCCAGGAAGGATCCAAGGGAATAGCATTCCAGGCAAGCAGAACAGCAGGTGCAAAGGTCTGGAGGCAAGAATGAGCTTACCTGGTTTGAAGAAGCCATTGTGGCCAGAGAAGAGCAAGGGGTATGGTTTTAGGGAAAAGAGTTGGAGAGATGACGGGCCAGATGAGGCAGGGATTCATGGGCCATAGTGAGAACTTTGGGTTTTACTCACAGTGAAGTGGGAGCTATAGAGGGTTCTAAGCAGAGAAGGGATATAACCTAGCACAGGTTTGCACAGACTGTAGAGGGCAAGGGCAGAAGCTGGGAGACCAGGAAGGAGGCGACTGCACTGGTCTTGCAGGAGATGATGGGGACTGAGCTGGGATAAGGGGCTGTGGAGATTATCAAAAATGGGATTCTAGGGATGCCTGGGTGGCTCAGTTGGTTAAGCAGCTGCCTTCGGCTCAGGTCATGATCCCAGGGTCCTGGGATCAAGTCCCACATCGGGCTCCTTGCTCAGCAGGGAGCCTGCTTCTCCCTCTGCCTCTGCCTGCCTCTTTGCCTGCTTGTGCTCTCTCTCTCTGACAAATAAATAAATAAAATCTTAAAAAAAAAAAAAAATGGGATTCTAGAGTTCCTAGTCTGGGGTACCAAAGAAGAAGAGATAGGACTCTGCCATTGGGAGCTCACTGTAGGGATGAGGGGAATAAGCCTCACCAGCCCCAGGACTTGTAGGCTTTGGCTTGGATTGCATTTCTTAATAATAGTAGTAGTAGTAGTTACAGTAATTGACAGTTATAAAGCACCAATAAGGCACTGCGTTAAGTGCTTTATTGTATTAACTCAGTTAATCCTACAACTCTGCTGGGTTGGGAATATTATGCTCCCTGTTTACAGATTAGGTAACTAAAATGCAGGGAGTTTAAGGAATTGCCCAAAGTCACACAGCAGGATTTGAACACAGGAAGCTGTGTTACCCAGTCTCTAAGCTCCTGCCTTCTCTCTGCAGATGACAAAAAGGGGGAAGAGACCTTCCTGCTTCGGATGGAGACAAGGTTAGGGCACCAGGATCTTGGGCTGGGCAGGAGGAAAGCCTCACTTCCTAGTATCCACACTCCCTACCAGCTCTCCTTGTGTCTTGAATGGAGGGTGGGAACCAGCCAAGCTCCCTTCTCTACACTTGCCCCTTCGTCCTACCACCTGTCCTGCCCTCCCCTGCCCATCCCCCCTTTCTGCCTCCTCCCCTGCCCTCCCACGCTTGTCTACCATCCTGCTCCCCAATCCTATCCCTCAACCTGCATGTCCTGTGATGGTGGGCTCCATCACGGCAAACATGCTCCATGTCCCAGATGCCCAGAACTGGTTCCAAGCCCACAGCTCTCTCTGACCTCATCTTCTCGAGACATCCCAGCCCTCGCCCCAGTTCTGCCCTGCCTCCCAGATGCCTTCACCCAGATCTTCCCCAGATAAAAACATGGGTTGAGCATCTGCTGAATGCCAAGCTCTGTTCTAAGAACTGAGGGCACAGCGATGAGCAAGGAAGATCCTCTCTGCCTGGTGGAGCTCACAGCCTATCAGGGTAGACAGACGATAACCGAATAATCATCCAGAATCAATGTAAAATGACAACTGTGACTAAATATGGCAAAGGAGAGATCCAAGGAGCCATAGGAGAGCAAATCAGAGAAAGATCTGGCATATGGGCAGGAGAAGGCTTCCCAGAGGGAGTGATGGATCAGTGGAAATTTCAAAGATGCAAGGATGTTTCAGGGCAGAAAGAGGAATGAGGACTCCAGGCTGAGAGGACAGCATGTGCCAAGGTCCAGCGCAGGAGAGAGACGCTTGGAAGCAATCACATGAAGGCTGGGCTGAGAGAAGGCAAAGCGGAGGGGTGAGACAAGGCGCTTGGTAAAGGTTGTTAAGCAAGGAAGCAACCCATCAGATTCCTGCTTGCTAAATCTGTAAGCTTGCTGGGGGCAGAGGAGTAACGGGGAGATCTGGGAGGAAGCTGCTGACTGCACTCATCCAGGCATGAGGTAGATGATGGCAGTAGGAGCATTGGGGGAGAGGCAGGAGGAGAGTGGGAAGAGATACTGGAGCTGTGAAATCCCCAGGTTCCAGGGAAATCGAGAGGCCACGATGAGCATCATAGAGGTCTCCCTTCTCACCGGCTTCTACCCCAACCAGAATGATCTCAAACAGGTAATGTAGGTCACACCTGCGTATTCCCGAGTAGGGCGGGGATGCCCTAGCAACATCCCACCCTCCTCGTGTGAGCACAAGGGTCAAGGCCCCCAGGTCAATGCCCCATGGTCTGTGGCCATGATCACATCTGATTGCCGCCCTCCGTGACCTTAGACAAATCCTTGCCCTGATCGTGCCTCAGTTTCCCCAACACTGGTGTTGATGGGACAAAGGCTGAGAGCTTGAGAGTTACTTCACACTGACTGGAGCTCCTAGAGCTGGGGACTTCAGGGGGTTCTCTACCAACCTGCAATCCTCACCCTCTGCCCAGCTTACGAGTGATATGGAGATGTATGCCTTCCAGTATGAGACCAAGATGAATGCCACTGACAGCACCGTTGTCCTCTACCTGGAGAAGGTAAGGAAGGCTGGCTGTCCTCCTCCAGAGGCCTATGGGCAGCCCAGTGGGCAGAGAATCCACAGTCAGCACCTTGGGCACTGCTGTCAGAGAACCGTAGTGTCTGAGGTCAGCTCCCCAAGCTGCAAGGCCACGTTGTCAGTGTTGTGACCAAGGCCCTGTGGTCAGTGCCCCCATGGACAGTGGCCCTGGTCAGCTCAGACAGGATTCCCTCTCCCCAGCTCTCTCACAAAGAAGACACGGTGCTAGGCTTCCGGATCCACAGAATGCTGCAGGTGGAGTTCCTGCAGGCTGCCCAGGTCACCATTTATGACTACTACGAACCTTGTAAGCGTGGTTGGGGGTGGAGGGGTATCCCGAGAGGAAACTGTGGAGGAAGGGGCCGGGTGGAGGGATGAGGGGCGGGGCCAGGAAGGAGGATGGAGGCCCGGCTGAGAGGGGCCTGGGCCTGGGGAGGTGGGGAAGAAGGGTAGAAGGGTGCTGAAAGGGACCGACAGGGGTGTGGTAATAAGGGGCGTGGCCTTCCTGGCAGGTCGAAGTTGTGGGAAGTCTGGAAGGGGGAGAAGTGACCAGGCGTGGGCCCGCTGGGCTAGAAGAATTGAATCTTCAAGGGGGAGGGGCCTGTGAAGGGAGTGAGTGGGCACGGCCGGGTAGGATGAGGGGTTGGGGGGCTTTGGAGGCGGAGCCAGGGGTCCCCCAGCCCGCAGGAACGCTGGGCCAAGCCAAACACCCCCCCCCCTCTCAGCGCAGAGGTGCAGCTCCTTCTACAACCTGCCCACAGAGAGCTCTTCCCTGCGGAAGATCTGTCACAAAGATGTCTGCAGATGTGCGGAGGGTGAGGTCATGGGGACAACGAGATGGGGGCGGCCAGAGACAAAGAGAAACAGAAAAGGAGACCCAGAGACAGACTGACACACACAGCCAGGCACAGCCAGAAATGGAGGGAGACCTAAAGAGACTCCGAGGGGAGAAAGAGACCAAAAAGAGACGGAGGAAAGGAGAGAGTTGCCTGACTCAGAGACCTGGAGGTGGCCGACCTGGGGCCAGATGGGGGTGAGATGGGAGGAAGCCCCCTCCCTCAGCACAGCCAGAGCAGCTGCCTTCCTGACCCCCCCAGAACAGTGCCCGTCTCTGAGGAAGGACAGCACCCGGCTGCGGCAGGAGGAGCTCCAGGCGGCAGCCTGTGAGACAGGCATGGACTTCGGTGAGTGTGGGAAGTGGCAGGAGGCAGGAGGAGACCCGCCTGCAGGCCAGACACCAACAGGACACCTCTTGCCCCTGCTTTCCCAGCGTACAAGGTCAAGCTAGAGTCTGTGCAGTCCTCCACCTCCAGTCCCTACATCTATTACAACATGAAGCTCAAAGACATCATCAAGAGAGGTACGTCTGAGAGGACGGAAGAGGCAGTGCGAGGTTCTACGCTGGGGGCCCGATGTGCAAAAGGGCCAGGCCTGCGCACGCTCACACACTCCTCTCCTCTCCTCCAGGTACGGACTCTGCCGTGTCCCTCACCAGGAAGAAGTTCATCGCTCACGCCACCTGCCACAACTCTCTCGGGCTGCAAGAACAGGAGACATACCTCATCATGGGCCACTCGTCGGACCTGTGGAGAGTCCAATCTAAGTGCGTGGGGGCTCCTGCTGCCCCAGGACTCAGACGTGGGCCCCCTTCCCTACCCCAGCCCAGGCCCTGGTGTCAACAATTCCTATCAGCACCTGTCACCAATCAGCAGTCATCTCAGGTTTCAGGGCTGCCCTGAAGGGAGGTGTAGACTGTGCACTGTGCAACTCCAACTTTGGGGGTGGAGGTGGGGTGGGGGAGGACTCCATTCAGCATGTAGATGTTGTAGATGTAGATAAAGATTCAGTTTTCCAATAGATGGAGGTAAAGGATCAGAGGAAGGGGAGCCTTTTCTAATCCCCAGTCATGCGGGCTACAGGCTGGGGAACCCAAGATGGCCTGGTGGAGTGGACATGACAGGCTGTGGGTCTGGAAGGCTGCCTATCAGGGCAGAGGAGCACGGCAGGGAGGGGTCCATGCCTCCAGGGCACTGGACTCACTTCACCCTCCTTGCCGTCTCTCTCACCCACAGTTACATCTATGTCCTGGGCAAGAAGACGTTCCTCATGCAGTGGCCGACTGATGGGGATGTGAGCAAGAACATCCAGCTGGACCAGCTGGAGAGGTTTTCAGAGTATATGAGCACTCATGGCTGTGAGTCCTGAGACTCCGAGGTCTCTACTGTCCTCAGGAGGTTGTTTCCAAGCAGGTACAGGGCACTGGCCTTGACTCCGAATAATGAGCCTGGAGTATCATACCCAAAGTCCATACATCTGTCCCTGATCCAACATTCATCAAGGGCCCTGACATAGCAGGGACCTGCCTCCTCCCTCTTCCTCCTACTCCATTTCCATTACACTGCCTCCTTTATGTCCGTCTAACACCCAAGTTGATTTCTACCTCAGGACCTTTGCACACTCACTGTTCCCTCTACCAAATACACCCTTCTTCCAGGTATCTGCATGGATTGAACCCTTCACTTACTTGGATTTTCTTTGTTCTCATGGCTGAATAATATTCCAGAATTGAAGCGTTTAAATGTTGCTTCCTGCCTCTTTGCCTGCTTGTGATTTCTCTCTCTGTCAAATAAATAAATAAAATCTTAAAAAAAAAAAAAAAGAAACCTAAAAAAAAAAAAGGGGGGTGCCTGGGTGGCTCAGTGGGTTGAAGCCTCTGCCTTCGGCTCAGGTCATGATCTCAGGGTCCTGGGATCGAGCCCCGCATCGGGCTCTCTGCTCAGCGGGGAGCCTGCTTCCTCCTCTCTCTCTGCCTGCCTCTCTGCCTGCTTGTGATTTCTCTCTCTGTCAAATAAATAAATAAAATCTTAAAAAAAAAAAAAAGAAACCTACATGTTGCTTCCTCAAAGATACTTGCTTTAATAGCCTATCTAAAAGATACCCCCCCTTCCTTCACTCTCTCTCCTTACCCTGCTTTATTCTCTCAATAACACTTATAAATATATTGTATATGATATTTATTGGTTTGATTGTTAAATGGACATTTCTCCTGCCTTTACAATGTCAGCTCCTTAAAACCAGGGGCTATGTTATGTCTGTCTTGTTCACTACAATGTTTTCAGGTCACACAGTGGGGGGCTGGTATACAGTAGGTGCTCGGGAAATGGTTGTTGAATGAATGAATGAGTTATGAATGACTTTGGTGCCCACCCTGCACTTGGTCTTGATGAAAGATTTGACGGGGAGTCCCAGGCAACTGGGGAGCTGACAAGGGGCAAGGGAAAGTGAATGAGTTTCATCACGTGGCCTGGGATAGGAGTGGGAGACCTGCCAAGCCAAGGCAGCAACTCGTGTGTCTCTAGGAACCCTTAAGTGCTAAGGGACTGCAAAGCATCCAGGATGGCTTGATCTTAGACTGTCAATGAGGGAGTGAGGTGAGAAGGAGAAAGAGAAAGATGGGGCAGGGAGGCTGCTCGGTGTGCTGACTTCATCAAAGGTTTTGAATCCCAGGCTAAAGAACTTTGTCATTATCAAGGGCAGCAGGGAGCCATGGAAGATGTTTGAGCATGAGAGGAACTGACCAGCCCTGAGGTAGAAGGCCCTGCTGGCTGATGGATGAGAACTGAGTTGATGTCAGGAAACCTGGGAGGAGGCTGGAGCTGTGAGGCCACAAGGATACCTAGATGGCAGCTGCCTAAGTTCAAATTCTGCCTCCACCTCCTCCTGGCTGTGTGACCTTAACCGGTTACTCACCTCTCTGTGCTTTGGTTTCCGCATCGTTAACGTTACTTCTCGCAGAGAGTAATTGTGAGTGCCAGAATACAGTCAATATTCAATAAATCCTCACTGGCCTTTCGATGAGAAAGACAAGAGGCCACGGGAGAGAGTGGAGTTGCAAGAATCCACAGGTCAGAGAACAAAATCAGGTCAACAACTCCCACTCAAAGTCCCCCAACTCCTGTTGCTCCAACACCACAGCTCTCAAGGCCCTGCACTTTGGCCCCATCACCTCTCTGACCCCACGGTCCCCCAACTCTCCACCTTACTCACTCCAGCCACATTGTCCTCCACAGTTCCCAGGAACTTCTAGCTCTTTCTTGCCTCTGGGCTGTTGCATAAGCCGTTCCATCTGCCCAGAACACTTTTCCCATGACTGCTTTGTCTTCATCCCTCCAGTCTCCTCTCAGAGACCCCTTCTCCAGCCACCCTGGCTAGATGTGCTGGACCCCTTTCTCTCCCTGCAACCTGTTTATTTCCTTCAGAGTAGATGCTATCGTGCCTGTGATATGCTGGGTTCTTTACTTATAGCTTTGCTGTCTGTCTCCCCTACAGCGGGGAAGAAAGGCATCTTAGTCACAGTTATAACTGTAGCATCCCACACAGGGCCTGGCACACAAAAGGTGTTCATTTTGCTGAATTAATGACTGAATAAATGAACGAGAAGAAATGGAGAGGAGAAAGAGAGAGGGAAGTGGAAATGTGAAGGAAAGAAGCCAGCAAGTAAGGGGGAAGAGCGGCTCACAGCCCTCAAGCGAAGAATGTTTTTTTCACCTTTTTAAAGAGTTTTAAAAAGAAAATTATGTAACAGAGACTGTACGTGACCTGAAAAGCTTAAAATATTTATTATCTTGTCCTTTATGGGGGGGGGGGTGCCTACCCCTGAATTAGTGAGTGGGAGCTCACTGTACTCCTACTGTGAGTTATCTATAATTATAGATATAATTATAGATAGATCTATACTTATATATCTATAACAGATAACTTAGTTATCTATTGCTATGAAACAAATTACCCCAAAACTTGGAGGCTTAAAGAGTAAGTATTATCATTTACAGTTTCTGTGGGTTGGGAATCCACAGAGGGCAGCTGAGCTGCACGTTTTGGGCTCGGGGGTCTCTCACAAGATCACAGTTAAAATGTCATCTAGGGCTGCTGTCGTCTGAAAGCTCGACTGAGGCGGGAGGAGCCCTCTCTCCAAGGTAGCTCCCTCTCATGGCTGGCAAGCTGGTGGGGATTGTTAGTGGAGGATCCAATTCCCTGCCATGTGGACCTCTCCTCGGCATTCCTTTCTGTCCTTATGATGTGGCAGCTGGCTTCCCGCAAAGTGAGCAATAGAAGAGAAAAAGCAAGGAGGAAACCACAGTGCCTTTTAAGAGCTAGACTCAGAAATCACACACAGCATCATTCCCACAACACTCTATTGGTCACATGAGCCCGTGCAATTCAGTGAGCACAGGGACTACACAGGGCATGACTGTTAGGAGGCAGGGGTCCCTGGAGGCCCCCTTGAAGGCTACCAACCACAGTTAGTGGCAGAGTTTGGGATCTGAACCCAAGCAATCTCACTCCAGAGCCTATGCACTCACCACCACGTACAGATGTCTCTTCGTGGCAAAGGGTGGGCACATTTGTAAAACAGACTTCATTTTTTAGATAAGTTTTAAATTTACAGAATTTACCATATACCATATACCTCTGCAGTTTCCCTATTACCAATATCTTACATTACCATGATACATTCGTTAGAAGTAGCAAACCAATACTGATACATTTTTGTTCCCTGAAATCCACACTTTAGATTTCCTTAGTTTTCACCTAATGTCCTTTTACTGTTCCAGGATCTTATCCAGGACACCACATTACATTTAGTCTGTGACAATTTCCCAGACTTCTTGTTTTTTTATGTCTCTAACAGTTTTGAGGAATGCTGGTCAGGAATATTGCAGGATGATCCTTTATTGGGATTTATCTGATGTTCTTTCATGATTAGACTTGTGGGGTTAGGGGTTTAGAGGGGTTATTGCAGGAGTAAGATGACATCTCCATATTATATCAAGGGTATATAAATCAACATGATTCAGGACCATTGATGTTGACCTTGATCAACTGGCTGAAATACGTTTGTTAGGTTTCCCCACTATAAAGTTACTATCCCTCTCCCTTTTACATAGTGCACTCTTTAGAAATAAGTCTCTCTGCACAGTTCATACCAAGGGGGAGTTATGCTCCCCTTCTTTCAGGGCAGAATATTTTCATAAATTATTTGGAATTCTGCACAGGACACTGGTCTCTTCTCCCCCTTTACTAACCTATTTAATCATTAAGTGTATTTATTGGACTGGAGCCCAGTATTACTTGATTTTGTTGCTCAAATCATTCTCATTGGCCAATGGGAGCTCTTTCAGTTGGCTCCTCGTGGGTGTGTACTACTAAATTAGATCCTAATTGAGTTGGAAGTTTATATTTTCACTGCACCATAGACTGAGAATTTTATTATTTTTTAAAAAGATTTTATTTATTTATTTGACAGAGTAATCACAAGCAGGCAGAAAGGCAGGCAGAGAGAGAGGAGGAAGCAGGCTCCCCATCGAGCAGAGGGCCCGATGCGGGGTTCGATCCCAGGACCCCAAGACCACGACCTGAGCCAAAGGCAGAGGCCTTAACCTGCTGAGCCACCCAGGAGCCCTGAGGATTTTATTTTTTATTGAGGTGAAATTCACATAACATACAATTAATCACTTCAAAGTGCACAATTCAGTTACTCTTAATATATTTAAAGTATTATGCAATCACCACCTCTCTGGAGTTTCAAAATTGTTTCATAGCTCCAGAAAAACACTCTGTCTCCATTAAGTAATCACTCCCCACTTCCCTCTACCTCCCAGCCCCTGGTAACCACTAATCTGCTTTTTGTTTCTACGGAGTTGCCTATTCTGGATATATCATAAAAAGAAATCAGGCGGGGCACCTGGGTGGCTCAGTGGGTTAAAGCCTCTGCCTTCGGCTCAGGTCATGATCTCAGGGTCCTGGGATCGAGCCCCACATCGGGCTCTCTGCTCAGCAGGGAGCCTGCTTCCCCTCTCTTTCTGCCTGCCTCTCTGCCTACTTGCGATCTCTCTCTCTCTGCCAAATAAATAAATAAAATCTTAAAAAAAAAAAAATTCAGGCAATGGGGTGCCTGGATGGCTCAGTCAGTTGAGCATCCAACTCTTGATTTCAGCTCAGGTCATGAGCTCAGCATCGTGAGATTGAGCCCCAGATGGGCTCCACACTCAGCCCAGAGTCGGCTTGATATTCTCTCTCTCCCTCTCCATTTGTCCCTCTTCCCTAGTCGTGCTCTCCCTTTCTCTCAAATAAATAAATTAATAAAATATTTTTAAAAAATAAAAAGAATCAGGCAATATGTAACCCTTTATTTCTAGCTTCTTTCACTTGGCATGTTTTCAAGATGCATCAAATTTGTAGCATGTTCTTTGTTTCTTTTACGGCTGAACCATATTCCATTGTATGGATGCACCATATTTTGTTTATCTATTCATGTGTCCTTAGACATTTGGGTCATTTCCACCTTTTGACTGCTGTAAATAAGGCTGCTATGAACATGGGTGCGTAAATACCTATTTGAGTCTTCCCTGAACATACCCTGAGATAACTCCCACTTGGCCATGGTGGACACTCTATTTAATGTGGTGTCGGATTCAGTTTGCTAGTGTTATTTATCTACTAGCTCTTCTTCCCCTGGTTACCCACCAGCTCCCGGTTGAGGGTTGCCCCAAAGGGCATTAACAGCTGTGCATGCTGAGAACCAAGAAGACACTGAAGAAGAGAACAGAAAAATGTGTGTGCCTTCTTGAGGTAGGATTTGTATTGCATGGAACTATTCACAGCAGGTGCAATTGAAATCCAGGTGGGCCAAGGAGATGGAGAGCAGTGTACTAAAAGGTTAGACATACAGGTATAATATAGATACATTACACATATCTACTTGTGTGCACTTATAAATATATAATTCCTCTCTCTCAGGCCGCACGATGTTCCAATCCTACTTTTCTATACTCACTCTCAAAGCACATCAGTCACACATGAACAAAACAGAAAATTTTAAAAATTAATAAAGGTTATTAGCGTAATCACAGAAACCAACCAACTGGCTAATTTAACCAGAAAAGTTTATTCAAGAATACTTGGTGGGCGGGGATTGTACAGTCATCTCTATGGAACAGTCAGTTAAGCATCTGACTTTTGGTTCCCACTCAGCTCAGGAGCCTGGGATCCTGCCCCATGAGGGGTTGCAATCCACTTGGAGTCTGCTTGAGATTCTCTCTTCCTCTCCCTCTGCCTCTCCCACTCCTCCCACTCCTGTGCATGCTCTCTCGCTCTCTCTCTTTCTCTCTAAAATAAAAATAAATAAGGGGCGCCTGGGTGGCTCAGCTGGTTAAGCATCTGCCTTTGGCTCAAATCATATGGGATCCAGCCCCACATCAGACTCCCTGCTCTGCACAAGTAGGCAGAGTGCAGGCAGAGGGAGAAGCAGGCTCCCTGCTGAGCTGAGAGCCTGATGTGGGACTCGATCCCAGGACCCTGGGATCATGACCTGAGCTGAAGGCAGACAGACATTTAACCGACTAAGCCACCGAGGTATCCTAAGGGCATTTTAAAATTTTATTTTATTTTGTTTTATTTATTTATTCACTTATTAATTTGGCACAGGGAGAGATCACAAGTAGGCAGAGAGGCAGGCAGAGAGGGGGAAGCAGAGCCAAAGGCAAAGGCGCCTCCCGGGGCATTTTTCAAGCCACCCAGGCGCCTCCTAAGGGCATTTTCTAAAGGAAGGAGGGCTATGATATATTAAAAGACACCTAAGAGGACCATCTACCACATGATATGTGTAGAGCTTACTTGGATTCCGGTTTAAATGAATTAACCAAAAATAAGACATTTTTGAAACAAAACACTTTTAGAAAAAACTATTGATTCAGTATGAGATATTAAAGAATTACTGTCATTTTCTTGTGTGTGATAATGATATTGTGAATATGCCTCTTTTAAAGTCCTTATCTGTTAGAGAAACATATGAGATGTCGATAGGTGAAATTATATGATGTCTTGGATTTTCTTTAAAATATTCTCGCCTTGGGGCACCTGGATGGCTCAGTCAGTTGAATGTCTGCCTTCAGTTCAGGTCATGATCCCAGGGCCCTGGGATGGAGCCCCACATCAGGCTCCCTGCTCCACGGGGAACCTGCATCTCCCTCTCCCTCTGCCTGCCACTATTCCTTCTTGTTCTCTTGCTCCCCTGCCACTCTGTCAAATAAATAAAATCTTTAAAAATAATAAAATAAAATACAACAATAAAACAAAATAAAATAAAATACTCCTGCCCAGAGGTTCTGGTTTTCATCAAAATGGAATAAGCACATTCCATCCTGTCTCTCCCAGGAATGCACAGAGCAGCTATCTGAGGACTCTGAAAAGTAAATGGATTAAGAAAATACAAAGACAAGCCACAAATGGGAGAAAATATTTGCAAAATACAAATCCAATAAAGGACTTGGACCCAAAATATTAAAAAAATCAAAGAATTCTTAAAATCCAATGATGAAAAAAAAACCAGATTTGAAAATCCGCAAAAGAGCTGAAAAGTCACCACGAAAGATACACGAATGGCCAACAATCATATGAAAATATGCTCAACATCATGGATCATTAGGAAATTGCAAACTAAAACAATAACAAGATATTATCCCATATCTATTCAAATGGCCAAAATTCAAAACACAGACAATATCAGGCTATCTGGCTGGCTCAAACGGTAGAGTGTGCAACTCTTGATCTTGGGGTTGTAAGTTCAAGTTCCAAGTTCGGTGCAGAGATTACTTAAAAAAGTAGAACCATTTTTGGGGCGCCTGGGTGGCTCAGTCGTTGAGCGGCTGCCTTCGGCTCAGGTCATGATCCCGGAGTCCTGGGATCGAGCCCCGCATCGGGCTCCCTGCTCTATGGGAAGCCTGCTTCTCCCGCTACCATTCCCTCTGCTTGTGTTCCCTCTCTCGCTGTGTTTCTCTCTGTCAAATAAATAAAAAAATTAAAAAAAAAAAAGTAGAACCATTTTTTTAAAAAAAGCTTGTTGAGATAGTCTATACATACATGCGTACACAAAATATTTTTAAAAGGGGCACCTGGGTGGCTCAGTCGGTTAAGCATCTGCCTTTCTGCTCAGGTCATGATCCCTGGGTCGTAGGATCAAGTCCCCCATCAGGCTCCCTGCTCAGCAGAGGGGGACTTAAACACACACACATACACACACACACAGTATCAAATTCTGACAAGGCTGTTGCACAACAGAAACACTCATTCACTGGGAATTGGGAATTCAAGATGATATAACCACTCTGGAAGACAGTTTGGCAGTTTCCTACAGAGCTAAACATAGTCTTACCATACAATCTAGCAATCGTGCTCCTAAGGATTTACCCAAGAAAAATGAAAAATTACGTCCTTTTGCACACAAATGTTTATAGCAGTTTTATTCTTTTTTTTTTTAGAATTTATTTATTAGAGAGAGAAAGAGGGAGCATGAGTGGGGGAGGGGCAGACAGAGAGAAGCAGACTCCCAGTAGAGGGTGGAACCCAGTGAGGGGCTGAGCTCAATCTCATCATCCTGAGATCAAAAGAGCTGACGTCAAAAGTTGGCTGCTTAACCAACTGAGCCACCCAAGCACCCCAAGTCTTTTTTTCTTTTTTTTTTTAAGCAAATGGTAGCAGTCTGGAAAGAAACCATAACTCAAATTGTCGCCAAACCAGCAACGACTTTATCATTATTTTTCCTCTGGTATTTCCAAGCCTGGACTTAAAGGCAGCCCAAAACTCAGAACTACTCACTAGGTGAAAACAAAAAGAACTCTTAAAAAAAAAGAAAACGGGTCTGAAGACCAAGAAAGGAGGCTCTGTGGGTCATAGAGAGAGTGGGTGGCGTGCACAGGACAGATCCAAATAGCGCTGCAATGTCTTGGAAAACCCAACTGATGTTGGAGCCATATCAGGAGAAAGTGGGCTGTGACTTGCAAAGTGAACCCGAGTTGATTGCCTGACTGCCTGCCAAAATAAAACATCAACATTCTCCATAGGATTTGAACAAAACCCAGGGTGCCTGGGTGGCTCAGTCGGCTGAGCCGGGGTCAGGATCTCAGGGTCCCGGGATCAAGCCCCGCATGGGGCTCCCTGCTACACTCTGCTTTTCTGCCCCTCCTCTAACTCATCCTCTCACTCACTGCCTCTCAAATAAATACATAAAATCCTTAAAAAAATATAAAATAAAACAATAAAAATAAACAAAACCCAGCATATCATAATTTAACATTATGTTATATAGAATATTCAAATTTTCAAGACTACAATCCAGCATTACTCAACGTATGATGAAGTAGGACATTCCCAACCACTCACAAAGGAAAAGGAAATCATCATCCAAACCCTGACATAAGGCAGATGTTAGAATTATCAAATACTTAATTGTTTTTAAAGATTTGATTTATTTATTTGAGAGAGCGAGCGAGCATGAGCAAGGGGTGGAGAGAGAAAGAGAGAGAGAGAGAGGGATAAACAGATTCCCTGCTGAGCTGGGAGCCTGGTGCAGGGCTGATCCCAGGACTCCAAGATCATGACCCAAGCCGAAGGCAGACACTCAATGGACTGAGCCAACCATGTGCCCCTATCAAATACTATAAAGTGGATATTATAACTATGCCCAAGAAGTAAGAGCAAATGCTTTTAAACTAATGGAAACAAAGAAAGCCTCAATAGAAAAATAGGGTTGTTTAGAAAAAGAACCACACACGGGAAACCTGGGTGACTCAGTTAAGCACTTGCCTTTGCTCGGGTTGTGATCCTGAGGTTCTGGGATCATGTCCCCAGTCCAGTTCCCTGCTCAGTGGGGCATCAGCTTCTCCCTCTCCCTCTGCCCCCTAGCCCCGGCTCACGCTTTCTTTTTTTTTTTTTTTTTTTTTAAAGATTTTACTTATTTGACAGAGAGAAACACAGCGAGAGAGGGAGCACAAGCAGAGGGAATGGTAGCGGGAGAAGCAGGCTTCCCGCGGAGCAGAGAGCCTGATGCGGGGCTCGATCCCAGGCCCCTGGGATCTGACCTGGGCCGAAGGCAGACGCTTAACGACTGAGCCACCCAGGCGCCCCGGCTCACGCTTTCTTTCACGCTCTCTCTCACTCAAATAAATTAATAAAATCTTTAAAAAAACAAAAACAAAAAACACATGGACGTGTCAGAACTGAAAAATACAACAACCAAAATTAATAGTTCACTGGATGGGCTCAGCAGCAGAATGGAGATCGAAAAGGAAAAAGGCAATGAGCTTGAGGACAGAGCAAGAGAAAT
>CM053603.1:4988971-5011364 GCA_028646535.1 Procyon lotor
CCCCCGAGAGCAGGGGGCTCCCGGCAATAAAAAGACTCCAGTTGTCACATTTTGTCTTCTTTATTCACAGCTGTCATCTGCTGTGTGGCTAGTGGGGCCAGCCCTCCCCGGGATCAGTGCTATAGGCAGAAATCTGCCACTGTGGCCTGGGCTCTCGTCCGTCCGTGGGTCTTTTGTAGGGGAGGAAGCAGTGGTTTGGGGCCTGTTGGCGGCTCTTGGCCCCCATTGCGCTGCTAGTCTCGGTGCCTTGTGGTGAGGAGGTGGGTGGCAGCTCAAAAATTAGGTCATGGGTTAAGCTCAGGGAACGAGGGCCCCAAGGTGTTGGGGGTGGCTGTGACCTTGAGGGGCAGGACTTGCCCAGAGCTCCCAGCATCCTCTGGGGTTTGGCTTCCTGTGCAGCTGAGGCAACTCCGGGGGCAGCAGCCCAGGCTGGGCGCCACAGCCATGTAGAGCAGGGGGTGGAGGCAGATGGCCACGGGCATGAGGGCCCGCATGACTTGGTGGCTTGCGTAGGTCCTCCAGTCCAGCGCTGCCTGGGCCTCGGCCTCGTTGGTAAAGGCCGGGCAGTGGGCCCTCCAGCGCTGCCGTGCGTGCACGTTGAGCACCTGTGTTATGTAGTAGGGCACGTAGGAGCTGGTGTAGAGGGCCAGGCCGCTGGCCACCAGCACCACCACGCGCAGCTTCTCGGCCGACGTCATGCCATGGCTGCGCAGCACCGCCCGCCCGAGGGCGCCGTAGGCCACCAGGGTGAGCAACAGGGGCAGGCCACAGCCGAGTACTGCTAGCACGTTGCTGTAGGCTGCGTAGGCCTCCAGGTGCGGGTCATCCGCTGTCCCCAGGCACCTGGTGCAGGCCACGGGCTGGGCCACTGTGCAGCTGCCTGCCTCCAGCGGCCGCTTTAGGCGGGAGAAGCTGAGTGTTGGCGCGGCCAGCAGGGCTGCCAGGGCCCAGCCCGTGGCGCTGACTGCCCAGGCGTGCTTGGGCCGCAAGCTGCTGTGGGCAAAGAAGGGGTGGACGATGCCCAGGTAGCGGTTCAGGCTGATGCAGGTGAGGAAGAGGACGCTGCCCAGCAGGTTGCAGGTGAAGAGGAAGCGCTCCAGGCGGCAGGCCAGCTCCCCGTATTGCCAGTTTTTGGGCGGGTAGAAGTAGGCGGCTAGCGGGAGCAGTGTCAGGGCATAGAGCAGGTCGCTGACGGCCAGCTGGGCCGAGAAGACCACGGCGGGGGGCCACGGGCGCTGCTCCCGTGTGCTGAAGCGGTAGAGAGCCAGGCCGTTGCTGGCCACGGCCACCAGGAACTCACCCACCAGCAGGGGCCACAGAAAGCCTTCCTGGAAGCCGCTGAGGACTTTGTCAATGGCTGCCGAGAAGTTGGCCGGGCAGAGCCGCGCACCTGTGGGCAGACGGGGTCACCCCGTGAACGCTGTCCCTCCTCACATGGCTCTCACTGCCTCCAGAGCCTCTGCTGGGTGCCTGGTCACGTAAGCCCCCCGGAGACACGCTTCCTCAGTCCTTTCCGTGGCCGGGAGGCGGCACCAGCCACACCTCACAGAGGGAACCCACTCAAAGTTCAGAAGCCCAAACCTCTCATGTGAGAGTGACTAAGCTTGCTCTGGGTCCCGAACCCTCGAGAAGCGGGGGCGGTCACTGCCTTCCCAGGACACATGTAAGCAGCGGTGACTCAGGACCACCAGCCAGGATGGGATGGGTCGGCAGTGAAGCTGCCACCTTCAGAATCCCGCCCAGCCTCCCGGTTCCCGACCTCATCCCAACCTGTTCTCCCCGCAGCCCGCGAGGGTGCCTGCGGGCACCTGGGCAGGGTCACATTCCTCTGGCTTCCTCCTCCCCGGCAGGAAGAGGCGGTGCCTGCTGCTCCCACGAGGGGCCCCGGGAGCCGGCGCTCCCGCTCAGGCACCCCTGACTCACGCCCGAGTCCTTCCCACACCGCCACTCGGGCTCCTCCGACAGGCCCGCTCCACCTGGGCCTCTGCAGGAGTCTCTCTGCCGGAGTCAGCAGCCCCCGCTCACCTCCCGGTCTCTCAACCCGAGAGGCCCGTTCCGACCCCGCTAACACTAAGGCACCCCGGCCCCCTGATTTCTGCAAAGCCCGTACCTCCACTTGACCACCGCTACAGCCCCCAGAATATGAGGGCAGGGAGTGCCCAGAACAAGGCCTGGGACTCCGCAGTTTGGGGGAAGGATTCCCCTCCTTCGTACCAACTCCGCCTCAAGGGCAGTAAGAGTCTGGCCCAGGTCTGTCGGGTGGAGTCCGTGCCCCTCCCCCGCCCCAGACTGCTGGCCCGGCCACGCTTCTGCCTCCCGGGCCCTCTCTGCTCAGGGAGGAAGTCCCTGTCCAGACGTGAGTAACTCACTGCCCTCCACCTCCCAGGAGCCAGCTGCCCCCCCTCCCGGGCTGAGCGGCAGGCGCCAGGACCCGGGACCTCTGCCGGACTCAACCGACCCGGAGGTGTCTGCTCCTCACCTGAGGTGGTGGCAGCCATGGCCTGCGTGCCCTGCCTCTGGGCCCGCGCCCTCGCTGTGCCCGTCCCCAGTCCCCGAGTTCCCCGAGTTTGCAGCGCAGCGCTGGGCCCCTCCCCTCGGCACCAGCAGCTCCACTGGCAGCCAGTGGCAGTCCTGCCTCCACCTCCTCCTAGCTTCCTTCCTCTTCACACCCTGCCCTCCAGAGTGGACCAATACAGGCTTGCGAGTAACCCCAGGGGGGATACAGCGTGGGGGGGCGGGGAGAGGCCCCGGGCAGAATCCGCCCATCGGTGTCACGTGGGGAAGAGGCCCCACACTCCCACTGCTCAGCATGGGGGGAAAGAACCCAGGGTTGGGGCAGAAACCCTTCCGGTTCCCAGAGACCCCGGCCCCGAGCCTCTCGGCCTCATACACAGAAGTCCAGAACTCCAGTCTGCAAACGCAGACTCAGACTTATGGGGAATCAGTCATCTACCACAGCGGGAGGCTGGGAAAACAGCTCCTTTATGAAAGGAAACCCAGGGCTGGACCTGGAGGTCCAGGCGGAAGCCTAAGGCAGAGTCTTGTGGGCCCCAATTTGGGGCATTCCATTGGTGCTCCGGCTTGGCCTCAGACCACTTTCGTAGGTGGCCGTGCTTGGCCTCGCCTGCGGTCCCAGGCAGCTCCTCTGCGTCCCAACTTGGCCTGGCCCCGCTGGGGCCTGCTGCCCTTGGCCTTCGGAAGCCTAGAGCCAGTGCCTTGACCTGGCCTCCGCTCCTTTCCTCGACGCTTCTTGCCTGGGGGCCCAGCAGGCCGTCCTCGTTTGGCTGCCTTCGGGAACATGTCTGTGGGACGAGACAGTGTTAAGGCCATCAGGGCACAGGCACGAGGCCAAGGTGCCCAGGCGCGCCAACCCCGACCACATACCCTCATCGGGCTCCTCTCCCACTGCCTGCCGGAAATACTCGGCTTCATCCTCCTCTTCCTCCTGCTGGCCAGCCCCCTCTGTCTCCGGGGGGACCCCGGGGTCCTCAGCATCACTATCCCCATCGGCCCCTGCTCGTGCCCGCTTCATGCCCGCCAGGCTCTTCTTCCTGGAAAGGGATGGCAGTGAGGGGGGCAGCCTGCACCTGGGACTCTGCCTCCCCAGCACAGCCCACTGCCACACACTTGTGTGCCTCCCGCTGCTCCCGCTTGCGCTGGACGTTTTGGGCCTGCTGGTCCTGCCTCTGGGCCTTGAGCCGCAGCTTCTCCTCTTTGGCCGCCAGGATGGCCTGCAGCTCCTCCTCTGTCTTGTGCACTGAGCAGGAAGAGACAGGTCACCACTCCCAAGTGTCTGGTGCACCCCGTGACCAACCCTGGAGGGCCTCAGACTCCCAGCCCCATGGCTGGCCAGCCCTGTTCTCACCGAAACTGTGGAACAGCACGTTTCCCTCCCCCACACCCTCTTGGATTTTGATGAGCTGCAGCGTCATCCGAGGCCCAATCTGTTGAGACAAAGGGTCAGAGTCAGTGCCCCTCAGGGCTAGGGGCCGCCAGCGGAAGCCACCTCTGTCCCTGTCCCTGGGCCTCACCTCAGTGAGCCGAACGGCGCTCTGCTGGGCCCGCATGTTGCCGCGGCCCGCCACAGCCTGCGGCAGCTCGGTAATGTTATGCTCGCCATCTGGCTCCGCCTCGCTCTCCGACAGCCCAGCGCCCCTGCGCAGAGGACACCCCGAGGTCAGCAGGGGACCGCAGGCCAGGGTCCCCAGGACTGCAGCCATCTCCCACCCAGCGCCCTCCTCACGTGGCCAACAGCTCGCTGATGTCCTGCAGGCGGCTCATGTTGGGGAACCTCTCCTGTAGAAGCTTCTTCATCCCACGACTCGCGCCCACAGGAACGACTTTGATGCTGCTGCAGGAGCCAGGGCGTGAGAAGGGGGCATCAGGAATCATGAGACTGGAGGTTGGCTCCACCCGCCCCTACCCTTTCCACAGTGCGTCAGAGCGTTTACTTTGAGACTGAGCAATCACAGAGCCTCAGCCGCAGCGTGGTCATCATGCAGCGTGGTCATCAGCCCCACGGAGAGCCCCGCCCACCCCGCCCAGTACTCACTAATGACGGAAATCCAGCTCCTGGGAGTCAGGGTTATAATTGATGAGAAGGCAGCGCTTGATGGTGTTTAGGTTCACCTGGGGTGGGGGTGGGGGGGGGAGGTGCACTGAACCACGTGAACGACCCACAGGCTTTCCTGTACGGCACACCAAGCCCAGGCCGTGGCCATATTCCAGAAACCTCCCAGCAAGGGGGCTGGGGTGCTTCTAGCGCTGTGGGGCCTGATGGACTGGCTGGGCTACTGGCTTGAAAATCTGGTTCTGAGGCCCACTTAAGCGTCCACACCAGACTCTCTGATGATCGGCATCTAAGTCCAGTTTGAGACCTGCTGGTGCCAGAGATTAGGAGCTGGGGCTTTGGAACCAGACACACCAGGCACTGGGGCGCCTGGGTGTCCAAGCATCTGCCTCTGGCTCAGGTCATGATCCCAAACTCCCTGCTCAGTGGGGAACCTGCTTCTTCCTCTCCTTCTGCCCCTCCCCCGGCTCCGACTTTCTCAGCTAAATATTAAAAATCTTACTAAAAAAAAAATCTAGGGGCGCCTGGGTGGCTCAGTTATTAAGCATCTGCCTTCGGCTCAGGTCGATTCCAGGATCCTGGGATCGAGCCCCACAGCAGGCTCTCTGCTCGGCGGGAAGCCCACTTCTCCCTCTCCCACTCCACCTGCTCGTGTTCCCTCTCTCGCTGTGTCTCTGTCAAATAAAATTAAAAAAAAAAAAAAAAAAAAATCCAGTTCTACCCCCATATCAAACCTCAGACGAGACTTTACCTGTCAAACTATTTCTCTATCTGTAAAACGGAGTCACAACACCTACCACGCTGCCCACACCAACACTCAATACACACTCCAGAAATAAAGACGATCAGCATCATTTTCCATCTTCCAGAGAGTAAGGCAGCTCTTAAGGGAGCCTCTTCTTTTTTTTTTTTTTTTTAAAGATTTTGTTTATTTGACAGAGAGAGATCACAAATAGGCAGAGAAGTAGGCAGAGGGAAAGGAGGAAGCAGGCTCTCTGCTGAGCAGAGAGCCCCATGCGGCGCTCGATCCCAGGACCCTGAGATCATGACCTGAGCCGAAGGCAGAGGCTTTAACCCACTGTGCCACCCAGGCGCCCCATAAGGGAGCCTCTTACTCCACTGTCACAGAACACACGGGTGAGACTGGACCTCAGGGGCTGGAGCTCTCAGCCTCAATGCTGGGAGGTGAAGACGGAGCAAACAGCCCAAGGGCCTGTGTGTGGTACCTACTATACCATCTGCCCCATCCCCCCTCATCAGCACCACACGACAACCAGCTCACCTTGTGCACATTGATGGAGGGGAACAGGTTCTGGAACATGGTGGCCATGAGCTTCACGTGCATGCCATGGGGGCCGAAACTGTTGAGGACCAGGAGGGGCGGGTGGGCGAACTGCTGCTCGTGCATGCGGTGTCGGCGCAAGGAGGCGACGACATCGCGCACTAATGTGTACTGCGGGACAGGGCGAGGAGTGAGTGCCTGCCAACCACACGTGGCTGGCACCACCCGAAACCCATCCTCTACCCAACAGGGCCCCCCATCACCTCCAATCCTTACTTTGTTGATCCGGAAGGTCAAGGTGGGGCCTCCTGGGAGACGCATCAGCTTCTACAGAAAAGAGAATCTGGTGACAGTCGAGGTGTTCAACTAGGGAGCAGGGAGTGGGAACCTCTGCTTCATCTCTTCAGAGCGTTTACTTTGAAGCTCGAATCACGGCAACTCAGAGGCGTATGGATTCATCATGAGAGTTGGGGGAGGAACAGGGCAGGGAGAAGATGAGGGCTGTAGGTATTAACTCACAAAGTAGACGTTGGTCTCCGTTTTACTCAAGATCAGGAAGTGTGTGACCCCAAGGGGCCCTGCCACTGCCACGCAATCCTTCAAAGTGTTTTTCTTTCGTATCTGAGAATTGCAAACACAAAAGGGAAGCACCATAAACATCTCTTTTTTGAGCAAAGACTACAAGCTAAAGCTGTTATCCCCTTTCTTGCATTTAATTTTTCCGAGAAAGAGAAGAGAGGAGTAGAATGCGTTCGACTTCTAGAACTAACCAGACTTGAATTTGTCCCTTGTACACTGCGCACTGGCCAGTCTGCAAATGAGCCAACTGGGCCATGCGACGTTAATTAACTTCCCCCAGACCTTTAAACAGGCCAAGTTTCCACCCTAGTTTTGCTAGTCCGAGGCCCTAAACCACCAGCCTTAGGCATCCAGCCAAACCCACAGCTGAGCGCGTTCATCTGCTGCCCCACATATCCCTGAGAGGCCAAGACGACGCTCCCCATAAAGCTCCCTTTCTCCATCCGAGCCTGAAGCCACGCGCGGTTCCGCGGTTGAAGCCACCTCCGCAGCCATGAAGACGGCCCGTGGCTGATGGAGGCGGGGTGGGTGGTGCAGACCTGCAGGCGGGTGGCGGTCAAGGGCTCCATGACCCTACGCAGGTCCAGGCTGAGCTGCCGGACGCCACGACCCGCGCGACCCCGAGCGAACACGAACGAGTGTGGCTGCGCGGCGTAGGCCTCGAGGTTGCGGAGCTGGGCCTGGGCGCGCGCACGCTTCTGGTGCCGGGACTGCGGGGGTGAAAGGCGAACGGTCAACGCCACGGCCGCCGGGGGAGACCCCACCAGCCCCGGCCGCCCCCCACCCCGGCCGCAGCGTCTCACCCGCCCCGACTGCCCCATGCCGCCGACTCCTCCAGCGAGGTCCTCCTGCCTTGTGCTTCCGGCGCTGCGTCGCTTACTTCCGGCGCCGGCGTGGTGATCCCGTGAGGCGGCACACGCGGTGACGTCACTAGAAGGGCATGCGCACCAGGCAGGCAGGAATTCTCGGAGGGGTTGCTGTGGAGACACCCGGGTGCTTGTTTCTACGGAAACTGGGCGGGGCCAGCGTCTCAGGGAAGCCGCTCTGGCTGCGGAGACATGAACCGTGGGTTCGAATCCTACCTTGGCCCATTTACACCACCTGGGTGAATTTGAGAGCCAATTTATCCACTCCAAGGCTCCCACAAGTATCCTAAAGTGAGGATGGTAATCATTTCTCCTCTGACCCGCGAATTAAAAAAGATGATGTAGGCACAATGCTTGGCACACCTGCACCAGGCACTTGGGGAGCAACCAGAGAAATGGGTAGAGCATGGCATTTAGACAGGTGGGCCCCCAACCCCTGAGGGCCAGCTGTCTTCCTCGGAGGCCCTGTCTGTGGCTGAGAGATGGAAACTCCACATCACCTTCTGGAAACTTAGGGCAAGACGGGCGCTCTGTGAATAACTCACCTCCTCCCGGTTTCCGCTCAAAGCCCCAGTCTTGGCCTCAGGCCTCTGGCTTCTTCCCCAGAACCTTGGGGTGGGGGAAAGGGACGCCCCCAGCGTCTCTTTCCCTGTCCCATTGGTTTCCTTCCCCCATATGCTTCCCCTCCCTCAGCGGTCTCCCTCCCCCAATTGCTTCCCCTGTCCTGGTTCTCCTCCCCAATTCTTTCCCCTCTTCCCTCCTCTGTCTTTCCCTCCCCATCCCTGTCTTCTTCCTATCTCTGTCTCCCTCTGCCCCAACTTTGTCTTTGCCATCAATCGTCTCTCATCGCCTTCAAGTTTTGATCTCTCCTGTCTCCGTCTCTATCCTCTTTTCTCTCTTCTCATCCCTCCTCCTGACTCCCCCGTCTCTGTCCATCTCCCCCATGACTCTCCCCTCCTCTGTCTCTTGGACTCTCTCTCCCTTCTGTCAGTCCCTCTCTATGACTTATGAGGTTTCTTCTCAGCTGCCAATGGAGGAAGCTGGAGAGGGCTGCGGGTGGGGGGCCAAGGGGCCCAGTGTGGGGGGGCCCCAGCCCAGGCCCGGAGCCCAGCCTGGCAGCCTCTCTCAGATCTGGGACGACCATTTCCTCTTTCAGCCCGGGAGTCCACTCGGGTTACGAGTTCAGGACGGTAGGAGCTGGGCGAAGGGAACTGCTTCCTGAGGCCGTGTCTGGAGGTCGGTGAGGCCTTTGTGCAGGCGGGAGACCCTAGTCCAGGCTCTGGAGGGCTATGCGTGAGTCTCTTTGTACCTCTGAGAAATGACTGCATGGTTACTTCTGCCTCTTTTGTCCCTGCATGATTTGGCCTGAGGATGTGATGTGGTGTGTGGGAGACAAATGGAAACATGTTCACGGTGGCAGGCGGGTGGGCGGGTGCCAGGGGTTCGCTGTGCCCCTGGTTAGCACCTCTGTGCTTGCCAGTGTGAGACCCCATGCGCCTGGGTGTGTATGTGTCTGACCCACAGAACAGATGCACTCCAACCACAGGGTATTTTCCTTTATGTCATGGTGTGTGTGTGTGTGTGTGTGTGTGTGTGTGTGTGTGTGTCTGAGGCCAGAATTCCGCTGGCCTCCCAGGGCCTGCAGCCTCCCACGCTCTGTGCTCTGCTGTGGGGGGAACGTCCGGAATGCTGACCTGTGTTATCGGGCTCTGGTGGTCTGGTGGCCTGGGCAGGGGGATCTGGCAGTTCTGTCTCAGTTCTCATGCGGGAAATGTTAAATATTTACAGTTGAAGCTCCTTTGCTCAGCACCATGGCTCTCATCCCAGGCCCTGGGGGGACAGGGGTGGTAACCAAGCCTTCTCCCTCCTGCTCTCCCACCAGCCTCTCCCCATCCTCACTTAGAGGCTCTTGTTGGACCCTCAGCTGCTCCTGGGACTCTTTGTGCCTGCTTCGAGGCTTGCCAGACTCAGAGCCTTGGTCCTGAGAGGTGAGAGGTGAGCGGGCGGGAGGGCAGGAGGGCAGGTGGTGGCTGATTTTTTCTGTTGGGAGACCTGGGCTTCCCTAGGCCTCCCTCTTACCCTGGGCTGAGATTCTGGAAGGTCGGGGATGTTGCACATATGCAATCTGGCTCCAAGGGGGGTGATCCATCCCTGTTGTGGGGGGCCTGGTGTCTTCAAGGAGGGAGCAAGGAGAGCTCCTGCTTGGTGTGCGAGTATGAGAGCGAACAAGCCTTTCTCCAGCTCAGAACCCTCTGGGGTTCCCACCTCATTCAGAGTAAAAGCCCAGGTCCTCTTGAGGCCTACAAAGTCCTGCCCATTTTGCCCTGTTCCCTCCCTGCCCTCACCTCCTCCCACTCTCCCCCTTGCTCATTCTGTTCCAGTCTTATAAGCCTCCCTGGTGTTCCTTGGGCACATCAAGCAAGGTCGTACTCCAGGGCCTTTGCACTTGCTGTTCCCTCTGCCTGGAATGCTCTTACCCTTCTCTCTTTCTTCAGGTCTTTGCTCAAGTGGCATCTTCTTAGTGAGTCCTGACCCCTTTGTTTAAAACATCCCCTCTTTACAGGGCTCCCACCCTCTTCCTTGAGTGTTCTCCTAAACATTTATCACCCTCTGCCCTACCCACCATCTGCTTTCCCCACCAGGATGTTGGCTCCACAAAGGCAGGGATTTTTTTTTTTTTTGTCTGTGTCCCCATTGCCTGGAACAGCTCTTGGCACACAGTAGCACTAAAGAGTGCTTGCTCAATGTTTGAACAAGGAAATGTGTGTGACAATGAAGACCCCAGGGCACCAGCCTGTGTGGCCACCAGGATGTCTGGCTTTGGACATAGTGGGGCCTTGGGAAATTCGGGGGTGATGTGTAGACACCTGCAACATGTTCTGAGTGTGGGCAAGTGCATGCGGGAGGCATGTATGTCCCTAGTCTGAGAGGCTGTAGGTGGGTGAAACCCAAGAATGATGAAGGCAACGAGGGCCAGGCTAGTAGGCCTCAGTACATGCGCTCGAGTGAAGATCCTTGCAGGATCTCACCTATGTGAGCCAAGGAACACATGGGACAGTGTAGCCGACCTGGGGTTTGTGGGTGAGGGGCGTGTGGGTGGCACCAGGCACTGAACAAAACCCAGACTCAGCCTCTGAGAGCTGTGTTTCGGTGGAGGAATTCAAATAATCAACAATGGCAAACAAATGAGGCAATTTCAGAGTGACAAATGCTGAAATGGAAAAGTTAGACTGTGACAGGGAGTGCCCAGGAGGAGCAACGCTAAATGGGGTTGTCAGGGAGGGCTTCTGAGGAGGGGACACGTGAGCTAAGACCTGAATAAGGAGAGAGGGGGAGCCACGTTAAAATTCTGGGAAGAATGTTCTACGGTGAGGAAACAGCAAGTGCAAAGGCCCTGAGGCAGGACCATCCTTGGTGTGCTTGAGGCGCAGCAAGGAGGTCAGTGTGCCTGGAACAGAGTGAGTGAGGGGTGAGTGGGAGAGACAAGAAGGTGGGGAGGGGACAGAAGAGGATGCGGGGCCTTGTGGGGCACAGGAAGACTTGGGCTTTTGCTCTGAGAGAGCTAGGGGCCACGAGGGGTTCTAGGAAAGGGAGACACATGGCCTGACTCTGGCAGCTGTGGGAGAAACAGACCAGAGGTTGATGACAGACAACTGGAGGCCTGGGGGTAGCTGCTGTAAGTTAATCCAGATGGAGTCTTGGGTTGGGATCATGTTGGAGGGTGAAGACTGTGTGGGACGTGGAGGAATTCAGGGTCTAAACAGCAGAGCTGACATGCCTGGCTGATACGTTGGATCTGCTGTGACAAAAAGGAGACGGATGATTCTGGGGTTTTGGTCTGAGGATGTGGGAGATGGGGTGTCTGCCTCTAGTCTGAGTTAGTGAGACTTAACCTCTCACCCCACCTCACCTCTTCCCACCCATTCTCCCTCTGCTTTGGCTCCAGCCTCCCAGATGCACCTTTAATACATCAAGAACTGTCTAGGGCACCTGGGTGGCTCAGTCGTTAAGCATCTGCCTTCAGCTCAGGTCATGATCCCAGGGTCCTGGGATCGAGCCCCTGCAGGAAGCCAGCTTCCCCCGCTACCATTCCCTCTGCTTGTGTTCCCTCTCTAGCTGTGTTTCTCTCTGTCAAATAAATAAAATCTTAAAAAAAAAAAAAAAAAAAAAGAACCGTCTAGCCTCAGGGCCTTTGCATTTGCTGTTCCCCCTGGCAGGGATGCTCTTCATCCTCAGACATCCTCATTACTTTCACCTTCACCTCCTTCCGGTGTTTGTTCAAATGTCACCTCCTCCAGGAAGTCTTCCCTTCTCTCAAATTGCCAGGACCAGGATCCCCCACATCTTTCCGCTCTTTACTGCTATCTTAGTACCATCTAATGCACTCTATTAATTCCTATAGTTTATTTATTGCGTTTTTTGCCCACGAGAGCGAGAATTTTTGTTTTGTTCCCTACCATATTCCTTAGAACTGAGGCTGGCACACAGCAAGCACTCAGTGAACGCTTGCTGACTGAATGCACGACATGCTGTCCCGCAGGGCGCCAAGAACTCAATGAACGGGCCGGGGTGGGATCCCATTTGGGCATTTCCAGCTGGGGAGTGGGGGTGGGGCGGAGGCGCTCGTCGTGGAGACGAGCCTGCGTGGACCTGGAGCAAAGCAGGTTCGGCCCAGCCGGAGAGCTGGGGGCCCAGGCTAGGCTCCCGGAGCTGCCCTCCTTCCCGTTCGTCCTCTGCCTGCAGGTCTGCCATGCTGGCGCCGCCGCTGCGCACGCTGCAGCTACTGCTCCTGCTGGGTGCGACGTGGGCGCGGGTAGGCGCCCCGCGCTGCACCTACACCTTCGTGCTGCCCCAGCAGAAGTTCACGGGCGCGGTGTGCTGGAGCGGGCCGTCTGCCGCGCGCCCGGCAGCTGAGGCCGTGAACGCCAGCGAGGTGGCGGCGCTGCGCATGCGCGTGGGCCGCCACGAGGAGCTGCTTCGCGAACTTCAGCGACTGGCCGCGGCCGACGGCGCGGTGGCGGGAGAGGTGCGCGCGCTGCGCAAAGAGAGCCGCGGCCTGAGCGCGCGCCTGGGCCAGTTGCGCGCGCAGCTGCAGCACGAGGCGGGGCCGGGGGCGGGGCCAGCCCCGGGGGCGGAGCCCGCTGCGCTGCTGGCGCTGCTTGGGGAGCGCGTGCTCAACGTGTCTGCAGAGGCGCAGCGCGCCGCCGCCCGCTTCCATCAGCTGGATGTCAAGTTCCGGGAGCTGGCGCAGCTGGTCACCCAGCAGAGTGGCCTCATCGCCCGCCTGGAGCGCCTGTGCCCGGGGGGCACGGGCGGGCAGCAGCAGGTAACCTCTAAGCTCGCCAGGAATCGTAGTCACTTCCTGTGTGCAGCGTTTTTGAGACGGGGCTCCTGCGACCCTGCGCGCGATCTCTGATCCGCAGTTTTGAAATTCGAAAAGCTCCCCAAACCAGATTCCTACCTTTCCTCCCACAGCTCATTTGGGTCAGAACGCGACTGGCGGCCACCTAAAGTCGTTGCTTATCCAAATAAATATTCGTAGAGCCCGTAATCGAGCATATTATTATGTAAAGACCAAAGACTCATGTTATGAAGTGTTGTGCGATTGAACGTCTGCCCTATGTTACTCTTTCTAACTGCTGCCATATTATGGCAGGAATTCTGGAACGTGGCTGGCCCTAATTTTGAATAAGATGGTTGCTCTGTGACAACCCACACTTCACGGGGCTGTTGGGAGGATTCTAAGTTAATACTCATTGTTGGAGGTACTCAACTCATTATCTCCACAGAAAAAGGAGCGTCAGAAGCACAGATCAGTTCAGCTGTGACTTTAGGCCCAGCTCTAAGCTAGAGTTAGGTTTTAGGGAATATCAGTTCTAGAGCTGGGACATGTCCCTGCCTGATCTCCCACCCATCTAGGTGTTGGGGATTTAGGGTCCCCGTGTCGTTTCAACTGAAGGCTAGTGTGATCACATCTAAGTCTCTTGATCACCCCAGGTCCTGCCACCACCCCTGGTGCCTGTGGTTCCTGTCAGTCTGGTGGGTGGCACTAATGACACCAGGAGGCTAGACCCAGCTCCAGAGCCCCAGAGAGACCAGACCCTGAGACGGCAGGGCCCCTTGGCCTCTCCCATGTCCGCAGGGCACCCTGCTGTCCCCACCAAGCCAACAGGTAAGATGAAGGCAGGGCTGATGAGGGTGTGAGCAGCTAGGGCTCTCATTCTGATAAAGACCAAAATTCTTACTGTGGCATGAAAACAGGAAAGGAGGTACTTTTTCTTTGATGAGGGGACAGGGAATTTAGGACTGTTTGTTGGTGACCATTTAAGCTAGTTCTGAGTGTCACGTTCAGGATTTCTATTCTGATGAGGTTGTAGAAGCCAGGATTTAAGTACCCCAGACTCCATATTTGCTGTAGTGAGAAAAGAAGGAACTAGAGTCTTAACTCAGGTAAGGAAATGGATATTGGGGCTCTTATTTTGGTCAGGGAATGGGAGAGGCAGGACTGCTATTCTGGTGAGAATCAGGACTCTTATCCCAATAAGGGGTTCAGTGGTCCAGGCTGTGCTTTCACCCATCTCTGTAGCCACAGGCCCGTGGCAGGATTGCACAGAGGCCCACCAGGCGGGCCATAGGCAGAGCGGCGTGTATGAGCTGCGGCTGGGCCGGCATGTGGTGTCCGTGTGGTGTGAGCAGCAGCTGGACGGTGGAGGCTGGACGGTGATCCAAAGGCGGCAAGACGGTTCCGTCAATTTCTTCACCACCTGGCAGCACTACAAGGTGGGCGTGGGCGGGTAGGGGCAGGGCTGGGCAGAGTGGGGGACCTGTTTCTGACCTTCTGACTTCCCTGCCCTGCCAGGTGGGCTTCGGGCAGCCTGATGGGGAATACTGGCTGGGCCTGGAACCTGTGCATCAGCTGACCAGCCGTGGGGACCATGAGTTACTGGTGCTCCTGGAGGACTGGGGAGGGCGTGGGGCACGTGCCCGTTATGATGGTTTCTCCTTGGAGCCTGAGAGCGATCACTATCGCCTTCGGCTTGGCCAGTACCATGGAGATGCTGGAGACTCTCTTTCCTGGCACAATGACAAGCCTTTCAGCACCGTGGATAGGGACCGAGACTCCTATTCTGGTAAGGAGGGCTCTTATTCTGGTGAGGAGTGGGGACAGGGGAGGTGGGGCTCCTAGAGAGGGAAGGAAAAGAATGGAAAGTGGGGTGAAACTTCCCTCTGGTGAGGATCAGGGTAAGTAAGAGAACAGAGAGCACTTTTATTCTGGTGAGGGGATGGAGAGCCTAGATTCCTTCTTTGATGAGACAGATTCTTTCCTAATAAAGTCAAGATTCCTGTTCTGGTGAAAGGCAGGGAGTGAGAGCTAGGAGTCTTATTCTGGAAAGGAAGTAGGTGGGGTGCCTCCCCCCCATAAAGGTAGAGCTCTTGGTTTCCAGAAAAGGTGTTACTTGTACTTTGGTAGGGCGATAGGGAAGGAATTAAAGCTATTACTCTAAAGAAGAAAATGAGGGCCAGGGCTCTTACACTAGGGAGGAGAGGACCTCAGGGTTATATTCAATAAGAGCGAGAAGGGCCAGGGGACGCCTGACGAAAGCCTTGCACTAGTGAGGTCATGGGAGAGGCTTTTATTTTCGTGACAGGATATGGGTTTTCTCTTTCCTCAGGTAACTGCGCCCTGTACCAGCGGGGAGGCTGGTGGTACCACGCCTGTGCCCACTCAAACCTTAATGGCGTGTGGCACCGCGGTGGCCATTACCGCAGCCGCTACCAAGACGGTGTCTACTGGGCTGAGTTTCGTGGCGGGGCTTACTCTCTCAAGAAAGCCGCCATGCTGATCCGGCCTCTGAGGCTGTGACCATCTGTCCATCTGTCTCCCGGGTCCCAGGGAACGTTTGTCAGCAGGAGCCCACATTGTCCTGGCCACACTTGCTTTGTGACTTAGTGTGGGCCGCGCCCCACAGCCCGTCCTGAAAACGGGACCCAGGAATCCCCCTGCTGATCTCTCAGACCCAAATGGCTCCCCAAGGGCGTTTAGATCTCAGTTTGAGCTCATATTTTATAACAACACAAAATCTCGACAGAGCGTGTCTGGTTTGCCTCTGCCCCTCGTGGGGGGTCACTCCCCAGGCCCGCCCTCCTCCTCTAGGTCCTCCAGGATGAGGTTGTCCAGGTCTTCCACGAGGCCCCCCTGGCTCAGGCAGGTGGCCACGGTGGAGCCACTGCTGATGTGGGGGTTGCTGGGGTGCAGGACTCTGGGCAGGTGGTTCTGCTTCCGGCTCTTGGGGTGCGCGCAGGACGTCCCAGGCATGTGGGGCTCTGGGGAGGGAGCAGTTCTGAGGCCATGGAGCTTGAGGCCACCTGAGACTCTGGGGTCAAAGGGGCTGCAGCCATGGGGCGCTCGGGAGAGGGGAGGGGCCCGGGTCAGAGCTACAGGAAACTCAGCGACGAAAGTCACAGGTGTTAAACCCACGACATACCCAGGGCATGGGCATCACCTGAGACTACAGGTCACAAAACAGGAACCAAGAACACAGACCACAGGGGCAGAGGCCGAGGGCATGGAACACGGGGTTGAAACCACCAAGCCTCAGGGGCAAGACCACAGCATGTGGCTGATGGCTATTAGGAGGGGCAGGGTCTTGGGTGGCCTGGTGTTGGAGGCCACGGAGACTGGGGGTGGCCATGGGAGACGAGAAAGGAGGGGCTGAGGCCACGAGATGAGCTAAGTGGCTCTGGGGACTGAGGGAGGCAGGGACCTTGGTATGTTAAGGCCCCAGAGGTGGATGTCCCAGGAGTCAAGGTCAAGTAGTCGGGAGAGGTCATGGGGACAAGCTGGGCCCTCACCTCGCCGGTTGTAGCAATCGGCAGCTGAGCAGGAGTGGGTGTGGGTGCTGCGGCGGTCGGTGTCCCGGTCCCAGCGCGGAGGGAGGATCCGTGTCGGATACACGGGGAAGCCGCACCCGTAGCAGGGGGACGAGGACCCCATCTGTGCCCAGCCCCTGGGGGGCAGGCAGGGCCGCGAGGGTCCAAAGGTAAGGCCTGGGCCAGGGTGGGACCAGGGCTGGGGTGGGACGGGGTGGGGCAGGGCGGAGGGTGGGGTGGGGGTCAGCACCCTCACCGGAAGTTGTGCCGACACCTCGGGCAGTGGAACTCAGCCACACCCCACATCTTGTCACAGGGCACCGGTTCATAGCGCTTCCGGCATTTCCTGCACCGGGACACCTGGGCGTGTAGAGTGGGGAGCAGGCTCGCCGTCAGGGGGGCGCCCCGAGAGCTCGATACTGGCCTCAGTGGGAATAGGTACCCCACGGAAAATGGCAAATGCTACAAATCTGGGGTTCTCCCCCCACCTCCTTGCACTGGCTGGGCTACTAAGCATTTACCAGAAGCACACCACTGATGGGGGGGTGGGGTCCGAAACCAGACCTGGGATTGTGGTTCTGGGGTCAGGGTGGATTTCGGTGGCAGCTGTCTAACTGTGGAGTCAGAGGTTGGGCTCTGGGGCAAGGGTGGAGTGGGAGGGTTGGGGGGACGGGGTCTGAGATGGAGGCTGAGCTCTGAGATTGTGGGTCAGGGGTTGGGCTCTCGGGGGTTGATCTTCTCAAGTCAGGGGTCTGGGGTACCGAGGAGAGGGATCACCTCCTTCCGCTGGGGTACGCGCCGCCACCAGACGTGGTCGCAGGAGGAGCAGGCAAACTGCCGATCCACAGCGGGAATGAGGTCTTCCTGGGCGCGCTGGAACATGCGGAGGTTGGCTTCTGTCAGTGGCAGGAGGGAGGTCGCCACAGCCTGCAGGATGGAGACACGAGGATGTCACGCCTCATCCATGAACATAAATACGTGTCAGCTCTCTTCCCTCTACATATGTCTCCTCTCCCATCCACGGATGCTCTCCACTGTCCCTGCCCATGGATGTCCTCCTCTACTCTACCTACCCCTGTCCCATTCCCTGGACTCACCTGGATGTCCTGGTCCTGTTTCATGTCCTCTGGTGGGTCCTGGATGGAGACATCAAGGGCAGAAAATGGGGATGCAGCTTGTACCTCTTTTTACCGTTATTTGTTGGGGTGGGGCTCCTGGACGGGGAGGCAGGGTCCTGGCCCCGTATGAGTGCGGAGTCCCTAACTCGGGAGGAGCTTAGAGAGGGCCAGGTGCATGACCTTGGTTATCCTCACAGTCGCCTTGAGCGGGGGCACACCTATTACCCCCACTGCTCAGGTGAAGAAACAGAGGCTCTGAGCTGGGAGAGGGGTTGCCTGAGATCACCCTGAGTGAGCACGGCCCAACAGGCCTGGACCCCAGGCTCCCTTCCTGCCGGGAAATGCCACACACTTGGTGGCATTGTGACCGGTCGCCTCTCTTGAGTCCATGCTGCTGTAGGCTAAGTGCTTGGGCTCTGGATTCAGAGAGATGCAGGTTCCAATCCCGACTCCAGCTTTTCCAGCTGTGGGAGCGGAGCCAAACCACTCCCCCTGCATCCTTTTTTTTTTTTTTTTTAAAGATTTTATTTATTTATTTCACAGAGACAGGGAGATCACAAGTAGGCAGAGAGGCAGGCGGACAGAGAGGAGGAAGCAGGCTCCCTGCTGAGCAGAGAGCCTGATGTGGGGCCGGATCCCAGGACCCTGAGATCATGACCTGAGCTGAAGGCAGAGGCTTTAACCCACTGAGCCACCCAGGCGCCCCTCCCCCTGCATCCCTAATGAGGGGCATCTCAGAGCGCCATGGTTGAAATCCCAACCACCACCAGCTTGCTGCGTGAACCTGGCCAGTGACTCCATTACTCTCCATCTCAGTTCCCTTGTCTGTACCACTGACATGATAAATAATAGGACCTGTCTCAATTGATCAGTATGGGGATGAAATTCAAGGAAATCCTACTGAAGGGGGAGCGCTCACTTTCCTGTTATTATTTTTTCTTTATTTTAAGTAGGCTTCATGCCCAACGTGGGGCTTGAACTCATGACCCTGAGAAATACTCCCCATGTTCCCCCCGTCCCCCCCCCACTATGCCAGCCAGGTGCCCTTCCCATTATTTTGATCATACCCTTTACACGTGTAAATGTAAATACAATACATACCTTACTATACTCTTTAACAACTATGGGGGGAGCTTTCAGGCAGGTGAAATCCATCCCGCTCTGGCCACCAAAGTCATTTAAGGGCCACCTTGCACCTGTGCCTCAAAGCTTTCCATTCATTCATTCATTCATCACGTGGGCTCCCCTGCCCCTCCCACCTCCCCCATTTCCTGTGTTTATCCTAGCCGGTCCACCTGTTCCCTTGCTCACTCTGTTCCCTCTTCTAGGGAGACCCTTTCCAACCCCCCACTTCCCAGGATCACTGCTCCTCACACCCCTTCCAGGAATCCTTTCCTGACCTCCAGGGGTCCTCTACAATGACACTAATCCTCATTTGTTTCACTGCCTGGTTTCACGTCTCTCCCACTCAATAGCATGAACATGTAATGAGCGCCTACAGTTTGCACGCTCCCTGGTCGGACATGTGGCTGGGAAAGATGAGTAAGTCCATGTGGATCATGAATTGGGGGCTGGGGGTGCACAGAAGGGGCTCATCAGCGATTGGCCAGGTTCCTTCGGGTCCCCTCCCCAGCTACCCCATCCTTTGGTGGGGGGGGCGGTTTACCTGGGCATCCAGATCATTACTCAGTTCCTGTCCATCTTGCTGCTTTACCCCTGGTGGCAAGAGTAAGTGTAAGTAAAAGGTCCTTGAAGGATCTTGTGGGAGTTTCAGGGCCCCCAGAGCCCCAGTACAGACCCTCCGCAGAAGCCGATCTCAGCGCCTCTTCGTACCCTTAACGCAGACCACACCTCCTCGGCCCGCTCCCCGCTCCCTACCCCCACCAGGTCCGGGACCCCAGCCGGCTCACCGTACACGATTGAGCGCCCCACTCCAGTGTGGTCGCTGCCAAATTTCCTCATCAGAGTCCCCGCCTTCTTGGAGGATACCTTCCCATGAAACTTCTCCCGGAGGCGCCGGACGCTTTTCTCCAGCTTGGGTGGGCAAAGGGGTGTTCCGATCGGGTGAGGAGAGGAGCGATTGCCCCTCCTCCATCTCTAGGCATCCTTCTCCCCGCCTGAACTTGACCCTTGGTTTTGGCCTCTTCCCCCCCCCCCTTCCCTCTACGGCATTTCCTGGAAAAAGCCAAAGTCCCCACAGGGCATTGGGGGAGGGAGCGGATTGGGGCGAGCGTCCCAGGCTAAGGGAGGAGGCTGGCCAGGTAACCCCTGGCCTCTGACCCTTGACCCTGCAGCCCCCGCTTTTCCTCGAGGAGGCCGCATCTCACCCTGGGGGATGTGGCGGTCATTCTCCTTTCCGGGGGGCTGGGGTTGGGGGGACGAGTGCCAGCCAGGGGGCAGGTCTGGGCTTCGGATGGAGTCCCCAGAAACTGCGAAGCCCCCTCCGCGCCCCCGGCCCCTCCTCGGCGCCTCTCGGGAGCCCCCCGGCCCAGCCGTAGCCATCTCCTACCTCCACACCTTCTTGAGACATGGTGGCGGCGGCGCAGGATCCCGCGAGGGTCCGCACTGCGCGCTCGGAGACCCCCTACCTGGGCGCGCCCGCGGGTCCAGCAGCGGCGCAGGGCAGGGAGCGGGGCCTCCGCGCAGCCCCGCCCTTCCTTCCCCGCCCCCTCTTTCGCTTTCGATTGTCGGGGGTGACGGGGTGGACGGGGCGCTCTGGCTCCGCCCCGGCTCCGCCTCTGCTCTCGCGCCCCCGACCCCGGCGGGCGCCAGGGGTCTGCACCCTGCGGCGGAGCGCGCGGACCTCGGGCGGTGGAGGCGGCGCGGCCTCTGCAGTCGGTCACATGTCCCCACGCTGCGCGGGGTCCGCGTCTTCACGTCCCTCGTGGGGGCGGGGCCGCATCGGAAGGCCGCCGCGAATCTCCGCGCCCCCCTCGGCTCGCGCCCCCCCACTTCATTGCTCGCTCTCCTCCCCTCCCTCAGGAAACGGGCACTAATTAGGACCTGGGCCCCGTGCTCGCTCTGAGCCTTACGCGGCCGCGGCTCCTTTCCGAACCTCAGTTTACTCCTCTGTAAAATGGGGATGATACAGTGGCCACATCTTGGTTGTGAGTGTCCGCCAGGATTCGAGACCGAAGTAGCACCTGGGGAAGGCTAGCTCATCGCTGGGCCACCTGCTGTATATCACAGCCAAAGGAGCGCGTAGCTGGGCGAAGGAGAAGATGCTTGTTAAAAATAGAGGTTACTGATCCTTAACGGCCTGGCGGCAGCAGCCTGTACCCTAGGGGTTCCTGGGAATCCGCACTGTAAATCGGAAGGTGGAGAATCTTCTTGGCTAGCACACTTTTTCCCCCCTAAAGTAGGTTCCACACCCAAGGTGGGGCTTGAACTCATGACCCTGAGATCAGGAGTCACATGTTCCACCCACTGAGCCCGCCAGGGACCTCTATTACATAAAGATACGCTTTAACAAACGCACGGAAAAATGGAGATTAAAAAATATAGGTGTTCTAATGTTTTCCATTTGACCTCCAAAGCTTTGTTTGTGGGTCTGGGCACCCCGTCTGGAGCCTATTAGTGAATACAAACAGTTCACGTTTCTTTGTGGCTGAATGTGGAATTTCAAGCAGGGAGGGGGGCCTGGAGGCTGCATGGAGTACCTGGGATTTTATCCTGAAGGAAGGGGGGAGGTGTGGAGGGGATACAGGATATACAATATATAGTGATAATTACTACTTATCCAGTGGAGAGGGTAGGTCACAGCCAGGGTGGGTGACAAGCAGGCGGGAAACAGGTGGGGGACCCATCCGGGTCCAACATGAGCTGGGTCTGCTAGATGGTGTGTGTGTGTGTGTGTGTGTGTGTGTGTGTGTGTGTGTGTGTGTTTTGTTTTTTAGAGAGAGAGCACGAGCCTGGGGCGGGGGTGAGCAGAGGGAGAGCGGGGAAAGAGAGAATCTTAAGCAAGTTCCACGTCCAGTATGAGCCCGACGCAGGGCTCGATCTCACAATCCCGAGATCGTGTCCCGAGAGGAAACCAAGAATTGGATGCTTCACTGACTGAGCCACCCAGCCACCCCCAGATCTGCTAGATTCTCCTAATAACGGCCATCATCTCGAGCCCTTACTCTGCGCCAGGCACTGTTCCGGGCACTGAGCATTGAATGGTCTCATAGAATTTTGGGGCATCAGGAATCTAGGAATGGTTTTGCTGCACTTTCTGGCTCAGGGTCTCTCATAAATATCGGTCAAGATGCTGGCCGGGGATGCAGTCACCTGAATGGTTGACAGGGGCGGGACAGTCTGCTTCCAAGACGGCTCATTCAACATAGCAGGCAGGTGCTGGTTGTTGGGGGAGATGGCTCAATTCCTCCCTCCTCGGGCGCTTGAGTGTACCCCGAAACATGGCAATCGGCCTCCCCAAGGCAGGGGAACCAACCAGAGACGAAAAGGCAGGTCAGAGTTGCATCTTTTATGACCTAGTGTTGGAAGTCACACAGCCTCACTTCCGCTGCCGCCTTTTTGTACGTTAAAATCGAGTCACTAGATCCGGCTTATGTTCCTGGAGAAGGGAAGCAAGGCCCCTTCTTCTGCCGGCTCCCATCTCCTGCAGGAGCCTCTCACTGGCTGCACCAGAAGTCAGGGAGAGTGAGGGAGCCAGCCACGCTGTCAGCCTCTTGGGGCGGTGGACTCGGAAGGACAAACAGAAGACAGAACCAGAGTATTGCATTTTGGGCCACTGTGGATGGGCAGAGAAACAAACATTTCCAGCCATCACATGGGGGCGCTGCCTACCCACCAACAGTTTTCTGAGCTTTGTGGCCATCTTGGCCAGGCCAAGTGCGGCTAGTTTGTGTGGTGGTAGGAGCGTTGTTACTGCATTTTATCTTACGTCCTTATAGAAAGGTGTGACTGGGGAGAAATGAGATGTGCTGATCACAGGGATAAGAATTAGCCCCTGGGGGGGGGGGGGACTGGGTGGCTCAGTCGTTAGTTAAGCGTCTGCCTTCGGCTCAGGTCATGATTCCAGGGTCCTGGGATCGAGCCCCGCATCGGGCTCTCTGCTCTGCAGGAAGCCTGCTTCTCCTGCTACCATTCCCTCTGCTTGTGT
>CM053603.1:5024232-5034341 GCA_028646535.1 Procyon lotor
CAAGAGATCCGGTTCTTGTTCTGTTTCTTTTTCTTCCCTTGATGCATTTTCTTGGGCGATGGCATCTCTGGTATATTGTCATCGACTTCTTCATCGTCATCTGCCTCTTTCATGGCCATGTTGGGGCACCTGTGAAGTCACTTGTTCTAAGCAAATCCCCTTTTGTAAGTGAAGTCTACTGGGGCTGTCGTAGTCAGATATCGGGGACAGGCCTGGTGACAGTGCTGGACGAGGGAAGGCTGTCTGCTCCAGACACCCTGGCCCCTCCCCGTCCCAGGCCAAGCTCACTCGCCATCAGCTGGCATTTTCCGCGGCCACAAGAGCAGCGTTGGCCCAACCTACCTCCTCTCTTGGCAAGCCTGTTTGCTCCGTCCGCTACCACCGAACTTAACCATGTCTTTACAGGCTTTACATTTTCCACACTCGGGCTGTTGACAAACCTAGAAATTTTTAAGAAGTGAATGAAATGGTCATTAGTAACCATTGGCAACCACTTTTCTTGGTGAATTGCCATTTTTAAAAATTGAATTTAGCCTCATTAGGTTAAGTATGAGAAGGAAGTCCAGCACAAGATCCCATTCATACCCTCCCGGTTAGCAAATCTGAAAAACAGGGCGTGTGCTGCGACAAGTGCAGAGAAAGCAATCCTCAGACAGGAAGCCAGCACCACCACTTTGGAGTTTTCTAGACCATAGTTATATAACCCACACCCCAGCAATTCTGCTTCCACACAGAGACGGTCACGAGAAACCTCATTCACGACACTCCCACAAGCATAGTAACAGGGATAATGCTGGGACAGTCATATAACGAGAGACCATCAAATAATCAAAATGAGTCAACCAGATCTACGGCATCAACACAGAACAGGTGCGAACGCCAGTTGTGTGTATTTAAGAAACTGTGAACACTGCACAAACACACGCTAGATGAAACAAGTAAAGCCGGAAGAATGGTGCAGATGCGTGAATTCCTGTTAACGAAGCAAAAGGAAAACACAGTCCAGCAGACGGTGCGAACGCAGGTTCCAAAGACACCTGTGGCATGTTCGCGTTTTTTGTCCAAAATGAGTCAAATACAGGCGGACCCCCGTTCCAGGCCACCACAGTAACATGAGTCGAATGAGGTGTCTGGTTCCCCAGTGCAGATGGAAGTTATGTTTACACTACGCTGTAGTCTATTAAATGTATTATTAAATAGCTTTAGGCCTTAAACAAATAAGAAACTATAGTTAAAAAAAATCCTTTACGGCTAAATACGTGCTAACCATCATCTGAGCTTCTAGCAAACTACAGCCACCGATCACAGATTGCCATACGTGTGATGAGTAAGTTTAAAATACTGTAAGACTTACCAAAATGTAAAAAACAAAACAAAACCAAACAACCCAAAACGCGACAAACTCAGTGAGCAAATGCTATCAGAAAAACGGTACCAATAGACTTGCTCAATGCAGGGCTGCCACAGAACTCCAATTGGTAAGAAAGAAAACAAAGCTCCCCAAATCAAGAATACACACCCCCCACCCCCACCCAAATGCAGTATCTGCAAAGCACAGGAAGACAAGGTATGCCCATAGTAGATACCAAAATACTTCCTCTCTAGGTGACTAGAGAGATTAATCCCCCTCCTCCTGAGTGAAGTAAATACAAGAATTCACAGGAAGAGGCGGCTTTTAAAAAGCCTCCAATAGGGGCGCCTGGGTGGCTCAGTGGGTTAAGCCTCTGCCTTCGGCTCAGGTCATGATCTCAGGGTCCTGGGATCGAGCCCCGCATCAGGCTCTCTGCTCAGCAGGGAGCCTACTTTTTCCTCTCTCTCTGCCTACTTGTGATCTATGTCAGATAAATAAGATCTTTAAAAAAATAATAAAAAATAAAAAGCCTCAAATCTACTTTGGATAGAGTCCCCTCTTCCCTGGGATAGTTACACTAGGAGACGAGGAAGGCTCTGGGGAGGAGGTCCTCCCCATCAGAAGCAGCAGCACCTGTATGGGGGGTAATCCCTTCCTCCGCACTCCCTCAGGCTGCTGGACACCGTGCGGTCCAGACAGAACAATGCCACCCGGAGGCCGGCCTCTTTAGTGACAGCGGCGTTAACAGCAAACTGCCCAAGCACTCCTCTTTCCACAGCTGTCTGGTCAACGTGTTTGTCCCGTGGGGCACGCAATCCCCCCCGGATAACTAACCCTGTTTTTGGAGTGACATCTGAGCAGGCAAGGGGTTCAAGCAGGAAGAAAGAAGTTCTTTAGATGACAGGGAGCCCAGCCCAAGAGAGATTACCTCACAGACGCCACACCGCCGGCGTTTGAAGGCATTCTCCTTGTCTTCTTTGTCTTCTTTGTCATCCTTTTCGATTTGCTCTGCGAAGAAAGTATCAAAAATCTGGTAGACCAGCTTGGTCGTGGTGGCTTTAGTGGGGCCTTTGTCCTTCTCTTTGGCAGAATGCCTGATGGTCCGACGTCTTTCAGCTCGCCTGGGATAGAGGTTTCCATCGTGTTAGTGGGCTGGGGAGGAGCGCCCAGGACACTCGACCTTCTCTGGTCTCATGTCTTCAGTTTTATTCCTGCTGCGTCCTTACCTTTTTCCAAGGGTGACCCCAGCCAACTTGATCAGGTCTCTCATGCAAGGGGTCAGAAAGATGGGCTGCTCATCACTGTCCCCAGCCTCATCATAACTCTCTACTTGTTCTACCACAAACTGGGCGTGTCGAAGGAGAGAATCCTCCGTGAATCGATTCAGGTTGAGCACAGAAGGAGGAACCGTGGTCTTTAAGAAAAACATCAGAAGTTTCTCTTAGGCTTAAGCAAAACTGTTCTAATGAAACTGAAAAATGGTTTCTCATCTTAGATGTGAGTTTTCTAGCAACATCGATGCGGAACATAAATAGGCACACATCTCAGGTCACGGAGCCCCCGCGCCTCTCACCTCGATCTTATTGATCAAGTCTTCATAGGTGGAGTCTGGGTTACCCTGCAGAAACTCAACCACGATCTTACTTATGTAGATCTTCTCCTGCATCACACTGAACAATGGTGCATACTCAGGGTTGGGATCCATCAGAATGTATTCGGCAAAAGCTGCAGTAAAGCAGAAATGGTAAAAAGTGGCTTCAACCTAATGGCAACTATGATGGCCAAAGGGCAAGGACGAGTCTATGAAGACTCTGGAATAGTCGAAGTCGTTCCCTATGCAAAAGTCAACAAAACGCAATCAGAGCTGACTTGTTCAGAAGTGGTCTAACAGCCGGAGAACGGGGGTGCCTGGCTGGCTCACTCAGGAGAACATACAACTCGATCTCAGGATTATGAATTCAAACCCCGCCTTGGGTTTATTCTTTAAGTAAAATCTTAAAGCCATCTAGAGAATAGGAGACCGGCCAGGTGGCCTTATGTCGGCTCATCTTTGTTTTTGGAATTCAGTCTGGTTTGGGCTAAAAGAACAGGACCTGCTCTTTCTTCTAACTGGAGGGTCAGCTCCAAAGCCAGCTGAACTCCTAGGAAAGTCACCCTACTGGAACCCGACCTTGTTCCCACACGGTCCCAAGTTAGCTGCTGTCCACGTGAGCCCCAGGCATCCCGACCAAGCAAGCCCCAGGGAGGGCAGGAACGAAGGCCCCTTCTGATCCCATCACAGTCCCCAACCGGCCCCATACTTACAAGTGCTGAAGCCAATGAGCGCCTTTTCACCTCCATCAAAGCCAGTGATCCACCATTCGTTTATGGGGCCAAGATTTTTGCCATTAACACCACCTAAGAAAAAGAAAGTTTCCTGAAAATGAACTAAGAGCCAGGATTCCCATCAAACCCCAGAAGGGCCCCTGGCAGCGAGCAGCGCCGGCTGACTGCTCTTGACAGCCCAAGCGGGCAGCCCGCAGAGCCAGCGGGGGCGCTAACAGCTGTCCTCAGCACGCTCCTAAGTCCCAACTTGAAGAGGCCGGGGCTTCTGCTGAGTACTGCTTTGGAGGCGAGCTTTGTTTTTAAGATCTTGGTCCCACACAGAACCCGGAGCATTCCACTTACCTTCAAGAGATGGGTCATCGTCATATATTGGCTTTGCGTAACCGGAGAAGAAGAGTTCAACGTTCTTCTCGATGAGGCCGGTGTCGATCGGGCACAGGTGACCGCGCTTACAGTATACGCTAGACGGGGGACAGAGAGCTGTTACCGGCCGACTGGAGAAGGTAGGGGGCTGCACAGAATTCTGTTCAGACCCGAGCTGACGGGACCAGGAACAAGTCCTAGGCTCCTACCTCCACCTGCCAGAGCACTAGACCGGCAGTGTCCTCCCCACAGCTCTCCCCGACTCTCCTGCCTGGGCATCAAGAGGACCTTGATGTCTGCAGGCCGAGGTGTCTATAAGGGTGACACCAGATCAGGGAGTCTCACAGCGGGAGGACAGGAAACCTCGGAGAGGAACAGTAACTGCATCTTCCCTCGGCATATTGCTAACGGAGAAACGTTGGCTTCTCGGACCCGTTCCACTCAGAGTCGTGCAACTGTCGCCTCCATCCAGCTCCAAATGTTCTCACTGCCCCAGAGAAAAACTCATCTCTGGTAAGCAGACACTACTTCCCATTCCGTCCCTGCCCCTGGCAACCCCCCCACTCTGTTTTCTCTGCATTTACCTAATTCGCGGTATTTCAAACACAGTTTTACAGGAGTCTCACCTCAAAATAAAACAAAACAAAAAAATACAGCATACTACATAATGGCATAAAAGTAGTACGAAGATGTGGGAAGGACAGACTTCTGCCTCACTTGGAGGGTTAAACCTCGAGCTTGAAGGCATCCACAATCCTGTCACCCAAACGCCAAACTTCAGAAGAACATGAAATCACGGTGTGTATGGGGTGGCGGGGTCCTTCTGTTCATGCCGGCCTCAAAGACTACTTTCTGCACCGGAGGAACTGTCTCAGTCCTCAAAGGCCCAGGCAGGCCACACCCCACCTCCAACTCTCGAGAGCACCTCCCTCCACCACATCCCATAGCCTAGGCCCTCGGAGGCCAGAAATCCTCATCCTGAAATCCCACAGAACTTAAGAAATGAAGACATGAGTACTTTGAGCTGAACTCCCCTACTACACGCCAGGCACGACAGACAGACGGGGGTCATAGCTCTGCCCTCAGGACTTAAAGCCCAGGGGGATACGTGGACACACATCAAGGGAGAACAGGACGCTGTGGACCTACAGAAGAGGAGGAAATAGTGCCTAGCCGACAAGCTATCCGTGGGTCCTCTTTTTTTTAAATTAAGGATTTTTTTTTATTTGAGATGAGAGAGAGAGAGAGCGCACAAGCAGAGGGAACGGCCAGTCAGAGGAGCAGGCTCTCCACCAAGCCAGGAGCCCGATGTGGGGCTCGATCCCAGGACTCCAGGATCATGACCTGAGCTAAAGGCAGCCACTTAACCGACTGAGCCACTCAGGCGCCCCTCCATGGGTTCTCTTGATAGAGGTGATATCAGGGAGAAGTTCTAAGTTCCAGGCAGGGGCAGGACCCACAAGTTCATAGCACAGACCCTGTCCTGCACCTGTTTCCACTTGCCACTTTCAGCCCAAGTACCAGAGGTCACCAGAGTCCCTAAATAACTCAGGCAGTCTGGCTCCAACGGCCCGAAGCTAAAAATCACATTATCCCTGGGAAGTGTGTCTCTAGTGCCACCTCCCCGCTGTACAGGAAGAAGTCTACAGCAGACCCCTCTCAAGGGGGGAGCCAAGAGACCCCAAGCTCCGACACTCTCGACTACAGCAGCCCTGGCTCCCCGAGCCCCGGTCCAGAGAGATGCCATGGGAGACACGAGGGCACGAACGTCGGCGGTATCAACACAACACATTTCACTGGCAGAGGTGACGGCCAGGCCCAGAGGATCACTGCTAGACGGCCAGCATCTTGACACAGATCAGAGTCCGATCATATCGGAGAGGAAGACACAGCTGACTGCCGACCACAGGAAGCATGAAATGTGCTGCCGAAGAAACATACTGGGGATCTTGTCCGAGGGCGAGAGGACCCTGACCTGCCGTGGGGCACGGGCATCACGGAAGGGCCTGAGGCTCACCGCCGGTGTGATGGAGGCAACCCACCCCCACCGCTCCCCACGGGAAGGGGAAAAGCACCTGCCAAGGCCGGAAAGAAACCCTGGGCTAGTCCTGGAGTCAAGCCATCTTGCACAAACAGAGCCTCAGAGTAGCTGCAGCCCCGGCGAGAAGGGGCTGAACGGGACAGAGGGCGCTGAAGAGCACGGACAGTCCGCGCGCTCAAAGGTTTGTCCGAACCTTGCCAGAGGCATAGCCCAGACGCCAAGACCTTCACGCAGAAGACGCGGGGGTCAGTGCCGCAGCCTGCAGAGCCTGGCAGGATCCAGGCCCCTCCCTGACCCCCTGCCCCCTGCTCCCTCAACGCCAACCACACCCGCCCATCACGTCACGGAGTCTTCCACAGCTAACAGGAGTCCACCCTGGAGACTCGGCACCTGCTGTTCCCTCCACCTGGGGGGGGGGGCAGGGGGCGGGATGACTTTCCCTAGCCATCCCCTCGGCTTGTTCTCCAGGTCTCTGAGGGCTCTGCTCAAGTCACGGACCCTCCATTCTGGACACATTCTTTCTCCCATGCCCTCTGCTCACCGCGCTTTTCCCACCTGTGGTAGCTGTTACTACCTGCCAGGCAGAACCCTGTTTCTGCCTCCATGGGAGCAGGGACCTGCGGTGCTCCGTCCCTAACACCTGGATCAGTACCTAGCACAAGGCTGGTCCTCATTTGAGTGAGTTTCAGGACAGGTATAGACTGAGGATTAAACACATACAGTTTTAACAAACAACACCAACAACTTCCACTAGACTCCTGCCATCTTTGTGGTTCTCATCCATGAAGTGTTAGCAACTTAAGAAATGTTACAGGTTAGGTGTTAAAGAACTTCACCAGGATGGGGGAAGGGGGGAAAAGACAACGTCGCCGGGAGCTGAAGAATTTCATCTTCAGGGAAGCGCTGTATTACTAAAGAGCACGAGCATGTCCGTTACCTGAAGCAGGTCAGTTTGTGTTGGGGAAGAGCCTCATAACTCTCAAAGCCAGACTCATTGGCGTCGAAGATGGAGAGCTTCTCACTTGTTAGCAGCTGTGGCTCGTCCACCTGCGAGACAGCGGGCCATCAAGCCGTGGCGGAGACCGGGAACTGGGAAGGCTGGGAGCGGAGCCGGAACTTACCGCGTCGGGGGGGTGCTGCTCGTACTTTAGGTCGGCATCGTCCAGGTACTGTCCGCACTGCACACACCGCAGAGGGTTGGTCTGGGGACAGGAACACAAACAGCGCTCAGAGGGCCGGCTCTGGGCGACCGCACTGGAGCACAGGCTTTTTTTCCCCCCCCAGCCGTATGTTTACCTTGAAGGACACTACTGTTTTGGTTCGAGCCATTTTTTTCTCCGTCCTGAGAATAAAGCACAAGAGGGTTTGGTTTTTAAATCCTATCAGAACGAGTGAGAATCTACCAATGCTACACCTTAGCTCCCAACACAGTGAGCATCAGCTGCTGCCTCAGGGGCAAAGTGCTGGGTCCCCCCCCCCACCCTTAGCTCAGGACCAAAACACTCCCAATTCTGTGCGAGGCAGCTGCCCTCCCTGAGCTAACAGATCCAATCAGAATCAAAGCATGGCTGAGGCTGCTCACTAAAAGCCTCTTTATCTCTCTTTCTAGAACAAGAATTTTAATATGACCTGCTTTTACCAAGACAAAAATAAGTTCTTACGGGTCTTTGGATGTAGTTTTGCGTCTCTTCTCTTCCTAAACAGAGAGAACCAAAGAGGAGTGAAGAATACGAAATATTTTACATCTGAATGCTTCAGAATTTTACATACATGGTTATCACAAAACCTAGTCAGAGGCAGGGGGGAAGGCAGTCAAAGGACCAGTGAGACCCCAGCCATCGGCCAAGTATAAAGTCTTACAATCAAAATTCCTATAACGAAAGTGTTGTTTTTTTAAAAGATTTTATTCGACACAAAGAGGGCTTGCATGGGTGTAAGCAAGCACACACAAGCACAGGGACCAGGAGAGGGAGAAGCAGGCTCCCCACAGAGCAGGGAGCCCAATGCGGAGCTCAATCCCAGTCAATCCGAGGACCCTGAGATCATGACCTGAGCCAAAGGCAGAAGCTTAACCAACTGAGCCACCCAGGCACCCAACAGAGACCACTTAAAAAAAAAAAAAAAACAACAAAAAACGTGTAGGGGCACCTGGGTGGTTCAGTCTGTTAAGCGTCTGCCTTTGGCTCAGGTTGTGATCTCAGGGTCCTGGGATTAAGCCCCATGTTGGGCTCCCTGCTCAGCAGGGAATCTGCTTCTCCCTCTCCCTCTGCCCCTCCCCCGGCCCCCCGGCTCCCCATCTTGTGCTGGCTATCTCAAAATCTTTAAAAAATAATAACTAAAAAATTTTTTTAAAGTGTTTAGCTTTCTTGTACAGGCAGTACCTCTTAAGTCAACAACTGATGAGAGGTGCTATGGAATGAATAAGCCCCCCCAATTTCACGGTGAAGCCCTAACCCAGAATGTGGCTGTCTTTGGAGAGGAGGCTTTTAAGGAGGTGACCAAGGTTGTAAGGATGGGTCCTAATCCAACAGGATTGTGTCCTTATAAGAGACGGCAGGCTCACACTCTCCCTCCACACTTGCACAGGGAAGAGCCTGTGAGGACATAGTGAGAAGGCAGCCGTCGGCAAGCCAGGAAGAAAGGCCTCACCAGAAACTAGTCCTGTTGTCATCTGAATCTTGAACTTTGAGTCTCCAGAACTATAAAAATAAACATCTATTGTTCAAACCACCCAGACTATGGTATTATATTAGTCTGCTCGGGCCACCCTAAAGAAAGGGAAAACTTACTTCTAGAATTATTTTGGGTAAATGAAGGAGCGAGAGACCTGGACTATCACCACTCTGCAACGTCCAGTGATGCAGACTTCAGCAGTGACTGCTCAAAACCTCAAGTGAGAAGCTGAGAGGGACTTTATAAAGGATGGATCGGGCGACGACACTTTGGCCCGGTGGTCCGTCTTAGAACCATAAATAGCCAACGGTGCCGCCTGGTGTGACGCAACAGGAAGCACCTGGCACCACCTCGGCTGTGCACTGGAAACAAGACCGGCTTCTGGGTAAGCTTCTGGGTAGCCCTCCGTCCGTAGGAGACAGGGCTGGAGAAAGGGGCTTAACACACGAGGGGTGCAAACGACAAAATACCAAAACCCAGAAACTCTACAGGCAAGCCCGTTCCCTCCATAAACTGCAAGAAGAAGGGGCCCAACTCTGGATGAGACAGGACAAGTATCAACCAGATTTACTGGACAGACCTCATCTGGGTCCTGATTCAGTCTCCACTGTTTTTTATAGGCAGGGCAATCTGAGCAGACTAGACCTGGGCATTGTGCTAATGGTGGTCTGTGGTGATATTTAAGAGGAGTCCTTTCTTCTTATAGGTAGTTCTTCTGTAAGTATTTCAGTAATACATCTGGGACTTGTTCAGCATCAGGCAGGGGTGAGGGAGGCTGGGGGGTGGGGACAGACTGATGGAAACACCGGACCACGAGCTGAGAGCTGCTGCAGGTGGATGAGACCGCAAAGGGTTGCTACCCTACTCTGCCTCCTTTGGGGGTACGCACAAATGCTTGCATGATAAAAAGTTACCTTAAAAAAAAAACAAAAAAAACCCCACAAAAACATTTTGGGATGTGGAAAACACAGTAGGATTGAAAAACAAGAGCTTACCTTTTCATCCTCATCTTTTTCCTCAGAAACTTGCGGTTTTACTTTTTCAGGTTCTTTCTCTTCAGGCCTCCGTTTGGCAGCTCTATTAGGTAAACAAATATATGCCAGATATTCACTCCGAATAACCATACTGCCAACTCATATCGAAAATAACAAATTTGGGGGGCACCTGGGTGGCTCAGTGGGTTAAAGCCTCTGCCTTCGGCTCAGGTCAGGTCATGATCTCAGGGTCCTGGGATCGAGCCCCGCATCGGGCTCTCTGCTCAGCAGGGAGCCTGCTTCCCCCCCCCCCCCCCGCCTGCCTCTCTGCCTATGTGATCTCTCTCCTCTCTGTCAAATAAATAAGTAAAATCTTAAAAAA
>CM053603.1:5034441-5052618 GCA_028646535.1 Procyon lotor
AGTAAAATCTTAAAAAAAAAAAAAAGAAAAGAAAAGAACAGAACAGAACAAATTTGGGCCCTTGGGTGCTCAGTTGGTTAAGTGTCTGCCTTCGGCTCAGGTCATGATCCCCGGGTCCTGGGATGGAGCCCCAAATCCAGCTCTCTGCTCAGCAGGGAGCCTGCTTCTCCCTCTGCCCTCCCCCCAAGTCATGTTCTCTCACTCACCCTCAAATAAAAAAAATTTTTTTTTTTTAAAGATTTATTTGACAGTGATAAACACAGCAAGAGAGGGAACACAGGCAGAGGGAATGGTAGCAGAAGAAGCAGGCTTCCTGCTGAGCAGAGAGCCTGATGTGGGGCTCGATCCCAGGACCCTGGGATCATGACCTGAGCCGAAGGCAGACGTTTAACGACTGAGCCACCCAGGCGCCCCTCAAATAAAATCTTAAAAAAATAATAAAAAAATAAAAAAAAATTAATGCATCCCTATTGAAAAGCAAAATATTTAGAATTTTTTTTTGGGTAACAGATTCCTTGTTCCCATCCAATAAAGAAAGCCCCTTGTTGGGCGCCTGGGCGGCTCAGTGGATTGGACCTCTGCCTTCCGCTCCGGTCATGGTCTCAGGGTCCTGGGATCGAGGCCCTGAGTCAGGCTCTCTGCTCAGTGGGGAGCCTGCTTCCCCCTCTCTCTCTGCCTGCCTCTGCCTGCTTGTGATCTCTCTCTCTGTCAAATATAAAAAAGAAAGCCCCTTGTGATGGTGACTCTAAAAGGAGCATCAAAAAGTTGTAGTAACCCTAAAAGAAGGCCCCCAGAAGCCCCCTGTGACCCCAATTTCGGCCACACGAGAAGCTCTGGGAGCTAAGAGACACATGATATCATGCAGGGCTGGGACGGCTACCCAAGTGGCAGAGGGTAAGGGGTGAGGATGAGGCCCAGTGTAATTTCTTATCCAACTCTGCCTGAAAGGATCCAATATTCCAAGAGTATCCCCAGTACCCTGTAAACATCTACATCATCACAGATCTCTCTAACAATTTCAGTAACGAAAATTTCACAAAGCACAGCACAGAGGCACAAGCATTTCAACCACTTACGGATCTTTGGGTTGACTTCTGGGTCTCCTTTCATCCTAGGAGGGTGAAGCAGGGGAGGAGAGAGAAAGAGGGGAAAAGTTAGTTCCTGAGCAAAGAGCAAGACCAAACCGAAAGTATCGCAGCACTGTGGAACTGGAGAACAGGAAAGTCTGGGTGGATCTACAGGGTAGAGTAGAGACTTCCAATTTTTAACTCCATTCCCTAACCCCTCCAAACAAGAGTTGACCAGGAGTTGGCAAACGGCTTCTATCGAGAGCCAGAAAACAAACATTTTCAGATTTTGTAAGCCCCGCAGTCTGTGTTGCAACTCCTCGGCCCCGTCATGACAGCCCAAAGGCAATCAGAGACAATACAGAAGTGAAAAGGCACGGCTGTGTTCCAACAGAACTTTATAAAAAGGAACACAGGGCCAGATTTGGGCCATCATTAGCCAACCTAGACCCAGGAAAGCTCATTGTAAAAGGGAATATGATAGCCATTTAGCTTATGTTATAAAAAAAAAAAAAAAAAGAGCCTGTAGTTCCAGCTCTCATCTGGTCAGAAGTGAAGAGATCACACGGACAGCATCAGAACAGCAGGAAAAAAAAAACAAGGGCAAAACTTTGCGATGCAGTATGGAAAAATCAGTAAAAGAATTCCCAATAGTCACCAACTCCTTGTTATACACAATCTAGCACCTTCCGACCTTATGTACAAAAAATACTCCTGATAAATTTATTGAGCTCATTTTAATAGAGTAACAACTATTAGTGGATTTATTAAAATAGAAAAGCTAACAATATTAGAAAGGGTCAAATGTGTGATCCCTCCATCCCTTTCTACCGTGAGGCAAAAGCTCCTGTCAGTTTCCGTCTGCAGGGACTGGGTGCTCGACACCATCCCTAAGGTCTCTCTAGAGGGCCTGGAAGGGGATTCCGGCAAACACCTTTAGTCAGATAACCAGTATCTGGGCAGGAAAGGTGAAGACAAGACGACGGCAGAGCAAGCTGGAGGCGACACCAAAGGGTCAAATGCCATAGAATGAGAACGGATGGGGCGCCTGGGTGGCTCAGTCGTTAAGCGGCTGCCTTCGGCTCAGGTCATGATCCCGGAGTCCTGGGATCGAGCCCCGCATCAGGCTCCCTGCTCTGTGGGAAACCTGCTTCTCCCACTACCATTCCCTCTGCTTGTGTTCCCTCTCTCGCTGTGTTTCTCTCTGTCAAATAAATAAAAAAATCTTTAAAAAAAAAATGAAAACGGATGCCTATTGCCAACCAGGTCGGAAGTAAGGAAGTTTAGGACCCAGCAAGTCTGTGACCTCAGTCTCCACTGTCCAGATCTCACCAGACAAAAACCAAACAAAAAACCATGACAGAGACAGTCCTGGGATTGTCCTAGTTCAGCTTCTCTTAGAAGGGACCACACTGCTTGAAGAGCTAGAGGCTGTGCTGCAGCGCCCAGGGCACGAATACCCCCGCCCTGGGGCCCAGGGGGGCAGGAGCGCCCCGCAGCCGGCCTTGCCAGCCGGTACCTTCGTGAAGGCCCCGCCCTGCCCGAAGCTTAATGTTTTAGAGTTTGAATGTGTTCACTTAGCTGAAAGCGGGGGCTGACAGGATGGGGAGACCTAGACTGAGAACGGGGGAGGCCGGTAAAGCAGCCCAGGTGTGGCCGAGGTGTCTGAGGGCACCCAGGTCCAGCCTCCTCACGGAGGAGCTAGAGAAGCCGGGTGCGCGCACCTCCGACACGGCCCACAGGCCCCACCCACTGCGACGAGTCAACAACCGCCCGTTCCCGGCCCTGCAGTGATAACCACCGGCCCCCACGAGGGGGACTAGGTAACCTTCCCAGAGTCGCCCACGGGTAGGTAGGGCGGGATTTGAACCCAGAGCCCCGTCCCGCACCACGTGTCCCGACCAAGAGTCAGTCTTTACCCTCTCGTCTCCTTCATTCATTTCAGCCTGCACTCCACTTCTTCCCTCTCTGTCTGGCTCCTCCTTCGGCTTCGGTTTAGGAGTTCTGTCACACAAAACGAAACACACGCATGCCGGTCAGCCCGGGGAGCCTGACGCCACTGCCAAGCAGCCCCAGCGGTGACCAGACAGTCTCTTCCCAGGACTCAGAGCGCGGACTGCCCTTCCCAGCTGAGGGGCACGTCCGTCCTGCAGGACACCCGCAAGGCCTTTATTACTTCAGAACTTAAGATCTTTAGAAACGCCATCAATACTTCATGCCCATGTTGCCGACACACACCAGAGGCCGAAAACAAAAACAAACCACCCCCACCCCTCACGCCCACACAGACAGGATTCCACCGATTTCCTGTAACCCAGTGGGAACTCCGCCTGCAGAGGAAGGAGGCAAGTGTCTGGGCCCGAGGTCACCCCGGAGAGGTTCACAAGAGCCGGTGCGGTGTGCGATCTGCCCCGGCAACCACGGGAAGCCGGCTCCCCACGTAGCACCTTGGCTGCAGGGCCCTGCCACCCCGTTTGGACGTTCCGCCCACCCCAAGAAGGCCCAGTCTCAACACTGACTTCAGCCGACTGGACGTCAACAGGGGCCCGAGGTGTTCTGCCTCGGCCCGCACGCTCTGGCACCGCCCCGGCAGCGCACCCCGGCCGGCCACGTCCTGGAGCAGAGGCAGAGCACCCCCCTCGCCCCCACCACGCCTGGCCAGGAGCAGGTGACAGACTGCAAGATGCAGACTGGTAAGCTAAATAACCCCGTCCTAAGCCCCTGGGCTTTAGCGGCAGTTTGCGGCACAGGGTCTTCACAGCCGCCATGAGGAGCACAGCTGCTCACTCAGTGCCCTTGACCACCACCTGACAAACTGCCCGCTGCATGACCACCGGTGAGGAAGGGCCTGGGGTCACGATCAGCCGAGAGCAACTGAGCCCTGCGTTCACTATGGTGCTCTGACCTCCCACAAGCAGGACCAGCCACACACGTGTGTAACTTACACACCTCATGCCGTGTCCGGTCAGCTCTCTATCAGGGCACTTATTTTTAGCAATGAAGTTCACAGGAGAAAGTATGAAGGCATGTCGTTAGGTATACTTACGTTTCTTTGGTTTGACTTCTGAGCCTCCTTTCCTGGAGGGTTGGGGGAAGAGGGGAGAGAAAAAAAACTAGTTGATTTTCCTTCACTTAGACCTGATCTTTTTTTAAGATTTTATTTGAGAGAGAGCGCACGCACCCGAGTAAGCGAGCAGAGGAGGAGCAGAGGGAAGAGGGGATGATCTCCAGCAGACTCCAGGCTAAGCACAGAGCCTAACATGGGGGCTCGATCCCAGGACCCTAAGATGACGACCTGAGCTCAGTCCAAGAGTTGGATGCTTAACTGACCGAGCCACCCAGACAGCCCACCCTGATCTTTCTGTAAGCGTTCTGCAGAAATAAAACCTAAACTGATCCTACAGTCTAGCTGGTGGGAGTAAAGATTGTCTATCTTCAAGACGGCATGTTTGTTTCTGGTGTGGTAAGGAGGCAGAAGTCGCAGGATCTAAGCGTTCCCTAATCCTAGTATTTTACCCCCAAGCCCCTCTATCACCCGTCATTTGGAAGCGTGGACAACCTCACAAATGGCTACCAAAACCAGGAACCTATAATAACGGCAGGAAGCAGGATGGCCTCCTCGGAACAAGCGTTCTATCTGTTCTACCTCAAACGCCGACAGCGTTATCGTTTTGAGCCCGAGTTTAAAGAGCTAAATACATCTCTGGAAAACCCTGAGGTGTATTCAGCCTTGAACTCCACCTTTTGTGAAGAGACCACAAGGGCTGGTGATGCGGAGAGGATACACGTCGCAGATGCTCTACTACAAGAAGACATACTGGGAGTCTGACCATAGCTAAGGAATTTCAACCCCACCCGAAGCTCCTCTGGAAGGTGGTCAATTGACGTCAAGCCCCCTGGAACTGCCTGTGTTCAAGTGAGCTTAGACTGTTCTAACCGTAACTGCTGTCTAATTTTACCTAGTATCAGGGTAGGAAAGGTGATCAATTGAAGGCTAGCTTTAAGGACCAAATGGCTCGAGAATGACCATACATCTTAGCTGTTCCCTACTAGAGCAATAACATACGCCCATCCTGTAGGAAGTTCCCAGTAACAGCAGTAACCCTCCCAGTCTGTAAGGAACTTCTAATAGATGCCTTCACAGGGCACAGATCAGGAACCAATAGTGCTCCACCACCTGTGAGCGCTCAGTGTTGGCGGTGTGTCACACAGAGGGTGCTGTCCAAAGGGAAGTGAAGGCTTCTGGTATCAAACCTAGTCCCTTTCCTATCCCCTCCCCGCGGGTGTTCGGGTGGCACATCTCTCACAGAACCTTAAGCTCTGATTTTATAAAGGAACTGGAGGTCTGGGGAAGACGTGGGGGATCTGGCCTGACCTCAGTTAAGAATGCAACTTAGGGGTGCCTGGTAGCTCAGTCGTTTAGGTGTCTGCCTTCAGCCCAGGTCATGATCCCAGAGTCCTGGGATCAAGCACCGCATCAGACTCTCTGCTCAGTTCAGCTGGGGGGAGGGCCTACTTCTCCCTCCTTCTGCCACTCCCCCTGCTTGTGCTTTCTCGCACCTTTTCTCTCTCAAATAAGTAAATAACACAATTTAAAAGGGGGGGACCAGTCAGTTGAATCCAGCTCAGTTTTGGTTCAGGTCATGACCTCAGGGTCCTGAGTTCAAGCCTCAAGTCAGTCTCTATGCTCAGTGTGGAATCTGCTTAAGAGATTCTCACTCCCTCTCCCTCTGCCCTTCCCCCGACTAACCTCTCTAGAATAAATAAAATCTTACGAGGGGAGAAAAAAAACCACAACTTTATATCTGGGTGCTGCTATAGAATTTTAGCACCACACGTGTTTGAGAATTAGATTTCCACAAAGACATTGTGAGGGAAGGAGGCAAATGGGCAAGGGCATGGACCAAGGTTCTGCGACTGATGAACTAGCACAAGGTCTAGCTGACCCCCAAGCTCAACACTGGTGTGCTTATCACCACAGCCACATAGTACCCCTTCCAGGTAGGGAACCAGAGAAAAAGGGAGTTTGAAAAGCATTTCGGCTGAAGTCAAGGTCATTTTGATTAGAGAAAGTCATTTTGTCCCTACAGGCTTCCCACTCCCTGTGACCCCATTCCTAAAACCAAATGGGGACTCAAAGATTAAAAAGTACAATCGACAAACTTGGATGTGACCAGGCTTTACTTTTTCCTCTCTTTCTTCCTCTTCTTCCATGTGTGTTCCAGGATTTACTCTTTCCGGTTCTTCTGCAGGGAGCGGTCTAGCAACTCTGTCAAGCAAAGTAGCACACACCCCAAGGGTGACTCTCCCAAACTCCTCCCCTGCAAGCAGTTTTCACACAGCCCTTCTCTTCCTACCCAAGGAAGCAATCTTCATCTCAGAACCTCGAAAGGCATACACTACTTTAATATTTAACAGGACCTTTAAATCTGATTCTGACAACTGCCAGTTGCCCTCAATTCATTCTTTGCAATGAGAATTCTACGTGAATTGAAGGTGAATAATGACCCCAAATTCAGCATTCTTAAGCCATCTACGGTCGCCATGGCAACTCACAATAAAGCTCCTTAAAACTCTCCAGAAAAGTTGTTTCAGTAATGAAAACTGCACATTGTACAGAAAAGATGTATTAATTATTCTTACTGTTCTCTGGATGTAACTCTCCGTCTCTTTTCCTCCTGTGTAAGAGAGAAGGGAAGAAGACATGAATATTCATTTCAAAGATCAAAATGAAAAGCATGGGTGAGAAAGTATTCAACACATTTGATATAGTTAAACACGTCAGAGGATCTGGGTCTGAGGGGAAAGATCTGGGGAGCCACCAGTCTGGTACTGACGTCCCCCCTCCCTCAAAGCAAAGGAGGGGCCCAGGAGTTGGCCCAGCACATGTCTGTGTACCAGCTTGTCTAGTGAGGCTACATAAGAGAATCCAAGATCCTCCACCTCCCGTCAGAAATCCTTCAGCACTGGGAAAAAATGGAATAGTAATAGTGATCTGAGATTCACATCGACAAGTACAAATGACAACCTCAACTGGACACCAGCTCTTCGGACGAATACCCTAGTGCCCATTTCCCTAGATCACACGATTCGCCATCTCCAGGGTATGTATATATATTTAAAAGGGATAAAAGTAGTGTGATAAAACCGATCAGGACCCTGTTGGAGGTGGAGGTTACAACAATAATCCGCACGTGCGAGTATATACACATATGCGAAAACTCGTAGTCTAGGTTGTACCAATGTCAGTTCCTGGTTTTGCAGTTGTATTAGTTATAGCAGAGGTTACCATCGGAGAAAGCTGGGTAAGTTACACAGAATCTCACTGTAATCTGCTATTCAAAACACGTATGAAAGAAATCTGTATCTGAATCTATGGAAAATCCTGCCTCCAGGCTACCTTCAGACTTGAGCTACATCCGCTCCCCCTGGTCTCCAGCCTGCTGGCCTGTCCTGCGTGTTTCACCACTGCCAGCCTTAAACCCATGAGCCACATACACAGTGTATTGGCTGTTTCTCTAGCAAACCCTGATATAGATGTTACACTAATATTATACTGAGATACTCTCTCTCTCAAACAACAGAGAAGAAACTGATAAATCCTGCACCCCCAGTCCCCCAAAGTTCAGGGAGAAAGGAGATCTATGCACCAAATATCCTTTTGTACTACTTAGTTTTACTAAATGCACGTAATACTTTTTAAAACACGGTAAATTTTCGAAACTTTAAACCGACTAAAGTAAGATTATCTCTGTATGAGGACTTATGTGACCAAAGCCATCGGATGCCACTGGTTTGGTACGTGAAGTCTTCCTCTAGACTATCCACAAAGCCCCCAGGCCTTGCACAAACTCAGAAACTGAAATATACATTTAAGAACCCAGAGGCAAAGGCTATGTAAGCCTTCCAACAAGTTAAGGTGTAAGAAACCACTCTAAAACTGATGCATGTCGAAGCGAGCTGTTGATATTACAAGAGCCAGCCTGCTTCTGTAATGCTTTTTCCTAGGAGACAAGAGGCTTTGCCTCAGTTTCCCACTTGGGATAGTGGGTTGCCCAACTAAACTATAAGTATCTGAATAAAGGTTATAAAGAGTAACATCAAGTTTCTAAAAACAGAATCAGGGTGTCTTACAACAAGATGTCAAACTTCCCTCAATGCTAGTGATAGCCCAGTGACACCTAAGTGACTCCTCAGTCTGGTGCTTCTCACCCAGAGCAATTTTACCCCTCACCCCAATCCGGCAGTAACTGATGATGCTTGGGGTGGTCACAACAGAGAGGGGAGAAGGGGATTACTACAGGCATCTAGTGAGTAGAGCCCAGGATGCTATGTTCCACAATCCACTAGGATGCCCCCCAGCCCCACCCCCCAGCAAAGGATCATCTGGCCCCAAAAGCTGGCATGGTTGAGAAACCCGGTCTTAAGGAGGAGTATCTATAGTTTGCTCTATCAATAGCAATAAGGCATTTACTACCTACACACAAACCTATAGACTTCCCTTCAACTTACACAGCTAATCCCACAGCAAAATCGGGATGAAAACTAACGTGTAACCGCCTGGCATTATCTAGGTATGGCCCTCAAGTCACAAGGGAAAGTACCATCAGAGATTAACATTTTCTGTATCAAAGACCCATCAGTAAGCCACTGGTTTTCTAACCTAAGAGCTCTAAGCAGCATCGTTACACATATAGGAGCTAATGCTCTGCTTTCAGACAAGTTAGATGTGGAAAGGGGACTCAGGAGAGCAGAAGTGAAGGCTGGAAATATGTTGCATCTGATTGCCAATCTTGTCCGCTAGGGAAGTAGGAAGGTAGAGGGAACAGACTCAAGGTACAGGCTGCCTTGTGAGTAGCAGGGGTCTGTGGAGCCCCCAGGCCTAAGGGTGACATACTTCATACTGCCCGGGTCCAGCGACATGTCCTAACACCTTCTTGGTCGCTTCAAGTCCACTTGGGTAGTCCTGACTTTACACTTGGCCTATCAGCAAACGTATCAAAAGTAGGCAGAGTGAAGAAAATGCCAGCCCTACCTGGTCTTTTTCTTCCTGAGGAGACTCAACCGATTTCGCTTTTTCCTGCTCTTCCTCAGGTTTCCGTTTGGCAGGGCTGTCGGCAACAGGAAAGCCAACGGTTAGCTCGGCCAGATGCTAGAGCTCCAACAGGCACGAGAGGACTTCGATCCCTCCCAACCAAAGGCAGCCTCTTCGGGACAGATTCGGGTCATGGGTGTCTTACTCCCTCCAAGGACATGCCCTCACTGCCAGGATGTTAAAAAGAGGCTTCAAGTTTAATGTTTGAGTGACAGGTTAGAATATTGCCGTTTTGCAAACGTAAAACAAAATCCATCCGAACATGGATCTCAATGCTGATCAACAGCTGCCGGCATCTCGGAAGGGCCCTCACACGCCTCTAGAAACACACGGCACTGTCTATGGAAGGGTCTCAAACAATAATAAAGCTGGAACCCGATCGAGCTTCTAGACATAACTAACCAGTTTATAAGAAACACAAAACAAGGAAGACATTAACAAGGATGCAGCCAGCTGCACCCAGAAACTCTACTGGACAAATGAACTAATTTCTTTAAATAAATGGCAAGAAAAGGAGGAATGAGAAAGGCTTAAAACAGATCAAGAAAACACAATTTGCCACACACGAGGAAACACAGACACTGGCTGTACATTTCACAGTAAGGAATTATTATGCTTTATAAAGTGCAAAAATATTAGACTTCTATTTTGTCTTTTTAAAGAGACTGCTAAATGTTAACATTTTACTCATATTTTGCTAGAATTGTTAAAAAAAAAAAAAAGAGAGAGAGAGAGAGAGACCAATTTTATCATCTAGAAATATACTGAAGGGGTGCCTGGGTAACTCAGCTAAGCATCTGCCTTCACTTGGGTCACGATCCCACGGTCCTGGGATGGAGCCCCACGTGGGGCTCTCTGTTCAGCAAGAGTCTGTTTCTCCCTCTCCCTGCCACTGCCCCTGCTGGTACTCTCTGTGTCAAATAAATAAAATCTTGGGGGGGAAAAAACTTTGATAGAAATATACTAAAATGACATGTCTGGGTTTCAAAATAATCCAGTTGGGAGAGAATTTATGGGGGTACATATGAAAAGATGGCCAGCTGATAACTGTTGACACTGGGTGACAGGTATCTGGGGCAGGGAGTGCATTTTACTATCACGGCTAGTTCTGTATATATTTGAATGTTTCCAGAAGAGTAAGAACACAGGTGTTGAGAAACGCTTTTCATCAGTGTTTAATGAAGAAAACAGTAAGATAAGTGAATTGGGGGAAATTGGAGGGGGAGATGAAGCATGAGAGACTGTGGACTCCGGGAAACAAACAGGGTTTTGGAGAAGGGGGTTGGGGGGATGGGTGAGCCTGGTGGTGGGTATTGAGGAGGGCACATATCGCATGTGGGTGTGGTACATAATCAATGAATCTTGGAACACTGAAAAAATAAAATAAAAGAGAAGAAAACTGCAAGATGAAAACCTATGCAATGTGGAACTCAAAACTGCTAAATTATACCTACTAATTCCATTCCTGTTTACCAAGAACAGTCTGCCCTGAGAAAAGATGACTGTCAATTCATTACATACTGACCCCCTTGAGAAATGAGATAGGATGGTGGTCTGCCTGGTAGTTTGCCTTGTAATCCTAGGGCTAGAAGAAGCAGCTTCAGCTGTTTAAAAGAAAAAAGAAAAAAAAAAGCCACGATGAATAAAAAAGGTTCACAAAGTGTAGTTCTTAAGCATTACTAAGCTGGTGCAAAGAATTAGTTCCTGAAGATTAAGTACCCTTCTTTGTTTTTCCCCCAACCAACAACAATCTTGATAAAGGTAGCAATTAGTACCTGCCAATCTGCTAAGCCATGTTACTGGAGCTCTTAATTGAGGGGCCAAAGCCTGAACCAGAGGAGACAACCTCCTCTATGCCGTCAAAAGATGAAATGGCCAAGAACCTGACCTGCGCTCAAGTCCCAGGCTCTTATGTGCTCTTAAAAATCCCAGAAGAGGGGCGCCTGGGTGGCTCAGTGGGTTAAAGCCTCTGCCTTCGGCTCAGGTCATGGTCCCAGAGTCCTGGGATCGAGCCCCGCGTCAGGCTCCCTGCTCGGCGGGAAGCCTGCTTCTCCCACTACCATTCCCTCTGCTTATGTTCCCTCTCTTGCTGTGTTTCTCACTGTCAAATAAATAAAATCTTAAAAAAAAAAAAAAAAAAAAAAAAATACCAGAAGAGTTACTTCAACTACAAAGAAGACTATACGTTTAGCTTAAACAGGCATATAACTTAGAAATAGTACTAGTACTACCTCCTGTTACCTTAAACATCAACTTAAGCTTAAGTTTTGGGATCTCCTGCTCTATACTGGGTCAAAGAACAAATCTGAAGACGTATCTAACTAAGCCAGTTAGGAAGTATACACAAGAAACAAACCAGGAGGTACTGCCCCGGGGGGGACAGCTCCAAGTCTGGTACAATGTAAGAGGACAGCTAATCTCCACCAAGATTAATTAAGTGGTCTTACACTTGGTCTCTCCATCGGACTTGCTTCTTCTGGGTGTGGAAAGTTTGGAAACGGGTTTGGGAGATTTGTTTTCCTCTGCCATTCCCACTCTGCGGTCCTCACCACTTGTCTGGCTCCCGTTTTCTAGACATCCATTCACTTCCCGGCTGAAAGCATGAGCTCCATTCTCCAAGGATAAATCTTTATTTAAAAGGGATTTGACTTTAGCCAGGTAGCCCTCCTATAGCAGGAAAGGATAATTTAAGTAGCAGTGAATGTAAACAAGTGGCAATAAGAGAATAAGGAAACACGCATTTCCTTTACAACTAGTGCGTAACAAGGAGAGCTGGGGATGATTCTGCCTTCCCAGTCACACAGGAGTGACATGGGAGGAGACACTTTCTAGACACCAGGATGCTAGGAACTGACTTACCTCTGATAATTCTTCTTTATGCAATTTGGTTTCCAAGTCACATAACTGATTCTTTATTTCTGTTTGCAGAAATTCATGCAAGAGATTCAGTTTCTCCTTCACACATTCCTAAGGAAAGGATATAGGTTTAGATGTCCCCAAACTCCCAAGTCACCGATGAGCTAATACACAGATAATTAAGCTGCCTGGTCATGAAATACCAACTGAATGGCAGGCAATGTTGACTCGATGTTGACTGAAAAACGGAATATTCATAAGACATGAGGTTTCCCTTAAGATCACATCATACCATGTCCAGAATGGTGAAAAATGGGAAGATTAGGAGGTGGGACAGAGACATATATCAGCAAAAAGTACTAGAAAAAACTGCTTTTGAGAAGTATGACCAGGACAAGTTACAATTCAGAACTGATGGTGTAAACCTAGATTGGGAAACTTATCAATGAGTTACCAAGACACCAGCAGCACGTTAACGCAGAACATTAAGAATAATATCTAAACTATCCTCAAAACTATGCAAAAAAGCTGGGGAGCCTGAGTGGCTCAGTCGGTTGAACATCCAACTCCTGGCTTCAGCACAGGTCATGATCTCACGGGTTGTGGGATCAAGCCCCACGTCAGGGCATCTGCTTGAAGATTCTTTTCCTCTGCCTCTCCAACCCCCCGCCCCCAACTCGCACACGTGCACACTCTAAAATATTTTTTAAAAATAGTATAGAAAAAAGCTGACTTGACTTAAACTGTTTATGAGCCATAAAGTGCCTCTCAAATAGTAACATTTGGTAGTAAAATTTAAGATGGAAGTTACCTTTTCTGTTAGGCTATCTCTTTCCAAATCTTTGAGCCTGTAGGAAGAAAACGGAGAAAGGCAATTATGCAATTCTGTTTACTCTAAGACTAAAACCACAGTCGTGTGTGTGTGTGTGTGTGTGTGTGTGTGTGTGTGTGTGTGTGTTTTTAAAGATTTTGTCAGAGAGAGAGAGTGCGCACTCAAGCCAGTGAGCGCACAAGCAGGGGGAGTGGCAGGCAGAGGGAGAAGGAGGCTCCCCCCGCTGAGCAAGGAGCCTGATGCGGGATTCCATGACAGGACCCTGGGATCATTACCCAAGCCAAAGGCAGCCACTTAACTGACCGAGCCACCCAGGCGTCCCTAAATCCAAATTTGAAGAACTCTGGAAATAAATGTGACATGAAGGAGTGTTAGGGGGAAAAAAAAAAACCAACAAAAAAACCACCACAGTGGTTTTCTCCCACCCCTGAGCTGGAAATCCTACTATAATGCCTGTAGTGTTCATTAAGAAGTCACTTGTGATCTGAATGAGCCCCCCCCCCCCACCCTTTAGGGTGCATTTTTCCGGTAGTGAGAGAATAGAGGAGCTCTGTAACAGTGTTATTTCCGAAGGAACTAGGAAAATGGGGGCAGGCCATATAGTTGGGGTCCACCTGTCAAATGACCTGCAGGTGGTCGTCTTCCAGTCGGTCTGGCAAGACCCCACGAAAGGGCACAACACAGGGGGCCAGTGTTAGGAAGAATGGGCCAGGGTCTAAGATGCTGTGGGGGAACAGCCAGCTAACATTCCCAAAGGCCAGGGTAGAGGTGGCAGCATTCTAATAAGGAACCTAAGAAAGGGAAGCAGGGGTGCCCGAGTGGCTCAGTCACTTAAGCATCCTACTCTTGGTCTCAGGGTCATGTGTTCAAGTCCAGCACTGGGTATAGAGCCTACTCAAAAAAAAAAAAAAAAAAGAAACAAAAGAACCACTTACAACAACAAAAGGGAAATAAGGGCATCTGGTGTGCAGGGAGAACCCACACTCAGGGGTGATATATGAAGTGAGAAAGTTGTTGGCTGCCACCTCACCAGAGAGCTCTTCCTTTGGAATGTTCATACCTAATCCTTCGGGAGTGCAGAACTATCATGCATTTGTCGAGAAAAAGCACAGCCTGATTTGATTGTTGAAGATTAGCGTCTTGCCTCTTTTTGTGGGGGGGTTGGGGGGGAGGAGTCAAGGAACAAGAGCAGAAGACACTGAGGAAAGGGAGGTGAGTGGACAAGCTGTGGTTCCTAGGCGGGTGCCACCTGTGCACAGCGAGGGGAGAACAGGTCTAACCAGCTGGGTTAGCATCGGTCACTGCAGAAGAAGTGCCCTGAGCAGGGACTGGGCCTCCACCATCCCTGGACCCTCCCACCCAGCACCATACAGACAACGTACTCTTATCATTAGCCAGAAGGGCAAGAACAGAGCTCTCCCAGGCTGGTTTTTCCAAAGAGCAAGTGTGAGCAGCAACACCAGGAATGCAAGCAATAGGCTTTGCGGGACTCACGTCACAAAGGGGCTGCTCTGAGCGCATGTGGGTCCGGCCTCTAGCTTTGATCCCCACATCAGTAGGGACCTACTGCATACCAGGCCCCGTTCCAGGCAACGAGCTGGGTAATGGGGTGCCGGGACTGCCAGGCAGGGACCTCTGGACCTGGGTGGTCAGGAAAGGTCTTTCTATGGAAGACTCTGACTGCAGACATATACTGCAGTGGTAGTATATACTATACATATTACACACACACACACACACACACGCACACACACTACATGGAGCCCCTTCAAAGTCCTTCCACCCTCGAAGTAGCTGAGGGCTGGGAGAGCCCGAAGAGAGCTGCAGAACTCTATATGCACAGCCAGAGGCACACACAAAGCTGCGGGAGCCTAACGTCGGGCTTCTTAGTCATTCTATTCACAGGACTCTGGCAAAAACACGGCCCCTTGATCCTGAGGTTACGTCAGGTGTTAGGGACAATGCTCAGCTGACTATGAAGCCCATCAAGGTACCCTTTTCACAACGCTGACAACTACATTGGGGCACAAATTCTAACGGCCTCTCCCACGAATTGGGATCGCTTAGCCTGGCTGAGAGGAACCAAAGAAACTCTTCAGAATACCTAAAATGTCTTGCCCTGTAAAGATGGACTGTAACCTGCCTGGCCCGAGAGAGGAAGGCCGGAGCCCAGGGCAGGCCCTGAGGAGCCAGAAGCGTGACAGGGACGAGGTTGGGCGGTGCACCTCCCCCGACGCCCGGGCTTTCACAGAAGAGTCCATCCCTTCCCTGGTAAGACTAAGGACAACACCATCTCACATCTGCTTTACATTCAGAGCCAGCAGGATTAGAAACAGACCTGAAGGACCAGGCAGAATACTCAGCAGCCATGTTATAAGAGATAAAACCTTAGCTCCCTTCCAGCCCAAGATCCCATGATTCATCTCTAGTTGCTCCCCTCACACAGTCCTATACGGGAAATAAACTCTAACTGAAAGAATAAAGCAAATACAGCTCAAACCTGAGGGCTGAAGAGGTAGGGTGTAAAAAGCATCAGGAAGGACTAGCCGAAGGGAAGAGAGAGCTCAGTGGGAATGGGGCAGGGGGAGCTGCCCGAACAGGAGCAGCCCCGTGGAGGAGCTGGCTCGGTACAGCCAAGAAACCCACACGAGTCAGGCTGGGTGCCAGTCTGAGGGAGGTCAGTAACATCAGGCTAAAGAACTGATTCCGTTCCATAGTTAAACCACTGACGGAATCACAGGGCGAGGGGGAGGGCAGGGAGGAAGAAACCAAGACACCAGAACCATGTTTCAGGAAAATTAAACTGGCAAAATTACACAATGTGGATTAGACAGGACGAGATTACAAAATGTTAAGTCACTCTTTAACACGCTAGAAATGCTGGTCTGTGAGGTGATTTAGCAGGAATGGAGACCACGCTAGAGAAGTCACAAAACTTCATTAACTCTGCCTCTTGAACTGGCCGCAGGGCAGACGGGGCAGGGCTGTCTGAGATGGCGTGGGCGGCAGGCAGGATGATGAGCCCGTCCCAAAAAGATGCCCAGGCCCTAATCCCCCAGAACCTGTGGATACGGCGTCTTACTGGTAAAAGGGACTCTGCAGATGTGATTAAGGTTATAGGCCTTGAGATGGACAGATTATCCTGGATTAGCCAGGTGGGCCCAATCTGATCACTTAAATCCTTAAAAGCAGAAAAACTTCCCAGCTGTGTTTCAAGAGCTGCGACTAAAGAAGGGTGAGACGGAGATGTGACCTGAGGACTAGCTTCGCTGACTTTAAATATGGAGGCAGTGGGCCACGAGCCAAAGGCTACATCACCTCCAGAGCTGGGCATGGTTAGAGCCAGCAAGAGATGAGGGACTTCAATCTTACAACCACAAGGAACTGAATTCTGCCAACAGTCTGAAAGAGTGAAGAAACATTTCCCCGAGAGCCTCCAGAAAGGGATACAGCCTGCTGACACTATTTCATCCAGTGAGACCCATACCAGATTTCTAACCTACAGAATTGTTAGAACAAATTTAGCTTCTATTTAAACCACTAAGATAATCTGTTATGGATGCAATTAAAAACTAACGCAGTATCAGAAATTCAGAACATTTTGGTAGGGAAAAAGTAAAAAGGCCATGAGTGTGAAGAGTGACATTTCAGTGAACAGTAAGTAAGCTCAGCAGCACTAACCGGCTACTCAGCGACTAGAAATTAAAACTGGCTCTCCTAAGAGGCATCAAAACTGGAGTTAGTCCTGTCCGGATGACAGGCCCAACTGCTCCAACTCCTGGGACTGGAAGAGATAAGGGTCCAGGAATGATGAAAGAAAATGACTGGAGGGGGGGAGAATATCAGGGGAGAGAGAGGCTCCCTGGTAGTAAACAGCATCACAAAAGCCAAGGATAGAAAGGATTAAAAAGCAAGATACACAGAGATGAAAGAGGATAGAACACCACCTCAATCCTTGAGAAGAACGCCTGATCAAGAGTAGGGCTGGAGGGCGCCTGGGTGGCTCAGTCGTTAAGTGTCTGCCTTCAGCTCAGGTCATGATCCCAGGGTACTGGGATCAAGTCCCGCATCGGGCTCCCTGCTCAGCAGGAAGCCTGCTTCTCCCGCTACCATTCCCTCTGCTTGTGTTCCCTCTCTCGCTGTGTCTCTCTGTCAAATAAAAGAGTAGGGCCGGATACCTGGCACAAAAGCAAAGGCGGCAGCAGAAGGAACAAGTCCAGACCCTTCTACAAGAAGCCAAAGATGAAGGCTGGAATGATAAGCAGGAATAAACATCATTTCTACATGGCTTACACTGATATATTAACATCTGCCTCAGTAGCAGATGTGCAGATGTGCATGTTACTACTCTAAATTATGCTCCCCTAATGAAAGTGAAATATACAGCTGACCATGCGGTAAGTATTATAGGTTTTCTTGCAGGAGCTGCTTTACCACATTTACACCTATCAGCGTAGTCGGTCTGCATAACACCCAGGTAGAATGGGCAATGCCATTTCATTTTCAGATAAAACATCAAGAGGTGGGGTGCCTGGGTGGCTCAGTCAGCTAAGCGTCTGCCTGCAGGTCAGGACATGATCCCGAGGTCCTGGGATGGACCTTGCTCAGAAGAGAGTCTGCTTTTCCCTTTGCCCCTCCCCCCTCTCATGCGGGTACTCTCAAAAACAAATTTAAAAAAAACAGAAGAAAGAAAAAGAAGCCACCAAGAGGTTAAACAACTCAGCCCTACAGCTGCGGTAGGAAGGAATTGAACCCCAGGGGTCTCCACCTCTAGAATACTCCTGTAGGGGAGAAATAGAGTCAGTTTTGCCCTCTTCAATACCCAATCAGTTGCAGCCATGGAACTAGAGCTAAGAACTTGAAATCCAGCTTAATCTAATCACAGCTAGCCGTTAAAAAAGCCGTCACAGGGGGCACCTGGGTGGCTCAGGGGGTTAAAGCCTCTGTCTTAGGCTCGGGTCAATGATCTCAGAGTCCTGGGATCGAGCCCCACATTGGGCTCTCAGCAGGGAGCCTGCTTCCCTCCATCTCTCTGCCTGCCTCTCTGCCTACCTGTGATCTCTCTCTCTGTCAAATAAGTAAATAAATCTTAGGGAAAAAAAAGCCGTCACAATTACTTAGGCTAATCAGGGGCGCCTGGGTGGCTCAGTCGTTGGGCGGCTGCCTTCGGCCCAGGTCAGATCCCAGGACCCTGGGATCGAGCCCCGCATCGGGCTCTCTGCTCGTCAGGAAGCCTGCTTCTCCCGCTACCATTCCCTCTGCTTGTGTTCCCTCTCTCGCTGTGTTTCTCTCTGTCAAATAAATAAAATCTTTAAAAAAAAAAAAAA
>CM053603.1:5059968-5080370 GCA_028646535.1 Procyon lotor
AAACACAGTGAGAGAGGGAACACAAGCAGAGGGAATGGTAGCAAGAGAAGCAGGCTTCCGGCCGAACAAGGAGCCTGATGCGGGGCTGGATCCCAGGACCCCGGGATCATGACCTGAGCCAAAGGCAGACGCTTAAGGACTGAGCCACCCAGGCGCCCCTAAGAGGATTTTTTTTGTTAATCAAAAGATACCACTAGGGGCACCTGGGTGGCTCAGTGGGTTAAAGCCTCTGCCTTCAGCTAAGGTCGTGATCTCAAGGTCCTGGGATTGAGCCCCTCATCAGGCTCTCCGCTCAGCGGGGAGCCTGCTTCCCCCTCTATCTCTGCCTGCCTCTCTCACTACTTGTGATCTCTGTCAGGTAAATAAATAAAATCTTAAAAAAAAAAAAAATCTTAAAAAAAAAAAAAAGATACCACTTAAAGACAAGCCACAGATATATGTCCACTGATCAAGGACTCATATCTACAATACATATTAAATACCTTCAAATTAATAGAGGATTATCTGGGGCGCCTTGGTGGCTCAGTGGGTTAAAGCCTCTGCCTTCGGCTCAGGTCATGATCTCAGCGTTGTTCCTATGCAGGGATCGAGCCCCCGCATAGGGCTCTTTGCTCAGCGGGGAGCATGCTTCCCCTGCTCTCTCTGCCTGTCTCTCTGCCTACTTGCAAACTCTCTCCTCTCTGTCAAATAAATAGATAAAATCTTTAAAAAAAAAAAAATAGAGGATTATCTGTCTCTTTAAGTGGACAAGAGTTGAACAGTTACTTCACAAAAGAGGATATCCAAATGGCCAAGACTCATATGAAAAGCTGCTCAATATTAGTCATCAGGGAAATGCAAAATGAAACCACAGTGCAATATCAGCTTATAGACACACACACACTGGGATGGCCGAATGAAAAAAAAATTGCAAGTGCTGAAAAAAAAAATTTGCAAGCGTTAGCAAGACCAGAACACTCTCGGAAAAGTCCAAAATGGCATGGCAACTTTGGAAAGCGATTTTACAATGTCTACTAAAGCTAAATGTACCTCTGCCCTATGACCCAGTAATTCCACTCCCAGAGGAATTCCACTCCCAGAGGAATGAGTACCTCTACACCAAAGGACATGTACAAAATATTCATAGAAGCTTTGTTCACAATAGCCAAAGACTGAAGACCACACAACATCTAACAACAATAAAACTAACAATTATGTATTCATACAATGGAATACTAAACCTAGGGGTCACAACCTTTTTCTGGGAAGGGTCAGATAATAAATGCCACAGGACATGTAGGCCTTATTCTCTGTCACAACAATTCCATTGAGCAGCTGCAGAGTAAAAACAGCCATGGATAAGTATGTAATTGAGGGGGCACAGCTATGTTCCAATAAAACTTTATTAGTAGACACTGAACTTTGAATCAGCTCATACTATTTTCACATCTCCCAAAATGTTCTTTTTTCCCGCCCCCAACAATTGAGAATTGTAAAAACCAGGGTGCCTGGGTGGCTCAGTCATTAAGAGTCTGTCTTCAGCTCAGGTCATGATCCCGGGGTCCTGGGATTGAGCCCCACATCGGGCTCCCTCCTCAGCAGGAAGCCTGATTCTCCCTCTCCCACTCCCCCTGCTTGTGTTCCCTCTCTCGCTGTGTCTCTCTGTTAGATAAATAAGTAAAATCTTTTTAAAGAATTGTAAAAACCTTTCTTAGCTTATAGTTCCTACAAAAGCAGGCTGTGAGGTGAATTTGGTCTGTAAACTATAGTTTACAGAACCTTGACATGCGGTATTGAGAATAAGCACTCTATGCTGGCTAACTGAATTTAAATTAAAAAAAAAAAAAAAAAGCACTCTATAACTCCATGCAAAAATAGACAAATCTCAAAAACATTATCCCAGGTGAAAGAGGCTAGGCGTAGTGGAGGACCAACCACAGGATTCCGTTTATGTAAATCACCAGAGTACTTTTCCCCACTTCTCTAACCCACTTCAAGCTTGGGCCTCCTTCCTTCCTTCCTTCCTTCTTTTTAAGACACTTAAGTCCTGCCTTACCTCCCTCAGCCCACCCCAACCTTCTTCAGCCTGCCTGAGTCCTGTGGCCACCACCCATTGTAGCCACCAGGCCCTAAAGGAAAACAGTGGACAGCCCCTGAAGAATCACCCACCTCCTGGTGCTCAAAGGGAAAACACACAGCGTCTGCTCCAGAACTGCAGAGAAAATCTTCCGCACCACACTGAGCGGGAATGAGAAGTGGGCCTTCCCTGGGCCATTAAATCAGAGGGGCTTCACATGAAGCATCCCCTTCCCGGAAATGACTAATTAACCACAGCTGCCTCTCCAAAGGCAATCACTAAGTGATTAAAACTACCTGGCAAAGAGACACGAATTGACAGTCTCCGGTGGGGGCCTTGGGGATGCTTCTAGATGTTTCCTCACACTCCCAACTGTGGCCTAGGAGTCCTGAACCAACGGATCAAGTGGAAGGAGCCAGAAGGGCACGTGTTGTGTCTCAGCCTGGGCTCTGCTGACATTTGGGTCCAAATAATCGTTTGTCACAGGACACTGTCCTCTGCTTGCAGGATGATCAGTGACATCCCACCTCCACCCTCACGGGTGGGCAACCAAAAATGTCTCCAGACTTAGCCAAACATCCTGAGGGTGTGGATCACCCTGGATGAGAACGATTTCCACGTGGAGATGACAAAGCAACGGCCTTGTCCGAGCCCGCATTTACTCTGGGAAATATCTTACAGACTACAATCAGCCCCCGAAACAGCATTCTGAAAACTGTAAGTCAGGGATGGGTCCCATCAGGAGCAGCACAGAATGAAAATGTAGAGTCCAGGGGCCCGGCATCAGCTTCTGCCAGCCCCCGTAGCACCCAGGAAGCTGTATTTTTGACAAGCTCCTCACTTGTGAAAGTTTCAGAAGCATCTCCCCCAGCTTTATTGAGGTATAATCACCGATTCAAACCTGCATGTATTAGAAGTGTACAACATGAGGATTTGATATACGTATACATTGCAAAATGATTACCGCGATCCAGCTAATTGGCTTCCCAGCACCTCATTTCATTATCATCTTTTTGTGTACAGTAAGAACACTACTATCTTAGCAAATTCCAACTATACAATACCGTATCAACTACAATCGCCATTCTGGACATTAGATCTCAGAGCTTATTCATCTTACTTTTTTAAAGATTTATTCATTGGGGCACTTGGGTGGATCAGTGGGTTAAAGCCTCTGCCTTCAGCTCAGGTTGTGATCTCACGGTCCTGGGATTGAGCCCCACATCGGGCTCTCTGCCCAGTAGGGAGCCTGCTTCCTCCTCTCTCTCTGCCTGCCTCTCTGCCTACTTGTGATCTCTCTCTTTCTCTGTCAAATAAATAAATAAATCTTAGGGAAAAAATAAAGATTGATTTATTTATTCATTTGAGAGAGAGAGTGAGAACAAGCGGTGGGGAGGGGCAGAGGGAGAGAGAAAGTCTTAAGTAGGTTCCTCACTTGGCGTGGAGCCCGACATGGGGCTTGATCTCAAGATCCAGAGATCACGACCTAAGCTGAAACCAAGAGTTGTATGCTTAACGAAGTGCACCATCCAGGCACCCCAGAAGTTACTCATCTTATAACTGAAAGTTATGTACCCGTTGATCAACATCTCCCCATTTCCCCCTCCTAGCCCCTGGCAACCATCAACCCACTTTCGATGAGTTCTGTGAGTTCCATTTTTCTAGATTCCATGTATAAGTAAAATTGTACTGTATTTGTCTGTGTCTGGTTTATTTCACCTAGCATTGTATCCTCTAGGTTCATTCATAGTGTTTCAAATGGCAGGATTCCCTTCTTTATGGATGAATAATATTCCATCGTGATTATGCATGTGTGCATCTCTCTCACACTTTTTATGTTATATGTGTAATTTACAAGTATATATGTAATACACATATAATACATACACAAACATATCTACCTAGCTATCTATTTACCTATCTATATCTCACATCTTCTTTATTCATTCATTCTTTGATGAACACTTAGGTTGTTTCCATATCTTGGCTATTGTGAATAATGCTACCACGAACAGGGAAGCACAGATATCTCTTTAAGATATCGATTTTTTTTTTTAAGTAAGCTCCATGCCCAGCATGGACCCAAACGTGGGGCTTGAACTCACAACTCTGTGATCAAACCTAAGCTGAGATCGACAGTCAGATGCTTAAATGACTGTGTCACCCAGGCTCCCCCAAGATACTGATTTCATTTCACTTGAACTGTGATTGTTAGATCATTTGGTAGTTCCATTTTTAATCTTATAGGGAGGGACCCCTGGGTGGCTCAGTCAGTTAAGTATCTGCCTTGGGCTCAGGTCATGGTCCTAAGGTCCTGGGATCGAGTCCCACATCAGGCTCCCTGCTCAGTGGGGAGCCTGCTTCTCCCCTGCTTGTGCTCTCTCTTGCATGTGCGTGCTTTCTCTCTCTTTCTGGCAAATAAATAAACAAAATCTGAAATAAAAAGATTTTAAAAAATAATAACAATCTTATGAGGAAACTGGGTACCGTTTCCCATGACGGAACCTTCCAAACATTGTATCGTATATTTATTTTTATGGACTGTCTCCTCTCCTAGAATGTAAGCTCTCTGAAGGTAGGAATCAAATAGAGTACTCACATATATTTTGAGAAGTTGAGTTTCTTTTTTTATAAGCTTACCGAAGTAAAATTTACATGTCACAAAATTTTCACCTATTAAGTATAAGTCAACAGTATTTACTAAATTTGCCAAGTTGTTTGACTATCATCACAATCCATCTGATTTTAGAATATTTCCACCACCCCAATAACAGCCCTCATGCCTGTTTACAGTTAATTCCTATTCCTACCTCTAGCCCCAGGGAACCACTAACCTACTTTCTTTCTCTAAAGATTTGCCTCTTGTGGACAGTGGAACCACATAATATGGGATCTTTTGTGTCTGGTTTCATTCGCTTAGCATAATTATTGTGAGTTTCATCCATGCTATTGGGTGTATCTATATATGTAACATAGACCTCTTTTTATTGCTGAGTCATATTCCATTGTATGGATGTACCATGTTTTGTTTCTCCATTCACTAGCTGATGGACATTTGAATAGTTTCCACTTTGGGGCTATTAGAAAAATGCTATTGAACTTTCACACACAAGTCTTTATGCGGACCTAGGTTTTCTTTTCTCCTGGGCAGCTACCTGGACTCAAATTGCTGGGACCTATGGTAAGTTTACATTTGTCTTTGTAAGAAACGGCCAAAGTGGCTGTACCATTTTACATTTGAGGTTGGAATTCTTTTTTTTTTTAAGATTTTATTTATTTATTTGATGGAGAAAGAGATCGCAAGTAGGCAGAGAGGCAGGCAGAGAGAGGAGGAAGCAGGCTCCCTGCTGAGCAGAGAGCCTGACGCGGGGCTCGATCCCAGGACCCTGAGATCATGACCTGAGTCGAGGGCAGACGCCTAACGACTGAGCCACCCAGGCGCCCCTGAGGTTGGAATTCTTAACATCCATCTTATAGATGAAGAAACCCTGAGATTTGTCAGGTGACTTGCTCAAAGTTGGCTTGGGTTGTCGACTACTGGATTCGAGACTCAGGTGAGATTTTTCGAACTTTCTAGTTTGCACCTTTAACACCTACACCACAGTCACCACTACAAATGAATTATCCACCCAATTTCATTTCCTTTTTTTTTTTTTTTTTTTAGACAGATTTGATTTTTCCAGACAAGACATTCAGAGAAAGGTGGTGAACATCAGATGTCTGAATTCGGGGAGACTACACTCGCTTTGTAGACAAATGAGAAAAAAGAGCCAAGATGTACAGATGGGGAGGTAGACCAGAGATCCTTTGGAAACAATGGATCCAATCAATGGTTGCCCATGGATGACCAAACCATTAGGAGTAGTTGGACGGGAGAATTTACAAAGGTGGGATCAGGCTGACTGCATCTGAATGTCCTGATCAGTCTTGATTACCAGCAAGAGAGAGAGACAGCCAGACTTCATGTCCCCCTGATGGAAGTTTCCAGCACAACATATCAAGAATCGAAGCCAAAAATACCAATCTTGAATCTGACAGGGGACCTGTTAAATGACCCATTGGGGCTGCCATCAACCAATACCAAACAATGGTAAACTCTCCAGGACAAACAACCTGGTTTCTTCTACAGATGAGTTAGGACAGAAGGAAAGAAGGGAGGGAGAAAGGAAAAAAGGAAGGAAGAAAGGGAGGGGTCCTTCCCCCCAACTTCCCTTATGCTTTCTTTCTCTCTCTCAAGTAAATAAATAATATCTTTTTAAAAATATTTTATTGGGGTGCCTGGGTGGCTCAGTCGTTAAGCGTCTGCCTTCGGCTCAGATGGAGCCCCGCATGGGGCTCTCTGCTAGGCAGGAAGCCTGCTTCTCCCGCTATCATTCCCTCTGCTTGTGTTCCCTCTCTCGATGTGTTTCTCACTGTCAAATAAATAAAATCTTTAAAAATATATATTTTATTTATGGGGCGCCTTGGTGGCTCAGTGGGTTAAAGCCTCTGCCTTCAGCTCAGGTCATGATCTCAGGATCCTGGGATCCAGCCCCGCATTGGGCTCTCTGCTCAGCGGGGAGCCTGCCTCCCACTCTCTCTCTGCCTGTCTCTCTGCCTTCTTGTGATCTCTCTCTCTCTGTCAAATAAGTAAATAAACTCTTTAAAAAAATTTAAAAACAGAAGATTTTATTTATTTATCAGGCACCTGGGTGGCTCAGGTCATGATCTCGGGGTCCTGGGATCGAGCCCCACATCGGGCTCTCTGCTCAGCAGGGAGCCTGCTTCCCCCTCTCTCTCTGCCTGCCTCTCTGCCTATTTGTGATCTCTCTTCTCTCTCTCAAATAAATAAATAAATTCTTTAAAAAATAAATAAAGATTTTATTTATTTATTTATGTGAGACAGAAAGAGAGGCAGAGGCAGACGGGGAAGCAGGCTCCCCACTGAGCAAGCAGCCCAATGCAGGGCTCCATCCCAGGACCCTGAGATCATGACCTGAGCCATAAGCAGAGGCTTTAACCCACTGAGCCACCCAGGCGCCCCGATAAAATCTTTAATAAAAAAAATTTAAATACCTCAGAGATTCATTAACTAAATGCCACAAGAGGGCCTTGTTTGGATTCTGGGTCAAACAAGTCAAATGTTAAAAAAGAAAATAGAGAGAGATGGGGAAATTTTTAACACTGATTGATACTTTTGATAAGTATGATCATGGTATTGTGGTTAAGTTTTAAAAAAAAGTGTCACTTTCTTCTAAAAATAAAAAGTGGAAGAAAATGATGTGATAGCCTCTGATTTTCTTAAAAAAAAATTCGGTGAGTAATAATTGGTTCAGACAAGAATAGATGCTAAACGACCAAAAATTTGACAAGTAACAGGATATTTACAGTCTCAGATTACCTCCCCACAAGATACTTAATAATTACAAAGGAGGAAATGGTAACTTTCAAGAAGGGAAATTTTGCAAATGCCACCAAGTGATCAAAGTTAACATCGCCAGTGATGGGACTAAGTGAGAAAAACACATTACTTCTGTGGTATTTCTGCCAAAAATGCATAACCTGAATCTAATCATGAGGAAACATGAGACAAACCCAACTTGAAGGACATTCTGCCAAATTACTGACCTATATTTTTCAAAAATGTCAAGGTCACGAAAGACAAAGAAAAGTTCAGAAACAGTTCCGATTGAAGGAAATTAAAAGGACAACTGCCTGCCGCAAATGGTCTGGGATTTTCTTCTGCTCTAAAGGTCAGTAGTAGGACAATTGGTGAAATCTGATGCAAGTTTTTAGATTCCCGATTTTGATAATTTTACTAAGGTTATGTTGTAGAAGAGAGTGCCTTGTTCTTAGGAAACAGTGAAGTATTTAGGTAGGTGGATGGATGGTGGATGGATGGATGGATGGATGGGTGGGGGGGGAAGGAGAGGGAGGGTGAGAGGAAAAGAGGGGGAGGGAGCGGAAGGAAGCGGAAGGAAGAGGAGGAGGGAGGGAGAAAGAGAAGATCAAGGTACATAGGACAGGAGCCTGGACTGCTGGTAACTGGGCATCTGTCCTTGTCCAGGACCAATTTCCCCCGAAACCCTTTTATATGAGAGAATTCAATTTCTCTCTCTTAATTTACTAATACTCTGTGTTTTCTGTCATCTGCAACTGAGCCTAATCTCGAAGTCGTAATTAAAGTATTCCAAAATGCATGAAATAATAAGTGGAAGCTACAGTGCCATTCATAACAATGATAAAGGTGGTAAGACTTATGAATTTTCGTTGAGATGATGGCATAAGGCCAAGAGGGTTCAGCTGCTCGGAGGCTGGGGAAAGGAGATCGGGAATCTAGACTTGTGCTGTTAGTAGTCTGGCCAACGGCCCTTTGTGGCTATTCACTTTTAAATTCATTAGGATTAAAATTCAACTCCTGCATCGCACTAGCCGCATTTCCCGCGCTAGACGCTTAAGGACCCCCATTTTACCAGGTCATTCTAGGTGATTCTGACGCTCCCTAATGGCCAACAGCCTCTGTAGGGAAAGTCATCTTGCACCCCTGTGGGTTGGTCTGCTCTGTTCTAGGCTCCAAGATTTGAGAGATGTCAGCAAATTAGATCTTCAGGCCAGAATACTGAGGAGGATCAGATGGGACTGCAGTTTTCAACCAAGGACTGCCGGGGTTCGAATCCCTGCCCCTCCACTCATGTGCATGGGACCTCGGTCAGATTACTTGATCTCTCCAGTGCTTCCAGGTCTTGGTTTTTTAACCTGTCCGATCACCAATAATAGAGCCTACAGAGTACCCCAAACCGTTGCTTTCTCTGTTTTATTTTCTTCATAGCAAATAAACTTCTCACTGAAAAGACCAGCGTGTGCTTTTGTTTTAATCCCCTTGACAAACATTATTATTTTTTAAGATTTTATTTTTATTTTTTTTAAGATTTTATTTTTTATTTATTTGACAGACAGAGAGATCACAAGTAGGCAGAGGCAGGCAGAGAGAGGGGGAAGCAGGCTCCCCGCTGAGCGGAGAGCCCCACGCGGGGCTCGATCCCAGGACCCTGAGATCATGACCTGAGCTGAAGGCAGGGGATTTAACCCACTGAGCCATCCAGGCGCCCTTGACAAACATTTATTGAACACCTACTGTGTCCTCACCACTGTTCTGAGCCCCGGGGCAAACCCCTTCCCCCCCCCCATCACAGAACTGGCATTCCAGGGGCACCTGGGTGGCTCAGTCGTTAAGCGTCTGCCTTCGGCTCGGGTCATGATCCCAGGGTCCTGGGATCGAGCCCCGCATCGGGCTCCCTGCTCAAGGGGAAGCCTGCTTCTCCCGCTACCATTCCCTCTGCTTGTGTTCCCTCTCTCGCTGTGTTTCTCTCTATCAAATAAATAAAATCTTTAAAAAAAAAAAAAAGCCTCTGCTCAGGTCATGATCTCAGGGTCCTGTGATCTCGCTCTCTCTCTGTCAAATAAATAAATAAAATCTTAAAAAAAAAAAAAAAAAAAAGAACTGGCATTCCAAAGGGGGAGATAGAAAATAATCAGGATGACAAAGAAAAATGTGTTGCATGTAAGAGAGTAGATGGGATCAGAAATGTACACATAGCCAGAGGCCTCACCCAGGGTGATATTTTATTGTAGGCCAGAAGAAGCAGAGAGGTGGCACAGGCCTACGTGGGGGAAGATTGTTCCAGGCAGAAGGAACAGCAGGTGCAAAGGTCCTGTGGCAGGAACATACCAAGTACTATTTAAGATGCTACGGACATGGTGGTAAGACATTTGCCGTCCTATCTTCAAGGTGCTCACATTTTAATGGAGGAGAGGAGACAGATAAAGTGATCTATAACATCCTCCCAGGTGATGAGCCAGAGAGGGATTTGGCAGAATAGAAAATGGGCAGGGCAGGGCAGGCCTCTCTGAGGAGGTGGTGTTTGAGCAGAGGCCCCGAAGGAGGCGGTAGAGAAAGCAGGTGTGTATCTGGAGGAAATCTATTGACTCTGGCCTGGCTGGTACCTCTTTTGTTCCTTCCCCTCAGCCGGGGCTCAGGTTTCCAAACAGAGGTTGTCTGTGAACCCATGAAGGAGGGGAATTCTGCTGGGGAGTGCAGATCTCTCGGCCTCTGGTGGGTGACTGACTGCCCCCCCTTCTCTCATTGGCCACTCTAGTGTTTGTGTTGGTGTGCTGGGTGGGGCTCTAGCTTAGGGGACTGGGTTCCCCATCAAAGCTCCAAATCTGTCTTCAAAGAAGCCGCTGGGCCCTGTGGCTCCTGGCAGAAGGGAGTGTCAGCCAGAGCTGAGCTAGGAACCCACCCCCCAGCTGTGTCCCATCTGGGTTTCTCCTGGTTCTGAGTGGGGCCTGGCAGCTCACACTCTCTACTCCTTCTACTGCAAAGAGGGGGTGGAGGATACTCTCTCTGGCCCAGCGGTGGCTGTCGGGATCCAGAGTCAGCCCAGTGAAATGTTGAGACCCCTTGTACGGGGCTGCAAATTGTTCCTGCCTGAGTTCATATCCAGACAGGCCCTTGCCCCACCCAGCTGTGTGACCCCGAGCGGCTCAGTTACCTTCTCTGAACCCACATCTCCATGATAGTCCCTAGTAACTCCCACCTTCTGAGGATTCACGTCTTGCGAAGTGCTTGATGAGAGTTACCCATTCCTCTGGGGGAGACTGAGCCCTGGAGGGCCATCAGGGCCCATGTCCCCCAAGACCATCTCCCAGAGAGGAACATGGACATGAGATGAGATGAAGTACGGGACCTCCCCACACCTGCCAGGCTATCTTTGAAGGGAAACAGGGACGTCCTGAGTCTAATTAATCACTGGAAAGGGCGAGACAGAGGCCCTAAGGGAAGGTCAGCATTCACCCTGTTTTCTCAGAAGTCACTGCAATCCTGGTTTGGGCGGGGCTCGGGGTTGGGGCACAGAATAGGAAGGCTGACAAAGTCTGAGCATCCTGGACGGCACCACCCTCCCGATCCATCCTGTCCACCCTCCAGCCACCGGGCGCTAGTTAGGGCAACGGCCACCTTGAGCCTCAAAAGACAACAACCACCCAAACGAGGAATTGAACCGTTTATTGGCCTGGGCCGGGGTCTCGGGCACAGGGGGCATCTGGGGAGCTGTATGAGGGGAGACAGGCCCCCACCTGGCTCCTTGCCCCCCAAGACCCCCTCCCCCAGCCTTTGCATTCACAAGAAATCGCTTTGAGGCATGAGGTTTCCTTCCCCGAGGCGAGCTGCACCCCAGCTCTCAAGCGGGGAGATGAGCCAGCAATTACGAAGGGGTCTGTGCAGGGGCCGGACCCCTCTTTGGCAGCTTCAACACAGACATGAGACAACGATAGCAGTCATTCTGGGGGAGCACAGTGGGGAGAGGAGATCACACGCATCACACACACACACGCACACAGACACACATAAATATATATTTGTACCGCAATGTCCCTTCCATCTATCCATGGAATTTAGCAAAGTCCTTCTGGGGCAGGCAAGGAGAGAGCACCCCACAAGTGTTTCTCCATACAATACAACTCGAAGGAAGGCACAGCGGACTCAAGGCTGCCCTGCTCAGGAGATGTGGTTACCCTAGCTGGGCTGGAGGTGGGAACAGCTCCTCCAGAACTTTCTCAAGTTCCACCTTTCCCACCAGGAGGCCCAGAGCCCTCCTCAGCTCCCTAGACCCTTTTTTCCAGCCCTTGGTGACTCCTTTGTGCCCCAAATAGTGCAACTGGCCAATGAGGTTTGAGAATAGCATCCAGCAGCCCCCACCCCATCCTGTGATTTCCCAGCATCTCGTGGAGAGACACAGGAAAGGGAAGAAGCAGCCAAAGTGGGCAGCTGGTGAAATTTGGGGAAGCTGTGGATTGGGGCCTTGCAACTGTCGGCCGGAACTGCCCAGGACAGTCAGGGAGGAGGCCTCCAGCCCTTTGGGAAGAGTGGTTCTGGGGAAGTGGCCTAAGGTTGTCAGGAAAAGGTGACAGCGGGGCTAGATGCAGAGAGGGAAGTTTCATAGAGGGCAGAAGGTCAGAGAATCGTGAAAGGTTGAAATCCCTTGTACCGGGTTGTGAGTTCTTCCTGCCCTGAGCTCTCCCCTCTCCGAGGGCTTGTCTGCCGTGTCAACTAGTGCTTGCCTGCTGTGTCACCCAGACCCCTTCTGGGTCCCCCGGGGCCTCCCCATGATCCAGTTCCGAAGGGGGTCACATCAGTTACTGCACTAGCCTCTGACCCTGTTGGAGCTCTGCCATCCGCCGGGTGGGGGTCTCAGCCAGCCATGCCCGGGGTGAAATATTTTCAATATCACCCAGGTCTGTGGCGTAGGGGCATCTTGCTTTGCAGCCCCCCATCTCTGTCCACGGAGTCCCCTGCCACTTGGGGACTGGCCCACTTGCCCCTCAGACCATCGTGTTGCCCTCCAGAAACGTGGGCGACGTGGGCATGTGCGTGCCCCTCTCCAGGGAGCTGGAGCTGCGGAGGGGCAGGAGCCGATGGCCTGGGGTCCCATCCCGCCGTCCTTGAACCCCCGCCGCCCGAGGGCAGCACCTCAGCGGCCGCAGCACCTCCCGCCGCAGGTCCCGGCTGCGCCACGTGTAGATGACGGGGTTCAGCAGTGAGTTCAGGGTGGCGAAGGCAAAGAAATAGTGGGCCTTGTAGAGGACCGGGCAGGACCGGACGGGGCAGGCGTAGTCCAGGAGCAGGATGCTAAAGGCCGGCAGCCAGCAGACGATGAAGACACCCAGCACGATGGTGACCGTCTTGAGCAGGGCCAGCGTCTGGGGGCCAGCCACGTCGGCGTGGCTGGAGCGGACCACGCAGTAAATGCGGACATACAGAGCGACGATGGCCAGCAGGATGACAGAGAAGATGGTGACCACACAGAGCACGTAGTGCTTGGTGTAAAGCGGCAGAACGGTAGAGCAGGCCTCGAGATGGCCCAGGCAGTTCCAGCCAAGGATGGGCAGGCCGCCGAGAGCCAGCGAGATGAGCCACGAGGCCGCGATCAGTAGCAGCATGCGACAGCTCTTGTCGCTGCCGTACAGCTTGACCTTGGCAATGGCCACGTGTCGCTCAATGGCGATGGCCAGGAGGCTGAAGACGGAGGCGGACAGCGTGATGAAGGCGGAGCCCTCTCGGGCGAACCACTGCACTGGGGTCAGCCCCAGCGTGACCGGGCCCGACAGCAAGGTATTGGCGACGAAGGCCACTCCCGCCAGCAGGTCCGAGGCGGCCAGGTTGCCCAGGAACAGGTACATGGCGGAGTGGAACTTGCTGTTGCGAGCGACCGCGATGAGCACCAGCAGGTTCTCCACCACGATGGCGAAGCAGAGGATGATGATGATGGCCAAGGCCACCTGGCGGGAGGGCGTCTCCTGAGTGTCCAGCGTCTCCTTGGTGTAATTGTAGTGTTCCCGGACCTTGCTGGGGCTTAGGTACTCTGAGTACAGGCTGCCCATGGTGGGGCTCAGGGGCCAGCCAGGGCCATGGGGCTGTCAGAGCTGCAGAGAGAGGACAGACGGACAGACAGACAGATGGGTCAGTGCTGCGGCTGCTTCCTGGGCTCTGACTTTGGGTGGCTACGGTCTGAGTCCCAGCTCCCTCCCTTCTCACTGAAGTCAGAAGTATCATTGTTCCTGCTTTACCAACAGGAATCCCGGAGAGGTCAACTCACCTGCTGTAAGTCTCGAAGCTAGTAAGCGACAAAGCCAGAGAACCACCCAAAAACCTCTATAATCTCAAAGCTGCGCGGTCTTTCAAAAGAACAGAAGCCCCCCACCCCCCTCCAAAGAACATGAGGGACACAAAGCAAACTTCCAGAACTCTTGCTCACCTCCCCAGACAGCGAGCCTTGGGCAGGGCCTGGAGGGCTCATCTCCATTCTGGAATACACTAGAGCCCGGGGCCTCATGCCGCCTGCCAACCTGGGTCAGCAAGATGCTGGCTGCTGATAGCACCATCCCCCGCTCATTACCACCCACTGCCCTGGATTTCAGGCTGGGTCTAAGCCTTGCGGCCATGGGTGCTCCCGAGATAAGGCCTTGGGGAGACACCAGGGCGGCCCTGAGGTTTAAGCATCTCAGAGGTCATGGCATCTTCAAGGACAAAGACCTTGGAGGCAATCCAGGGTTCAACTCCACTCCACTTGACATGCTGTGGGACCTTAGGCAAGTCACTCAGCATTCTGCCTCTCGCCCCAGTGTCCTCATCCGTGCAATGCAGAGAAGAAAGCCCACTTTATAGGGGTAATGGGAAAATCCTCTTGAATGAGGATTTGAATGAGGCACCCTTAGCACATACCATGCACTCAATAGATATCAGCCAATATATTAGCTCCCCTCTTCCTGCCACATACACAGCTGGGGACTAGGTGCCCTCCAGCCAATCTTGGAGGAGGGGATGTAGACTGAGCTGGCCAGGCAAGATTCCCAACATCCTGTTCTCATCAGCACCATCTAGCCCTGCCCTGGGACTGAGGGTCTCAGAGGGGTGGGCAGGGCGCTGGCACCCACCTCCCCAGCCAGGATGAAATCCAGATGTGAGGCCCCAGGAACAAACAGGGTGGAGTCCTAACTTCCCAGTCACATCCGGTGTGGGAAAGACTGGGAGGGGGTGATGGGATGGGGGAGCCACAGGAGACCGGTCTGGGAGGTCCTGGCTGGGAGGACAGGGCAGCTGCTGCAGCGCTGAAGTCATGTGAGCCGAAGAGGGGGCGAGAGGCACCGCGGAGAGGGGGCCGAGGGAAGGTGGGGGACGCCATTTGTTTCCCTGAAAGCCTGAGTCACCCCCCTCTCAAGGAAAACTGAGCCGTGGGGGGAGGGGGTGGGAAGAAGCGTGGGCAGAGAGGCTGAGAGGCCAAGATCGTGGCCTCCTCCCCGCTTGGTGGTGGCGGCGGGGGCTAGTCTCAGAGGGGCTGGTGCAGTGTCTGTCTTTTCACGAGGGGAACCAGGAGGAAGCTCCAGCCTTTAGCTAACGGGGGAGGGCGCGGGAAGAGCCCTCCCCGGGCGCCTGGAAACAAGCCTGGCAAGGACCACGTGCGCTCCTGGAGTACCGTTCCAGAAAAGGCTGGTTAGGCCGGTTCCTAGTGAGCCTGGGAATTATGGGGGGCTTCCGGGGTCACCCAAGCCATCTCAGTTCCTGGACGCCCCCTCAGAGGGGCGCCCTGGCCCGGGGCCTGACAGAGGCAGCTGCTCCCCCTGGGTGAAGGGGCATCCGACCTAGTTTGGAAACAGAGAAGGGCTTGTGCGCATCCCCGGAGACTGCCGCCCCGCCCAGATCGCCACACAGAGGCCCCTTGTTCCCCTGCCGGCCCCGGCCCTGGGCGCCCCGATGCCCTCTGCCCGTTGCAGGCTGCAGCCGGCCGCGAGCGAGCTTGGCCCTGGCCTCGGCCTCCCCGGACCGGCCTTCGGGGCAGAAACAGCCCGCGCCCTGATTGGCTGATTTTCAATCCCAGCCTTGAGCGACTCGCCCATTGGCTGAGCTTTCCGTCCTCGGCATCTGATTGGCCCAGTTGGGGGCGCTCTAAGGAAGGCGCTAGTGATCGGTCCTTTGCAGGCCGACCACTTCTTTCAGAGAACAGTTGGGGCTGTGTGGATGTCCCCGGGGAGAGTGTGAACCGCGGCCTGACCGCCGGGTCACGCCGACCAGGCGTCCCCCAGGCTGTCCTGGCCTCCTGGGCCCCTCCTGAGGTTCATGACTGAGAATCAAGGGCCCGTTGCAGGCCTGGGAAGCACCCGTGCTAGTGGGCGAAAAGCCCAGGGTGTGTCCCATGGCCGCCCCCTTCACCCCTCCTCACACGGGGCCACCAAGAGGAAGATTTATGGAGGCTTCCTGGAGAAATAAGAATTGGGTTCAGGGAGTGTCTGGGTGGCTTAGTGGGTTAGGGCCTCTGCCTTCCGCTCACGTTCATGATCTCAGGGTTCTGGGTTCGAGCCCCGCATCCGGCTCTCTGCTCAGCTGGGAGCCTGCTCCCGCCCTCACCCCCGCCTGCCTCTCTGCCTACTTGTGATCTCTTTCTCTCTCTGTCAAATAAATAAATAAAATCTTGAAAAAAAAAAAAATTGGGTTCAGTCCTCCCACCCCAGAGACCCTCCAAAAGTCTGTCTTCTTCCCTGGGGTGGGGTGGGGAGATTGGGAGCCTGCACACTCACTTTCTGCAGCCCTTGGAGGCCGTCAAGGCATCCTCAGAAGGAGGGGTGACTCACCCAGTTAGAGAAGGGGAAATCGAGGCCCACAGGGCTTCCCTCTTTTCATCTTCCCCACTAGGACTTTGCTGAAGACAGAGCTTAAGGCAGGCTCATGCTTCCCAAAAGAGGAAGCAGGCCTGGGGATTGGAGCTAACAGAAGAGGCACCTCCCAGGCAGAGAGAGGCCTTGGCTGCTTCCTCTCCCTGTGTCAGGCTCCCAGACCTGGCTAAACACAGGGCCTGTCTCCTGCTCACCTTCACCAAGGCCGTCCTAACTTCTTCCCAGAGGCTCAGTAAGAGGTCACTGGGCTCAGGGCCAGGGAATGGCCAGGCCTGAAACGGAATAAGAGGGACAAGTGACAGGGTTTGGAAGGAAGGGAAGATAGACCGAGACTGTTCCCGGGGAGATTAGAAGAGAGGAAGGACAGGGGAAGCCTCAGTGGCTTCCAGGAGCCCCTCCTCCAAGTTCCACTGAGGCAGGCCCTGAGTTTACAATCCCACTGTCACTCATTGATCCATGCCACTTGCCCTGGGGCAGGGCCCCCAGCCCTACTTCTGGTCTCTCTTCAGTGGTCAGGCCTGCCCTACACTGCCCTTCTCCATGCAGCAGCCAGGGGGAGCTCTTTAATTCACAAAGCCAATACCCTTTGTCACTCCCTCACCTCCAAATTCTTCCATGGCTCCCCACTGCCCCAGATGGCCTGACCCTTGCCCATCTAGCCTCCTCCGGAGCTCCCCCACGGCCTCTCAACTCCAACCACACTGGCCTCCTAGGTGCCTCCCTCACCCCTACCTCAGAGACTCTGCTCTCCTTCTTCCACCGGGCATGCCCTTCCCTCAAATCCTGGAATGATGGTCTTCCCTTCTTTCTGGATTTGGTTTTAAGGTCACCGACTCAGAGGGGTCTCCTCTGACCGGCCGCCTATCATAGCCACCTTCCTCAGGGCCTCTCTATGACAACATCTTGCTTTATTATCTTCATACAACTTGCCATCCTCAGAGATTATTATTGTATTTGTTTGTTTGTTTGTTTGTTTGTTTTCTGTCTGGCTTCCCTGGTAGAACATCAGTGCTGGAGGCCAGCGACCAAGTCCGTTTTCAGCCTCTTTGGCGTGATGCCTGGCATACAGATACAGAAGGTGCTCTGAAAACGTGTGTGATGGATGGATGGATGGATGGATGGATGGATGGATGGATGGATGGACGGACGGACGGACGGACGGACGAATGAAGTCCCGAGGGCCCCCGAAGGTAGAGAAATCTAAATTCAGCCTAGTTCCCAAACAACAGCAAAGGCTGGAGACGCCTCCCGTCGCCGGCAGCCCCCTGACCGAGCGAAGCCCAGCGCGTCTCCGTGGAGACCGCGTTAGGACCCGCCCCCGCCCTCGGGCTGCAGTCTAGGCCTCCTTATCTGGCGGTGGAATGCACGGTATCCACACTGGCTCCCGCTGGGGCCGCGCCTCCTCTCTCGCGACAGCCACACGCGAGGAACCCCTACATCTCCCGTGGGGGGTGAGGCACGCCTCTGCGTCCCACCAGGGGCCCAGTATTCCCGGAGGACTTACAGGCGGGAGCTGGTGGGGGCGGGGGTTGATCCTAGCCGCGGTCTCTCGGTCAATACCAAACCGCGGCCGCGCCACGCGGGGGGCCCGTGGGCTCAGCGCGTGGCGCCCGAAGCATCTGACCGGCGCAGAGTCGGGGGAGGGCATGGAAATCCCCGGGTGAGTCAACTCGTGCCGGAGGAGGGGGCGAGGTTCCGACGCTCTGCTGGGCCCGGGACCACACGAGGTCCGCGCCACGGGTGACTGCACTCCCGCCCCGTCCCGGGGCCCCAGGTGAAAGGAGAGGCGCCGGAGTCACGCACTCACGTTCCCTTTCCTTCCAGAACAAAGCCACGCCCCCGGGGGGGTGCCTGAAGACGAACTACTCGGGGAAACTGAGGCACAGAGGCCGACCTGCAGGCGGTGGGGCAGACGGCCCTCCCTGGAGACCCCGCCCCTTGGCTCAGAAGCTCGGCGGCGCGCTGCACCTTTCGCTCTCGCCCAGCTGGAGTCGGCCTTTGGGAGGGCCCTCCCGCTCGTACACACTCCCCAAACCGCCCCGGTCCCGGGCCACACCGTTCTGCCTCCCAGTCTCTGGCCGAAAGCGCTCGGATCCGCCTTCTCTTCGGCGCCAACTTCCTGCCTTCCAGCTCAGTCTGGGGGTTCGCCGCCGAGGCTGTAGGGGCCGCCTGGAGTCGTGGAGAGGGCGCACAGTGACCACTCCCTCCGTGCAGCAGGAGCACAGGCGGCGCGTGCGCGCCCCAGTGCGCCCCCAACCCCTGGCCTGGCTCCCCAGCTCGGATCCTGCGACTCAGGGATCCCGGGCCCGTCCTTTCTGCCTCCTCCCCGTCCCGCACACTCACCTGGCTGGGCCGGCCCGGGTCCCTGCCCTGGCCGGAGGGGCTCTGGCGTCTGCGTCCTCGGGACGGCATCGGCAGGGGCTGGGGCTGCCCGCCGGGCTGGGACTGCGTCCCGGGGCTCCCGACCGGGGACAGAGGGGGGCGGGGAGAGACACCGCCTAGGCCCCCCACTCGCCCCGCCCTCCTCCCCTCCCTCCTCCCCTCCCCTTTCCGGCGGCGGCTGCAATGAATTCCAGATGTGGCGGGTCGGCCAGAGCGCGCGCGCTGGGGACGGCGGGGGAGGCGCGCGGGGTCCCTTTGTCCGCACCCCCCCCACACCTCTCGCCCTGCCCCTCCCAGTCCCCACTCGTGAGAACCTGCCGGCGCGTGACGTCACGCAGCCCCGTGACGTCATGCCTCTCCCGGCCAGGTGGCACCAACCTGAAACAATGTCTTCAGTTGTAGATATACTCTTGGGTCATCCCTGGGGCCCCGGAATTGGAGGAGAACATGGGATCCCTTTTCAACAAGGAGCCACCAAAGCCCCTAAGTGTCAACGCAGCAAAAAGGCACAGAGCGCCTGCTCTGAGTTCCTCCAACAAATCAAGTCCCTACCATGTGCCACGCCCTGGCCCAAAGACAGGAGTAGCTTTTGCCTTGATAAGACCTCAAAATTCAGAAAAGGCCCCTAGAAAAGGGGGAGCACCCAAGAGTCTACCCTGCCTCTGCTGATGGATCTCTGTGCCGCCCTTGCTGGAGTCAACCAGACAAGAAGGCCCAGGTTCGTCCTGCCTTCCAGCTTGGGGCCCAATTTTCCGTTTGGTTCTTCGCTTTCCCTCTCTTTTCCTCATTCAGCTTTTCCCTGGTGACTGTGTGCCTAGCTGCCAAGAGGGAAGGACACCTTCAACCACATTCACACACATACAGGTGTGTGGGAAATCAGTGGCTAGACAACATGATAGGAGAGCCCCTTGTTCCTTCAACAAATATTTTTGGTACATCTCCTGGGCACAGCAGTGAACAAAATGGGGAAAAGGGGCCTCACCCTCCTGGAGCTTATGTTCAGATGCAAGAGACAGCGTTTTAGGAGGGCACTATTTGTGAAAATGCATACATAACCTTCTATTTTTTTTTTTAAAGATTTTATTTATTTTTTTGACAGAGAGAGAGAGAGAGATCACAAGTAGGCAGAGAGGCAGGCAGAGAGAGCGGGAAGCAGACTCCCTGCTGAGCAGAGAGCCCCATGCAGGGCTCGATCCCAGGACCCTGAGATCATGACCTGAGCCGAAGGCAGAGGCTTTAACCCACTGAGCCACCCAGGTGCCCCTATACATAACTTTCTTATATGTCCATTTACTGGACACATTAAACACCTGCTGAGTACCAGACAGTATCCTAAATGGCTGGAGATATATCAGGAACAAATCAGACAAAACTCCTGGTCCCTGTGGAGCTGATGTTCCACCAGGTGTTCTCAGAATATGCAGAGGATTGGAGAAAGAAGAAACCAGTGAATTCCCTGGGAGTGGAAGGGAAAGATAAGGACAGGGCATGGAAGGGAGGCTGCTTTCATTCTGTGAACCTTCTCCTACCTTTTGATTTTTGTAGCATGTGCACGTGTATCCTATGCCAGTAATAAATCAAATTAAAAATGGACTACTAGAGACCTAGATGGTGCAATAACAAGGAGAGGTTCAGTGCACTTTTCTGTATGTGTATCATACTTCAGTTAAGAACAGTGAGATGTGGGGCACCTGGGTGGCTCAGTGGGTTAAAGCCTCTGCCTTCGGCTCAGGTCATGATCTTGGGGTCCTGGGATCGA
>CM053603.1:5080870-5115334 GCA_028646535.1 Procyon lotor
CATCTGCCACATAACTTCTTGGGCTGCACACTTTTCCTGGGCACCAGCCAGCAGCTGGAGCAGCGGGTGCCGTATTTCTTGTACCTGGGGTGGGGGTATGAGAAACCACCATTAGAATGCAGCAGGGGCCCAGAAACTGCCACGTGGGAACCACTTTCCCCAAGACTGAGGGTTTCCCCTCCCAGAACCCCACACTGGCTAAGCATCCAAACTCCCTCCATCCTGAGGACCTGATACCACACGCATTGCAGAGAGGGGTCCCATCTTCAGCATCTCTCCAGAGAGGGGTTCTTTGGGTCCTACAGGAAGCACAGCACCGGGGCCCTGAAGGGGCAGAGGTCCAAGGGTAAGGGGCAGAGGCCAAGAGTCTGGGCTCAGGACGCCCATGCAGGTGGGGCGTTTTGTTGGTCGCTGCGAAGGCCCCACCTGGCTCTGGGCCAGCCCTGGGTATTAGCAGATCGAAGACAGAGGGAAAGCCAGGAAGGGAGACAGATGGCAATGCTAAGCAGAGGAGGAAACCGGGGGTGGGGGTGACTCAGCCTGAGCGGAGGGAGGTGCACCGTGACTCCTTCTGGATGGGTCTAAATGGGGAAGCAGGATGGGAAGAAAGAGAGGATGGGAAACTGCCCCCCCCCCCCAAATATTTATAGCTCTTAAGTCACCAGGACTCACCGAGGGCCTCGCCGCCTCCTGAGTTGGCCTCAGGAACCCCAGCAGGGCCTGTAGAGGGACCCTGAGAGCGGCTACTGCAGGCCAGGCTGGAGAGGAGACAGGAATTAGCACTGGGGGAGGGGGGGATCTGAACCTTGTCCCAGGCAGATTTGAAGCATCCCCCAAGGAGGCACCTGATATCTGAAAGGTCTGGCCTCGCCCCCTCATCAGTAATAATAATGATCATTATGTGAAGAGGCAGGAAGTCTGGGGCCAGCCTGCCGGCTTGAGATCCCATTTCTCCCGAGTCCTCACTGCGTGACTCCGGACAAGCGATCGCATCGTCTGCACCTCAGTTCCCAAATCTGCAAAATGGGCTTCACAAGGCTTCGGGGAGCCCATGGACACATCAAGGGCCACCTGTTACCTCTCCTTGTTGTTGTTCCTGACAGGTGGCGGTCATGATCATTACTGGGAAAAACAACAGTAGCAGCAGCCCTCGGTATGGTCAGGCCCAGCTCATAAACAGGACCTACGCTCGGACCAGGACGTCGCGGGCTCACGATAGCAGGGGCCCAGACTGGCCGCAGCCCGAGGTCTTGCTCGCAGGCTGGGCCACTTGTAACAGGGCTTGTGGGGGCGCTCACCCCCACCATTATCACTATAACTTGCAAAAGGGCGCCCTCCTCTGGGCCAGCCCCTACCTGTAGCTGGGTGTGATCTGTAGGCTGGAATCCGGCTTTAGCTGAAACTTCAGGGTCACCCCCTCAAAGCGAGGGTCCACTTTCTCAGCGCCCGGGTGCGGCTTTGACTGCTTCCGGGGCCTCCTCTGGGGCAGGGCTGAGGGGGCTGGGGGAGCCTCCGGGGGCCCCAAGCTGCAGCACGGCTGGCTGACTGGGGCCAGCATGTTCTTGGCATCACTTGCCAGAGGCGAGGGTCCCAGAGTCTCCAAGGCCTTCAGCTCCCAGCAGGGCCCCAGGGCTTGGGTGTCCCGGGGGGCAGGGGGCTGCACCAGCCCCTCTGCTGTTTCTTGGAGGAAACGCAGGGCTGTGACCGAGTCTTGGCGTGCAGGCCAGAAGGACCTGGGGACAAGGGACAGTGTGGTCAGCCCCCGCCTTGGGCAGCACCTATGTAGCCCTCAGAGACATGGGGGAATTGTGTGGCCTCTGACCCCCACGTGACCCCCATATGACCCCAAGGATCCCTCGGGACCAGAATGACTTCTTTTTAAGTGCCAGTAACTAACACTGTGACCCCTGGATAACCCCAGGAACCAGAGGTCGTGACCCTTCGACCACTGGATCAGGTTCGGGGAAGGGGTCGCTCCTGAACGCACCTGCCACTGGGTCTGGGGCATCCTGGGGTCCTTGGTGCCTGCTGAGCAGGGGGCGCCCGGGGCGGCTTAGGGTCCAGACACGGCGGCGCCAGCAGCTCTTGCAGCTTCGAAAAGTCTGGGACGGGTTCGGCCTCCATCACGCCCGGGCCCAGCCCCACTTCCCTAATCGCGCCCGGCCCGCCCACCCTGAGCCCCCTCGATGAGCCCCACCTGAGTGGAGCGGGACGTGCCTGGTGGGGGCGCTTCTGGCTGAGGCTGTGACGAGCCCCACCTGGGGGGGGCGGGGCGAGTGGGGGGGTGGGCTCCCGCAGGCGGCGCCGCACGGGGTTCCAAGCACCCCTCCCCCCGCCCCACCCCTCGGGGCTGCCCCGGCCCCACTCGGGCGGCTCTGCCCGGTGGTCTTCACACCCCTCCGGGCCACCCTGGGTCCCTCCAAATCCCTCCGCGGCCCTGGGGGCGGGGCCTTGCCACGCGGCTGCACGTGCGCTGGGCTCCCAGCTCTCCGGGAAGCTTCCAGGTTTCTGCCTCAGTCTCCCCGCCCCCACCCCCACCCCCGTGGCCCTAGCGCTGCTGCCGTGGGAGGGGAGAGGTGGGGTTCCAGAAGATGCGGCCAGAGACCCCAGGGCCTGCCCTGCTCGCCCCCCTCACCCCGCCAAGGGCCCTCAAGACACTGGAGGTCTGTGGGGCGGTTTTATTGTTGTTCCAGTCGGATTCCACCCTATTTACACACTGATTCTCATGAGTTGGGGGGGAGGCGGCTCCAGCAAGGCTGGGTCCCCCCGGGGGCCCCCAAAACCAGAGCCTGGACATGGGATCTCTCTGAGGCAGGGGCTTTGGCCTTCTGGTTGCTTCCAGCATCTCTCGGGCCGTCCGTGCTCTGGGCTGGGCTGGCAGCTTGGCTCTCATTCCGGTCCCGGCTCCCCGAGGCCGCACGGCTGCCTGTGTCAGTGGGGCTTGGGGACGTGGCCGTCCACGTAGAAGTTCCTGGTGATCTTTGGCAGCGTGAATTCGGCCCCTTCCAGCTCCGGAGTCAGCACGATTTGGCAGCCCAGCCGGGAGTTCTCCTGAAGGAGGGGGGCCATGTCCAGCATGTCGTCCTCCCTGGAGCGAGGAGAAGAGCAGTCATCGGGGGCCGCGTTGTCCAGCTGGCGAGGGCCCCACAGGGCAGGGAGGAGAAAGGCTGGGGTCGCCAGAAGGGCCTCGGGACAGCGGGAGGCAGATTCAGGAGCGGCCGCCCCGAGCGCGGAGGGCCTGCCCCCTGCTCACCTCTCGTCGGGAGGCGGCAGAAGGTCCAGGTGGTCCTCGCTCACATACACGTGGCAGGTAGAACAGGCCAGGGAAGCTTCACAGGCCCCTGTGGGCGACAGATGAGGGGCCAGTGAGGGGCAGGGTCATGGAGGCACCATGCGGGCATAGACAGGAGGGGGAAGAGGCCCTCTGTTTCTCCCCTTGCCCCTCTTCCCCGGCCCACACCGAGCACCCCCAACCCCCGACCCTGCATTGGTCCGGCTAGCTGTTCCCGAGCTGCGTGTACATTTTGCAAAGGGGCATTTGGGGTGTCCCATCTCCCAAGGACCCCCCAGCAGGCTGTGGACCAGACTGCGGACGCAAACTGTAAATGAGTGTGGACTTGACTTCAGTGTGGCTGAGAGGGAAAAGGTTAGGCAGGGTCCCTGCAGCCTGTAACCCCTTGCTGGGATCCTGTCACTGTGCTGGGCAAATGGGTTTCCATCTCCCTCTTGCTCCTGAAGATGGGACCTGCTTCCTCAACACCCAGTGTGGCAGGGGAAGAGACCAGAAAATAAGGGTTGAAAGATAAAGAAGCTGGGGTTTCCTGCTTTTCCCCTGGACGCATTCCCACCCTTTGATCACTGAGAACTGTGCCCGGGGTTAATGTCCCTCCTGGTCTAAAACCGTCCAAGGCCTTGGGGCACCTGGGTGGCTCAGTTGTCGGGTGTCCGCCTCGGCTCAGGTCATGATCCCAGGGTCCTGGGATCGAGCCCCGTATCTGGCACCCTGCTTGGGGAGAAGCCTGCTTCTCCTTCTCCCACCCGCCCTGCTTGTGTTCCCTCTCTCACTGTGTCTCTCTCTGTCAAATAAATAAATAAAATCTTAAAAATAAAACTTTCCAAGGCCTTTTCGCAGCCAGAATAAAACCAAACGCTTCCATTCATTCCTTGAGATCCTCCTGACCCCTCACTCCACTTCAGCCACACTGGCCCCCCTGCTCAACTCTAACACAACAAGCTCGTCCCCACCACAGGGCATCTGCCCTTGCTGCACCCTTGCCCTAGAATGTTCTCTCCAATCTCCTCCCATGGCCAAATCCTTCTTGTTTTCAGGGACTCAACTGTCTTCCAGTTCCCCCCATCTTCTGTTTCTCATTCTCTCCCCGCACCACCTCCCATCCCTGCCCGGCCTTAGGGACTCTAATTTCTGCACAGCATTTACCACCATCTCAGGTTACCATCCAAATCTCTCGGTGTGTACCCATCAACCTGGCCTCCTCTCTTGGTACTTGGCGCTGAGCCTGGCATGTGGAAGCTCAAGAGACGCGTTATAAGCGAACGGGGCAGAATTCTCTGTTCCAGTGAGGATGAAACTGCAAGGCAGCCTCCTGACCCAGAAGGATGGCCCAGAGGGACCTGGTGATTTGGCCCACCCTCCCTGTCCCCTGGGGATAAAATGTCCCGACCCTGAAGCTCCAAGCAAGTTCCCAAGGAATCTCTTCCTCAGCCCCGCTTCCCACCTCATTAGCGTCTGCATCCCATTAGAGAGAGAGTATCGAATACAAGAGTCCCAGCTAGGCACTGCACACTAATCAGGTGCAAGGCATTCAGCGCTAAGTACGAGAGCAACTCAATGAGACAGCAAATAAACTATCCCCTTTTATAGATGAGGCATCAGAGGCCCAGAGAGGTCAAGGACCTTGCTCAGAGTCATAGAGCTGGTAAGAGGCAAAACGTGAACACAGGCCACTTGCCTCTGAAACTCATGTTCCAATCTCTGTCCTGGACTCCTGGTGGCCGGATTCCAGAACAGAACTTGAGGTAGGCCTGCCATGACCAGTCGCCAACATCCTCACCCCCGATGATGATAAAATCAGGCTCTGTGTTACAGTCACCCGACAAATAACCTTGGACGCTTCTTTTTTTCAGACTGCCCTTTCCAGCCCCTCAGATGAAATTACATGTTTACTCCTGGGATTACGGTCCCTATTAAGTTGAAACTGATGTGAAATGACAGGGGTCTTATCTGTTTCCTACATTGCTGCCTGGCACACAGCAGGTGTTCACTATACACAGAAGAGCAGCACAGATCAGTGGCTAAAATAAGCGGGCTTTGAATCCAGTTTTGCCACTTACTTGACCTCAGAGCATGTCAACTTAACCTGGGGCTGCTTCCTCACCTATAAAATGAGATAACCATCTCCCCTATCACATAATCCTGTCATGAAGATCCAGTCAGTCAGTAGGTATTTAATGTGCTTAATGTAATGTCTACTATGATTATCTTTTATTCAGCAAATATGGATTTAATATTCATTACATCTAAATACCACGACAGACAAACTGATAAGTAGCACCAGGGTTTCTGATCCCATTCTGAGGACAGATGACAAAAAGCAAACAAGAGGGGCGCCTGGGTGGCTCAGTCGTTAAGCGTCTGCCTTCGGCTCAGGTCATGATCCCAGGGTCCTGGGATCGAGCCCCGCATCGGGCTCCCTGCTCGGCAAGAGCCTGCTTCTCCTGCTACCATTCCCTCTGCTTGTGTCCCCTCTCTCACTGTGTTTCTCACTGTCAAATAAATAAAATCTTTAAAAAAAAAAAAAAAAAGCAAACAAGACACTGAGAAGCGCTAGGAAGACAATAAAGCACACTGAGGTGACAGAGTGACGGGGGTGGGGGTTTTAGCGGGGATGAGGGGATGAGGCGGTCAGGAAGATGACCTTTACGCTGACACGCGAAGGATGAGGTGGAGCCAGAAGTTCTGGTGGGAAAGAACTTCAGAAGGTCTGGAGCAGGAAATGCAAAAGCCCCGAGGCAGGAATGAACTTGGCTTTTTGGGCAACGGCAAGAAATCGAAAGAGGAAGGAAAGAGAGAATACAATCTCCTGGAGGGCAGGAATTTTAATGACCTCTAATAAATGCTCAATAAATAGCTGCTGAGTGAAGGTTTAGAGCTGGTCAGGGCTTGAGTCTGGACTTTAGCCATGTTTGATGGGAAGCCACAGGAGGGTTAAATAACGGAGAACAGTATCTGATTTGCAGGGTTTTTAAAACAATGGATGAGGACCGCCTCAATTCCCAGTGCGGGGTTCCCACCTTCCAGCTCCACTCCGTGACGCTGGGCCAGGTGGAGAACATTGTCCCCCACTCTGCCGCTCACTGGAATCCGCTGGCCTGACCGGTCTACGAACACCACGTTCACCCTGGGGACAGAAGGGGGTGCAGATACCAAACTTGATGGTGGGCGCAGTGGCCAGGTAACGTCTAGGTTAGGTTTCCCTACCCTTGACGGCCAGGGGAATAGGACGAGGTAGAACGGGGACACAGAAATGAGGCTGCAGGGCAAGGTGGGGACCAGAGGAGCCTCGTGGGATGAAGAACGGGGGACTTGCCCCCTACACTCACACGTCCCCGGGCCGCTCGGGGCCGCCAGCTTCTTCCTCCCCGGCTGGGCGCGAGCCTGGAAAACACGGTTGGGTGAGCAGCCGCGGCGCGCCTTGCGGGAGTCTGATGGGTTAACGCTGTCCCCAAAAGCGCCCCAGATACCTGTCGCTCGGAATCTTCTGGCTGTCACTGGAGCTGCTGCCTCCCCAGACCCCCGAGAGCCCCCAGGCCGGCTCCACCAGGCTCCCCTGGCCGCCCGCAGCAGAAACCCAGCACTCACGCCTCCCCGGGCCGCGGAGGCGGCCATGACAGGCATCACGTGACCCGGGACTGGGCATGCCCAGTGGCAGCCTCGCGACCAAAAGGCCCGTAATTGCCCGAATAGAAGCACTGTCCTTTGAGTGGGGCGCGTGCGAGGAAGGACTCCAGGAAGGGGCTGCCAGAACGCGAGGGAGCCAGGCAGGCTCACCCCCACAAAAGACCTGAGGAGCCATCCCCCACTACCCACCCAGGCCCACTGTTTGTCCCAAGAACCAGCCAGCTCTGCTTTCTTTAAAACCATTTACTTACAAACTTTAATTCAGCAAAGGAAGGTCTGTGAGAGAGGACTGGGGAGACGACACCCCCTGGAGTGGATGTGGACCCCCCAGAGTCAGGGGAGGGAGGCTGGTGGCCCAGCCGGCCAGGAGGAGGGCCCAGGCCGACAGGTCCTGCTGGTGGGCAGGGGCAGAGCTTATCTGCATGAAGTTGCTGGACTGGGCACTGGGCCAACAGGAGGCCAGGAGGCCAGCTCCAGGTGATCTAGCCTGGGGATGGAGAGGCGGAGCTCATCTTCAACATGGGGGCAAGGGGCGGGGAGGACGGGTGGGGGGTGTTAGACAGCAGAGGCTCAGTGAGATGTACAATCCCCGAATCCCACAGACTGACAGCAGGGCTGGTTTAAGCTAGCAGAGAAAACCTGTCTCTGCACCTAGGCCTGGGCAGGAAGGATGATGGGGTTGGTTTGCCAAGGCTTTGGCCTTCTACTGTCCTCAGAGTGGGGACCCTGGGTAGAGGGGCCCAATCCCCAGGCCAGAGCCATTTGGTCCTGAGTCAAGCTTCCGGAGCTCGGCATCTAAGAGGCTCTGGCCACAGGGCCTGGGACCTGGCTTTAAGGCATCAGAAGGCGAGGGAATGGTGGCAGGGGGCTGGGGACCCCCAGCTGGAATACAGGCCAGGACACAGCAGGACACAGCCATGCCTGCAGCAGACATGAGAGAAAGAGGGCTGAGCCATTTCAAACCAAAAAGAGTGGAATGAAGGCCCAGACATGCTGGGGGTCGTCCTGGATTGTTTAAAAAATAATACAAATTAGAAAAGGAAACAAAAGTCAATTGTCAAAGTTAAAAAAGGGGGACAGTCTCTGATCCTCACAGGAGGTCAGGAGAACCTCCAAGGCACTCGAAAGGCCAAGATACAGGAGTGACGAGGCAGGAGAGGACTCCCAGAGAGACACACACAGGCGGATAAGGGGGAAGGGACAGAGAGCAGGCCAGGGCCCCTCTCTCTTAAGGCTGTAGAGTTTCCATGCCAGGAGCAGGCCAGAGGTGCACAGCGGCCCCCAGATTCCCCCACACTCCTTGGGTTCCGGCTGGTTGGTCAACAAAGTCTTTCAGAGATTTTTCTATTACTGAAAGGGGAAAAAAAAACACAAACAGAACACCAGAAAACCCAAAAGCGATTTGGTGCAGGCCCTTGAGCATCTCTGGCACTGGCCCCCTAGAAAATCCTCTTGCGCTTCAGGTAGGAATCTGCGTAGTGGCCCCCAAGGCCCTGGGAGTGTTGGCCCACGTAGCTGCCTTCGGGGCTGGGCTCGGGTGAGGGCAGCAGGTGGGCAAAGCTGCGTTTCTGGCCACCCAGTGGGGTCTAGAGACAGAGGGGAGGAGGTGGCAAGTTAGGAGCCATCCAGGGGTCACTGCTCCCCAGCCCAGTGTGTCCTCGCTGCACGCCCACCTCCCCAACCCCCGTACCTTCAGCAGGTGGCTGTGGCCATTGGGCCCGGGACCGAGGCCCAGGAGCCCTTCTCCGGAGCCCAGTGGAGAGGAGCCGACCGCCTGGGAGACAGGGGAGAGAGATGGAATGGGAGAGGAGGCAGCCCCCGGGGCCAAGGCAAGGGGTTTCAGGCTCGAATCCTGCCTCTGCCACTCATCAGCTAGGACACTGGGGGAGGAGGACTTCTTTTTTGGTGAGCCCGTTTCCTCATCTGTCCACTGGGGCTAGTATCACCCACACCGCAGGCTACCGGGGAGGCAGTGAAAGGTGGCCAGGAAGGCTGGACATTAGGTGCAAGACACGCAGGTGTGGGGAGGATGGCCTGAGCTCAGCCCTGCCCAGACCCCTGCTGTCACCACTTCAGTCTGAGCCCAGGCACCAAAGGTCGCAGGGGCCCCTGCGTCCTGGCTGTCCCTGGGGAACTGTCCGCCGCTGGGGAAGCTCCTCACCTTGTTAAGGTGGCTCTGCTTGAGGCCAGCCTGCAGGCCACTGGTGAAGTAGGAAGTGGGCGAGCCCGAATAGAAGTGGGAGAGGGGACCCCCGCCACCCCCGCCGCTCCGTTCTCCAAAACCACTGGGCGGGGGGGACATCTGCAGAGAGGGAGCAGGCCGAATGAGAGAGATGACTGTCGATTCCACCCCCTTTTGTAGACCTTCCCAAATGCCCCCTCCGCCTGGACACTGTCACGTGACTAGCTCCGGTCAATGGGACAGCAGCATGACGGTAGAGGCAGAGGTGCCTGGCGTCCCTGCTTCCTCTCACAAACCTTGGGGCCACCACCACCATATTCGGGCCAACCTCACAGGGTGGCCTGCTGGAGAACGAGCTCCAGGGGCTGATCACCGTCCCAGCTGAGGCTCCTTCCCCGGCCTAGTAACTGCAAGGTATGTGACTAAAACCAGTGCAGACCGCCAAGCCGTCAGGGAACCACCCACCGGCCTCCCCAGAGATCGGAGATCGCCAACAAATCAAGTATCTGCTCTTCTGAGCGACCAAGTGGCGGGGCCGCCTGTGGCGCGGCAGGGGCTAACCGATACACCCAGGAGGGGAGCCCGCCGGGGCAGCTCTTACTTTGTGTCGGCTGGGTCTGTGAGGGCCTAGCGCAGGCTCCCGTGGGTGGGAGAAGAGTCGCCGAGGTCCCACATCCTGAAGGAAAGGGGGAGAAGCAAACTGGGCCGGAGTCCGCACCAGCCTCACCCCTGGCTGAGTTCCAGGGCACCGCCGTTCCTGGGGAAGTCTGCCTCCCCCAGCAGGGGGAACACCTGACCGCGCGGGGGGGCGGCTTCCAAGCGCAGGCTGGGCAGCTGGAAGGAGACCGGGTGTGCGCCCCATGGCAGGGAGGGCTCCCACATCGGCCCCGGAGGCAGCTGCTGTGAAGGCGTGTGGCCCCCGTGGGGCCAGGTGTTAGTGTTTCAGGAGCAGCTGCGCATCTGGGTTGTGTGAGCTCTTTTATATGTTAGCGTTGACATTTATCTCAGTTGTGATTTTTTTTAAAACCCAGCGTGGGCCAAACATAACACAGGGGCCTGCCGGGGGCCGGGTTGCAACACCCGGCCCGGGGAGAGGCTGGGATCACGGAAGGAGCAGCTCTCCAGGGACAGGGACAGGAGTCGGAGAAGGCAGAGAAGGACAGAGAGACCAATGGGACACCGCACCTTGTCTCTGAGAGGCAGCAGCACAGCCTAACACCTCTCGGGACAGACAGACAGACAGGAAGCAAGTCTGATGCGCAGAGACAGACAGACATGAGACTGAGGGCAGGGGCTGTGTGTGGCGCCTTCCCCACTATGTCCCTAGCGCTCGCCTAGCCATCGGTGCTCGAGAACTACTGCTCTGGAGAATGACCTGCTCCGGGGGAGAAAGGGCCACAGCGGTGACCCCGGGAGGGCTGACCACACGGCGGCCAGGTACTCACCGAGGGGTAGTCGAAACCACAGCTGTCAGGCAGCCCTGGTTCGGGGGGCAGGCGGGCGCCGGCGAGAGGGCTGAGCAGGCGGGACTTGAGCTGGAAGGCTTTGCTGCTACCACCGCCTCCGCCGCCACCTCCAGGGGCTGGGGGGTTAGGCAGGTGGCCCTCAGCCGGGCGGCGGCTTCTCCCTGTGCCTCCCCAGCCCCGGGCCTCCTTACCCGCCAGGTTGCTGGCCGGGAGTAGGCTGTGTAGGTTCAGGTAGGGATTCAGGGGGATCCGGAAGTCCTTTGGGGGTTCCCCCAGCAGCGAGACCTGTGGTGGGAGGGCTGGATTCGTGAGGGCCCTGGGCAGTCGGGGTCCGGCAGGGCGGGAGGCTGGATCGGTACTGGGTGCAGGGCGGGGCCTTACCCCAGGGGGTGCTGGCAGAGGTCCACTGTCTTTCTGAAGGCTCCTAAGGCCGGTGCCTCGGAGTCCCACTGGGGCAGGGGGTGGAGTGAGCTGGGCTGGTGGGGGACCCAGGCCTATGGCTTCCCGGTCACCCCCAGAGGGGCCAAGCAGTGGCGGCAGCAGAGGTGGTGGCTTCCCTCGCCGGGGCGGCAGCTCCGGGGGCAGGGCCCCCCCTACAGGGAGAAGGAGGTGTTGGCACCCAAGCCCACAAGACCTGTCTTCCCCGGGGCCCTGGGCCTCCCCTCGGACCAGGACCAGCAGGGATGCGGTGGGCACTGTGCAGAGCCCTCTAAGCACATCACCTCCCAGGATGCTCCTGGCCACCCTGGGAGGTGGGGGCCCAACTGACAGCTGGGGCCACTGAGACCCAGAGTCATGCGGTCATCTGCCTACACCCGGTAAGGAAAGGGGCTCAGAAAGGGGAAGAGGGAACGGGTCCAGAAAGATGAGGGGCGGGGTCTGTGTTACCTGCAGACAGCTCCCCGAGGAGGGGGTTGGCCGGCTGGGCCCCAGGCTGAAGGGCGCCCAGGGGAGAGTCTCCCAGGATCCCAGGCTTCTGGAGACAGAGCACAATCAGCTGGAGACGGGCCAGCGTGGCCGGGCAGGAGGCAGGGGTCACCACACCCAGCACACCCAGACTCCAGGCCCAGCCAGTCACGGGCCCACACGCACATGGACTCGACATCCCAGCTGTCACCCTTCCGGCCACCCAGCGGTGACGGAGGGCCTCCTGCAGAGCAGACCCTGGGGAGAGCCCGGGGACGTGCACCTTATGCTCAGCACGTCAGGGCCCGTCGCCCTGCACTGCTAGCCACCGTCAGACACACGTAAGATGACAGTCCTTCCCAGGCACATGCTGTCCCACACCCGGTCCCCTTGCCGGTTACCATGGAAACACATATCCAACACATGGTAACGGCCACACATGGGGCCACATTCAGCCCTGCGAGCCCGAGGCTGTCAGTGATGGTCAGACACCCCCATGGCACTGACTTGACCCTAAATGAACCAAACCAGGTAGGTCAGCAGCGTGTGTGCGCGCGCGTGCGTGTGTGTGTGTCTTGGTCTATACGGGTTTCCATGTCTGTGAGTTGAGAAGGTGGGAGCGAGACACCAGTGAGCGACTCCCCTGGGAAGCCTGGACTTTGTCTCCCAGACTGAATCACCGCCTGAGTCCGAGGCACCTGCCACAGACACGACCGACGGCAAGCCACTGGCAGATGCGAGCAGGGTGTGACGGAGACTGACGGGGGCCTGGGGCGTGCGTGTGGATGTGGGGGGGCCCAGGGCCCAGGCGGCGCAGTTACCTTCTGACTCTGGGTCTGCAGGGCGAGCTGCAGCAGCGCCGTGGACAGGGCGGGCCCGTTGAGCAGCGGCATGGCCGGAGGTGCACCCAGGAGGCCTGGGGGAGACCAGGAAAGGAGCAGCGGACCCTGGATGGAAGCGCCTGCCCCAATGGAACACAACCCCGGGTCCGAAGCTCCCAGAAGGCAACCGGTGTCCCCAAAAAAAGGGCCAGAAGAGGAGTCTGCCGCAGGGAGGGACGGCCCTTTCCACTAGCCTGCCTCTGCTCCCCCCCAGGAGGGGCTCGGGGCACCTGCTCAGGGCACCTGCTCCCCCTGCTCTGCTCACAGGCTCACTCAGCAGTTAGATGGGAAAACAGTCTGCGGAGGTGCTGGGATCTGAGAGGGCTGGGGACCCCGGCCGCCACTTTGCCTGGCCCCACCTTACCCTGCTTGCCCCCTGCACTGCTGTGGAGTAGGGGGTTCAACAGCAGCTGGAGGGAGGCGGAGGGCCCCAGGTTGTTGAGCAGCTGCAGGATGTTGGGCTCGGGCAGGAGCCCTTTGCCCCGATTGAGGGCCTGCAGAGAGAGACGGAAGAGCGGCTTAGAGCCCTGCCTGGCCGCAGGGACACGGCTAGCCCGTCCCTCTCGTCCCGAGCCCATGTGACACCCCGACTTTTCAAGAGAGAAGGGCCTGGCCTCTGGGTCCCCGACCCCCACCCCGGGGGCGCACCTCCCAGACACGTGCTCACCGTGGCCTGGGCAGCGATGAGCGCCGCGAGCATGCTGCGGCCGGGGGGCCCGGGGGCACAGAAGGAGACGCGCAAGTGGCTGCCCCCCAGCGCCAGGCCGTCCGCCCGCTGCTGCGCCTCCTCCGCCATCTCTGCCGTCTCGTACTCCAGCACAGCGAAGCCCTTCAGCTGCCCATCCTGGCCGTATGCCAGCTGGGGAGGGGCGGGGGGGAGGAAGACGTGAGCACCCGAGTGGCAGTGGCCGCCCTCACGTGAAGTGACAACAGTGACCAGACTCGGATCCTTGTCGTGACGGTGAGCTCCTCAGAGGGAGTGGGTTTTTAGCCCTACACTCTGCCGAGCCCTGTTCTTGCAATAGCTCATCGAATCTTCTCAATGGCCCTAGGAGGCTCCATTCTACCCATTTTTCAGAGCAGACGACTGAGGTTCAGACAGGTCAACGTGCCCAAAGTCACACAGCTGGTAAGAGCGCAGAGCTGGGATCCACCTCACATGGATTAAGTCCCCTGGGGCTCAGACCAGCACCACCTGGGGACTCCGATGGGGACTGTAGAGCACAAGAAGGGGCAGGGAGGCGGAGTGGCACGCTCGAGTTACAGAGCGGGGAAGGGGTGCTGGTGGGAGGAGACGGGTGGCTCCTCGCTCCACTGTGGACAGCGCTCCACTGAGCCTCAGGCTGAAGATGTGCAGCCAGGGCTGGGGGGGGTGGGGGGTGGGAAAGGACACAGCTTGGGGGTGAGACACGTGGCCTCCAAGCCCTCCCCAAGGTTGGGAGCGAGGTCACACGGCCAGTGAGCTCCCCCCCCCTCCCCTGACAGCAGCCCGTGGGTACTTTAGGCCCAGAGCCCCGGGGCCAGATGGGTCCCAGGAAGGACACTTTTTTGGAGACAGGGAGGATGGCACACGTGCTGTGTGTCACTTGTCCGTTCCCCGACTGGGGCTGGTCTCCACAGCAAGACACAAAGATAGCAGCCAGGGATGGCCCTGTCAGGTCAGGCTCTGCCACCACGTGAGCCTGCCACCCGCTCAGGAAACAAACCTCTTGGTTTTCGGGGCACAGTGGGTCGGACCGTGCCCACCGTGGGCTGGGCGCCATGGGGGCTGTCCCAGCACGTCACAGAGCCGGGCACAGGCAGCGCTCCCACTCTGCAGGGGAGGAAACGGGCCTCGAGATGGGGAGTCTCTGGCCCGGGCCACAGAGCAGGAGCTGGGAGCGGACGAGGCCACACTGCTGCCCTCAAGAAACCATGTCCGGGTGGCTCTGGCCGTTTCAAGAACCAGCGATGCTCCTCCCGGTCGCCGGCGATGCACGGCGCGGTTTGGAACCAAGACAACGTCCATCCACAGAGGACAGCAGGGTCCACGAAACAGAATATGGGGTAGCCCCGACAGTAGTGAGAAAGCTCTCGTGTCTGAGCATGAAAACATCCCTGAGACCGAGCGGAAGAACCAAACTGAAGCAGGCCAGGCCATATGTGGGTCAGGAGGAGGGACTTTTCTGCACCTGCTGAGTTTCCGAACAGCACTGGACTGCCCATTCACAAAAATAAATACAACGGAAAAGGCTTCTTACAACACCCAGGGCCTTGCGATACCCGCTTTATTCGCATCTACAGCGCTGAGATGCTATGGACACCGGCCGGCCAGTGCCCGGCAGAGCGCTCAGAGCAGGCCGCCAGGGCCGCCTCCCTGATGGGCTCAGCTTGGCGACGTCGACAATGACGCTCCCCACCAGGATGGCCAGTTCCCAGCTCAGCATCCAGCCTTCTTGGAAGGTGAGGGGGCCCCCGCTCAGGATTGAGGGGCGCCAGGGTCAGCTGGCGGACCTCGACCCCCAGCCCACCTTACGGGCAGGCAGGCTGGTGTGGGGACATCACTGCGCACACCTAGCCCTGGGCCTTGCTTTCCTCATCTGTGACCTGGGGCCAGCAAACGAACCCACCTCAAAGGGTGGTTGTGGGGATTCAAGGAGATGCTCCCCGGGGGCAAGGAAGGGCGGTGCTCTCGTCGAGCCCCTGCTCTGGGTGCCCAGGTAGGGTGGCTCCAGCCGTCAGCCCGCCCTCACCGAGCACTTCACTTTCGCCTCTGACCAAGGCCCAGATGCACGTCTTCTAACAACATGCGCCATCTTGCCAGGGGAAGAGAGAGAGGGGTCAAAGGGCAAGCGAGGCTTCACAGCTCCTACAGAGGGAGAGTACGGCTCAGACCCCAACGTGCCTGACTCTGAGCCCGGCCTCCATTCAATCAGGACACGTACTCTAGGTGGAAGCATGAACAAGTAGTCATCCACAATAACCCAATCACAAAGCACTGCCAGCCCCATTTCCAGATGGGGAAACTGAGGCCCAGAGCGAGAACTTAATAGTTGGTCACAGCCCTGCTGTCCCACCTCAAGACAGGACGATGCTGCCAAGCTAAGTCATCTGTGTCCTGAGCCCCCTGCCCGGAGCCTCGCCCATGGCAGGTACGCCTCGGAAGGCAGCAGCGTGACCAAGCAGCGGGCTTCCTAAGGTGGAGTCCCCAGGCCCCAACACTCCATCTACCGGAGGGGAGCGGGAGCTGCCCCTGGCCACGGAACTGGGGGGAACTGGGGGGAACTGGGGTCAGAGCCCGCACAGCAGCTCCATCAGGCTGGCCGGGGGCTCTGGAGCCAGGCTGCGGCCTTCCAATCCCGGCCCCGCCACGCCCGCCCTGGCTGTAGAGCCCCGGGGCAGGGCACTTGAACTTGTACTGCCTGAAAACAGGGTTATTACCTGCCTCTCTGGGCTGGTCTAGGATGAAGGGAGTCTGAGCAATGTGCTCAGCGGCTGCTGAAGGAACGTGTGCGCGGGGGTCTGTGGGTAAGAGGAGTGGCCCTGCCCTCACGCCACCGCACCTGTCACAGGGCCAGGCGTGCACACCGCAGTGCACGGCACGTGCCGCTCGGATGAACCACAGACTGCTCTGCCGACCTGACATGAGTGCTGAAGCCCCTCCTACGAAGGGGAACCACGACTCAGAGAGCGAGTGACTTGCCCAGAGCCACAGGACAGGGCTGGAATCCAGCTAAGCCCAACGTCCTGACCTCCAGGCTTCCATGGGGCTGAGGGCTTCTCCAGACAGCACCCCCAAGGCCAGGCCTGGGAGCCACGAGGCCCCTCGGCAGAAGTCTGAAGAACACGGAAATGGGAGCGAGAGGTGAGCCAGCCTCTCACCCAGCTTTCTCGAAGGCGGCCCCATCTGCATCTGATAGGAGGCCCAAGGCCACCGAGGTTCAGCAAGTCACTAAAGGGTGCCCAGGGATCTGAACCCCAGCCATCTGGCTCCGGGCTGGGCTGTCACCCACTACACCACGTGGCCTTTCTAACAAGAACCCCATTCAAAGTGGCACCGCCACTGCTTTACTAAAAAGGGAACCAGGAGATCAGAAAAGGCAGGTGACTCCAAAGGGCCCCTCCAAGGTGCTCTGGCCCCGGCCCCGCCCTCCCCCAGGCCCCTGCACCGGGCCCAGGGCTCACCTGGCAGAAGGTGGGCGTGTGGACCGCCGACAGGGCCCGGCGCAGGGCGTCCACGTCGCTGAAGCCGGGGGGCAGGCGGTCGACACAGAGGCAGCGGGAGTGGAGCAGCACGGGGGTCAGCTGCCCGGCGTCCGTCCAGTGCACGTAGAGGGTGCGTGGGCCCAGCGGCTTGCCCAGCAGGTCCGACTTGGCACGGGCGGCCGAGTCCTTCTTCATGTACTCCGCGAAGCCGTAGCCCTTGGAGTGGCCGGTGCGCTCGCTGTAGACCAGGAAGCAGCGCTCCAAGCTGCCGAAGGGCCGCACCAGCTCCTCGAACTGCTGCTGGGTGAAGCTGGGGGGCAGGTTGGCCACGCACAGCAGGGCATCCGTGGGCTGCAGCTGCACTGACAGCTCGCGCTCCCGCAGGCGGCTCTGGTGGAAGGCGCTGATGGCAGCCTCGGCCTGCTCCCCATTCAGCAGAGTCACGAAGGCTGTGGCGGGAGGGGGTGCGGGTTCAGGGGGGACCCCGAGGGGCCCGCCCACCTCCCTCTACACCTCACGTGATCTCAGCATACCCAACAACCAAGACGTGTCAGGCACCGGCTGAGGGAATGGCTGGTAGCCCTGAGCCCTGGTTGCAGGGATCTCCTGCCTCCCCAAGCCCCGCTTCCTGCTCCCGTCCCTGCTCCCCACCCGCAGCAGGGCTCACCCGCCGTGTGCCTGCCTGGGTCCTACACGTGACTAGCTCAGGAGACGTGCGGCAGTGGTTAAGCATGTGGTCGCTGGCGCCTGGGCTTCCATCCCAGCCCCTGAATGGCTCTGGGGTCTCAGTTTCTTCATGGGAAACGAGAGGAACTTGCTCCTGACGACCCCCGTTGGGCCAGCAAGGAAACAGGTCCAGAGCAGTGCCCCCGGCCCCAGTGGAGGAGCCTGGACTTGAACCCAGGCAGGCCGGCCCCAGTGCCCCGCTCCGCATCCCTCCTTCACCACCTTTCCGGGCCACCAACACCTCTCCTATCCAGTCCCACTGCCACGCCTCGCCTGCTCTCCACCCAGCAGCGACAGGGAGCCTTTCAAAAGGATAATCAGATGGCCCCATGTCCTTGTCTAGGGTTGGTTTCTCATTACAGGGGCAAGTGGATCCTGTGTGGCCTGGCCCACTGGCCTTGCTGATCTCCTCTCCCATCTCTTCACTGCTACTTCCTGAACTCTGCCAGGCCCACTCCGCCCCGGGCCTTTGCGCCAGCTCTTCCCCAACCGTGGAAGCCTGACCTCCAAGCTGTTTCACCGGGTTAACTTCTACTCAACCTTCCAACTTCACGTCCCCCAGAAAGCCTAGCCTGTCTTCTGTTGCAGACCTGGAGCTTCTGGTTGTATGTGCGCCTGCGCGTGCGCACCAACCTCCATGTTTGCAGCTGTGTAACACCCTTCTCCGCAGACTAGACTGTCGCCGCTCAGTTAGCAGTTATGCACCCGGCATACGACATTCAGTGAATGAGAGTGTCAGTTAACACGTGGATCCTTGATGCCCGGCACACACACATACTAGGTGCTCAGTAAATACTTCTGATGTGATGCCCCGCCAGTATTTACTAAGCACCCATTAGGTGCCAGGCACCCCCAGCTTTTTAGGTATCTTAACAGGTTAGGCCTTGTGGCTAAGCCAAGCAGGTCATGCCCAATTTGCCGGTGAGAAAACTGAGGCTCCGGAGGGTAAATCACTTGCCTGTGGCCACAGAGGGAGGTCAGATCAGGACTTGAACCCAGGTCCATTTGCTTCCAGGGCCCAAGATCTGAACAACTACCCTAGCCCACCAGGTGGGTCGCGAGGAGTTACCTGTCCTCAGCTCCTCACCTATCTTACACATTGCAAGAAAAGGCCCTGGAAGGTTTAATACAAGCACAATGCCTGGCAGGCGTAGACAGCCAGAGAGAGCCTCCCATGTGGGGGCGGGAGGGGGATTGGCGGGGGTGTAGTGCCAAGGCTGACAAAACCCCCCTTGTTCTTACGGAGCTAGTCGCGCAGTGTAGGAGGCAGGTGAGCGAGAGAGTGACAAGAGCCCAGCGTGACAGTGCTATGATGGGCAGGGCATTCGGGGCACTACACGGAGCCACCTGATGCCACCTGGATGGCACAGTGGACAGCTAAGAGCACTGGCAGAGGGAACAGCTTGGAACATGACAGGTGCCCGAGGGGATGGTGAGGCTGGGGCCCATCCCTGCAAGGTAGTGTCAGGAGGAGCCTCAGAGATTTTGAAGAGAAAACAAGGAAGGTTAGGACTGGATTTGATCAGATTTGCGACTGGATCAGAGCTGGCTGCTGGGAGGACAAGCGGGGGCATGAAATCACAGAGGAAGAGGGGCCAGAGGGTGGCTGCCTTTTTGGCAGAGATGGAGGGGGCATGGATCAGATGGAAGTTGAGGGAATCGAGGGGTGCCAAGTGTTCTGGAGGACATGAAGGAGAAGACCAGACTAGGCCTGGGTGACTGGCTGGCTGGGGGGAATGGCGTGGCCAAGTGGGGAGCCCAGTGGCCAGGTATCTGGCCGGGTAGCCCAGGGTAGGAAGGCCAAGGCTGCCCCACAATGGGCACCCAGGATGAGAGACAGAGTGGGACAACAGTCTGTCCTGTATGGCCTAGGGGACAATGCTGGGCCTGAGGTTCACGACAGGAAACGCTGGGCCTGGACCCTCCTAGTTTCCGGGACTGTCACCTCCTGCCACTAGCCCAACCCACAGCCCCACAAACCTGTCCCTTTGTATTTGTCCACAAAACAGTACTTGAGCTCATAGTCGCTGAGCAGGTCGTGCACTTCCTGCGGAGACAGAAGCCAAAGGATAGAGTCACCAGGAGGTGAAGGGAGCGACCCAGTGCCACTCCACATGGACCAAGCACATCAATATGATATGAAGGCACATCGATTAGCATCCCCATCTTACAAATGAGAAAGCACAAAGAGCCAGGATTCAGAGCCTAGCGGCAGACTCCATGCTTTGAACTAACAACCCAACCGAAGAGTCAGACGGGTCTGAGTTCAAGTCCCAGCTCTGCTGTATGCCCTTAGGGAAATAACTTCAATCCATCTGAACCTTGGTTTGTAAGTCTGACTCTTTCCAACATCCCAACAAACTGGGCATTAACTCATTTTGTAGATGAAGAAACTGAGGCTCAGAGAGGCAAAGGAACATGTCCTAGGTCATGCAGCTGGTCAGGGTAGCAGAGGGAATGCCACTCAGGGGGTACCTGGCTAGGCACCCTGTGTACTTATTAAGACCACAGTGCATGGCTTCACGTGCCTCCCAATTCCCTCCTGCTGGCAGGGCTGGCCTTCTGGTAAGCCAGCTTCTCAGGCAAACTCTGGGGCCTGCTATTGCCAGACACACCGTGCACCCTGAAGGAGATATAGTGTTCCCAGCCGAGAGATGGTAGGCACTAGGAGAGCAAGCTCTAGGAAAAAACCAGACCATGCTTAGTGGCACCTGCCCCAGGTCTGTCCCGAAATCTGCCCCTAGTCACACTCTGAGACCCCCCCAGCCATATGCCTACTTGTGGGCAGAAGAGTCAGTGGCGATGTGCATGTGGGTCAGAGAGCAGAGAGCAGGGAGTCTCAGCAGCAGGGAGAAAGAACCCATCCCACTGTGGCAGGGCAGGGCAAGCTAGACGCAATCTCCTTGGGTCCAAAGAGCACTGGGAAGCCCTGCCCCATGCAGGCCCCAAAAGAAGGGCACCCCCGGCCAGATCAGTCAAGGGAGGGGGCACAGAACAGTGGGGGAGGCCTGCAGGTCTATGAGCTGGGGACACTAGACTCCATTTTTCCAAATTAATCCAGAGGCTTTTGGAGAAGAAAGACCCCAGGAGCTACTACAACTTCCGGATCTCGCAGAGGGATAAATGCGTGCTATGGAAAGGCATACTCCAGTCAACCCTGAAACTTCTGGACACAAGGTCCCGCCTACCCATGGTAGAGGGGGTGGGGCAATACACAATCAGAGCAGGGAGCAACTGCCATCCCTACTTCCAAAGTCCCAATATAGCAGCCTATTCACAATCCCCTCAAAAGGCCAAAGTTGCCCGCCCCCTACCACTTCCCCGCCCCTTCAATCACTTGGTTTCGTCCAAGCCTGTAGTCGCCCCTAGCAACGTCCTCCCTCAGTTCAAAGTTGGTTTCTCCCTCCATCACTGCCCACCCACCCCCCACATCCTGCTCTTGGTTTCTCCCGATCCCGCACTGATCCCGCGCTTGGACTCTCCCGCCGAAGGCCCCCCAGCGCAGGCCACCGTTGGTGTCGCCCGGTTCCCCCCGCGCACGCGCACGGTGGTATTTCCCGCCACGCTCCCCCCCCCATACCTGGTTGGTCACGTCCCCCGGGAGGCCTCGGATCAGTATCTTGCGGCGGTTACGGAACTGGCGCTCGGTATGTTCTAGGCGTTTCCGGATCTCCTCTGGATCTAGCGGCGGCAGTTCTTCTTCGGGCGCCCGGCGCTCCGCGGCATCATCAGCTTCGGCCTCGGCCCCAGCCTCCGGGCTCAGCGGGGGCCGGTGAGTAACGGACACGTCGGCCGCCATCTTGGGAAACCCGGCGCCTTCTGGGACCAGCGAGCCTGGGCGGAGCGGCATAGAGCGGCAACGAGGGCGCGCCCGCCGATTGGCCAGGAAAAGCCCCGCCTCCTTTCCCACCCCCTCAGCCCATTGGCTAAAGCCCAGCCCGCCTCTCAGAGTTCAAGCCCTGTCTGGGCGCCACAGGCTCCACCCCTTGCTGCCACAGAGGTGTCACTCAAAGGACGCCAAGCGCAGTGGGTGAGCTCCTCAGCACACGTGGAATCAAGCCACAGAGTCCGGATTTTGAGGGCTTTATTGGTGCAGAACCCGGGGATACAGCCAAACCCCCATCGTCCTTGGTCCAGCATTCCCCCAGCTTGAGGCTCAGGATGGATCCTCCCCCACGGCCCCCTCGGGCTGCCTAGGCGTCAGGGGCAACGAAGTGCTCCCCTGGTTCACATGGTAGATGTCACTCCGCCTGTGCACACCGAAGACGTGCAGTAACGCCCCGCTGATAGTCATCACGGCCAGGACCACTAACACCGCCAGGACAATGGTGACGGCGCGGGCATTCCGATCTATGCAGAGAAGCAAGGAATAAATACACAGGATCTGCCGCCCCGCCCGGCCCCCCGCCCCGGGTTGCCCATCTAGACCCGCGGCCCCGTCTTGGCTCACCCCAAACGTTCATCACCACAGTTACAGTTTGTGTGCCTCGTGAGCTGGCCGCCTCGCAGAAGTAGGTACCATTATGGTTTAACCTGACGAGGAATGGGATCCCGATGGGCACCTCGAGTCGGGAGCCTTCCCTGAAACAGTGCAGCTGGGGGTCCGGGTTGCCCCGAGCCTGGCACTGCAGGACATGCATAGTCCTGTCTTTCCACGTCAAGCGCTGAGGACATTTGGCTTGGTCAATCTTGGGACCATCTGTGGATCAGTCGAATGATTAGACACACTCGAGGCACAGTGGGGCAAGGGAGACTCTTCCCACCAAACCAGAGGAGCAAAGGTTAAAGATCAGAGTGACCTACTCACACAGGACACGCAACTGGACGCTGCTGTTTCTGTGAAAGATCTCCCCATCCACTTGGAGGGTGGCATTGCAGAAGAAAATGCGCCTGTCGTCCGTCTCGGTGGCGTTTAGCTGAAACTGGGCAGGCTGTCCAGGGGCCGCAGCTGCAACTCCCTCCAGTGTGACCTGGACTCGGGGTCCGGCCAAGCAAGTCACAGTCACTGTGGTCCCCTCGGGGGCGATAGGCTCACTCAGGTTTAGGATGGGCCCCTGGAACCCTAAAGACATTGTCCTGGAGTTTACTGACCACGCCCCTCACATGGGTCAGTCCCCGCCCGCCACCTGCCTCTTTCCTCTCGGGGTATCCAGGCCATGGATTTATGCTATTCTGTGCCCCCCACCGCCCGCCCTAGTCCAGCTTGGGGTACTCTTGCTATATCCTTAGGTAACTTAGGCCCCGCCCACACAACCCCTTCTCTCTGCAGGCTCGGGCCCCACCTCTCCAGTTTAGTCTCCGCCCTATATATACTAGTCTCTCCACTCCGGATGCCAAAGCCCCGCCCCTTGTCTCGCCCGGCCTGCAGTCTTGGCTCTGCCCCCTCTTACTGTAGAAGGTCAAGTTCTTTCGGGCCTCCCTGCTGTCGCTCCCCAATGTCATGTTACAGACAATCTCCTGGGTCCCCTCCTGCTCCACGCTCGCTGTGGCTGTGGCTGTGGCCGTGATCGTGCTCCCGTGGCTCTCGAGTGTAGAATTCAGCGTCTGGTTCCCCAGCATCAGCTGGACCTGGACCTCGGAGGCCGGGAACAGCCCGTCCAGGGTGCAGTTCACGGACCAAGTAGTTCCTACCTCCAAGAGCCGAGGGACAACGAGGTGTGGAGTGGTCACGGGCAGTGCTGGGGAGAAGGGTGGGCGTGAGCAGGAGGGGGTCTCCCAGAGCCGTGGCTCCCCCTTTCCCCGTGGGACGCTCACTGCCCCGAACCAGGGTCCTTCTTTCCCAGGATACCTTCTGGCCTGGCTCAGCCCCTTCCCAGAACACACCCACTTAGGCTTCTCGTTAGTTACCATGACCCCGAGTCTCCCAGCTAGGGCTGTGCCGTCCTCAGTGGCCAAGGGCATGCCTTCCCAGAAGCCTCTGAGGTCTAGTGCACTCCATTCGGAAGAAACCTCCCGGCGAGGGCACCCCTACTCTGGCTCAGCTCATCACCCACCCTCTGCAGTCTCTTCCCTCACCAAAGGTTCGGAGCTGCCTGGGGGCGGAGCTGTTCTGGAACAATCCCAGCCCTCGGGGCCTCAGGTCCAGTTCCGTGCGACAGGAGAAATTGGCGAGGTGGTGTTCCTTGCCCACCAGCACGGGGACGGTGACCTCCGCAGGCTCCCCGACGGCGGGCTGCCGGCTCAGCTCCTCCTCCCCGCGGAGCAGCACCACGGTGAGGTTTTCCCGGGGCGCCCCTCCTGTCACCTGGCAGCGCAGAGTGAGGTTTTCTCCCACGGGCTGCCAGCGGGGTAGGGGTAAGAGTTCCACTCGCTCAGGAAAACCTGGGGCGGGGTTAGAGAGAGGAGCGATGTACTCACCAGCCAGCCCTGCAACTCGCACCCCACCCAGCCCAGAGGAGGCTAAGGGTGGCCCAGGGCAGAACTGAACTTTGAGTTAATAAAGGGAAGGGCTTAGTACTGTGCCTGTAAAAGTGTTTGCTATTGTCCTGAACATCATGATTATTATTTCCTGTTTTGTGGGATCCCTTGCCAGGCACTGAAATAAAAGTCAGATTTTCTGTTCCCGAGAAGGTCAGAGTTCAGAGAAAAAAAAAAAAAAGGCAAGGAAGAAAGGAAACTAAGTTATGATCACTTACAATGTTATTAGTACTCAAGAGTTCCTGTTTAGAGTTTTTCTTAGACTTTCCAAATGTCATCCACAGCCTGGGCCTCCCACGGCCCCTCCTCCCAGCCTCTGGCCTGGACTCTGGCCTTGGCCTCCTCAGCCAATTCCAGGTGCTCAAGGCTCTTTCGGGGCAGCCTCTCAGGGGGACCTGGCATCGCCCTGAGGGACCCCACAGCCCCAGGCTGGCTGGGTCTGCTCCCAGCGGCAGCTGCAGTGCCCCTCCCCGGCATGTGTCCCAAACCCCAGGCCCCCTTTGGGAAGCATCTCAGGCCCTCAACAACTCAAGCCTGGATCTCGGCTATCACACAGAGGCCCGTGCAAGGACTGCTATTAAAAATAGCTACCATCTTCCTGTAGGTGTGTCGTGTGTCCCCCCCCCCGCCCCCGCTTTCCAACAGTTCATGCCACCACTTGACTTTCATAAAAGACCTACAGTAATTAGTACCTGTTTTCACTAAGCAGAAGAAATCTGAAGAGGATTTTCGCTTTTAAGAAAAATGGCCAGGGGGCACCTGGGTGGCTCAGTCGGTTAAGTGCCTGCCTTCGTCTAAGATCATAAACCCAGGTCCTGGGGTCGAGCCCCACATCAGGCTCCCTGCTCAACAGAGAGCCTGCTTCTTCCTCTCCCTCTGTTCCTCCAGCCTGCTCGTGCTCTCTCACTCTCTCTCTCTCAAATAAATAAAATCTTGGAAAGGAAAGGAAAAAGAAAAGAAAAGAAAAAAAAAAAATGGCCATGGGCGCCTCTGCCCAGTTGATCAGGCCTCCAACCCTGGGTTTCGGCTCAGGTTATGATTGCAGAGTCTTGAGATCGAGCCCCGCATTGGGCGCTGTGCTCGGCATAGACTCAGCCTGAGATTCTCTCTCTCTCTCTCTCCCTCTGCTCCTCTTGCTTGTGCTCCCCCTCAAATAAACAAATCAACCTTTTAAAAAAAAATCAGTGTGGGGCGCCTGGGTGGCTCGGTGGGTTAAAGCCTCTGCCTTCGGCTCAGGTCGTGGTTTTGGGGTCCTGGAATCGAGCCCTGCATGAACCCCCGCATGGAGCCCCACATCGGGCTCTCCGCTCAGCGGGAGGCCTGCTTCCCCCACCCTCTCTCTCTGCCTGCCTCTCTGCCTACTTGTGATTTCTCTCTTTCTGTCAAATAAATAAATAAAATCTTTAAAAAAAAAAAAATCAGTGAAAAGCAAAGGTAGCATTCAGTGTTGGTTTTGCAATGAGGGGTTACAGGGCTGCAGGCATCGTGCCCAGTGAGAGGGGAGCCCAGCGTCCTTCCCTGGGGTTACACTCAACATCCCCGCAGCAAGCCACTGGAGCTTGGACTCGGGTCTGCGAGCCTCAGTGCTGTCTCCCCGTTTATTTTGTGTGCCCGTTAGCAAGATGTGTCTGCAAGATGTATCAGAAAAGCCTAGGAGATGTTATTTTGGGGGTCTGAGAATGCTCAAGATTTTTTTCAATAGGAATTGATTGCTCCTTCACTTTCCATCATTTTTTTTTAACGATTTTATTTATTTATTTGAGAGAGAGGAGGGGAGAGAGCACAAGTAGGGGGAGCAGCAGAGGGAAAGGGAGAAGCAGGCTCCCCGCTGAGCAGAGAGCTTCATGCTGGGCTCAGTCTCAGGACCCTGAGACCATGACCTGAGCCAAAGGCAGACCTTAACGGACTGAGCCCCCCAGGCGCCCCCACTTTATATAATTTTGACTCACAAAAGGTTTCACAGGAGTGCTTTACTTTGGGATAGTAGGAGAAGCCTGTATTTACCATTTTAGAGTATTTAACAAAGAGGGCTCCATCCAGCCTTGGGCATCACCAGTCAGAGATGGGGGTGTGCAGGCCAATGCCGTAACACTTGGGAACTCGGGGCTGGAGTGGGGTGGGACAGCCCCAACGTGGAGCGCCTGCCAATTTCTGCAGTGTAAATACTCCCACTCTGGCTCTCTTTAAGCTACCCAATATGACGCAGGATTGGGAAGGGATGAGTACACTTGGCTCCCGTGAGCCGGGACCGACAGGCTTCCACGCAGCGCCGAATGGAGGCATCTGGGACACACACAGATCCACACCTTACACAGAAATGCAGATACAGAGACATAAAAGCACAGACGTGTCCCAACGCAGACCTCCACGGCCACTCACACACAGACACGCACATCGCCACAGAAACACACGCTCGCACACCCACACACGTGCCACAGGCGCACACAGACACTAAGGCCTGTGTGTACTCCATAGACCCGCAGAGACGATGACCCACAGATGTACACTCACAGACACACACACACACACAAGTGCACACACGGTCTCATGCATATGCCACACTTCTCTATGAAGACTCCACTAAACAGCAGGGACTAGGAGGGGCGGACTCTCTTTTCTGATCTATGGTATTCCTTTAAATGTAAAGAAATTCTGCCAGGAAGCATAAGAAACTGGTAACAGGGGGTTCTGGGAAGGAAGCCTCATTTGTTACGAGCAAGGACTTGAGAGCCAGACGACCAGCTTCTCCACTCGTGGGCTGTGAGCCCCAACAAGCGACTTGCCCCCACTGAGCCCTCTGTCCTCATCAGCCCGGGGCTGCTTATGGACTGAATGAGCACCCAGTGTCCACACTACATCATCGCACCCAGCACTAGGAAAAATGGAGGTCTGGCTTTTATGCCTTTTTTATAACTTCTGAGTTGGAAACCCCAGGCATGAATTATTACCTGTCATAAGAATAAAAGAAAAGAAGGAGATCGCATTGAAAAAAATGCTTGTTGGGACCCAAGTAAATTGATTCCGCAGCGTTGTGCCTCTCTGTCCCTCTCTCTGCATACACACACACACACACACACACACACACACACACACACACACGCATACCCGCACATTCAGGTCCACACTCTGGGTCAGAGCCCTGGTCCATCTCTGCAGACTCAGGGTTCCCTGCTCCCTCGCACCGCTGGCCGTCTCCCCCCACGACTGCCCCAGGCCGGTCCTGCCTCCAGGATCCGTCACTCACGGTACACTGTGATGAGCAAGGAGCTTATCATCTGATCATCATTGCAGTAGCCAGAGCAGAGGACCCGGGTGTCACCAGTCACATTGCTGAGCCGGAAGGCGGCCCAGCCCAGGCCATTGCCCACAGGCTCCTTGGATAGGGATGTCTCTAGGGTGATGAGGTTGGGATTGGGGCAATCCGTACTGCAGTTGACCAAGAAGGAACCCCCGGCAGGCACCACGGGGCTCTGGACCTCCACCCTCAGCGGGAACTGCTGTCCCGGGGCACCTGTGAGAAGAGGGGATGCTCTGTTGGCCTGGGGCCTTCCCTCAGCCCCTCGCGAGCCCCACCTTTCAACACCTCCTCCCTTCAGTCCAGTGGGGAAGACGGATGGTTGGTCAGGAACTGGGGAAAGCCTGGAGGAAGGCTAGGGGAGACCCTGATCCAGCCTGGAGGAGGAAGTGAATCCAGAAAAGCTTCCTGGAGGAGGGGACAAATCATGCCAGCTCTGAAGGGGAAGTAGGAGTGATCTGAGTGAAAGGGAAGAGATCCTGGCAGAGGGAGGAGTAGAGACAGAGGTCCAGGGAAGGACTCCGTGGGGGGGCGGGGGGTCACACGCAGGGACAAGGTGTCAGAGAGCCCTGAAGGCCGAGGTAAAGAGCCATTCTATTGAGGCCACTGGGTGAGTCCGTGTCAGATGCGTGTTTAAGGAAGTGTTACCGCGGCGGCCAGGAGCAGGGTGGGGGAAAGCTCTGCTTCGTCCATTTCCCCCCACCCTCGGCCAGTCCCCCAGCTCCAGCCCTCCCCAGCCTGACTTGCCTCACCTGGGGGCAGCAGACAGCAGACTAGAAGCAGGGAGATGAGTGAAGTCTCGCAGGCCCTGGGCAGCAGCCCCGAGGGCACCATGGTGGCCAACCTGCAGGAGGAAGTTGCCCTTATGAGGTCCAGGGCAGTGGGGAGCGGGCGGGGCCCCCAGGGGACGGAAGCCCAGCCACAGCGTTAAAATTGCAGAAGTCCGGGGGCTGCTCTTCGGCCCAGACCTGGAGAAGGGCAGGGGGTCCAGAGCGGAGTGGGGGGGACCCCAGCAAGGTAGAGGCTGCTGGTGAGTCTTGGACGGGGCAGGTCTGACTGACACCGCTGGCCCCCAAATGAACCAACAGGAAATGCTAACACAGTTGGCTTCCTTTGTGCTCAGTACTAGGAAGCCTGGGGTGCGTTGGAGGAGGTGATGAGACACCTCCTTCCTGCTGAACTTGGGTGAAGGGGGTGCTCGGTTTCCAGAGAGGAAGTTAACAGGGGATCTTCAGGCAGGCAGTGTCGTTGAGGTGATGCGGTGGGATCGCAAGGCCACGTTTCACAAGGACAGTGGGGGGACTTCTAGGCAGGGTCTAAAGGCATTAGTGTGGGGTCTTGATATTCCCGGGATGAGGCAACTAAGAGATTTGGGGGAGATAATGAGGGTCCCCTAAGATGAGTAAAGACACGAAAATGAACAGAATCCAACGTGGACGGGGCCCTGATGCCTGGCTCTGCATCTACTTGAGTGGCTGCTGTGGGGCGCTTTACCTTTGAAGATCTTGGAGGATCCCCCCATTTCCTGTGTGTCGTGTTGAGGTGGGGTGTTTGGAGTACAGCCAAATCCTGAGCCACCGTGTGTCCAAGATGCTACTTGTAACTGGCTCTTCCCTTCCCTCCGCCCCCCTTGCCCACTCCTCCGGCAGCTGCTTTCTCCACCCCAAGAAAAGGGACTGGGGGGCCAGGTGGGCACTCCTACTTCCCTCTGCCCCATCTCTTGTGCCTCCGATCTGAGCTCCAGAGAGCAACCTGGCTGAGGTCTTCGAGAGCAGCCAGCATCCACCCACTGTCCCCATCCCAGACGCCCCCTGTCTCTCAGCTGGAACATCTCCCCCCTCCAGTCAGGTCTCCCCGCTCCCCGCCGCCCTGCCCCCCCCACCCCACCCAGTCCAGTTCCCACAAAGTCCTGAGGGAACAACTAAAACCAAAAGCAAAAGCATTTGTAGGTAACACGAGTCCCCCTCCCTTTTCTAAAGTTCCATTACGCCACTTGGCTTTTACGAAAGACCTACATTAGTACCTGTTTTTGTTAACCAAAGGAAATCTGAAGAGAACTTTCCCTGTTAGGAGAAAAGATGAAAAACGAAAATAGTATTCAGCATTGGATTCGTAGTGGACGTTATAGAGGACGGCGCCCACCTGTGCGGTGAGAGAGGTGCCCAAGGTCCTTCCCGGGGATCACACTCAGCCTCCCAGCAGCAAGCTGCCGGAGCTTTGACCCGTCTCTGTGAGCATCGGGATTTCTCCCCATTTATTTTGGGTCTGGGAACACTAACAATTTTTTCCACATAAATTAATAATAATTACTTCTTCGCTTTGGGCCATTTTTAAAAAAATTTTATTTATTTATTTGACAGAGAGAGAGAGATCACAAGTAGGCAGAGAGGCAGCCAGAGAGAGAGGGGGAAGCAGGCTCCCTGCCAAGCAGAGAGCCCGATGCGGGGCTCGATCCCAGGACCCTGAGATCATGACCTGAGCCGAAGGCAGAGGCTTTAACCCACTGAGCCACCCAGGTGCCCCGCTTTGGGCCATTTTTGATTTACAAACGGTTTCATAGAAATACTTTACTTTGGTATAGCCGGGGAAACCTGTGTATCTGGTGAGGGATTATATCCAGATTACAGAAATTCCTGGAAGTTCTAGAGGAAGTTAACGGGGGATCTCCAGGCAGGCACTGTCCTTGAGGTGATAAAGTGGGTGATAAAGGCAACATTTCAAGAGGACAACGGGGGGACTTCTAGGAGGGCCTAAAGGCATTAGCGTAAGAACTCAATATTCTTGAGGGGGTGGGGGACGCAAATACAAGACAATAAGAAAAAAAAAACATTAAAAAATGGGCAAAGGACTTGAATAGACATTTCTTCAAAGAGGCTATATAGGGCACCTGGGTGGCTCAGTTGGTTAAGCATCTGCCTTTGGCTTGGGTCATGGTCCCAGGGTCCTGGGATTGAGCCCCACTTTGGGCTCCCTACTCAGTGGGGAGCCTGCTTCTCCCTCTCCTTCTGCTGCTCCCCCTGCTTATGTGCTCTCTCCCTCTCTAATAAATAAATAAAATCCTTTTAAAAAAATCATGGGAAGTGAAGAAACAATCAATTTCTATTGAAAAAAATCTTGAGCATTCTCAGACTCCAATAATAACATATCCTAGGCCTGATCCCACAACCCATGAGATCATGACCTAAGCCGAAACCAAGAGTCAGATGCTTAACCGACTGAGCCACCCAGGCGCCCCTAAAAAAATGTTTCTTTTTTAAGCAGGTTCCACGCCAACGCGGAGCTTGAACTCATAACCCCAAGATGAAGAGTCACATGGTCCCCCTACTGAGCCAGCCAGGCACTCCACATGCTACTATTTTTGCAAGAGACAAGAAAGCATAGTATGTGCACAGATTTCCTTGTATCTGAATGAAATGTCTCTGGAAGCAAAAACAGGAAACCAGATGACATTAGTTGCCTTCAGGGAGAGGACCAGTAGTGGCTACTAGAGAGAGGCCTTTCATCGCGTAGGTCAGTATTACCTACTCCCCCATTTATAATTATAATGCATATTTAATATGAAAACTCTTATAAAAAGCAAACCTCAACGTATCAGTATGGAATTTTCTGGATAAGGGGGGCTGCAACGCACGAGGTCTTGAGAAACCCGATGAGAAAGAAAAGTATTTCACTGCCTTTCACAATGTGGCCTAACACACATCCTGTCTCAGCACAGCCACTGAGTAGAAACGCCTCGGCAGGGAGGCCTGGGTGGCGCAGTGGGTTAAGCCCTGGACATTTGGTTTTGGCTCAGGTCGTGATCTCAGCGTCCCGATCTCAGGATTGTGAGATCAAGCCCCGTGTTGGGTTCCACACATGAGATTCTCTCTCCCTCTCCCTCTGCCCCTCTCACTTGTGCTCTAATACATCAATCTTTAGGGGGGAAAAAAAAGAAAAAATGAACCATTTCCTTAAAAAAAAAAATAAAAGGAAACCTTGGAAAACACCAGATTAATAAGAATATAAAATGTTTATTAAGTACATTGTTAGCATGTCTGTCTGCTCAGCGTCTGACATAAAGAACCTCATTAGCTATTATTTCCATGAGTCCCGTGAGGTAGCAAGCACGACCATGACCAGTTCAGAGATGAGAGCTAGGGCCCAGAGAGGGAGAGCCATTCACCTGAAGTCACACAGGGAGGAAAGGGTGAATCCGGCAGGCTTATCTATCTGGTGCAGAGCCTCTCCAAGCCCTCTATCCTTTCCTGATCTCTATAGCAAGAGGGTCCCGAGAGCCTTCTGTGCCCCAGGTACTGGCCTGCGAGCTGAGGATTTGGAGGTGAGCAAAGGTTCAAGGGTTCTGTCTGGCTTCCTCTGGTGTGTCTTGCTCTAGCTGTAGCCCTCAGGAGACCAAACATCTGCTGAAGAAGGGCCCAAGGATCACAGCCTCCAGCAGAGAAAATATGAGTTTATTACCAGCTAATGGAAATGGTGGGCCCTAACGAAGGTAGGGAGCTGGAGGCGGGGAGGCCAAAAGATCGGATTCAAGAACCTCATTAGGTCCTTGTTCGTCCCGGGTCCCTTAGGGGCCTGTGCCAGGCTCCTAACCATGGAGGGTCTGACAGTTTGAAGGGTTGTGTCCCCTCAAAAGTCTCACATTGAAATACCAATGCCCGCTGGGATGGTATTAGGGGGTGGGCCTCTGGCAGGGGCTAGATTGTGAGGGTGGAGCTTTCCTAAGTGTCCTTATAACAGGGACTCCAGAGACATCCCTAGCCCCCTCCCACCCGGTGGGGACCCAGCCAGAGGTGTGGGCTATGAACCAAGAAGAGGGCCTTCACCAAAATGTGACTATGCTGGCGCCTTGATCTTGGGCTTCCCAGCCTCCTGAGAAATAAATTTCTGTTGATAAGCTACCCCATCTGTAAGATTGGTACAGCAACCCAAAAGGAGTAAGACAGAAGGAAAGTCAGTTCACAGAGGCGGTGTCTCCATTCAGGAATAAGGCACTGGGAATGGTGAGGCCGGCCTCCGCCTGTTCGGTCCCTCTGGGTGGGTGCCTGCTCCTGCTCCAGGCCCCCTGAGAGCCGCTGGTAGGCTTCAGCACACATTGAACACTGAGGAGGCCTGGCCTTGGTATTTCTCCTGGACCGTCTTGAGAATGGGTATGAGGTTCTGGAAGGTGGGGCGGAATGAAGCTTCTGCCTCCCAGCAGTTTTTCATGAGGAGATAGATCTGGGCAGAGAAAAAAGTGGGACTGTGGGGGCTGCTCTCTCTGCGGTCCGATGGCGGGGAGGTAAAAAGGAGAGGGGGTCTCACCTCACAAGGACATCTCTCTGGCCGGGGCAGCCTCTCCCCGCGTTCCAGCAGCTCGGTGAGCCTCAGCACCGTCATCTGGCCCTGGGTGAGGCCGATGAGCTCGATGAATTTCTACACAAAAACCAGACCAGCTCTTTCAGGAGGCGGGTCCACCGAGGTAGACGTCAGGAGCTTGCCGGTACGGGGGTGCCAGGCCCGCCTCTCCCACTTCCCGGTGCCCAACTTCAGATTTACGACCTCATCTCTCTGGGACTCGGTTTACTCACCTGTAAAATGGGGCGATAACATCTACCGCTGGGCTATTGTGCAAGTCAGGTAACTAACCCTCATGGAGTGTCCGAGCTGGGGGTTTGCTGTTGAGCCTCTCAGCAAACTGTTTTCATGGGTCCAGAATCCTTTCCCCACCCCTCTGACCATGACACTGACTTGCTTTGGGAATAAACTCCCAGCACAGCCTTGGTTCCTCCCCCAGCGCGGGCCTGACCAATAACCGTGGCTCGGGGGCCAAGCTGGGCCAATCAGAAGGCCCTCAATGCGGGGGGCGGGGGCAGGAGGCCCTTTGGTCCCCTCAGCTGGGAGGCTGGGCCTGAAGGCGCAGGGGGCCCCTGCTGCCACAACAGAACAGGGCGCGGGGGTGGGGGTGGGGGTGGGGGACCCTGCCTGAGAGATGCCTCCTCAGAGAGCAGCTGAGCACAGATGGAGAAAAACGGGTCTCCTGAGGACAGCTGAGGAGCTAAGTCAAGCTGTGCCTTCCCGGCCGCAAACGGTTGAATAAGCTGTTTCTATTTGGGTTTCTGTCACAATCAAAGCCCCCCAACACTGCAAGGGGCCCGTTTTACACAGCGGGACTGTGAGGCCCAGGTGGCTTAAGCGCTCCCTACAGTGGGCGAGCTGAGAATTCGATGCCTTCCTTTCCAGCGCCTCTGGTATGGGGGGCGGGGGAGGAGGGGTTGGGGGCCTGGCTCTCACCGAAGGGGGGCTCTGGCTGGAGTCACAGTAGGTCAGCAGCTCATACATGGTGACCCCGAAGGACCAGACATCGGATGCATAGTAGAACTTACACTCCTTCAGGCACTCTGGGGCATACCTGGGGGGCGATGGGGGGCACTCAGACCTCGGGCCAGACCAGGTGGGAGTCCTTACCTGGGGCTTAGGGGCTCTCTGGGCCCAGTCAGGGCCCCATCCTTGTGGGGAGCAGTTTCACTGGGACCAGGCCCTGTCATCTGAGAACCCCGGCATCTATCTCCACCCTGTCTGCTCCAGGTGCCCCTGACGCCCCCTACTCCAGCGGGGTCCTGTCTGGTCACCAGAATACGGGGCTGTCCCCATCCTCGCGCACGCGGTAGTACTCATGGCCTTCGGGCACAGCCTTGGCTAGGCCAAAGTCCCCGATTTTGACCAGCCTGTCGTTGTCCAGCAGCACGTTGCGGGCAGCCAGGTCTCGGTGCACGTAGTGCTGGGCGTGGAGGTAGGCCATGCCCTGGGGGAAGGGCGAGTCAAGGTCAGTGGGGCAGGGCAGAGCCTGAGGAGTGCGGGACCAGGATGGGAAGGGGCTGGGGAGTCGGGTCGGGACTTCGGGGACCAGGTGGGCACAGGCAGGTGGCAGCCGCAGAAGGGAGCAGATGGGGCAGCAGGGGTGGGAGATTCAGGAGGGACCCGGCAACTGGAAACTGGGTGGGCCTGGGGAGCCGGCCCAGGAGTGGGGACCAGTGAGCAGACGGTACCCAGCCATCGGGCCAAGGAGGAGGGGGCCAGGCTCAAGGAACGGGAGGCCGGCGGGCCTACCTCACAGATCTGCTGGGCGAAGAGCAGCAGCTGCGCCAGCCCCACGCTGTGCCGGGGCAGGTAGTCTCGCAGGCTTCCCAGGGGCACGTACTCCATGACCAGCTGCACTGACTTCTCTCCTGATGCAGGGGAGGGGGGTGCCGAGCGGGTGCTGGAGGCAGGGGCTGAGTCCCGCCAGCAGCTTCCCCCTCTCCCCAAGGTGGGGCCCTGACCCGCCCACATTAGGTCCAGCCTTCAGGCGGGCCAGCCCATCCTAAAACCCACCCCTACCCCCCCACTCCACCCCTCCCCACCCCGTGCCTCCCACCCATCGCGCCCCCGCAGAGGGCCGAGGCGGGAAGGAGGCCGCCCCTGGGCCGCACCCTCCGGCTGGAGGCTCCAGCCCAAGGCTCTAGGCTCTAAAC
>CM053603.1:5115834-5133872 GCA_028646535.1 Procyon lotor
TGGCCCCTTCAGGAGCATCGTCCATCTGTGATCACTGCCCTTTGCATCCATGGCCTTAGATGGGTCCAGATCCCCATCTCCTCTGGCCTGCAGCCCACCCGGGCCTCTTCCACATGTCACCCGCCCCCGCCCAGTCCACATCTGACCCCACCAGGCAGTGGCCAGAGGGGAGCCATGAACCCGAGTGTCAAGGCACATCCCTCCCGGAGAGCAGAAGCCCAGAGTCCTCTCTGCCGCTCACTGAGGCCTGCACTCTCTGCCCCAGTCTCTTCCCATCCTCCCCTCTGCTCACCCGCTTTCTCCTGCTCCCTCCTTGCAGGTCCTTGAGCACTTTAAATTTCTCCTTATCAGTGTGACCTTGGGCAACCTAACAGCCTCCCGTGTACCTCCCCCTCTGCACAATGAGTAATGTTAGTGCCTTTCTCCTGGGGGACGTAGTGCTAAAATGAGATCATGCCACAGGCAAGCGGGGCGCCTGGCACTTAAATGCTCAAAATGTGGGCCTTGGAGTGTGCCCATCCCTCTCCCTAGACATCCTTCTCTGCAGCCCTTGTGAGGCTCCTTTAAAAAGTAATGAAATATTTGGGCCACAGGAAAGGGCCTGAAGAATAGTACAATGAACAAGGACATTGGTTCAGGATGCCACCAAGCAGCAAGGCCCTCTGCCTGCCCCTTCCAGGGGATCGCACCCCTGGCGGCTGCTTACCCCCCAAGACCGGAGCTCAGTGCCACCTCTTCCCCGGGGCCCTCCTTGGCCCACCCGAGTTGCCCCTCACACCCAGCCAGGTGGCTTGTCTCACCTGCCATGTGTCAAGCTGTGCTGTCCTCTCCCTTGTGTTGTGGGCACCACCAGGGCACAGTCTAACGTGGCCCTGAGATAACAGTGCCCTGGAGGGGTCCAGGCCCTCTGGGCACTCAGTAAACCTCAGCTAAGGCAAAGAGCCCCTAGATGCCGTTGTGTGCAAGCTAATTGCCACCAGGGGGCAGTGGTGAGCCACAGACCCTGCAGGCTTCCCCAAAGGCTTTTATGTGGTGGGAATGGCAGGCGAGATCTGGAGGGTTTGGGGAAGAGGAAGGCCTCCTAAGGCCCTGGGTAAACCTCGGCCATCCAGGATCCATCCAGGATTGGCAACTTCATTATTTACTGTGAAAACTCTCAAAGATGGAATCCATATTACTGGTTTTTCCTTTTGCCTCAGGCTCCAATATAATGGCACTGTTAGCGATTCTCTACTTAAAATTTCGATGTTTTGTTCATGGGTGGTGTTTTGTTTTTTCTCAACATTAATTGTGCTTTTTAAAAAATACTGCATTAAAGTATTTATCTTGGTTACTGAGCTTTTTGGCGCCCTCTTTAATTTTCATGCCTCACCTCTCTCACCCTAGTGTCGCCTCTCCTATGACAGGATTTAAAACATCAAATGCTGTTAAGAAACACTCGGTGCTATTAAGAGACTCTCGGGGGGGCGCCTGGGTGGCTCAGTGGGTTTAAGCCTCTGCCTTCGGCTCAGGTCATGATCTCAGGGTCCTGGGATCGAGCCCCGCATTGGGCTCTCTGCTCAGCAGGGAGCCTGTTTCCCCTCTCTCTCTGCTCTGCCTCATTGCATACTTGTGATCTCGCTCTCTCTGTCAAATAAATAAATAAAATATTAAAAAAAAAAAGAGACACTCGGGGAACCAGTTCTGTCTCTGCATCCTCCACCCGGGCGGTTCCCTGCCCCCAATCATGGGCACCCTTGGGAACCCACTGTCCATGCTTTCTCATGACTCCTTCCAAGATTTTTTTTTTAATTGAATGCTTTTTTTTTTTAATTGAATGTGTTATCCCCTCTCCTCCTCTTTACCTAAAACATAGCATGTTCCACAATCTGAAATGCATCTTGCTTTTCTGACTGGACAGTATGACCTGCAGACCCTCCTTTACCAGTCCGTCAGCACTTCCTCGTTCTTTCTATCCTGTATGGAAAGCGATGGGGTGTGCCCTTCTCAGCATTTATGTCATTCAGGGTTTTCCCAGTCTCTTTTTACAAGCAAGAAATACACTCGTGCACGATTTCCTGTGAGCATAGGCATCCTACCTGTAGGAAAAATTCCCAGAAGCAGGATTGCTGGGTCTTAAGTGAGAGAAACAGAATTCGACTCAAAAGGGTTGCACAGAACAAACTGTAGTGAAAGGATTGATGTCAGGGATGTGAGCGGGGTGAGAAGCCACAAATGCATATCGAGTGTATTCGTTTTCTGCAGCTGGTGTAACATAACTGCAAACTGAGTGTCTTCAACTTACTGTCTCCCAGTTCTGCTGCTCAGAAGCCCGACACGAGTCTCACTGGGCTAAAATCAGGACGTTGGCAGAGCTGCAATCCTTCTGGAACCTCTGGGTGGGATCCATTTCCTTGCCTCGCCCTGCTTCTAGAAGCTGCTTCCATTCCTTGGTCCCTGGTCCTTCCTCCATCTTCAAAGATGGCAAAGATAAGTCAGGCCCTCATATCGTATCACTTTGACTTCTCTTTCTGCCTCCCTCTTCCACTTTTTTTTTTAATTAAAATTTTTAAAATTTTTAAAATAATTTTTAAAATTAAGATTTTTAATTGTATTTATTTGAGAGAGAGTGGGAAGAGGGAAAGGGACAGAGAGAATTTAAAGCAGCCTGCATGCTGAGTGTGAGCCTGATCTCACGACCTGAGCCAAAACTAAGAGTCAGTTGGCCAACCGACTGAGCCACCCAGGTGCCCCCTCAGCCCTTCCACTTTTAAGGATCCTTGTGATTACCTTGAGCCCAACAGGATAATCTTACCTGAAGGCCAACTGACTAGCCCTCTCAATTTCCATCTGTAATTTCGCTCATTTATTTTTTTAAATATTTTATTCGTCAGAGAGAAAGAGAACACGAGCAGGGGGAAGGGCAGAGGGAGAAGCAGGCTCCCCGCTGAGCAAAGAGCACGATGTGGGACTCAATGCCAGGGCCCTGGGATCAGGGCCTGAGCCAAAGGCAGCCGCTTAACCGACTGAGCCACCCAGGCATCCCTCCATCTGCAAATTTAATTCTCCCTTTTTATGCTTCTCTCTAACGAAACATAACATTCTCACAGATTCCAAGGATTAGTTCCTACATGGGCATTTTGGGGGGAGTCTGTTACTCTGCCTGCCGCAGGGAGGCCCCACATCCAGGGCTCAGGTGCGGGGGCAGGAACCAGAATTAGCAGAACTCATTGAGATCTGGAGCCACGAAGAAGGCACTCCTTGCAGAATATGTGGTCGCGGAGGTGCAACCACTGCCCAAACTGTGGCCAGGAGGGAGGGAGCAGGGGAATAGATATCCCTCCTTGGTTCTCCCACTTCTGGTCTCTGGCCAGGCTTCCCCGTTGGCAGAACCCACCCGAAGCCAGGGATGTGGAAGCTCAGTGAAACCCTTGCTTACTTGTGGCCGCAAGAGGAAGCCCTCGGCGCCTGGGTGGCTCAGTCGTTAAGCGTCTGCCTTCGGCCCAGGTCAGATCCCAGCGTCCTGGGATGGAGCGCCTCCTGGGATCGAGCGCCGCATCGGGCTCTCTGCTCTGCAGGAGGCCTGCTTCTCCCGCTACCATTCCCTCTGCTTGTGTTCCCTCTCTCGCTGTGTTTCTCTCTGTCAAATAAATAAAATCTTAAAAAAAAAAAAAGAGGAAGCCCTCAATATCATAGGCAGCAAATACCCTGGAGGCTGGGGACAGAGCCTAGAACAAGTTACTGCAGCCTCCGGTACCCCTTCCCTGGCCAACTCTTCCCTCCCTACCACTTCGCACCTCCCAACATATAAAAACCACTTACTAGTATTTAACTGATTTATGTACATTCCCGGGAGGCAGGGATTCCTGTGTTTTGTTCATGGCTAAATCCTCAGATCCTGGACCACAGCACACAGCAGGTGCTCCATGAAAGTGTCTTTTTTTTTTTTTTTAAAGATTTTATTTATTTATTTGTCAGAGAGAGAGAAAGTACAAGCAGGCAGAGGCAGAGGGAGAAGCAGGCTCCCTGCTGAACAAGGAGCCCGATGTGGGACTCGATCCCAGGACTCTGGGATCATGACCTGAGCTGAAGGAAGCTGCTTAACCAACTGAGCCACCAAGGAGTCCCCATGAGTGTGTTTTTTTAAACTGCTGTGAAATGTACATGCCATGAAATTAACCATTTTAACCATTTTGGGATGTGCGATTCAGTGGCTTTAAGTACAGGAAACTGTTCCCGTTCAACACTTAATCCCCCATTCATAAAATACCTAATTTTGCAACAGGCTTATTTCAATTAGCATAACGTTTTCAAGGTTCATTGGGGGTGTAGCATTTATCAATTTCATTCCACTTTACAGTTGAATAATATTGCATTGTAGGATACAATTTCTTTGCATATACAACCCGAAGTGGAATTGCTGGATTACATGGTAATTCTACACTTAACTTTAGGGACCACCAAACCATAAACATGTTCTGAATTCAGTAATTCAATGTCAGGGACCCGGAAGCAGAGTAAGAACTTGTCCTCAAAATCTTTTTCTGTCTTTTCAGTTCAGAACTATGTGAATGAATAACTTACTTAAAATAAGTAATCCTAAAAAAAAAAAAAAAAAAAAAGAATGAGGATATAAGAACATTTTTTTTTTTAAGATTTTTTTTTTTATTTATTTGAGAGAGAGAAACACAGCGAGAGAGGGAACACAAGCAGAGGGAATGGTAGGTAGCGGGAGAAGGAGGCTTCCTGCAGAGCAGAGAGCCCGATGCGGGGCTCGATCCCAGGACCCTGGGATCTGACCTGGGCCGAAGGCAGACACTTAACGACTGAGCCACCCAGGTGCCCTATAAGAACGTTTCTTAGCACCACTTAGAAACCACGTAACTAAAAAAAAAAAAAAAAAGGAAACCACGTAACTGTCCATGGGATAAGAGAGAGATAAACTGTAGCCTATTTTTTAAAATTTTTTTTAAAGACTTATTTATTTATGAGAGAGAAAGAGTGCATGTGCAAGACAGAGCATGTGTGTGGGAGGAGCAGAGAGAGGGGGAGAAGCAGACTCCCCGCTGAGCAGGGAGCCCAACTCGGGATTCAATCCCAGGACCCCGGGATCATGACCTGAGCTGCAGTCAGATGCTTAACTGACTGAGCCACCCAGGCGCCCCAACACAATGTTTTCGAGGTTCATCCAAGTTGTAGCACGTGTCAGAGCTTCATTCCTTGTTATGACCAAATAGTCCATCGTGTGGCTATACTACATTTTGTTTATCCATTCATCGATTGATGGACACCTGAGTTGTTTCCAACTTTTGCCTAGCTGATGTTTTCATGTATTTCCTACCCCTCGTTGAGTGCCTGAAATACGTCCTAATCCAACAACTCTGCAAAATAGATCTATATGCAGGGGAAAGGAAAGATTACCAAAAACTATCATTAAATGAAAAAGCTAACAGCACTCAGTCTGTACCTGGTTCCAAGATCTTCAATGTGTTCACTCGTTTGATGTTCCTGACACGTCTCAGACTCTGAGACTCCCAATTAGCCCCATTCTGCAGAGGAGGAGACGGAGCACGAGAAGTTAAGTGCCCGCCCAGGATCCCACAGTGGCTGCGCGCTGGGATCTGAACCCAGACTTTCTGGTTCTAGCCTTCGTGTGTGTAACTCCTGTTTCCTCCCAAGACCAGCAAGGAATGCCCAGCTTAAGGCTGCTCATGGGAATTTCCTGGAGGCATGTATTCATACATGTACCCAACGGGGTATGGCACTTCCTTGGAAGGATTCCCAGGAAACTGACCAGCCTCATGGCTGCTTTGGGGAAGGGGCTGATTGTTCCATGAACCCTCCAATTCAAAAGAACACAAAAGGGTTTTGTTTTTAATTAATGACTCTTGGCTTTTGCCTGGGCTGGTGGGAGCTCTGGGAGGTCCCTCCCTGCAGGGTCAGGGCAATCCCCCAATTCTAGCTTCCTCCTAAAAACTCGCTGGGGACCGGTGGTCAATTGTCCCAGTTTGCTCAGAACTGTCCCAGTTATAACCCCAAAAGTCCCTTGTGGTAATCTCCCTCAATCCTGGGCAAACCCCGATGGCTGGTGGGGTGACCTGGAGCCCCTCCGCTGGAAAATGTGATGGAGGAGTTTGCAAAGGAGACCTTGGGCCGTGGGGGCAGGACACTAGCCTTGCCAGCAGTCTCTGCCGTCTCTTTTTTCCTTTGGGTGTCAGGTGGGTGTGCTGATCCTACTTTAAGAGAAACTAAAAGAGCTCAGCGAATTCTAAGCACATCCAGTCTGGGACAATGCGAGCCAGTATTCTATTCTTATTGCTGGGGTTATTAGCATCCTTATTATTATCAGTCATCATAGTCACCTGCCATTTCCTGTCCCCCTGGGATGCTGGACACCAGTCCCTGGCTCACCCCGGGCTCTGTGGAGGCTGCCTCTCTTTACCCAGCTGCCTACTGAAGACTCTGGCAACTTTGACTTCCTGCTGCTGCACTCTCAGGGGCAGAGAGGAAGTTGAGGCCGGAAGGCTATGGTCAGGCTTTCCGCAGCAAGCAGGATAGCCTCTCGGGCCCAGAGGGTTCTCTAGGCAATTCAAAACACCCCCCCCCCAATCTTTTAGGCAGCTACTGGACGCCAGGCATAATTCCAGGCGCTGAGCGTACAGTAGAGAACCACACAGACCCCTCCCTTGTGGAGTTGACATTTTAAAGTGGAAGACAGGCATTAAAATCAGTGCTCACAGAAACTTCCAGTGAAATGTCAGGTTGTCATAAAGACTGGAGAGAAAAATACAGCAGGCAAAGTGACAGAAAGATGGGCTTGCTGAGGGGCGTCTGGGCGGCCCAGTGGGTTAAAGCCTCTGCCTTCGGCTCAGGTCATGCTCTCAGGGTCCTGGGATCGAGCCCCACATCGTGCTCTCTGCTCAGCGGGAAGCCTGCTTCCCCCCCTCTCTCTGCCTGCGTCTCTGCCTACTTGTGATCTCTCTCTGTCAAATAAATAAAATCTTAAAAAAAAAAAAAGATGAGCTTGCTGATTTAGATCGAAGAGCTTCTAGGGAGGGGTGAGGATTTATTTCTTGGCCTGGGTAGTCGGTGTATTACTGTTGTTCTTTAGGGGCGCCTGGGTGGCTCAGTGGATTAAAGCCTCTGCCTTCAGCTTGGGTCAAGATCTCAGGGTCCTGGGATCGTGCCCCACATGGGGCTCTCTGCTCAGCAGGGAGCCTGCTTCCCCTTCTCTCTTTGCCTGCCTCTCTGCCTACTTGTGATCTCTCTCCTCTCTGTCAAATAAATAAATAAATAAATAAATAAATAAATAAATAAATAAAAGATGAAACTAGGCCCATAGGTGAAGCCCGGGAAGTCTTTCTTTAATGCATGGTAAAGGAAAAATTTCTCTTCTTACAACACTTCTAATATCCAGTATGTGGGTTTTCCACACCAGATTACTCTCCAATTTTCTGTGGACACCAGCTGGGAGGAACTTGATCAGACACCAAAGGTGGGGGATGACTTAAAAGAATTCTTTGCTCCGACTGGACTAAGCAGGCTTCTGCAGTCGAGAAGAGGGTTCAGATAAGTGAGGTCAAGGAGAGGGTCTTTGTCACCTCTCTGTGCCTCAGTTTCTTGCTCGGAGTAATGGGGACAACATAAGCCCTCAGAGGGCTGCTGCCTTGATCAAATGAGATACTGCATGAAAACGCTCAGGGCATAGCCTTCTTGGTAAAGGACAGCGACTTGCTGCTGTGTGTTGATTAGAACTCAGATCAGGTGGGACTTCCAAGCTGCTACTTTGACAGCCTCAGAGGAGATGGTGGAGGTGATCAGGCAAAGGATCTGAATAGGTGGTCGGGAAATGCCTCCCGGGCGTATGTGAGAGGGTCTCAGTCCCGCTGGGAGCAGCTGGTCAGGCGGGGTCAAGGGAAGCGAGGCAGGATGGAATGGAGTCACACGGCAGGGGCTTGGAAGACTGAAGGGCGGCTGGCTGCACCCTTGATCGCCAAAATGAGGACGAGAGGTTTACACCGGGTCCGAAAGCCTCACTTGGGCCAACAGCCAGCGTAGGACATTGATGTCGCGACGACGCTGGAACGCCGCACTGTTGAACCCGAAGTACTAGCCAGCCCTTCCGCATCTCCGCCCACCCCCAGCAGCCAATCGCTGACGCTGCTGTGCCACGCCAGCCAATCACGGTTGAGGGTAAAACAGAGTTAAGCTGAGGACCAATAGAAGCGCCGCTATTGCAACGAAAGGACCAATGGTTACGTGCGACGGGTCACATCAGCGGCCAATGATTATGCCCATTTCAGGCGGCCAATGGGAGGCGGCGTCTCGGCGGCGATTTGGCGGCGGCTTCCCGCTGTGCGGGGCGGGGTCCCGGGTTGGAGCCAGAGTCCGGGGGGAAAGGGTGAGCCTGGAATGCCCGGAGGTCCTCTGGAGGGCAGCGGCCGGCGGGAGGGGCGGTGGGGGGCGCGGCGGGAGGCTGCGCATGCCGGAGGCTGGAGAGAAACCCCCGCTGCCTCGTGACCGGTCGATGCCTGGTGGGTGCGCATCGCGGCTCCTGCCCCAGCGAGCGAGGTTTTGGGGGGAGGGGTGTTGGGGGGGGGCGGTGCGGGTCTCCTGGGTGCAGACATCCCTCGTACCGCATCTGCAAGGCTGGTCTGCACCCAGTGGGGACGAGGAGGAAGGAAATGGGCACCCCCGTGTTTTCTCAAATGTTAACATGTAATAATAGCGAACACCTAGTAAGTCTGGACCGCACACCAAGCCCTGAGCTGAGCGCTTCCCCTCCCTCATCTCACGGAAGCCTCCCAACACCCCTTTGAGGGAAAGACTGCTCTGTGCCCCTTGTCCAGACAAGGAAACGGTCTCCGAGAGGAGCTGATTCCTGAGGAATCTGACATTGTGCTGTGACGACATTCTCTTCTTCCCATCACTGTTTATCTTAAAACTGGAGGACTTGGGAGCCCTGACCCTTTCCCTGGCTCTGGGAAAGTCCGCAGCTGGATTGAAGGGCGAGTGGAAACACAGCCCCCCTCCTAGGCTCGGGGGAGTCAGCAGGGCCTGGGGTTACTCTGTGGGTAGGTGTGGGAGGCAGGAATCTTGGCCTGCAAGGGAAAGACGGTCAGGACGATGGAATCAATAATAATGATTTTATTTTTGTTTGTTTTTGTTGTATTTGTTATTTTGTTATGCCTGCATCAGGGGCTAAGTGTTGTGGGGATGTCACAACCTTCGTGGCAATGCTCTCCGCGTCTTTGTTTTCCGATGGGGAAACTGAGGCCCAGTGTGGCTAAGTGACTTGCCTGAATTGACACGGGGAGAGCCAAGATTCGCTCCCCGGTCTGCCTGACCTGCCTGCCTGGTGATTTGGGGAAGGTGGGTGCAAAGCAGGTTTTTATATTGGTGCAGGTTTGTCCAATAAAGGGGTTCATTGTTCATGACAAATCTAACAGGTGTGGACGTGTACCCTAACTCCATGAAACATGTAGAGACAGGCTCTGGGAGGGGAATTGGGTGCGTAAAATCACACAGTGGGGGGGGGGGGTTCTAGAATTTTCCCCTCAGGCCTAATGTTTGGGGATTGATGGCCTGTCTCTTTCTAGCCAAGCCAGCTGTCAAAAGCATGTCTCTGTGCCATTGGGGTGCCACCACTAGGGACAACAGGCCTGATGGTGATGGAGCTCAGCCCATGGCCACCAGGGGAGGCCTGAAGGTCCTTCTGCACTGGGCTGGCCCTGGCGGCGGGGACCCCTGGGTCACCTTCAGCGAAGCCACACTGACCGCAGAGGAGGTCTGCATCCATATTGCACAAAAAGTCGGTGAGTCTGGGGCATCAGCCCTGTGGCAGGGGTGGAGGTGCTCACAGTAGCTGGGCCCGTCCATCTGTCTGTCTGCCTGTCTCTCCGTTCATTCAGCAGACATAGAGTGAGCAACTACATTGTGCCAGCCCCAAATCACTGCTTTCGTAGAGCTGATATTCCAATAGGAAAATCAGCAAGAAACACAAGGAATAAGAAAACCGTGTGGGAGGGGCGCCTGGGTGGCTCAGTCGGCTAAGCGTCTACCTTCGGCTCAGGTCACGATCTTGGGGTCCTGAGATCAAACCCCGCACCGGTCTCCCTGCTCAGCGGGGAGCCTGCTTCTCCCATCCCTCTCCCCCCGACTCATGCTCGTTCGCTTGCTCTCTCTCTCTCTCAAGTAAATAAAAATCTTTTAAAATAAATAAATAAAACTGTGGGAGAACAGAGGCAGATGATGGAGAAAAATTAAAAATTCAGGAGAGGAGCGCCTGGCCGGCTCAGTTGGTGGGGCATGTGACTCTCGACTCCAAGTGAGGTGGGAGCCACAGACGACTGAGAGCAAAGGAGGGACGTGACTGGACTCAGGTGCGGTGGCTGCTCTCTGGCTGCTGTGCGGGGAATAGACTGTGGTCGGTGAGGGTGGGAGCCGGGAGACCAGGGTGGCAGTGACCTCTAGGTAGGAGATAAGGTCAGCCAGGGCCAGATCTTACAGAGCCTTGAATGCCAGAGGGAGGCGCTCAGAGCTTACACTTTCTCCCGAGAGCAGTAAGGAACTGTGGAATGGCTGAGAGAGCCCATAGCAGAGGGACCAAAAGTATCCTATGTTCTTCCTGAGGAGGTTGCTTATATGTCCCTTCCTCCAGGAAGTCCTCTCTGACGCCCTTCCCCACAGCTAGATGGGGGCCTCATGGTGGATTTTTGCCACCCCTTTTACTCTCTCACTGGTGGCTGACCCTTCAGGAGCTCCGACGGGTGTGCTGGGTGGCATGAAACGTGCCCAGGGGAAGCGGCAGCATGTGAAGAGCTCCCAGACAGCCTGACGTGTGTGAGGAAGCAAAAGACCTTAAGAGTAACTGGAGCGTTGGTTTCAAGAATTTGAAAAGGGAAGTAGGAATTGAAAGTGGAGCCTAATTGTCAGAGTCTAGGTCACAGTTATTATTATTTTTTTTTTTTTAAAGATTTTATTTATTTGACAGAGAGAAACACAGCGAGAGAGGGAACACAAGCAGAGGGAATGGTAGCGGGAGAAGCAAGCTTCCTGCAGAGCAAGGAGCCCGATGCGGGGCTCGATCCCAGGACTCAGGGATCATGACCTGAGCCGAAGGCAGCCGCTTAACGACTGAGCCACCCAGGCGCCCCCACAGTTATTATTTTTAAGATGTATTTGTTTTAGTGAGGCGGGGGAGCGGCAGAAGGAGAGAGAGAGAGAGAGAGAATCCCAAGCAGACTCCCCGCTGAACACAAAGTCTGACTTGGGGCTCCATCTTACAACCCTGAGATCATGACCTAAGCCTAAATCAAGAGCCAGACATTTGGGGCGCCTGGGGGGGCTCAGTGGGTTAAGTCTCTGCCTTCTGCTCGGGTCATGATCTCAGGGTCCTGGGATGGAGCCCCGCATCGGGCTCTCTGCTCAGCGGGGAGCCTGCTTCCCCCTCTCTCTCTGCCTGCTTGGGTCTCTCTCTCTCTGTCAAATAAATAAATAAACAAATAAATAAATAAAATCTTTAAAAAGAGAGAGACATTTAACCGACTGACCCCCCCCCCAGGAGCCCCCCCCCCAGGTCATGCCTATTCTGTGCTGAGGCTATTCCATGAAAAAAATTGGGCTTTCTCATGGGGCAATGGGGAACCATGGAAGGTTTAAGCCAGAGAGTGAAACAGTCAGATTGGTTCTTTAGGAAGTTGTCTCTCAAGGAGGCATTCTCCTTCTGTGGGAGGCAGTACTCTTGGACCCAGCAACTTTGGAAAGCCATTGGCATCACCCAACATTGTTGGAACATACGTTTCCTGAGGCCACACAGTTCCACTTCTGGATATGCTCGGTACAGACGTGCAGCTCACGTGTTCTAGGAGACACATAGCAGAATGTTTGGAGCAACTTCATTTATCTTGGTGAAAAATGGGAGACCCTCTCAGGATACCCTGTACAGGAGAAGACACAAACAGTAAGGTTGAATGCTGGGAAGCATACAATTGGGAAAAAGGAAATGTAACCAAAGTTACACAAGGCTAATTTTTATTTTTTTAAAGATTTTATTTATTTATTTGATAGAGAGAGAGCACAAATAGGCAGAGAGGCAGGCAGAGGGAGAGGAGGAAGCAGGCTCCCCGCTGAGCAGAGAGCCCGATGCGGGGCTTGATCCCAGGACCCTGAGATCGTGACCTGAGCCGAAGGCAGAGGCTTAAACCACTGAGCCACCCAGGCGCCCTAATTTTTATTTTTATTTTTATTTTTATTTATTTATTTTTTAAAGATTTTATTTATTTATTTGGGAGAGGGAGAGCGAGATAGAGCATGAGAGAGGAGAAGGTCCGAGGAAGAAGCAGACTCCCCATGGAGCTGGGAGCCCGATGTGGGACTCGATCCCAGGACTCCAGGATCATGACCTGAGCTGAAGGCAGTCACTCAACCAACTGAGCCACCCAGGTGCCCTAATTTTTATTTTTTTAAAGTAATCTCTATACCCAATGTGGGGCTTGAACTCATGACCCCAAGATCAAGAGTCACACGTTCTACCAACTGAACTAGCCAGGCGCCCCTCATGTGTGAGGTTTTAAAACCTGTTGTAATTGGGCTCCCGAGTGGCTCAGATGGTTAAGCATCTGCCTTCACCTTGGGTCATGATCCCAAGGTCCTGGGATCAAGTCCCTCATCGGGCTCCCTGCTCCTTGGGAAGCCTGCTTCTCCCTCCGCCTCTGCCTCTCTCTCTCTCTCTCTCTCTCTGTCTGTCTCTCATGAATCAATAAATAAAATCTTTAACAACAAAACAAAAAATCCTGTTGTAACATGAAGAAGTGAATTGTAGAAGGACACCTATAATGTAATACTGCATTTAGAGTTTATAACATTTGAGAGTAGGTCATAGAGGATATGAGAATGATAAACTCTAGTTCAGGAGTGTAGTTAACTCTTTGTGGGAGGGGAGAAGAGGTGGATGTAGTCAGGGACAAGTTTTATGTCTTGTGGCTGTACTTTGGTGATGATAAGTTATTCTGAAGGGACTGTCTTAGGTAACATTTTCAAGTGCTGTGTATAAAAGGATGTCTCAGGTGGCCAGTGTGGGGGATAGCAGCAAGTCTGGAGGCTGGGCTTAGGGCTGGGCCTTGGATCTGAAAGATCCCAGAGATGGAGGATACAGAAAGAGCAAGCCTTGTGACCCATCTGATGTGAGTTGCGGGCCAAGTTGAGGACAAGGGCTAAGTCCTAGCTTAAAGAACCAGGCAGACAAGAGGCAGGTTTGGGGACCTGGCATGAGTTCCTTTGGAATAAGGCACATCTAAAGGAGCTATGATGTCCAGGGGGAGACAGCCAGAAGGTAGTTGGATGTTCCTGCAGGGCTGGAGCTCAGAGAGAGACCAGGCAACATGCCAGCAGTTAGCAGAGTTGGGCTGGTCAGGCGAGGGTAGGTTCTTGCTACAGTAATAAGCAGCCCCTCAAATTTCCGTGGGTCAGGACAATGAAGGTTTACCTAAAATCTAGTGCAGGTCAGATGATTTGCCTCTGTCTCGTAGCTTTGACCCAAGGGGTCTCCAACATCCCTGAGGCAGAGGAGATGGTAAGAGTTTCTTTCCAGGCCTAGAAATCTACGGATCCCTTTCGCCAGCATCGCATTGGCCAGAAACTGGTCCTGCGGCCCCATCCCAGCTGCAGAGGAGGATGGGAAATGTAGTCTGTGAAGCCGCAGCTTGGTCACCATATTGCCTTGTCCTCTGTGGGCAGGAGGAGACCCAGGGAGGGAAGGCCTGTGACGGGAAACAGCAGGTCTGGGGGTCCACAAGGCAGATGGCAGCAGATACTGCCTCCTGATCGTCTTTCTCCCCTGTTCCAGGCATCACTCCGTCCTGCCTCAATCTCTTCGCTCTCTTCGACGCCCAGGCCCAGGTCTGGCTGCCCCCAAACCACGTCTTGGAGATCTCCAGAGACACGAGCCTGACATTGTACTTCCGCATGAGGTGGGTGACGGGCTCTTGGGAGTCCTGTCCCCTTTGTTTCTGTCCCCTTGCTCCCCTGCACCCCACCTTCCCGGAGCTGGGTCTCAGTCCATTCTAGGCCCCAGCTGCGACCTCGCCATCCTGTCTTGCAGGTTTTATTTCCGGAACTGGCACGGCACAAACCCTCAGGAGCCGGCTGTGTACCGCTGTGGGCCCCCAGGGCCCAAGTCTTCCTCCGAACAGGCAGAGCAGGGGATGCAACTGCTGGACCCAGCCTCCTTTGAGTACCTCTTTGAGCAGGTGCGTGTAGGGCTGGGGAAGTGGGACTGCTTGGGAGGGACTTTGGGGCTGTCGAGGATCCCCCCCCCCATCTCTCCCCGGTTCGCTAAAGCTAATAGATTCCAACTCATGCCATCTGGGATCCTTTGGCTGCCTGAACCGATCTGAGACACAGGATTGCCCGAGAAAGAGTGCTGTGATCAATTCGTGATGTCTGGTGCAGGCCGAGGGTTGGACAGAGGAGGCACGCATGCTGTGTATTTGGCCTTTCCAGAAAACTCCTGGGGGATTCCCTCCCGTCCCCAGACGCTGGGGCGTGAACAGGTTCTCACGCCTCCCTTTCTGCCCAATCGTCCCCTCCATCCCCAGGGCAAGCATGAGTTTGTGAATGACGTGGCATCGCTGTGGGAGCTGTCGAGCGAGGAGGAGATCCAGCATTTCAAGAATGAGAGTCTGGGCATGGCCTTTCTGCACCTGTGCCACCTTGCTCTGTGCCGCGGCGTCCCCCTGGAGAAGGTGGCCAAGAAGATCAGGTGTCTGGGAATGGGGCGGGGACGCGTATCGGGGAGCCACGAGAGACCCCCGCCTGCTGCTGCGTCTGCATCCAGCACTTACCTAGTGGTACCAGCAGTAGTTCCGGGTGTTGAGGCCGCAGCCGTGAGCAAGTCAGACAGCGGAGCTCACCTCCGGTGAAGGAGACAGGTGGTAAACAAAACACAAAAATGGAAGGTCCAGTGTTTCCAACGGTGATAAACTCAGAGGGGGGAAGTAAAGCAGGAAAGGAGGAAGGAAGAGAGCGTCCCAGAGAGGGAGGGGTGTACGATTTCAGCTTGGGGGGTCCGGGGCTCCCTCGCTGAGAACGTAGCATTCAAATTCAAAGGCGTGAAGGAAGCGAAGGCGGGAGGCTTGTGAGAAGAGCATCCTAAACAGAGAAGACAGCCGGTGCAAAGACCCTGAGGCCTGCCTGGAGGCCTGGTAGCAGGAGCAGAGTGGGCTTGAAGAATTCCCTAGTATTGTAGGGAAGGACGGACACAGGAGTGTGGGGAGCTGGGAACCAGCTATGGGCATGGCCACTGCTATGAGCGCCCGGGTAATCAGGGTACGCTGCCTGGAGGAGGCAGTGGAGACATGGATCTTAGAGGACCCTGAGTCCTTCTTAAAGCACGTATTTTTCTGTCCCTCTTGTGTTATCACTCTGGAGGAGTCCGGCTGGGACAGCGAAGTCCAGGGTGCTGGGAAGCCCGGACGAGATACCCTCTCTAGCTTGGACAGCAGAGAATGCTTCCTGGGGGAGGTGACATTTCTGCTGAGACCCGAAGGTTGAGTCAGCTTTATCCTGATGTGGAATACGTTGGCAAAGCATTCCAGGCAGAGGGAAAAGCATATACAAAGGCCCCGAGGCAGTAGGCAGCAAAGGCCTGTTTCTTGGGGATCTGAACTTGGAATACGAGGGCCAGCTGGGCTGGCAGCCCCGGGCTCCTGACCAGCCCTTCCTGGTTGCCCCCCAGCTTCAAGGACTGCATCCCACGCTCCTTCCGGCTGCAGATCCGGCGGCACAACGCGCTGACCCGCCTGCGCCTGCGGAACATCTTCCGCAGGTTTGTGCGCGCCTTCCAGCCGGGCCACGTCTCGCAGCAGGTCATCATGGTCAAATACCTGGCCACGCTCGAGCAGCTGGCACCCCGCTTCGGCACGGAGCGCCTGCCCGTGTGCCGCCTGGAGCTACTGGCCCAGGCCGTGGGGCAGCCCTACTACCTCCGGGACAGTGGGCAGGCTCCCCCAGAGCCTGGGCCGGAGTTGGCCACCAGGCCCCCCACTCACGAGGTGCTGGTGACGGGCACGGGTGGCATCCAGTGGCGGCCGGTACGGGCAGAGGTGAGCAGGGTGCCTCTTCTGTCTAGCGGTCCAGGTCGGGCTGGGGCTCCCGCTCGGCCTTGGCCTTGGCCTCTGGGGGTGGCCGCAGGGAGGCCTTTCCCCGCGAGGCTCTGGGATATGTCTGTCTGTCCCCCGGGGTGGTTTTTTGGGGAGTGTCGTCTGTCTCTATCTCCCCTCTGGGGGCCTCTGAGGAACACCCGTCTTGTGTCTGCGGGGGAGAGGGCCCAGCTGTTCCTCTCTTCCTCCCTGAGGTTCTGGGTCCTGGTGTGCGGCTCTCTTGGGGGAGGGTCCTCATCCCGTCTATGATACAGACTCGAGTGGGGCTGCCCCAGGAGCTTCCCCGGTCCCTCAGGCTCCCGCCTCTCCCCCGGGAGAATGTGCGGGAGACAGAACGGGCATAGCCCTGTGTCACGCACCTGCCCTGCATGCTGGCTTTCCAGGGTCCCAGAGGCGACGGCGACAGCAGGAATCCCCATGCTGGCTCGTTTGGGAAGAGAACCAAGGCCCCAAGGGTGGGCGACCAGCCAGCAGACAGGCCTCAGGAAGCGCCATGGACCTACTTCTGTGACTTCCAGGACATCACCCACGTGGTGCTAAAGGAATGCCACGTCAGCGTGCACTGTCAGGACAAGAGCCTGGTGGGGCCTGGGGCTGGGGGCCTGGCAGGGGTGGGGGCGCCTCTGGGCCGCGATGCCCACCTGATGTCCTGTCCCCACCTCACCTCCCCGCCCTTGGCCTGCAGGAGCTGACCCTGCCTTCCCGGGCCATGGCCCTGTCCTTGGTGTCGCTGGTGGACGGCTATTTCCGCCTGACCGCCGACTCGAGCCACTACCTGTGCCACGAGGTGGCTCCTCCGCGGCTGGTGATGAGCATCCAGGATGGTATCCACGGACCCCTGCTGTGAGTGCGGGGTGGGGGGGGTGGGGAGCAGTGGAGCTGGGGGGGGGGGCAGAGGGGGTGGGGGCGGGGCCACAGGGGGGAAGGGCACGTGCCTAGAGCTTGAATGAGGCGTGTGCGTGTTTGTGTGTATTCACACCTTGGCTTTCACATTAGTGTGGGTGTGTTCCCCCACTCACGTGTGCGCACTCACGTGTGCATGCATGGAGATGGGCACGCCAGCGGTGTAGGGAAGAGGGGGCGCCTGCAGTGGTGTGGACACGCGGCATGGCGGGACATGAGACTGTCACCGCACACGCCTGCAGGTGGAACAGCCCGCCCGGCACATGGCTGTGCTTCACGACCACCGTGTATCCAGTCGTCATCGCCTGGTGTTGTGAGTGATGAGCTGGGTGATTTTCACAGAACCGTGTCTTGCGCAGACGCTGGTGGCCGTTCACATGTCCGCGTGAGCGTTCACATCCCTGTGCGCATGCATCCGTCCTGGTCACCGGAGGCCCCCGTCTGTGCGGTTCTGTCCCGACACGCGGGGTGGAAGCTGTGCGGGGTCCGGGACTCAGGGGTCCTCAGACGTGCATGTGGCAGTCCGGCGTGCTGCTGGGTCAGGGGGCTGTGACTCTGAGCTTCTGTGGTCATCATACCTGTGTCTGGCTGTCCCCCGGCCTACCTGTGACAGCAGGAGTGGCTATTGAAGTGTCTTAAGAGGTCTGACCCCTGGGAGCCTCGTCTCTATGCCGGAGGAAGGTGGAGGGGCCATTCCGCCTCTTGAGGGCCGAGGTGGGACAAGGTCACTGCCCCGTGTGCGTCACCCGATGGGTCTGTGGGTCCCATCCGCAGGCGTCCTGGTCTGTTGGGGCGGCTGTAACGGTACCGTTGACCAGGTGATGTCAAAACAGCAGACACAGATTTCTCACAGTTCTGGAGGCTGGAAGTCTAAGTTCAAGGTGCAGGCAGGTCCAGTGTTTGGCGGAGAGCCCCCCACCGGGGTGCACAGATGGCCAGCTTCCGGCTGGGTCCTCACATGGGGAAAGGAGCTCTCTGCGGTCCTTTTTGTGAAAG
>CM053603.1:5134372-5148788 GCA_028646535.1 Procyon lotor
TGATCTAAAATAGACACCCCACTCCCACGCTATGTCAGACTCTAGTTCAGCTCCTCACTGGTCTCCCTCTTAGAACCTACCAGAATCTTCACTTCTCTACTGCTCTGGGCTCATTTCATTCACCTTCTTCTTCCTGCTGGGACTATGACTGTAGGGGTCCAAGGCCACCGCTGTGACCCTGACCACAATCGGCCACCCCAGGGCCCAGCATGGGAGTTCTTTGGGGATACACATTGAACACACGGAGGTCTCAGACCGGGTGCCTGTGAAGTTACGGGTTTTTACCCACTTAATCAGTATTTATTGAGCAATTACCATGTGCCAGGCCCCAGTGGGACACTTCATGGTGACTAGAAAAAAAGATCCCTGCTCTAGCAAAGCCAATATTCTACAATGACAGTAAACAAATACTCAGTTAAATATCTAAAATAAAATATGAAGATAAAATATATAAGGAGATAAGGGGTTGGAGGGCTACCTCAGTGATGCTTTTCTCTGAGGAGAGACAGCCAAGGCCTCTCTGACATTTGTATAGAGACCCGAGGATCAGGAACTAGCTGTGGGACTTTGAGGGAAGGACAGTGTAGGTAGAGGGAATGGCAAAAACAAAGGCCCTGTGGCAGGCTGGACTTGGTGGGACCCAAGGAACCGCAAGGAGGCTGGTAGGAGTGAAAGGAGGTGGTTAAGGGTGTGTGTGACAGCAGGGGCCGCACCATGCTTGGGCTGTTGCCTACTGTATACAGGCTTGGCCGCTAGTTCCTCCCACCCCCTAGTCCCCCAGCATCCCCCATTTCCTGTTCTTACCTTTGCTCAGGAAATGTTTGCCTAGGGCAGCTGATGGAGTGGGAGCTGTCTAGGACTGCTTCCTTCTCTCAGGCTCTGTTCCTGCTTTTGAGGGAGGCAGAGACTGCAAGGGTGGGGGTAGGCCGGCTGTTCTCTCCTTATGCTGCAGGGGGTGAGCGAGACGGTGGTGTGCAGAGGGGGTTGCATTTGTCTCATCTGAATCATGACAGGCAGCCAAAAGGCAGGTTGGGGTAAACTGAGACACGGTGGATGGACAGGATGGAGGCAGCATTGAGGGTAGGGCGGGGAGGCGCCCTTTAACGAGGGACATCTCAGAAGTGGAGCCACTGCCTGCATTTGCTCATCCTGGCGGGACCTCAGGATAGGGGCCCCCCCGGGGAGGGGGCTCCACCCATCCTGGGAAGACAGCCTCTGCTCTGCCAGGAACCAGGCCTGGGGAATCACCTCGCTCCCACCCCCAAGAGTCAGGGGTCAGAGGGCAGCACTGGGCGGAAGCGATAAGGGGCAGGGAGCTGGAGGAAGGAGTGTGGTGGCCACCCCAGCCCAAGGTTGGCTGAGACCAGGAACATGGACACGGGGAGAACATGCCCCAGCTCACACCGCATGAAGGCAGCTTGGACTCTGCCTGACACATAGTAGGCCCTCAAAAACAAACAGTTTAGGTAGAAATAACCCTCAGCGTTGGGACTGGAACCTTGGGTTGCTTCCTCCCAGCAGAAACTGAAGTGGACGGACCCAGAGTCCTTTATAAAAACTTTATTGGGGGGGGTAGAAAATGGGGGTGATGCCCCTGGAATTGAATAAATAAATGAATGAATAAATAAATACATAAATACATAAATAGAACAATAAGTAAGCCCCCCATGCGCCTCTGGGGGGCGTCCCCCGGCCCGCGGGGAGAGGGGAACCGGCTCACGCCGACGTCAGCTGGATGGCGAAGACCTCGCCCCCCTCCTGCGCCTCCGCGGTGCCCGCAGCCTCGGTTCCACCTTCGGCGCCCGTGGCCCCGCCAGTGCCGCCGCCCGCGCCATTGAGACACACGGCCTCACCGGAGCTTTCGGCCTCCTGCACATTATACTCGCCCTTCTTGCAAGCGGTGGACTGAACGTAGAAGGCCAGGCCGGCCCCCGCGGCCAGCAGGACTGCGCCCCCCGCCGCGCCACCCACGGCGACCCACAGCCACGGACCTGCGGGGGGGAGACCCTCAAAGACAGTGGACCAGTCCAAGGCTCCCAAGCCCGGCCGCCTCTGTTCCCTCCCCATGGGTGAGGTCAGTCCTCAGGGGCCTGGCACAGGGAACCCTAGGAAACTCACAGCGTGGGGTGGGGGAAAGGAGAAACCCCTCAAAGGCTACCCCAAGCGTTGGTGCGACCCCAGACCCGTTTTACCCATCACCTCAGCACATGAGGATAGAAGTCCCCAACCCCAGGGATACCTCCAAGTCAAGTGACTCTCTTCATCCCCAAGAGGATGAGGGTGAGGGAGACCGGGTCATTCCTTCACCCCGGAAAACCCGAGATACACCAAGTGGGAGAGAGACCGCCCTGGGACCTCCCCACCCCTGCCACCCCCATCATCTCCGTCACCCCTATTCTCTGCCCTAAGTCGTCTCCAACACTTCTCCACAGCGGCACAGTGAGGGGTGAATTCGATCGTCTCTACCGTACAGGACCTACCCCAAGTTAATAAGCCCCTCCCACAGCCGTCACAGCCCTAGAGGGTCCCTCCCCTTGAGCTCCAGTCCGTTCCCTCCTCCTCCACCTCCCACCCCCCACCCGCCATCAGAACCCCACTCGTCAGGGTGCCCCTGACTTCTGCCCTGGCTCACTGCAGTCTCACCTGCTGGGAAGGAGGGGGAAGAAAGGACCGGGTGGGGGCGGGGGCCCAAAGCGCAGGCCACGCCCCATGCGGATTCCCTCGCCCCGCCCCCAGCTGCCACTTACCAGCCACGCGCACCGTGATGCGTCGCGCGTGTCGCCCATGCGCGTTGGTGGCTGAGCACTCGTACTCGCCGCCGTGGCTGCCCATGGCGCCCGCCACGCTCAGCGTGCTGTTGTTGCTGGACAGGCCGATGTTGAGCGCCCCCGGGGGCGCGCGCCAGCTGATCTGGGCGGGGGGCCAGGCCTCTGCGCGGCAGGTCAACGTGAAGTTCCCGCCCGGCCGCACGCCTCCGGGAGGCGAGGCTGCCAACTCGGCCACCACCGGCCGGTCTGCAGAGGGCAGGAGGTTGGAGGAGCCCCTCAGAGCCGGCCCAGGCACTGACCAAGTGCCCCTCCGCCCACCGCAATCGGGGCACCCCTCCTCAGATGGGCGGGCAGGGATCCGTCCTTCCCCCCCAGCCACCACCTCCCCCTACTATCAGGCCGTAGTCACCAGTAAAATCTTGGGCCCTGCTTCACTGAAGGAGAGGAGGTTGGGAGCCGCACCAGTGCCCTTCTGACCTAGAATTTGAGGGGGCGCCGGCGCCTGTTCCCTGGAGTTTTCTTTACCCTCAGGTTTAGATCGGGAATCCTTGTCCCCAGGAAGTGGGGGGCGGGGGGGGGGCGGGGAGTGGGCTGAAGGAGGTACCCTTGAACTACCCTGGGCAATCCCACTGTTGCAAGTCATTGTTTTGAAAACCAAGTGCCTTCTAAGTGGAGCTGCTCCCACTCACATTCCACGCCCACGGTGACCGTCCGGGCGTCCGTGCCATGCATGTTGGTGGCCAAGCAATGGTAGGTACCCGCATCCTCTCGGGACACGCGCAGCCGCTGAGGCCGGGGCACGCCCTCCCGGGAGCAGCGCACTTGTGGGGACGGGCGACCCCGGGCGGCGCAGGCCAGCCCTGCAGCCTCAGCCCCTTCCAGCCACGTCTGGTGACTTGGGCAGGTGGACTCATCCATTTGCGGAGGCGCTGCAAAGCAGCCATGGGGGACGTCAGGGAGGGGCCGGGACCCTGGGGCACCCCTACTTCCCGCCAGCCTCGGCCCCGCTCACACTCCGTGCTCACGGCGACCGCCTTGACCATGGAGCCGTGCCGGTTGGTGGCATTGCAAATGTAGATACCAGGTGCCAGTCCACTAGCGATGCGGGGGACTCTGACACCAGAGTCTGGGGAGGCCAGCGGCAGCAGCATCCCCTCACTGGTACCCTCTGAGCCGATGCACTCCACACTTGGCTCTGGCTTTCCATCCACCTCACAAGGAAACAGCTGCTCGGATCCTTCCACCCATGTCCAGTTGCTCGGGCAGCTCAGCTCCTCAAAACTGGGGCCATCTGGGGAGCAGAAGGTCACACAGCGACCGGAAGTCAGGCCGGGGTTATCCTGACATGCCCCATCTTGCCCTGTGTTGTCCTCACTCACATTCCACTGTGACAGCCACATTTTTGGCCACCGAGCCTCGAGCATTGGTGGCTTCACAGCGGTAGGTTCCCGCGTGCTCCCGAACAACACGCAGCAGGCCCTCGGCGACCCTGGCCTCCCCAGAGCGCACACAGCTCACGCTGGGCGTTGGGACCCCATGTGCCACACAGCTCAGGGAGACCTCTGTTCCTTCCAGCCATGTAATGTGTTCCGGGCAGCCCATGCTGTCCAGCGATGGGGCATCTGGAGAAGGAAGTGTCATTGGGTTCAAGGTTTGGGGACTGGCCTAATGTCCCTAGACCCTCTTTCTGTATGAGGGAGGCCATAAAGGGTTGGGCAGGCTGTGCCCTACTCAGAGTCACTAAACTGAAGAGATTTTACCCTGGTATCCTGGTGAGCCGTTTGAGTCCTTTTTTCTGATTCCTACAAAGTGCCCACAGTCTGGTCCCCAAGTCTTTGGCCTAGAAACTCTTACACGGCTTACAAAGCCCACCTTCCCAGGATTCTGTCCACACGCCACACCGCAGACTCTCAGGGGCACGTCTACCTCTTTCCCTCCCTCCTTCGCCAGGATCTTCCCCTAATCCCGCTCACCAGCCTCTTCCCTTTCCCCAAATCCTGCCCACTCTTCCCGGAAGGCTAGTTACCCCTAGACCCGGAGAAACAGAAATATACGCCTTGTGCACCCCTACTCACATTCCACCGTCAGGGTCACTTCCTTGACTGCCTCGCCCTGGCTGTTGACCGCGGTGCAGCGGTAAGTGCCGGCGAGAGCGCGAGTGACGGGACCCAGCAGGCCCAGCGCCAGGACCGCCCTGCTGTCAGGCTGCTCGCAGTGCACGGAGGGCGCGGGGTTTCCGCGGGCTTCGCAGCGCAGCGTCTGCTCGGGGCCTTCCAGCCACGTCCAGCTCCTGGGACAGTCCGAATCATCCAGCCGAGGGGCGTCTGCAGGCAGGGGCGTGGGCTACTGAGAAGCTAGACGTGGTCCCTGAGGAAAAGCCCCACTTCCACAGCACGGCCGGGGAGCGGACAGACCGTTGGAAATCACGAGGAGGGAGGAGAGAGGTTAAAGACCAACTCACAGAGGACGCGGAGTTCGGCGCTCTTGTTCTTGCTTAGTGTCTCCCCGTCCACCTCCAGGATGGCGTCGCAGAAGAAGCTGCGCTTGTCGTCGTGCTCGGTGGCATTTAGCTGAAGCTGGGCGGGCTGCCCCGGGACCACGGCTGGAATTCCGTCCAGTGTAACCAGGGCTCCGGCCCCAGCAGCGCAAGTTACTGTCACCACCTTCCCCTCGGGGGTGCTGGGCTCGCTCAGGGTCAGGACCGGCGCGGGGAAGCCTGGGGACGCGGCATTGGCCGGGAGTCCACCGACCACGCCCCTCCTGAGGGTCGAGGCTGCCCCTGACCCGCCTGAACTCTCAGGGCTGTGCCGCCCAACTGTAGGGACCGCGCCCCGCCAATCCGGACGCTTAGGCTCCGCCCATCATCGCCCCGCCCCCATCATCGCCCCGCCCTCTTGGGGGTCGTCTGGCCATAACTTTACAGGGTCCTCGCCGGGTTTGCGATGTTCCCCTTCCGGCGGCGATTCACACTCGCCCTCTACAACTATTCAGTCTCAGTCCTTCAACTTTCCCACCCCTTAGGGACTTGGAACCACGGCTATTCCTATACTAAGGCCCCGCCCACTCTTTGCCCCGCCTTCCCGTTCCTCTGGCTCCACCCCTGAGCCGCGGCCGTCCCGCTTCACTCCCTCTTACTGTAGATGGTCACGTTCTCCCGGGTCTCGCGGCTGTCGCCCCCCAGGGTCACGTTGCAGACCAACTGCCTGGCGCCCTCCTGTTCTGCGTTAGCTGTGGCTGTGGCAGTGGCCACGAGCGCGTCCCCCTCCAGGGTGATATCGGGACTCAGCCTGTGGTCCCCCAGCGCGAGGTAGACCCCAGCCTCTGAGGCTGGAAACAGCTCGTCCAAGGTGCAGCTCACGGGTCTTTCTGAGCCCACTTCCAAGAGCCGGGGAGCAGCGATGCGCGGGGGGTCCGGAGACAGGGCTGGGTGTCGAAGAACAGAGCTTGAATATCATGTATCGAACACTCAATATGTACTAAGCGCGTTACGTGCACCATCTTATTCCTATTATCCTCAAGGCACGGGGAGGAAAACAACTTACAGCTTGTGTATGTTGGAGTAAGGACTGGAAGTCAGATTTCCTTGCCTCCAGACTTCTTTTTTTTTTTTTTTTAAAGATTTTATTTATTTGACAGAGAGAAACACAGCGAGAGAGGGAACACAAGCAGAGGGAATGGTAGCGGGAGAAGCAGGCTTCCTGCCGAGCAGGGAGCCTGATGCGGGGCTTGATCCCAGGATGCTGGGATCACGACCTGAGCTGAAGGCAGACGGTTAACGACTGAGCCACCCAGGCGCCCCTGCCTCCAGACTTCTTAAACACTCGCCCGACCCCTTTTCGACCCTTTCCGTCCCCTTCCGGCTCCCTACACCCACTCACCGAAAGTTCGGAGCTCTCTGGGGGCGGAGCTGTTTGAAAACAGCCCCAGGCCATACGGCCGCAGGTCCAGCTCCGCGCGGCAGGAGAAATTGGCTCCATGGTCCTCCCTTCGCGCCAGTACTGTAGCCGTAAGCACCGCGCCCCGCGCTCGGGGTGGCTCCCCCGCGAAGCTGCGACGGATGAGCTCCTGCGCGCCCCGCAACAAGGTCAATGTGAGGCTCCCACGAGGCCCAGCGCCTGGGACCCTACAGCTTAGGGTGAAGTTCTCGCCCACAGGCTGCCAGGCAGGCAGCGGTACCAGCTCTACACGATCCGGTCGCTCTGCAACGGGGAAATCACCGCTCTTGGAAACGCCGGGTCTCAGAGGCAAGTGGCGTGGAACCCAGGGGCCCAGAGACCGAGAGCGTGGGGATCCAGGGGGTGGAGCCTAAAGGGGAGGACCCTGTGACCCAGGGGGCGGGGCTTGGAAGGAAGGGAAAATAGTAAGAGTGAGAGCGTGGCCGCTGAGAACTCACGGAAAGTGCGAATGAGCCCACGCGCCTGCAGCGTGCGCCGCGCGCAGCGGAAGAAGCAGACCGGCTGGGTCTCCGGCTCACGGATGTCCACCAGCTGCCGCGCCAGCCAGCGCAAGCCCCTTTGGGTCCCATTTCGGCGCAGCGAGGTCTCCAGGCCACCGCGCTCAGGTCGTGGGCAGTTGGTGCTGCAATTCAGCCACAAAGATCCCCCGCGCTCCACGAGCGCCACACGGGGCTGCAGGTCCGCCCAAAAGGGTTCCTGCGCGACCGCTGACCAAGGAAACGTGGGGTCAGCCTGGGGAGCCACCTTCCTGGGATTTTAGTGCCCCTCTGTCGAATCAGGGATTCCCGGGGAATTAGCAGAGGCCACAGCCAAGGAAGAACTCAGGAGTCCCGCGTCCTGCTCCGGCCTCAGGTTTGGAGGCGCGCTCTCGGGGTTCAAACCTCGAGGGCGTCTCTGGGACATGGCAACAGAGAGCCCTGGTCTCCAAGGTGCCAATGGAGTGATGGGAAAGCATGGGGGGGAGGGGGATGAGATGAAAGACGGGGTCTTTGACGCACACAGCAATGATGGGAAGGGGGGACCTCGTGTGGAGGAAGGAAAATGAAAATGAACTGGTTCTCAGGGTTCTTGCCGGAGAGGGGGAGACAGGTTGAGGCGAGGGCAAAGGAGAGATGAGGCTGAGTCAAGGCTAAGTGAGGACCCCCAAACCCGGGAGAACATGGAAAAAAGACTAGAGATTAGGCTCGTGGAAGGAACCGCGGTAACAGCTGAGGGACTCCGTTGCCAGGGCTCCGGATAGAGCGGGAATAGCGCCTCTGAGTCACAGCAATTGGGGAAATCGGGTCTTTCTGGACCACGACTGAGGAGGATGTCAGTCCGTAGACCATTGAGCGTAACAGAGTGTGGAGAGGTACCGCGGAAAGGGACAAAGGAGACACGGGGTCTCTGGGGCATGAGATGGGTGCAGAAGAGCACCCAGGATCTCAAAGAGGGCAGGGTAGAGACCTGGGCGAGCCATGAGTCTGGAAGCTGGGTCTCCAGTGTGTGTTGGTGGGGAGAGGGATAGAGGGAAAGGCCTGGGCTCAAGGTGGGGCAGAGGCGTGGGAGTAGAGCGAGACGAGGGCGGAGCTGGGAGGGGCTTGTGGCCGCATCTCTGGTCCCAGAACTCCGCCCCCGCCCTGTCCACCCTGAGCCTGGACCCGGCTCTTACCTGCGAGGCCGAAGAGCCCCGGGCCCAGGGCAGCCCAGAGCCCGAGCAACGCCCGGCACAGCCCTGGCGAGGGCCCCGGCATCGCCGCCGCGGGGGAAGCGCAGGAGGCGAGGAGAGCGCGAGCGCTGAGCTGGGCGAGAGGACGGCGCGGCGGGTGGGTTGTGGAGGAGGCAGAGTTGCGTTCCGGGATTGGTTTAACGTTGGTAACTTGGTTTCCAAGGAGGGGGCGGCGGCAGAGGCGGCTAGGGGGCGGGAGGGCGAGCGTGCTCCAGGCTCCCGGCCTCGGCGAAGGCGTGCTGGCAGGAGCATGCGACCCCCGGGGTCTACGTGGAGGCCCGCCCCATCGCCCGGAGCCTTCTGGGGGCGGCCGCGCGCTCCCGCGTCATCCTTGGCGGCGAAGCCGAGGTCGGGGGATGCTGGGTTGCCCTTCTCAAACCCCCACCCCCCACCCCTAGCTTGGATGCTGTGGTAATGAGCTGGACTCAGAGCTCCGCCCCCATAGTTAGTTTCCCCACCCCACCCCCTCGCCCCTTGGGCAGGGGACTGGTGTGAGAGCTGCGAGAGATCCGCGGAGCAGAATAGGGGAAGGCACAATTCTAGGAAAGGGTGTGGGGATGCCTCCCTCACTGATCCTTATCCTTTTGACCCGCGGAGCTGAGGGCTATAGCCACGTCCCTAGTCCCCCTCCGGCTCCGCCCCCGCACGCGACAGAGGGGGTGGGGACGAAAGTGCCTGCGAGTCGGGAACACGTGTGCGTGCACGCAGCGTTCGCGGGCGTCTAAATTAGGGTCGGCTCTGCTCTGGGTCTGTATTTACCCAGCGTGCAGCGGGCACGTGTCTACGCGGCGTGTGTGAGCGCAAGCCGCGGAGGAGCGCCCCTGAATCCGCTTTCCGCGCGGTGGGCGGGGCCCTGGGCCGCACCGGCCCTCCCAGACATCCAGTGCGGGCCGGGCTTGTGTGTCCACGCGAGACCGAGAGACCAACTATGGCACTTCGACCCTGCATCCGGGCCCCAAGCTTTGACACCCCCCGCGTGTGCCCACCGGGCTGGGTGATCATCAAGACGTTGCCAGGACGGGAGTCTGTGACACCCCACGTGGGCCATCTGATTGTTCCTTCCCCGCAGTCACAACGTGGGTACCTTTTCTTCGTATCTACGTCCCTCAACGTGTCATGTGACCCCGGCCATTTGCTCTCTCACCGCCCTCGCTAACGGTGAACTGTGGGGATCAGTTCTCGCTCCACCCCTGTCCTCCAGGAAAGTGCTGGGTCTGAAGGGGAGGGGCGGGGGGGGGATGGGAAAGGAAACTTAACATCCAGTCAGAGCTGCTGCGTGGCAGCGGCGGAGCCAATGGGGACACCATACTGTGAGCCAACCCTCCTACAGCCCCAAACCCTCCAGTGCCCAAGCTATGCCCATTTGCACCCCACTGATAATGCCCGCAAGGGAGGTATATTACCACACGGCTGGGAATGCACAGGGACTGGTGCGCCCGGGTCCCCAGGTGGATGGGAATGAGGAAGCCTCAAGTGCCCTGAGAGAGACGAGGAACTTGGAGAAAGTGATGGAGGCAAGGCCAAAAAAGGCCACTTCCTCAGAGGTGGTACCCTAGTGGGGGACCTTTAGGCCGGGAGGCAGAAGCTGACAGAGGGACACTTTATTGAATCAGGGTTCCCCAAATTGTCCCAGATGCCTTTTTCCTCCGGCTCAGCCGGCAGAGACCCTCCTCTCTGTACTCCGGTTCTGCACCGATGGCCATTTTCGCAGGTAGACGGCCCCCACAACGAGAAGGATCCCCACAAAGGCCGCGATGGAGCTGGAGGCCAAGGCTTTGGACGTGGGGCGCAACGCTGGGGACAGGAGGTGAGAATTAGGAACGGAGCTCAGGGAGATAGGCCCACCCGCCGGATTCGCTCACCCCACTGGCGTATAGTGCCCTGCCCTTCCCCTCCTCCAGTGCCCCTGATCACAAGAGCTGCCTCACCGAGGCCCGACAGCGTTATGGGTGCCGAGCTGCTGCGGACCACCAAGCCGTCCAGACCGAGGCGTGCGTGGCAGGTCACCGGTTTCCAAAAGTCGCGGGGCCTGGCGGGCAACGTGTAAGTCAGCGTCACGTTGGCCAGGTCAGAGCCGGTGTAGCGCTTCAGGCTCTCAGAGTAGACGACCCGGCCGCCGAGCCTCAGAGTCACCACCAGGAAGCCCACCGGGAACACGTGCGTCACGTGGCAGCGCAGAGTGTACTCGTTGCCCACTAAGAGCGGAGGCTCCAGGATCACGCTTTGCGGCCGTTCTAAAGCAGGGGTGGGGGTGGGGGGGCCTCTGAGCCAGGTCCGCGTGCGCCCCCTAGCGCGACTGTTAAATACCCGCTTCCGTCCCCCTCCCCTCACCCCGGGAAGACCTGAGCCCCCGTCCCTCACTGTAGGCGGTGATCCTGGCCGTGGCCCCCTGTGTTTCTCCAGCGCAGGTGACGAAGCAGCGCACCTCGGAGCTCCAGGCCGTCACGTCCAGCAGCTGGTAGGCTACCCAGCCGGGCCCGCTGTGCGTTTGGCCCCGCAGCAGCTGAGTGCTGAGGCTCCAGTTCTCCGGCAGGGGGCAACTAGTGCTGCAGTTCAGCCACACTGAGCCCCCCGGCTGCACCTCCTTGAACTCGGGCCTTAGGCGCACCCAGAACGGCGCTAGGGTCTCTGAGGGCGCCGGGGAGCTGCCTCCCAGGCCTTGCGCCCACACTCCCCGGCGCCGGCGCGCTCTCCCGCCTCCCGGGTAGGCGACTGCCAGCAAAAGCAGCAGCGAGAGGGGGAGCAGAGACCCCATGGCAAAGGGCCCAGACTGAGGGGCCGAGCGCCCGGGAGCCAAGGCTGGCTCTGGAGATAAGGAGGCCGGCGGCCCCGCCTCCGCAGCCCCACCCACAGGGACAGAGGCCCCTAGAGAGCCTAGGATCCTGCAGTGTAGAAGCCCCTCGGCACCTCCCTCAGCTCAAGAAAGAGATTCCAGACCTTTGTAAAGCAAGAGTCAGAGAGTTTGCTGGAGAGGTATCTTTAATTTTAGCTTGAGTCTCCAAAGGTCCTAACAAGACCCAGATTTGAGTTAGAGCCTCAGGGGTGGGGCTTGAACCGGCAGCCTTTTCTTGGGGGAGGAAGTGAGAGGACAGGGCTGGAAAGGGCTCCAGCTGGATGGGACAGCTTCCCTTAACTCACACAAGGCAGGCACTTATGAAAAAGCTTTATTAGCACAAGAGAGAGGCTTCTGGAACTGGGAGGGGGATCTTCCCAGGACTCTCCTCCCTACTGCCTGCAGGGCCCTCCTCTCTGCAGGAACTTGAGGCTGTCAGAGTGCTCTGTTCTTGCATGGTCCCACTGAGGTGGAAGAAGGACAAGGCGGGGACACACAGGGGTTGGGCATAGTTTCACGGGACTCCGTGGTTTAGCTGCCAATGAGTGGACATTCAAGTTTAGGCATGCTGCGGTATCTTTGTGAGCACTAGCAGAGATACATATGGGCAGAGAGGGGGCTAACAGAGGTCAGTGTCAGTGATGTAAGGGGAGTCTCCATGTTCAGTGGGTTGTCCCTGGGCCTGTCACCAACTAAACCATATCACCTTTGCCAGTCCCCTTCTGGAGGAAAGCAGCTTAGCCAACGGAATGAGAAATTCCAGCCCCACTCGATCTTTTTGACCAGGTACTCCTGTGCAGTGCACAACTGGCATGACCGTACCTGGGAACCCTGAATGAGGTTAGACTAAGAGCTCCCTGAGGAGAGGAACTCACGTTCCTCTTCTTTACCATTCTAGCTCACATAAAAGGCACCCAATAAATAGCTGGTAAAAGAACAAAATAAATATGTTATCATTAAAAGTTGGGGACAGTCCATGGACTGCAGGGCTGGAGCTGGCATCTGTCAGAGGAAGTATGGGGGTATGTGTTTCCATGCTGTTTGTGTTTGCACAGGCTATTTATCTCTTAGGACTGGAGCGCCTCAGCACGCGCAGTAGGGGTGTTTCACTGTTTCCCCATTGGGGGTCCCATGTTGAGTGTTCCGCTACTCGTCCCTTAGATAGGTTAGGCTCCGACATCCCTCACAGTCATGCCCCAGGTCCTGCCCCCCCTCCTTGTGGTTCAGTCCTGTGGCTCCAGTCCAGGTCAGGCGTGAGGCTTGGGGATCCTAAGTGTGCCGGTGCCAGGACCCCAAATGCTGTCTGTATCCTGAGGCCTCTATCCTGTCCTCAGGCATCCTGGGAAGGTGGGTGGAGCCGCATGGCTTGTGGCCACCCTTGTTCAATGTGGCACTGCTGCCACCGTGTGGGGGGCTGAGGGGGAGGCTGGGTCCTGGCTCAGGTTCAGGGGGGAGTGGCTGGTGTGTTCAGTTTCATGGCAGCTGCCTCCTGGGCCTTCTGTAGCTTGTATTTCTGGATCTTTCGCTGGCGGTTATAGAGGTAAGCGGCTCCGCTCACAGTTCCCAAGAGGAGAGCAGCTGTCACCAGGATGATGACGACCATGTTATTCTGGTGGTCTGTGGGGAGGACACCAGGTGTGATGAGGGTTGGGCCAGGCTCACTGTCCCTGCCCTGCCCAGCCCCGAACCCCGGCACACTCACAGGTCACGTTCACGACCACTTCGCGGGAGACCTCCCCACGGGAGCTCCGGGCCTTACACAGGTAAGTACCCGCAACCTCCCGCTTGACGGGTCTCAGGTCCCCAATGGGCAGCAAAGCATTATCTCCCTTCCGGTTACATTTCAGCTCAGGAACCGGGTTCCCCCAAGCTTGGCACCGCAGGGTCTGCTGGGAGCCTTCCTCCCACGTCCAGTTTCCTGGACAATCCCTCTGGTCTAGTCGGGGACCATCTGGAGAAACACAGCGAGATGACAAAGGGGGTGAGGGGCTAGGAGGAGACTCCTCAGGAGGGCTGGAGGGGGCCCTCAGAGGGTAGGAGCTCATGGGATCTTAGGGGTTGAGTCCTCGGGATTAGGGGTCATTGGCCAGCGGCCCTACTCACACAGGACGTGGAGCTCCCGGGTCTGGTTCTTATGCACCAGGTGTCCAGCCACGTCCAGGACAGCAGAGCAGGAGAAGCTGCGTCTGTGGTCCGCAGCGCTGGCATTTAGTTGGAATTCTGCCCTGTGTGTCGGAGGCCCCGATGGCAGCTCTCTCAGCGACACTATGGCTCCAGCCTGGGCCTCACACTGCACCGTCACCACAGTCCCTTCCGAGACCTCTGGCTCACTTAGGATCAGGTTGGGTGCGGGGAAGCCTGGGAGGGGGTGAGCACACAGTGAGCACCGCCCCCAGCATTGGCCCCGCCCCCTGGAAGCACTGCCCCATCTCAACTTACTGTAGAGGATCACATCCTTCTCGGTCTTTAGGTCTCGGCCACCCAGGGTCACCACACACGCCAGCTGGTGGGTGCCCTTCTCTGTTACGTTCGCCTTGACATTGGCCGTGGCCAAGACGGAGTCCTTGCTGTACAGGGACGTAGAATTCAGTTCCTGTTCTGCTAGTGTCAGGCGGACTTCGGCCTCCGCAGCTGGGAACAGCTCATCCAGAGTGCAGTTCACAGTCCACTGTGTGCCCACTTCCACAATCGGGGGGGTGGCAAGGTGTAGATGGTTCTTCAGCAGGACTGGGGAGAGAGTATGTGTGTGAACAGAGAGGGGACAGGCAACTCACTGAAGCCCCTTTCTGGGTCATTTTCTTTTTTTTTTTTTTAATATTTTTTAAAGATTTTATTTATTTATTAGAGAGACGGAGGGAGATCACAGTAGGCAGAGCAGCAGGCAGAGGGAGAGGGAGAAGCGGGCTCTCCACTGAGCAGGGAGCCTGAGAGGGGCCGATCCTGGGACCCTGGGATCATGACCCGACCTGAAGGCAGATGCTTAACCGACTGAGCCACCCAGGTGCCCCCTGGGTCATTTTCATTCCCCCATCTGGGACATCCTGTGGTTCCCAGAGACTCTCTCTGGCCTGGGCCACCCCTGTCCCAGAACCCACGCAGGGTTCCAGCCTTCTCAGAAGACCCTGCAGCTGGGCAGCCCATCCCAGACCAC
>CM053603.1:5148888-5161098 GCA_028646535.1 Procyon lotor
AACCCATCCTCTAGCGGCTCCCCAGTGCCTCACCAAAGGTTCGGAGCTGCCTGGGGGCCGAGCTGTTCTGAAACAATCCCAGCCCTCGGGGCCTCAGGTCCAGTTCCGTGCGACAGGAGAAATTGGCGAGGTGGTGGTCCTTGCCCACCAGCACGGGGACGGTGACCTCCGCAGGCTCCCCGACGGCGGGCTGCCGGCTCAGCTCCTCCTCCCCGCGGAGCAGCACCACGGTGAGGTTTTCCCGGGGCGCCCCTCCTGTCACCTGGCAGCGCAGAGTGAGGTTTTCGCCCACGGGCTGCCAGCGGGGTAGGGGTAACATCTCCACTCGCTCCGGGAACCCTGGGTGTTAAGGGGGAGGGGGTGGAGTTGCGTGAGCAGGACAGCTGCCCGCCCGCAGGGGGCGCCGGGGCGCCGGCTGCACCTGTCCCAGGAGCTCCACCACTCTCCACTTTTGACAGACACTCCCCAAACCACCCAAGCCCGACAGGAATGTTAAGAGCTTCTGGATAAACCGGTGGGAAGTCCCCAGGTGGTTGTGAACGGGGCAAAGACAGTTCTTTTAGTCACTGCAGCGTCTGAGATTGAAATGTGGAAAAGGAGCTCAAAAATCTATCACCAGGAAATTTAAGCTGCCTGGTCCAGTAGAGGTTGTTTTTAAAAGCCTCCTGCTCCCCCTTCTCTTCTTGGCCTCAGTCTTCTCCGAAGCACCCCTCACTGTCTGGGATCCGAAGGTGACATCCATCTACTCAGTTAACTTGTTTCTCCTCTATGCACCGCCCCCCCAACGGGAGGTCCGGTGGGGAGGGCAGGGGTCTTTGCTTTGCCCCCCTGAAACCCCGCTGGTACACAGTAGGCTCTCTATATTCATAGAAAGAAAAAGGGTGAGCCACTCACACGAACTCGAGGCCTTCCAGAAGCCCCCTTTTAAGGGAAAGAAGTTCCCAAATGGGCCCTGTGATCCCCTGAAATGTTAAAAATGCAAGAACAACCCACAGACACTCAAAACGAAACTCTGAATATCCCCCTGAAAACGTAACACGTGGGCTCGGGTTTTTGCCAGGGTCCCTGATCCGCGGCCCGTAACAGGACTTCGAGCCCGGGCTGCTCGTGAAAATGGACAGCAGCAGCGACTGAGCCCTGAGACCCGACCCCCAGCCTTCCCAGGGAGGGGTCGTAAGGACTGCCGATCGCTATACCCGCCCCAGGGGCCCCCGAATGTCTTAAAATGTCAGGGGCTGACCCCGAGCTTTGGGACTTCGCTGCTGAGCTGTACGTGAGTGACTTCACCTCTGGAATAGGGGTAGAAACCTAGCCTCAGTTTCCTGAGCTGTAAAACGGATTACTGGAGGTAAGAGTTTTATGAATCCATTTGAGAGCTAGAATGACTGTAAACAGGGGCATGAGGTTTCTTTTTAAGGTGATGGGGGTGTTCTAAAATTAGATTGTGGCAATGGTTATTCGACTCTATAAATGCGAGAAAATGTGTTGAATTGTACACTTCAAAGGGGTGTCTCTGACGGTGTGTACCTCACACCATATCTCAATAAAGCTGTTTTAAGAAATAAAAGGGCAAGAAACCCTTCCACTTGCTGCGAACTCGAATTTGCAGAGCAAGTGTAAACCTCAAAACCTCAGCCCTCCCCCCCCCCCCGAAATGGAATTCACATCTCCGAACCCAGCTCCTCGACCTTCAGGTCAGACTGGGGGAGGAGGTCTGTCTTGCTTGGACCTCTCCCTGAGCCCCAACCTTCAGTCTTGGTTACGTCACTCTTCAAATATTTGTCTGCCCTCCCTTCCTGTACCCAGCCACTGCCCACACATGTGGTCTGGACGAGGTCCACAATCAACTGCTCTGGGCTTCCCATAAGCCTTCCGCTGTCTAGAACCCTGGCCTGCTCACACATCTGCTATGGCTCCCTAGCACCCTGAGAAGCTCCCAGCTCCTGGAGGGAGAGGCCACACCACTCTTGGTATTCCGCCCCTCCCCCACCCCCATGATTTCCCACTCAAACCTTTGTCTAGGCTGTTCCCTCTGTCCTGAGTGTCTATCAGCTCCTACTCGCCCTTCAAGGCCTAGTTAGGGGTCACCTCCTATAGGAATTAACGCCCTTATTCTTTCTAGAGGAAGCTCAGCCACCCAGGGATCCTGCCTCATCTTTACCCTGGGGGTGGGGCAGGACTGAATTAGATCAAATGTCCCCTAGGGGCCCCTTCTACTGCGTGTTGGCCATCTGTCCCACTGCGCAGGGCTGGAAATGAAGGCCAAGTCTGGTGCCCGAAGGCACAGAGGGAGAAACGTCACAGAGCCGGGACTCAAACTTGGGAGCTCTAGGCTCTCAGCCATCAGGGCGAAATGCAGAAGTCTTCCGGGGAGGTTTGCCGGGGGTTTCACAAGCCACCGGGAATGTTCGGGGACTCCCCTCACCTGGCCAGGGTCTGCTCAAACATGCTCCCGAAGGCTGACTTCGGCCAGGCACCGTGAAAATGGAAGGTGTGCCTCGCGGCCTCATTATACCCGAGCGAGGAGGGCTCATGGGGAGCCAAGCCACGTCCCCCGCGCTCGCCCAGTTAGTCAGGGCCATGCTGGGACTGGAACCCGAGGCTGGCGGATCCCAAGACCAGCCGGCCAGTTCTCTTTCTTTCCTTTCTTCCTTGTTCTTTTTGTTTTGTTTAGTTTGCACTTGCGTTTTATTTCCTTCTGGCCTCTGGCAACAGAAATTCTCGCGATGCAAAATGCCCAAAGTAAAAGCAGGCGCGGGACAGCTCGCCCTCGGCCCTCTCCCAGCACAGCCCTCCCCCAGCTTCTGTCCTCACAGCTAATATGGTCACTTCTTGCACTTCCTCTCACGCCTCCTTTATGAAACAGCACAGGTGTCCCTCGCCCCGCTGCTCCTAAACACCAAGGATGGATGCCACTCATTCTGGGCATACCTCCCTTCCTTTAAACTTGACAGTGCACTTGGGAGCTCGTTTCTCTTTTCCAGACACAGGTGCTTCCTCCCCCCCCCCCTTTTTGCATAGCTGCGTACTATTCCCCCCAGCCCCCTGCACCTGAGCAGCTTGCCCACGTCTGCCCTTCCAAATACAGCCCTAGTGAATAAGCCCATCCTGCACCCCCCGGTTCAGTTCCCTGGTGGATGGGGCCACAGGGAAGCCCGGTTCCTGGGAATGGGATTTCCATGTCCAAGCACATGTGCCTGTGTCATTTGGAGAACTGACACCCCCTTTCCCCGCTCAGGGCTGTGCTCTTGATGCCTCCCCCCAAGTCTGTTGCCAGCCCAGCTGTGAGCATTTCTTTTGACTGTTGCCAATAGGTAAAAAATGCCATCTCCGGGCTGCTTTGAAATTGCCTCTTCTTTTCAAGAGTCACATCTAGGATCTGTCACATATGTAAAAAGGCCTGGAATGTTCGAAGGCACCGAGTCTCTGTACTGCCCCTACAGGCACCCCGGAATATTCAAGAAGGGGTTTCAAAGGACCCCTCTCAAAGGACAACGAGGATTTCCGAAGAGGTGCCCACCAGTCCCTCGGTGAGTCAGCTCTGGCCCCATCAGCGAGCAGCCAGGGCTGTCCCGGCCTGCAGGGACCCTCACGCGCCCACCTCCCCCACCCAGTCCCGCCCCTGGGCCCAGACACTCACAGTACACGGTGACGGACATCGGAGCTATCATCTGTTTGTGACAGTTTGCAAAACATAAGGGATGGCTATCTTCTTGCACATCACTCAGCTCAAAGACCTTCCAGTGGTCCCCTTGGGCCACTTCCTTCTTCACCAACTGAGTCTCCAGGCCCAAGATGAGGGTCTGGTTACAGGAAGCACTACAGTTCACCTGCACGGAACCTCCTCGGGGTATGATGGCTTCTGGGGGGTGCACTGATATTTGGGCACCTCCAAGTCCTAGAACAAAAGATGGAGGAAGGGACAGGCATTACAAATAGGGTTCGCCCACAATTACTGCGTACCCAGCCCGTGCTGGGTGCTGGGCACATAGCCTTGCACAAGACAAAACTCTGCCTTCAGTGTGGGAAACAGAAAAATTCACAGGCAAACAAGATAATTAATAACTGATGTTAATATGAGCTTTGACGAAAACAAAATAGGGCGAAGGAATGGACAGTTCCTTGGCGACAGGGTGATGTGTGAATGATGAGAAGGGGCCGGCATTCAGAGGACAGAGAAATTAATTCCAGGCAAAAGGAACAAGTGCAAAGGCCCTGCGGCAGGGTGGCTGCAGGGAAGCGTGTGAGGGGGAAGGCGGTTGGGAAGATCGTGTGGGCGGTGCAGGCCATGCCAAGGTCTTGCTCTTCATTCTGAGGGCAATGGGAAACCATGGAGGATTTTGGCAGAGGACGGACATGAAGTCAGCGTTCTCCCTCCCTCCCGAGCTGTGAGGTGGAGGGGGCTAGCCCTCTGGGAATGGAGAGGATCCAATTAAGCTGGCTCCCTGCTCCCTCTGGCAAGCGATCTCTCCCCTCCAGGCCTCAACTTTCCCATCCGTAAGGTGGGTGAATATATCCCAGCCCCTGCTAATGCAATGGGCTCACAGGACGGGGCAGGGGAGAAGAAGGCGGGTTGTAGCGGTTAGCTTCCTCAGACCCCCCAGCTGAAAAAATTGTCTGTCTGGGCCCACCCCTTCTCTCTCTCCTCCAGATTCCTGGCCTCCGCTTTGGGTCTACTCTCTCTGGGGCGGAAGTGTGGGAAAACGGCAGCTCCGTGAATTCTCCAAGACTAATGGGGTGTTTACCCATTTCATGGAATGAAATGGTGGGGCTGGGCGAGGTGACGTTACTCACCCAAGAAGCCACAGAATCCAGACTGGCGTCTGGACTAGAACCCTTTGTTGAGCTGGTGAGCACAGGTGTCCCTTTCCCACGGTCGCCTTCCACCACGGGTCCATGTGACCCACGGTCTCCCTTTCTCCCCTCCCTCGGGACTGGAGTTGGTGGAGAGGTGCTGGGACGTCCCTCTCTCAGTCGCTGGGCCCTGGGCAAGTCAGTCCTGGAATTCCCCTGAGCAGAAGCAGTCCCGGACTTCCCCAGAGGTAGGGGATGAGGAACAGAATGTACGTGTGTGTTGGGGGGGGGGCTCCCCAGCCTACTCAGCTTGGCGCCGGACCTGTCCCCATACGGTCGCGGAGCCAGGGGTGGCACTGGGCCAGGATACAACCATTTCGAGGTGGCGGCTCTTGCGTTCTCCATTTCACGGCCGGGGAAACTGAGGCTCCGGGAGGCTCCACCTGTAGCTTGAGGCCCCCCCATCGAGGTGGATCCAGGTCTGGATTCGAACCCAGTGCTGTTGTCTTTGGCTCTAGCCCCGACTTCCCATAAAGAGCTATCTAAGGACGATTGGGGCTTATCCCCAGCCGGTCGGGAGTCGCTCCTCCGGGTGCATCCAGGGCGCAGCCTGGATCCCGGGAGTCTGGCGCGACGGCAGCCCCCGGCCCCGACTCACCTGGGATCAGAGCTCCGATGAGGGCCAGGAGCGCTGGCAGCGCGGGACGGGCGGCGCCGGGAGCCATAGCGGCCAAAGGAGGGCGGAGGGTGCGCGAAGGCGTGAGGCGCCGACTGGGCTCCTGGAGCGCGCGGGAGCTTTTATAGTGGCCGGGCTCGGGGGGACAGAGGGGCGGGGCTGCTTTCCCGGAAACCTCGCGCCTTCCCCTCCGGAAGGAGGGCTCCGGCATTTCCGGATCGAGAGGGTACCGAGCCCGAGTCGCGCTGACCCCCCTAACGAGCGCTGGAATTTCCGAGTTGAAGCAACGAGGGCCGCAGCTGCCCCGCGGGCTCCGGGGCGCGCTCCTGGCGCTGGGGGTCCGGTCCCGGGGCCCGACTGACCGTTTCGCCGCGCGAAACGCTTTCCTGAATACCGCCCACCGCCCTGGACGGTAGGGACAGCTGTTGTGTCCGTTCCACGGACGGGTAAACCGAGGCTCCGAGCTGCGAGGGGAATCGGACCCAAGTGTGACGCCCCGGCGCGTGCGGGCCTCTTTAACCGAGTGGAGGGTCCCTCGCTCGGATGGGGCCCAGGAATCCCTTCGGGGCGCCCCTCCCCAAGGAGCACGGCCCTGCCCAGCCGACAGACTTCCCGAGAAGCGGCAGGAGCAGGCCCGGGCACATTCTGGCGTCCGCGAGAGCCGGGGGTGAGGACCCGCGGCGTCATCACGTCCGGGGCCCTGCATCCCCCCTCGGATGGGCGCTTCCACCCCCACGGCCTCGCTTCCCCTTTCGGCCGCCCCAGCGGGGACTTCTTCACAGCTTCCAGAAAAAGGAAGGAAGCCGCGTGGTCCTGACGCGCCGAGTCCCCCGCTGCCGTTGCCAGGGGAAACTGAGGCAGCAAACCTGGAATGGAGAGGGGCCGCTCGGACCCTTCCGTCCCGCGGGGAGACAGCTCCGAGGCCCCCAAGTGGGGCGGGGAGAGGAAGCGGTCAAATTCCAAGGGCTGCGCGCGGCTCCTGAAACTTGAGCGCTGGGCGCCCGAGGTGACTACGTGCAGATGTTTGCACCCGCTGATTCCATTAGGGCGGAGCTGGGGGGGGGGGCGTTGTCTCTGGGCCGCCCGCATGCCCCCCACGCCAGGCCCTCCGCCTGCGAGTGTGACCCCAAGACTTGGCATCTAGCACGAGGAGGCTGGGGACCCTGGAGTCTCCCAGCACCAGCCCGCGCGGCCCGAGGCTTCCTGTTGTGGGGCGCGCGCCGCGTAGCCATGGACACCTCCGAGGGGCCAGGGAGGTCGCGCAGCAGAAGGGGAAGGGAGGGGGGCCCCGGGGACGTTCGGGCCCTTCCTCCGGAGGATGGGCCTGCGAGTCACTCCTCAGCCAGAAACGCGTCCCTTCCCCCGCCCCGATCCTTCCCAAGGAATTTCCACGGGGATCTTTCTAAGCGGGGTGTGGTGGGTGCTGAATTCCCGCCCAGAACTGGCGAAGGTGTACAGTGGGAACGGGGGACGCGCTGCGCCTCGAAGGGCCTGGGAAAATCCCGCGCGGGATGGGGTCGGGGACGGGGGGAGTATTTTCCGGTGGATTTTCCTTTTCTCTAAAGATTTTGTTTGTTTATTTGAGAGCAATAAAGATTACATTTATTTGAGAGCGAGAGCACGAGCAAGGGGAAGGAAAGGGAGAAGCAGTCTCCCCGCCGAGCGGGGAGCCCGAGAAGGGGCTCGATCCCACGACCCCGAGATCACGACCCGAGCGGAAGCCAGACGCTGTACCCACTGAGCCACCCAGGTGCCCCCCGCGGACTTTTCTCGGGCTCTCCTCGGGTCGCTGGACCTTAGTCCAAAGTGCGCGGGCCACGAGCTCCCTCGCGCGGCCCAAGTCTTCCTTGCAGCCATAAAAGCGCCAATCTTCTCCCCTCTCCCGACCTGCTGTGCAGTGTTTATTGAGCACCTGCTGTATACCAAGAATCCTTCCAGGGGTGCTAACGACACAACAGTGATCAGAAAAGACAAAAATTTCGTCATTATGCAGATATGGGTTTAGTGCAGGGGGGGAGGGGTGCAGACAAGAAACTAAAATATATGGGGTGTTAGCTTGTGATTAGTGCTGGGAAGAAATAAAACGAGAGGGAATAGGCAATGTGAGGGTTGATGAGGTGTTTTTTTTTTAAGATTTTATTTTTATTTATTTGACAGAGATCTGTCTCTGTAGGCAGAGAGAGGGGGGGAAGCAGGCTCCCCGCTGAGCAGAGAGCCCGATATGGGGCTCTATCCCAGGACTCTGAGATCATGACCTGAGCCGAAGGCAGGGGCTTTAACCCACTGAGTGCCCCGTGATGAGATTTTAAATAGAGTACTCTGAGAAAGACTGAGAAGGTCACATTTGAGCAAAGACCACAGGAGGTGAGGAGGGAGCTGTGACAGGATCAGGGGGGGAGTGTACCAGGCAGAGTACTGAATGTTCAAAGGTCCTGAGGTAGGGACAGCCAGGAGGCCATTGTGGCTGGAGTGCAATAAGGAAGGGAGGAGGGCAGGGGGAGATGGTGCAGAGCATGCTTGTTGGCCTGCAGGGGACTTTGGCTTTTCCTCCCAGTAAAGTGGGAGCCAGGGAAGGTTCTGAGCAGAGGAGGGACAGCCCTGACTCAGGTGTTTACAGGCACCCTCCTGACACTGCAGGAGCTATACTCTGGGGGCAGGGAGGGCAGGCTGGAAGCCAGGAAGCCAGAGAGGAGGTGATTACTCTACTCCAGGTGAGGCAGGATGGGGCCTGTGCTGGGCAGTGGCATTTGGAGGTGTGGTCAGATCTGGCCTCCGTTTTGGTGGCAGGGTCACCTGCACGTGTTGGGACACGAGGACAGAACGGAGTCAAGGAGGCCTTGCTGGTCCTGGTCTGAGTCCCCGGGAGGATGGAGAGCCATTTCCTGAGATGCAGATGGGGCGGTGACGGGGGATAGGTTGGCGAGAGTGGCAGCCACTCTTGGTCTTCCACTCCCTTTGCGTTTCCTAGAGGAAAAGGAAAGCAGAAGCTCCCCAGCCCTTCAGTGAAGGTTCTGGGAAGGGCAGGGCTTCCTTCAGGGTGCCAGGCAGTCTCGGGCAGGCCAATGAATGGGCTCACTGCAGACCAGAGGCTGTGGACACAGGGTGAAGAGGCCACATCGCACTTTGCGGCTTCGTGTCTGCTTATCCTTCAGACCGAGCTCTGGCGCGGCCACCCTGCCCTTCTTGGCAGCGTCCGCGAGCTTCTTTTGTCTCTGAGCATTCAGACCATGCCGTTCCTCTAGCCCAGAATTCCCTTCCACCATTTCTTTTCTTTTCTTTAATATTTTATTTATTTATTTGACAGACACAGCGAACAGCGAGAGACAGCCAACAACAAGCAGGGGGAGTGGGAGAGGGAGAGGCAGGCTTCCCGCTGAGTGAGAAGCCCGGTGCGGGGCTCGATCCCGGGACCCTGGGATCATGACCTGAGCCAAAGGCAGCCGCTTGAACCACTGAGCCCCACCCAGGTGCCCCTTAAAGTTTTTTTTTAGCCACCAGGCTGTCCATTCCATCCCCAGAACCTATTATACCTGGAAGTTTGTGCCTTTGACCCTCTCACCCATTTCCCGACCCCGTGCCTCTAGTAAGCACCAGTCTGTTCTCTGTAACTATAAATTCAAGTGTTGTTGTCGTTTCTTTTTAAGATTCCACATGTGATCGAGATCACAGTTATTTGTCATTCTCTGTCTGATTTATTTCACTTAGTCAGCATAATGACCTCAAGGTCCATCTATGTTGTGACAAATGGCAAGATTTCCTTTTTTTTTTTTTTTAAGTAGGCTCCACGCTCAGTGTGGAGCCCAACACGGGGTGTGCAATTGAGACCTGAGCTGAGATGAGGAGTTGGATGCTCAACTGACTCAGCCACGTGGGTACCCCACGCTTTCCTTCTTTTTTTATGGCTGAATAGCATTCCATTGTCAGTATGTATATATCCATTCGTCCACTGATGGACAGTTAGGCTGTTTCCCTGTCTCCAGTATTGTAAATAATGCTGCAGTAGCAGGGGGGTGTAGGCGCCTTTTCAAGATAGTGACCCTGTTCCCCTCCGACAGATATGAGGAAGTAAAATTGCTGGATCATACGGTAGTACTGATTTTAATTTTGGGGGGAACCCCGATCTTGGTTTTCAAAGTGACTATGGCAGTTAACATTCACATACGTGTTCAACTGAGCCAAAGTCACATAATATAAAGTTTACATTGTTTTAAAGATTTTATTTATTTATTTGTCAGAGAGAGAGAGGCACAAGTGGGGGGCGCGGCAGGGGGAGGGAGGTGCAGACTCCCCACTGAGCAAGGACCCACTCTGGGATCATGACCCGAGCTGGAAGGTGGACGCTTAACCCGCTGAGCCACCCAAGTGTCCCTATAAAGTTTACATTTCGGGGCGCCTGGGTGACTCAGTGGGTTGAGCCTCTGCCTTCGGCTCAGGTCATGATCTCAGAGTCCTGGGATCAAGCCCCACATCAGGATCTCTGCTCAGCAGGGAGCCTGCTTCCCCCTCTCTCTCTGCCTGCCTCTCTGCCTACTTGTGATCTCTCTCTCTCTGTCAAATAAATAGATGAAATCTTTTTTAAAAAAATAAGTAAATAGGGGCGCCTGGATGGCTCAGTCGTTAAGCATCTGCCTTCGGCTCAGGTCGTGATCCCAGGGTCCTGGGATCGAGCCCCGCATCGGGCTCCCTGCTCGGCAGGAAGCCTGCTTCTCCCGCTACCATTCCCTCTGCTTGTGTTCCCTCTCTCGCTGTGTTTCTCTCTGTCAAATAAATAAAATCTTAAAAAAAAAAATAAGTAAATAAAAATCTTTAAAAAAAAAAGTTTACTTTTTCGCCCTTTAACACTTTTCTAGTATATTCACAATCAAGTCCCACCATCACGACTATTTGATTCCGGACTATTCCCTCACCCTCCCAAAACACCTGGCGCCTCCCGATTCCCTCTTCCCTCAGCCCCTGGAAACCCCTACTCGTCACTGTCTGTCTCTGTGGGTTCACCTCTTCTGGATGTTTCCCGAAAATGGAATCACACACTCTGTGGCCTTTTGGGTCTGGCTTCTTTCCCTCAGCATCATGTTCAGAAAGTTTCGCATAAAGGTCCATCCCTGCTGTGGCACCTTGCAGCCCTTTTTCCTCTCTGGCTGAATAATAGTCCACCGTAACGATATATCACATTTCGCTCATCCGTTCGTCAACGGGTGGGTCATAGGAGTCATTTCCACCCTTTGGCTGTCATGAATAAGGCCGCCCCGAACGCTGCCGTACACGTGTCTGCCGCCGTCCTTGTTTTCAGTGGTTTGGGGAGCACTTCATTTCTTGTTAGAGCTGGAGAATGTTCCCTTGCATGCAGATTTGACACTTTGTTGATCTGACCATCCGTCCACAGACATCTGGGTTGCTTCTCCCTTTTGGCCCTGGGGAGCCATGCTGCTTTGCACAATCATATGCAGGCGTTGGTATGAACATTTTTTCAATTCCTTTGGGAATACACTTAGAATTGCTGGGTCATACGGTAATTCCAAGCGGAATTTTGGAGGAACTTCTAGACTGTTTTCTTTTTTTCTTTTCTTTCTCTTTCTTTTTTAAGATTTCATTTATTTATTTGACAGAGAGAGAGAGCACAAGCAGGAGGAGTGGGAGAAGTAGGGGGGAAGCAGGCTCCCCGCTGAGCAGAGAGCCCAGTGTAGGGCTCGATCCCAGGCCTGGGATCACAACCTGAGCCGAAAGCAGCCGCTTAACCCACTGAGCCCCCCAGGCGCCCCAGACTGTTTCCCATAGCATCTGTACCATTTACATTCCCAACATACAAGCACGCAAGACTTCTGATTTCTCCACATCCTCGCCAATACCAAGTTTCTGTTTGATGATTGGCTACTATTATTGCCATCCTAGCGGGTTGTGTGTTGTCTCGATTTCTCCCCCAGCTCACCCTCCACTGTCCTTCTGACCTGCCCGGAACTGGGGGGGGGGGGCGGGGGGCGCGGGACAGCAGGTGTCAAGGATGCTAAGAGCCCCTGCTGTGAACTGTGACCTTGAGCAAACCACTTCCCTCCCTGGGGGCATCTCACTGGCCTCAGACGAAGAATGGGATGGTAACCCAGACCTCAGAGGCTGGATGTGAGGTTTCACTAACCTAGTTTGAGTGCGATGATTGGCGAGCACAGAGCGAGAGCAGGTAGCCATCGGTCGTCACGATTTGTCTGTTTCACCAGGACCCAGCGCGGAGAATCTCCCCCTCAGACTTCTTCTGGGAACTACAGGCTTCCTCTGCGTTCCCACAGATCTGGTTCATGCTGGTATCACAGTTCATCCTGCCACCCTAGGGGGTAAAGCAGAAATTAATGTTGTTTACAGTCAGTCAAAACAGAACTTTGCTTCTTCTTCCTTTTTTTTTTTTTAAGATTTTATTTATTTATTTGACAGAGAGAGAGAGAGAGATCACAAGCAGGCAGAGAGGCAGGCAGAGAGAGAGGGAGAAGCAGGCTCCCTGCTGAGCAGAGAGCCCGACACGGGGCTCGATCCCAGGACCCCGAGATCACAACCCGAGCAGAAGGCAGAGGCTTTAACCCACTGAGCCACCCAGGCGCCCCAGAACTTTGCTTCTCCTTGCACCCCTTTATTCTGTGCTGGAATGTCACCCCACTCCTGGCTGAGAAGTCTGCCCAGGACTCAGGCCCAAGTCAGTATCATATTCAAGTCTCTGAACCTGACTTGATGTTGGAGGGGAGCCCCAGGTCAGGCCT
>CM053603.1:5161598-5197412 GCA_028646535.1 Procyon lotor
CGAAGAGAGAGGCTCTAGTTTTCTTATATGGGGGGGGAGGGGGCACCTGGATGCGGTCGGAGTAATTGTCCAGCAGGAGGACCCCTGAGCTGGTCACTTTCTTGGTCTCCACCATGGTCTTCAAGTCAGCCAGGAGGGTCATGTGTTTGGACATGTCCGTGGCCAGCACCTGCGGGTGAGGGGAGCATCACAGGGGCCCCTGAAGCCCTGCCCAGGACTCCGTGGACCCCATCTGCGCTCGGCACAACCTGTCCCCAGCCCCCACAAGATACACCTCTCTCGCCTCTCTCGGGGCTTCCAGTCCTGGACTCAGACCCTGCCACCCCCCAAGCCTCAGGGGCGACCTTTCCTGTCCAGTCCCTGCCCACCATGGCCCCGCCCACCATGTCGATGACCATCTTGCGCAGGCTCTGCCGCTGGCGCTTGCTGAGGTTCTGGAAGATATCGCAGTTGTCTTCTTGTAGCAGCTTGAAGCCCACGGCCAGGTGGTGGTTCTCCAGCACCGACTCGTCGTTGTACATGAGCGCCAGCTCCGAATCTGTGGCCCAAGCCCAAGCAGGTGGTCAGGGGAGCTCAGGAGCCGACAGGCCCCACTTCCCATCGGGCAGGCCCCGCCTCCCACCCGGCAGGCCCCACCCCTGACCAGACAGGCCCCGCCCTGACAGCCCCTGCCTCCCAGCCATCACGCCCCGCCCCTGACCTGGCAGGCCCCGCCTCCCAACCGACAGGCCCCACCCCCGTGGGGGGGGTACTCACTGGTGTTAATGAGGAACTGGTTAGAGACCCCAGGGTGATCCACGTCATGAATGGCAGCTGCGAAGAGGGCGGCAAGAATCTCCAGGTCCGTGAACACAGCCTAGGGGCAGAGAGTGGGGGTCGGAAAGAGATGGGTGAGAAAGATGGGGGTCTGAGAGACAGGATAAGAGAGAGATGGGGTGTCACAAAAGAGAGGGGCCGGGAGAGAGAGAGAAGGATCAGAAAGAGGAACAGAGGACAGAGACCCAGGGCCAGAGAGACCAACGGGAGATGGGAGATGGGCAGTGAGAGAGAGAGAGATGGGGTTGGGGGGGGCGCGGGAGCTGGGCTCACGTCCAGGGCGGGTGTGGCCAGCAGCACGTGCGTGGACTGCAGCACATCAGCCGCATGCAGACTATTGTGGTAGGCCACGTCGGGGTGGTAGTGGTCCTCCAGGGTCAGCATGTACGTCACCATGGTGTCCACTGGGATGCGGAACTTCTTCAGCAGGTCCCGCTCCTGAGGGTAGGTACCGGGAGGTGGGGGTGCAGTGAGTCCCACTGGCTCTCCGCTCTCCGCGCTGCCCCCTCCCTCACACCCTGCCCCACTCGGCCCGGCCTACCTGAAATATCGTGTACATGATGCAGCTGAGGGAACGGCCTCCGGCGTATTCTGACACACAAAAGATGTTCAGACCCCACTTGTTCAGGTTCTCCAGTTCCTGGCGGAGTTGGGAGGCCAGAGGTCAGGAGCCCACAAGACCCAGGGCCAAGCCCCTACCCACTTGGGTCAGAAGTTCCTCATGGTTCATCTTCACCCCTCTCGACTCTCAGCAATTCAGAGCTCTGGTCTTAAAAGTAGCACCGTTGTCACCCAGTGGGTGGCGTGCTCAGCTGCGTGGAATTTACCAGGCTGGGGTGGGGGGGTGGGCAAGATAACAAAACCACCACACTGACTGTGCCCTGAGTGATTATTATCTGCAGAGCGTGACACTAAGTGCTTGATCTCATTTGGTTGCTTTGAGAACCAAAACCCAGAGGAGTGATGAGACTTCCCCAAGACCTTGTATCTCACGAGGGGCCAAGGCGAAATGTGAACTCAGCTAGGCTGACCCCAGAGCGCAGTTTCACTTCTGAGCTGAACTGCTCATCACTGCCAGGGGGACAGGAACATAGGCTCGTTTTCCATGTCTCCCCAGAACCCCAGAGTCCCAGCACACAGTAGGTGTACAAACCCATGTGGGAGCCCCTTGGCTTTAGGTGTCATGGAGGAGCCAGGGGTGGGACCCAGGTCTGGCCGGTGGTGAATGCTATGGGGGCTCTGCCCAGACCCCCTTCACTGACCGGTGCACCCATCCCCCACCTGCTGGGACTATGGCCTACCAAGACTCACACCGCTCTGTTCTCCAGAAAACTGCTCTTCGGGGCACCTGGGTGGCTCAGTGGGTTAAAGCCTCTGCCTTCGGCTCAGGTCATGATCTCAGGGTCCTGGGATCGAGCCCCGTGTTGGGCTCTCTGCTCAGCGGGGAGCCTGCTTCCCCCTCTCTCTCTGCCTGCCTCTCTGCCTACTTGTGATCTCTCTGTCAAATAAATAAATAAAATCTTTGAAAAAAATAAAATAAAATAAAATGTTTATAAAAAAAAAAAGAAAACTGCTCTTCTTGCCCCTCTAGTAGCTACACAGAGGAGGTAACACTGTCCACACCGGGGGCAGCAGCCCACAGCCAATGACTGACACAGGGGTACAAAAGTTCAGCACTCTTGCCTCAAGGTGGGCTCAACTCAGTGGTGGTTCACATCCCGGAGCTCCTCGAAGGGTCAGGCTGAGAGGCCACCTCCTGGCTTAGCTCCTTCCTATCCTGCTTCCTTTACTCCCTCTCTCCTGAGAGTCTCATAACCCCGGTATACCTGAATCCTCATTTCAGACTGACCCAATGCCCAGTCCTTGGCTGGGTCCCAGGAGACACCTGTCCCTCTCTGGTCCAGCCCCTGCAGAGCAGCCACTCACTTGGGCCAGGAGCTCCTCTTGGTCAGTCTTCACCCCAAAGCGAGGGATGCTGGAATCATTCAGGCTGCTGCTGTGCCTCAGCTTCTTCACCCCTGTGATCTGAGACATGGGCTGGAATTGTGGCCCAGGGGGTGGGGGCTGCTGGGAAGGTCTCTGCCGTGGGGCTGGCTGTTTTTCTCGATCCTTCATTGTGGGTGATGGAATCTCCACTTCATTCTGCTTGTCTGCAGAAGATGGAGGACAGACAAGCATGAGATGCCCTCAGAGATGCCCTCAGTTCCCCTCCCCTGCTCCCCACCGCGCCCTGGGAAGGCTCACTCAGGAGGGCAGACCCCTTCAGGATGTCGTGTTGTTGGTTACTTATAGGCTGGAAACCAGAAGGAATGTAGGAATTCTTCTGGGAGGTGGTGGGCTGGAGTGGGGACCCTGGGGCTGGCCCGGAGCTATGGGGTGGCTCCAGTGTGATGGCCAGGTTTGGCAGGGGGTTGGCATGGGAAGTCAGGAAGCGGGGTGGGGGTGCTAGAGAGAGTCGCTGCCTGCCCTGGATAGGCAGGGAAACTTCTCGGGCAGGGTAGACACCTCCGTGGTGACTAAGAATGCTGGTGGGAGTGGAGAGCACTGGGAGGCAGGAGGGAAGGGTAGTCTCCGGCTCCATGAACCCTCCCACCAGCCCACCCCTTTGACACCAGCTGCCTGGGGGCCAGCCCCAGGAGCCCTCTTCCTGAGCTTTCAAGGACTTCCAGAGCCAAGCTTGGGCCACCCATTGTGACCTGGGGCCCTGCCACTCAATAGCAGGGCCCAATAGGGCTTATTTGCATGCCGTGCTCCCATTGGCTGGATCTCAGAACTCTGCACGGCCACACCCCCATTGGCGGGAGCATTTGAAACTCCGAACCCTTATCTTAAGCTCCGTGCAGGGCGGTTCTCCAGAATTTGGAAACTTTTGGTGATAAATTGAGAGGGTGAAATTATCCTGAGTTTGTGGGGGATAGCCTCAGCTTGGGCTCTTGGGTTCAGCGATTAGGACGAGTTGGAGGTCCCCATGGGCTTGAGGGTTTCTAATGAATTTGAGGTATTCTGCATCACTGTATTGGGTATGGAAGGTTTGCAGGAGTCTACTGAATGTGAGGGTCATATCAAGTTGGGTGATTTTCCTGAATGTGGGAGACTTTTCAGCTTGGGTTTTTTATTAAAGTTTGGGGGTTCTCTTTGGGGCTCTTAAGGACAGCAGCTCCCTTAAGTTTGGGGACCCTACTGAGGGTAAGCATCTTTCTTCGGTTTTCAGGATCTCCTGAATTTGTGGAGGAGGAATCCAAGTTTGGACACGCTACTGAATTCGGGGAGGCCTTTCAGCCTGGAAGCATCTAAAGTTTAAGAATTCTCTTTGAGTTTGTGGGTTTCTTGGGGTCTTGTGTTTGAGAGTTCCACCGTGGTTCCACTGAGTTTGGAGGGGCTTTTCTACTTGGAAAGATTTTTTTAATGTGGAGGTTCTATAAGGTCGACATCCCTCTGAGTTTGGGGGCATTGGGAGTATAGGAACTCTTGAGCATGGTAACACTGATCTTTGGGGAGTCAGGAGTGAGGGTCCCTCGGGCAAATGTCAGCAATTGGACCTGCGGTCTGGGGCAGCCCCCTCTAGTCCACACGTGCAGCGTCCCCACAAAATGCTGCCCTTCACTCACCCAGGAATGTGGTGGAGATGTACTCAGAGACCTGGTTTCCTGACCTGCTCATCTCTGACAGGTGTGTGAGTTCACGGTTTAACATCCTCTTGAACTAAGGTGAAGGAGGCAAGAAGGAAGGAATGATGGGGAGACCGGGCATCAGAGGCTGGGGGAGGTCAGCGCCTCCCGAGAAACTTCTGAAGCTCCCCCAGCCCCTCCTACTTCTCTGCTCAGCCAAGAGAACCCTCAGCAAGCTGCTGGAGGGGAGGGGTCAGCCCTTCCTCTCCTCCCGGGTCTGGATGGGGACCCTAGGCGGGGAAGTCAGGACTCAGCATACCCCTCCCTTCCTGAGGAAGGGGGGCACCCCCTCCCCAGACTTCCTCCTCCTCGGGCCCAAAAGGAGGAGCCAGAGGAGCACCTGTGGAAGGGAGGGGCTCTTGCCTGACAGTGAGCCAATGGGGTGTCAGGAGAATCCCGTCGCCATGGTGATGGGAGTCTCCTTAGCAACTCCCCTTCCAACCAGCTGCTGCGCTGGGGGAAAGGGGGGCAGGCTGCAGGCCCCTTAACCCCTGCCTTCCCAGAGCTACCCTGGTCTAAGTCTTCCCAGATATGGACCCCACTCCCAAGGCGTCCTGGCCCCCAGCTGCAAACCCAGTTTGGAAGGAGAGAACACAATCTCTCCTTCGCAGGAGAGAATGCACGTTCTGGATAAAGAGAAGGTTTGGCAGGGGCCGGGGGAGAATACTGAGCTGAGGAAACCTTGTTCGGTCACCCAGGGGAGGGGGGTTCCCATCACAGTCCCTCTCCCCCAACCTCAGAGGGGTGGGTACATGCACAGATGAATGGAGTATACACAGAACCAGACCTGGCAGTCCCTCTTGGTCCCCCCCCCGCCACTTGACACAAGCGTCTGCTGTGACATTGTGCATGGAGGAGAAAGGGCATCGGTTCCCCGCCCCCAAGCTCCACCACAGCACCCCCAAACCAGGACCGGACTCTGTCCAGAGGGGCAGGAGGAACGCTTTGCAGGAAGGGTGAGCTCATGCAGCCCACACCAGGAGGGGTGCCTACTCCTCCTAGTGTTGCCGAGACCCCCGTCAGACAGAAAGATACACGTACACACACAAGATGGACCCACAAAGTCACACAACCACACACAGAGTCACAGACTACCATCATACACAGTTCTGCACAGCTAAAGTCACACAGATCGAGGGGCATACACAATAAGGCAGTCCCTGACACCTGGGGTCACATGCCCCAGAAAAATCACATAGCTCTGGGCTCCCAAACGTGTCCCAAGACACACCACCACAAACAGAGCCATAGGATCTCAGAGAGGGCCCCATCCTGACCCAGGCAAGCAAGCATATGGTCAGACAGCCCCACACCACTGCAGACACACACACAGGCGAGGGCTGACAGTCACACCCAAGCAAGAGACCCACATCCCCAGCTACCCACTCTCCCCGCCCAGCCCTGGGCCACACACAGAGACAGTCACAAGGTTTCATGTCCAGGCCACACACGTGCACAGCTGCACACACCAGCCCAGACCAGGGGCTGGAGGATCCAAGGTGGGAGGGCCAGGGCTGAGTCTCCTGCCCACCTTCCACTCCGAGTTGCCCTACCTGGTCCCACCAGCCCACCAGCCATGGCTTGGAGCAGGTCTCACAGAAGAAATCCACCAAGGGCATCTTGGAATCTTAGCCCCGCTCGGGGCTGCCGCACAGGGAGGCTGGGCTTGGGGAGTCCCGGGGTTAACAGCCACTGTGGGGGGGGGTGGCGGGATTCTGGGCAGGTAGGCAGTGCAAGGGGGAGCCGCGGAGGGGCCTGGGCCGGCCCAGCAGGGCTGGGGGCTCCCCTCCCCTCCGCGCTCCCGACAGCAGCCCTGGTTACATGGTCTGCCAGCCCCTGGCCCTGAAGGGCCCCCCCGCGGCAGCGGCTGGAGGCGGCCTGGGACCCCTGCCCATGAGGGGGCAGGGCGAGGGTCCCGGGAGGTGGCTTCGGAGGCTCTGGGCTCCGTGTGCGCGCCTGTGTGTGTGCGTGTGCGTGCTCACTGCAGCACTGGCAGGCTGCATGCGACGTCAGGTGGTGCCGGGGGTGGGGGGGCGTTAAAGGGGCATCGGAGCCCACGGGCCTAAGCCAGGATCCAGGTGGGGCTGCCAGGGATAGGCAGGGAGGCACACACACCCTGGAGAGGACGTCTCCTCTGTGGGCACGTCCAGGGACAAAGACGCACACCCAGACGCTCCACACATTCACAGACACACAAACACTCTGAGACACGCCTTCCACACCAACTCACATGCGAGCACACACCACACAGCCACAACCCTGATGTCCAACACATTTACAGGTAGACGGTTGGGCACATAGGATGAAAACACCTTCAGACACACCCCTTCCAGGAATAGACTCACACCCAGACGTGAAGACACACACCTAAGAACGAACACCCAGATGTACTGGCACACTTAACACACACTCAGTACACTCACAGAACACACTTCCAAACAAACACAAATACCCATGTGGTCTTGGGTACAGATGGACCCTGAGAAATCCACAAGGGAATGCTCACACTCACACATACACACACACACCATCGCAGAAACACACCCGAAGACCTACATTTAGAGACAGTCACATTCTCAGATGCTCAGTACACCCTCAGAGATACGATCACCCTCAGACTCGAATGTTCCCAGACAAACCTCCACCCACAGGTGTAGGCACCCCCCCAACACAGACACCTCCACCTGCATACTCATTTCCTGATAGGCTTCTTCCTCCCACGAGGGCAACCACCGTGCTGCACAACTCCAGAAAACATCATTCATATTCCCTGCTTTCTGAATGGTGTCCTCTGGAGTTGTGCAGTCCACAATCTGCACAGCTGTGCATGGAAGCCTTGTACCCTCCTCTGCAGCCCTGCAAGCACGCACACAGAGTCACAAACGCATGGAGATACACACTCGGATTCATTCCTAGGCCAACTCACACTTGTAAACATACTCACCCCTCTGGCACGTGCCCACACACAACCCAGTATAATCACCTGTGCACACCCATACATCCTCCATGGGTACACATCTGCACACCATTCCTGACTTCCTGACGTGCCTTCTTAAAACGTCCTCTCCTATCCCACCTTGTGCTGCAGATGTGTAGCCAACAAATCAACAGCCACACGTTCCCACGGGCACATACACACTTGTAGACTCTAGCATAGGACAACCCACCCCAAGGGAGACGGTTGTCTACATACAGATGTGCAGACACCCACACCCACACCCATCCACACACGCCAGGCTCCCTCATCCCTGGGAGAAGTCAGAACCCACGGGAATAGGCAGACTAGGGGGTAGGCCCCACCTAGGGATGGACTCCCCCACCATAGGCCCCCTCTACAGATTGGCCCCGCCCCATAGCTAGCCCCGCCCCAGGCCCCACTCAGCAGTTGGCCCCACCCCACAGGCCCAGGGAATGGCCCTTCATTGGCCCTATCCAGAAACTAGCCCCGCCCCAAGGATGCCCCACCCCCAGGCCCCACCCAGCAGTTGGCCCCCATCCTCAGGCCCCGCCCAGGGGCCAGTCCCGCCCTACTGGCTTCAGGCCCCTCACCTTGTGAGAAGCCATCTCGCTCACGGAGCGGTAGGTCTGCATGGTCTCCAGCTGTTCGAGACACCAGTCCAGCTCCTCCAACGTCTCCCGGGCCAACTGCTGACATGTCTCTTCTGGAGAAGGGGCAGCAGCACAGGTGGTGACCCTGAGAGGCCCCAGCCCGTGGTGATGGGGGTCTACCGGGTGAGAGGGGTGCTGGGAAAGGATAGTTAAGACAGCCACCCCGAGGGGCCCCCCCTCCAGCAGCAAGAGGAGCCCTTTCCCACCCCCTGGGCTTTGTTACCTGACAGCGTGGCCTTGCAGACGGGGGTTGGGCCGCCCAACGGGGAACGTCTGAAACGAAATGGGGCCACAGCATCAGCTTGTGCGTCCCCAGATTCTTGTTTCCCTCCACCACGAATGCCGATTTTCCTTTTTCTAAGCGCTCACTGTGTCCCATGTACTCAGCCTGCAGCCTCTCACAGACCCCCATAAGGACCCATTTTACGGGCTCAAGGGAGTGACAGGGCTGATCAGAGGTAGGGACAGGTCCTTTGTCTCCAAAGTTCTTGCTTCCTTGAGCATCTCTCCCCTAACCTCTTGAGAGACTAGCAGTTCTCACCCACGCCCCTGCCCCCACATAATAACTACTGCTATTTAGTGCTGGACAGTGTTCTCACACTTTTCTATGCATCATCTTCCAGACTCCTCACAGCAACATCTAATGAAGGCACTATTAAATTCCCATTTTATGGAGGGGGAGCAAGTTACCACAAGATGCTATTTGCCCAGAAAGTTGGCATCGGGGCCTGGAGCGGCCCCAAGCCTGGGGTAACTGGCTATCCTTGGCCTCACCACCAATGTGTCTGGACCCCTTGGTTTTTAAGTTTCTGTCTTAGGCATTCAAATTGCAATGGTTTCCTGGCTTAGAGGGAGCTGTTGCCTAACAGAGGCTCAGAGAGGTCAAGTTCCTGCCTGAGGTCACACAGCAGAGCTAAGAGCTGAACCCAGGTGTGCTTACCCTTGTGATCATGAGTGTTGGGGCCCAGCCATGACTTACTTGTTGCTGGGAATGGGCACATTGGTCAGGAGCGAGAAGTTGCTGCGAACGCTCCGGAGACTGGCCAGCACCTGGGATAGGGAGCAGCAGTGAAAAGAGGGAGCCACCTGGAGAGGCAGCTGGGGGTAGGCCCCGTCCCCAAGGGTTGTGGGGGGAGGGATTGGAGCCCCTTCCCTCCTTAGGAGATGGTTCTTACCTGGGCGAAAGGTGTCACGATGAGGTCCTCAGCATGCCTGCAATCAAGGACAGGGGCAGGTCAGGCATCCTTTTGTGGGACACCCTCGGGCCTGAGTGGAGAAGGGCTAGGGTGCCAGAGAAGCAACTCGCCACAGTGGGGCTGGGCCTGGGGAGGATGGTGGGCTGGGAGCGGGGGGCTCCAACAGGTAAGGGGAGAAGGCACTTATTCCTCCCAAGGGTAGACACCCTGCAGGGGCCGGTCCTGAAGGAAATGGTGGTCAGAGAGAGGGCCTCATGTGGCTGGGCAGGGAGGGGGTGTGCAGAGACAAAGGGGACAGCCGTAAATACCCTGTCAGGGCTAGGCTTGGGGAGAGCAGTGGGTAGGAGGGGGTGGGGAGCAGGAAGGAGTTGGCGGGGCTGAGGTGGGTACCTGGATGGGTAGGGCCAGGACTGGAGGATCCAGTGAGAGGGGAGGGGGCTGAGCAGGTCTGGGGGTGCTCACACCTCAACAGGTGGTCATGAAAGGGGGGGCTGGCTTAGGGAAGCCTGGAGGGGGGAAGGAAGAGGGGGCTCAGCCAAGGTGGGAAGAAGTGACAGCAGGGAGGGGCTCAAGTGGAGTTCCCTCCTTGTTGGAGGGACAGGGCTGAGGGGCCAGGCCCCAGCTGCCAGTGGGTAGGCGGGACTGAGCCCTGGCTTTGGGCTAGGAGGCTGTTGACTTTTCACTGGAAGGGAGAGGTGGCCCGGGGCTTGGGCAGTGTCCCCACTCCCTGCTGGCAAGGGCAGCTTGCGTGGGAGCAGGCCTGGAGGGTGCAAGGGGGTGCTCACGCCTCGCTGGTGACCGACGAGTTCCGGGACATAGTTTTGGGGGACATGTCGTAGTCGCTGTCTGAACGGTACAGGAAGGACTCCCGGCGCTGGCTGGCAGCGGCCCCAGCATGCAGCACGAGGCCCGGGCTCGCCTGCGAGTCCAGGGGGCTGCGGCCGGGAGATGGCGTGGGTCCATTCTCTGCCTCGAAGCTGTAAGGGGATGGGCGAGAAGAGGGGTCAGGGGGGCTGAGATGCCATCGGGGAGGTCAACAGGAGGGAGGGTACCAAGAAAATTCCTGGTTGAGGTGGGGAGGCAGATAGAAGACATTAGAGAGAGACAGATACCCCAAAAGAGATGGGAGATGGGGAGCTGCAGAGCTCAAATGACTACCAGCGCCTTTGTGAGCCAGGCTCTGTGGAGGAGCAGGGGACACAGCAGTGACCGAGACAGACCACCCTCTGTCCCTCAAGGACATGGCATGGGGAGGCTGGACTATAAACAGGTTAGCCTAGCCGCAGTGCATACCCCCAAAGTGTGGCGGCCTTCTTGTCTCTATTCTTTCCTCGATGCACGAGTCTATGCAAGATCTGTCCACTTCTCACTCCCTCCTGGGTCAGCCCTGCCTCATTGCTTGCCTAGATCTGGACCAGTGTATTTGTCTCTGCCCTGGTTCCTGGCTCCTGTCTTTGCTCCTCAGTCTGTCCCCCTCCACTGTGGCCAAAGGGAGCCTTTGAACACTTGTGTCAGGTCCCATCCTTCTTCTGCTCAGATCCTTCTACGGCTCCCAGCTCACCCCAGAGCAAAGAGCCCAAATCCCTGCTGTGGCCCACAAAGCTCTGCCCCATGACCTCCCAGTCTACCCCTCACTCACTCCACTCCAGCCAGAATGGCCTCCTTGCTCTTTCCTAAACATTCCAGATACATTCCAGCCTCAGGGCCTTTGCACAGGCTGTTTCCCTTGCCCAGATCTCCAGTGGCTCCTCCTTTACCTCCTTCAGGCCTCGCCTCAAACATTGTCTTCTCAGGAGGCCTCAACTGACCAACACATCTAAGATCCGAATCTCTGCCCTAATATTTTATATTTCCCTTCCTTAAAAAAAAGAAATACTACTTACCTGACATATGCTGTATTTGACTTCTTTATTATTTGCTTTGCTTTCCTTTATTATCTCCTTTCCTTTATTATTTCCTTTCCTTTCTAAAATCTAGCAGAGCAAGGATTTTTGTCTGCTTTGTTCACTGTTCTATCCCTTGAGCAGGAAGATGGCCTGACAGCAGACACCCCATAAATGTTTACCGAATAAATCATAAAATGTAACAAATGAATCTATGAACTGGATTGTGCCAGGCACAGAATTAAAAACCAGGTGGGGGACTGAGAGTTACCCGAGAGGCGATTTTAGCTGCTGTAGTTGAACCAGGCCTCTTTGAGAAGGGGACATGTGAGCAGGGCCTGAAAGATGAGAAGGAGCAGGCCACTGGTCAGGAGGTAGAAGAAAACACTGTGTGTGGGGGTGGGGGGGGGGGAACAGGAAGTGCAAAAGCCCTGGGGTAGGATTTGGCTCTTGTGTGAGGATTAGCAAGGAAGCTGGTGTGGCCAGAGTGGGGATGCAGACTGTGACTGCCGAGACACAGCTACAGAGAGAAGGGAGGAAGGTGGGACCCAGCCTGGGGGCACTGGCAAGACAAGAGATCCTGGGGATGAGGCAGGAAGAAGCCGGCTCTGCCAATTCCCAGAGGTGTGACTTGGGGAGAAATGGCTGGAACTCCAAAATTCCCAAATTCACTCACAAAATGGGGACAAGCACCACCTCCCACGGTCATCCGTGTCATCCATGACTAGTGTGAACGCCGCTCAGATTTCAAACCCAAGTCTTGTGACTCGTCCACTGCCACCCTCTACCTGCTCAAGCCCTGTGTGGGCACATTCCTACCATTAGAGCGAATGTTCCCAGGGGCCAGGTAGCTGACACCAAAGGCGGGGTGGTGCTGGGGGTCCTGAGCAACCGGGTAGGCCCGTTTTAGGAAAGAAATCACAAATTTTATTATTTTTTTAATTATTATTTTTTAAGTGGGCTCCATGCCCAGTGTGGAGCCCAATGCTGGGCTTGAACTCATGACCCCAAGATCAAGCCCTGAGCTGAGATCGAAGAGTCAGAGGCTTAACTGACCGGACCACCCGGGCGCCCCAGAAATCAGAAATTTTAAACAGCCAAAAATTCACACTTCTTTTAAAAATCAAACATCAAAAAAACTTCTTAAAAACTCTGGGGGCGCCTGGGTGGCTCAGCGGGTTAAAGCCTCTGCCTTTGGCTCGGGTCATGATCTTGGGGTCCTGGGATCGAGCCCCACGTTGGGCTCTCTGCTCAGCAGGGAGCCTGCTTCCCCCTCTCTCTCTGCCTGCCTCTCTGCCTCCTTGTGATCTCTCTCTCTCTGTCAAATAAACAAATAAAATCTTAACAACAACAACAACAACAAACTCTGAAAACTTCTGCTCTGCAAAAGATACTGTCTAAAGCATAAAAAAACAAGTTACAGAGTAGGAGAAAATATATGACAAAGGACCTGTATCCAGACTATATAATGAAGTCTCCAAACTCAAAAAAAAAAAAGAAAAAAGAAAAAAGAAGACGAGGAATTCAATTTAAAAATGAGCAAAAGTCTGGACAGTTCACCAAAGAAGATATACAGATGGCAAATAAGCAAAAGAAACACCATTACTCCTTAGGGAAATGCAAATTAATACCAGGAACTATCCCTTCACACAGACTAGGATGGTTCAAATAAACAAACAAGAAACAGGCAAGAACTGACAATGACAACGGCAATCGGTGACAAGGATTTGGAGCAACTGGAACCCTCGCCACCCGTTGCTGGAGAGAACACCAAGTGGTTTCGCCACTCTGGAAGGCAGCTGGTCAGTTTCCTAAGCAATGAACCATACACTTACTGTATCTTCCAAAATCCCACTCCTGTGTTTATACCCAAGATAAGCAAAAATGCACCAGATCCTTGAACAAACAAGTAGGTTGGGGGTGCTACCCCCTGCAAAGTTGCAAATCCACATATAACTTTTGGTTCCCCAAAAACTTGACTACTAACAGCCTACTGTTGACCAGAAACCTTACCAATAACAGAAACAGTCGATTAACATGTATTTTGTGTATGTATTAAATACTGTAGTCTTACAATAAAGTAAACCTGCTTCTTCCTCTGCCTGCAGCTCTCCCTGCTTGTGCTCTTTCTTGGTCAAATGAATAAATAAAATCTTAAAAAAAAAAAAATCATGGGAACTTGGGTGGCTCAGATTAGTAAGTGTCAGCCTCAGTTCAGGTCATGATCTACAGGTACTGGGATCAAGCCCCACATCTGGCTCCCAGCTCGGCCAGGAGTCAGCTTCTCCCTCTCCCTCTGCTTCTGCCTTTCCCCCTGCTTGTACTCTCTCTCGTTCTCTCTCTCATAAAAAAAATAAATAAATCTTTTTAAAAAAATCATAAGGGAGGCACCTCGGTGGCTCAGTTGGTTAAGTGTCTGACTTTGGCTCAGGTCATGGGCTCCAGGTCCTGGGATTGAGCCTCGCATCAGGCTCCCTGCTCAGCACAGAGGCTGCGTCTCCCTCTCCCTCTGCCCCTGCCCCTCCCTCTGCTTGTGCTTTCTCTGTCTCTCTCTCAAATAAATATATTTTTAAAAATATTTTGTTTATTTATTTGACAGACAGAAAGAGATCACAACCAGACAGAGAGGCAGGCACAGAGAGAAGGGGAAGCAGGCTCCCCGCTGAGCAGAGAGCCTGACCCTGGAATCACGACCTGAGCCCGAGGCAGAGGCTTTAACTTACTGAGCCACCCAGGCGCCCCTCAAATAAATATTTTTTTAAAGATTTATTTATTTATTTATTTGACAGAGAGAGAGAGAGAGAGATCACAAGTAGGCAGAGAGGCAGGCAGAGAGAGAGGGGGAAGCAGGCTCCCTGCTGAGCAGAGAGCCTGATGCGGGGCTTGATCCCGGGACCCTGAGATCATGACCTGAGCCGAAGACAGAGGCTTTAACCCACTGAGCCACCCAGGCGCCGGTCAAATAAATATTTTTTAAAAAAAGAAAATCATAAGCGGGCACCTGGGTGGCTCAGTGGGTTAAAGCCTCTGCCTTTGGCTCAGGTCATGATCTCAGGGTCCTGGGATCGAGCTCCTCTCTCTCTGACTAGTGATCTCTCTCTGTCAAATAAATAAATAAAATTTTTTAAAAAGCCTTAAAAAATGAAATAAAAATAAAATCATAAGGAAGAAACGATACATTTCCAGCCCTCTTCTTTTTTTTTTTTTTTTTTAAAGATTTTATTTATTTGACAGAGAGAGGGGCAGCGAGAGAGGGAACACAAGCAGGGGGAGAGGGAGAGGGAGAAGCAGGCTTCCCGCTGAGCAAGGAGCCCAACATGGGGCTCAGTCCCAGGACCCTGGGATCACGACCTGAGCTGAAGGCAGACGCTCAACTGAATGAGCCACCGATGTGCCCCTATGGAGCCTACTTAAAAAAAAAAAACAAAAAACTTTTTTTTTAACTACTGTGAAATGATAAGAAATACATATCTGGTCTCTGCCCTGGTTTCCTGTCACCCAATTCCAAAAACCCGAGGAATCTCTGCAGTGAGAAATGTCTTTGTATGCTAAGAGATGACTATCCGCTGGGGACACCTGGAGAGAGCCTCTGGATGGGGGCTCCTTGCCTGGGGGGCCAACCGTGTGATTAAGAGGGTTGGAGCTTCCAGGTCCCCCTCCCTGGACCGTAAGGGAAAGGAGCAGGAGGCTGAGTGAATCACCTATGGAATGGCCAGTGATTTAATCAGCTGTGCCAACAAATGAAGCCTCCATCAACATCCCTGAGAGCTCCCGGGTGGCTGAGCACCTCTCTTCCATCTGGCTGTTCCTGAGTTGCATCTTCTCTAATAAATGAGTCATCAGGTAAGAGCACTGTTTTCCTAAGTTCTGTGACCAGCTCTAGGAAATTAACCAAACCTGAGGCAGGGGTTGTCGGAATCTTGCCTTAGAGCGGGCGGGTCCGGAGCACAGGTAACCACACCCTGGATTTGAGACTTAGGCTACAGCGGGTAAAGCTTTAGCACTAAAGCAGCCTTACCAGACTGAGCCCTTAACCTGTGGGATTTGTAGTCACTCCAGGCAGCTAGTGTCACAGTCGAAACAGAATGTAGTTCACACAGTCCATGTCACAGAGAGTTGCAGAATTGGTTGGTGTGGGGGGGAAAAAAAAAACCACACGTGTTTGGTGTCAAAAGTGAAGAGTCAGCAAGAGTAGAAAGAGGCAGCCGTTTCCTTTTTAACTCCTGATACACAAAACAACTTGAATCAGTCTCAAATGAATTTTTCTAAGAGAAAGAAGCCAGCAGTGGGGCTTACCTGTGTCAAAACTCAGAACTGATTAATAAATGAATTTAGCAAAGTCGCATGATACAAAGTCACGGAAAATCGGTTGCTTTTCTATACACGAACAATAAATAATCCAAAAAGAATATTATGAAAACAATTCCATGTACAATACCATCAAAATGAGTAAGATGTTAGGAATGAACTTAACCAAGGGGACAGAAGTGCACAGAAAACAAAAATGTTGCTGGAAGGAATTAAAGAAGGCACAAATTAAAAAAAAAAAAAAAAAAAAAGAAGGCACAAATAAATGAAAAGACATCCCGTATTCAAGAATAGAAGACGGGGCGCGCCTGGGTGGCTCAGTCAGTTAAGCGACTCAGGTTGTGATCCCAGGGTCCTGGGATTGAGCCCCATCTAGGGCTCCCTGCTTTGTGAGGAGTCTGCTTCTCCCTCTCTCCCTTGCTCATATTATCTCTCTCTCTCAAATAAAGAAATAAAATCTTTAAAAAAAATAAAAGAATCTTTAAAAAGAAAAACAAAGTGGGAAGACTCACAGTTCCCGATTTTAAAACCTACAAAGCTACGGTAATCAAAACAGTGTGGTACTGGCATAAAGACAGACTTATAGACGAATAGAGTCGAGTAAACCCAGAAATAAACCCTCACATATATTGTCAAGTGATTTTCAGTAAGGGAACCAAGACAATTCAATGGGAAAAGTCTCTTGGACAAATGGTGCTGAGAAAATTGGTTATCTACGTGCAAAAGGATAAAGTTGGATCCTTACCTCACACCATATACAAAATTAACTCAAAATGGATCAAAGACCTAAACAGAGGGACTAAAAGCTATAAAACTCCTAGAAGCTTCATGACATTGGACTTGGAAATGATCCCTTGGATATGACACCAAAAGCACAGGCAACAAAAAATAGGGGCACCTGGGTGGCTCAGTCAGTTAAGTATCTGCCTTCGGCTCAGGTCATGATCCCAGGGTCCTAGGATCAAATCCCGCATCGGGCTCCCTGCTCAGTGGGAACCTGCCTCTCCCTCTCCTGCTCCCACTGCTTGTGCTCTCTTTCTCTCTCTCTCTCTCTGTCAAATAAATAAATAAAATCTTAAAAAAAAAAAAAGAAAGAAAGAAAGAAAAAAAAGAAATTGTACCTCATCAAAATTACCAGTTTTTTTTTGCACCAAAGGGCACTATCCAGAGAGGGAAAAGGCAATCCACAGAAAGGGAGAAAATTTTTGCAAACCATATATCTGATAATGGATTGATATCTAGAATATATAAAGAGCTAAAACTTAACAACAACAAACAAACAACCCAATTAAAATGTGGGCAAAGGTCTTAAATAAACATTTCTCCAGAAAAGGTACAGGCATACCTCGGCGATATTGCAGGCTTGGTTCGAGAACACTGTAATAAAGTGTGGTGGATGGATTTTGTCTATTTCCCGAGCATTTAAAAGTTATGTTTACACTACACTGTGGTCTGTTAAGGGTGCAGTAGCATTATGTCTAAAAAGTGCATAACCTTGGGGTGCCTGGGTGGCTCAGTGGGTTAAGCCTCTGCCTTCGGCTCAGGTCATGATGTCAGGGTCCTGGGATCCAGCCCCACATCCGGCTCTCTGCTCAGCAGGGAGCCTGCTTCCCCCTCTCTCTCTGCCTGCCTCTTTCCTACTTGTGATCTCTCTCCTCTCTGTGAAATAAATAAATAAAATCTTTAAAAAAGTGCATAACCTTAATTGAAAAATACTTGGTTGCTAAAAAAAAAATGCTAATCATCATCTGAGCTCTCAGTGAGTTTTAGTCACTGGTCACAGTTTGCACTAACAAATATAATGAGAATGAAAAAGTCTGAAATATTGCAAGAATTGTCAAAATGTGACATGGAGACACGAAGTGAGCAAATGCTGTTGGGAAAATGGCACTGATAGACTTGCTTGACGCAGGCTTGCCACAAAGCTTCAATGTGTAAAAACCACAATATTTGTTTAGCGCAATAAAGGGAAGCGAGACAAATAAGGTTTGTGTGCATACGGATGGACAATACGTACGTGAGAAGATGCTCCACACCATTAGTCATTAGGGAAATGCTAATTAAAAGTGCAATGAGAAGGGCACCTGGGTGGCTCAGTGGGTTAAAGCCTTTGCCTTCGGCTCAGATCATGATCCCAGGGTCCTGGAATCCAGCCCTGCATTGGGCTCTCTGCTCAGCGGGGAGCCTGCTTCCCTCTCTCTTTGCCTGCCTCTCTGCCAACTTGTGATCTCTCTCTGTGTCAAATAAATAAAAATCTTAAAAAAAAAAAAAGTGCAATGAAAGGGGCACCTGGGTGGTTCAGTGGGTTAAAGCCTCTGCCTTCTGCTCAGGTCATGATCCCAGGGTCCTGGAATCCAGCCCTGCATTGGGCTCTCTGCTTAGCAGGGAGCCTGCTTCCCTCTCTCTCTGCCTGCCTCTCTGCCAACTTGTGATCTCTGTGTCAAATAAATAAATAAAAATCTTAAAAAAAAAAAGTGCAATGAGAGGGGCGCCTGGGTGGCTCAGTTGTTAAGCATCTGCCTTCGGCTCAGGTCATGATCCCAGGGTCCTGGGATTGAGTCCCGCATGGGGCTTCCTGCTCCACGGGGGGGGGGCCTGCTTCTCTTTCTCCCTCTGCCCCTAATCTCGCTCAAAATAAAAATAGATAAAATCTTAAAAAAAAAAAATACTAAATACTCAAGAATTGAAAGCAAGACTCAAACAGGTATCTGTAAACCAATGTTCACAGCAGCATTATTCACAATAGTCAAAAGCTGAAAACAACTCGGGTGTCCACCAATTGGTGAACAGATAAAGAAAATGTGGCGTACATTGCCAATGGAGTAGTATTCAGTCTTAAAAAGAAAGTGAAATTCTGACACATGACACCACATGGATGAACTGGAAAACATTATGCTAAATGAAATAAGTCAGACCCCAAAGGGCAAATATTGTAAAAGTCCACCTATATGAGGTCACTGGAGCAGCCCTATTCATAGACACAAAGCAGAATGGTGGGAGTCAAGGGTTGGGAAAGGGTGGGGAGTTAGTGCTTCATGGGGGTAGAGTTGCTGTTTGGGAAGACGAGAAAGTTCTGGAGAAGGATAGTTGTGCAACAAAGTGAGCGTGCTTAATGACACTCAGTTGTACACTCCATGAGGGATTAAAATGGGTACTTGGATGTTATGTATATTTTCCTACAATAAAAAACCCTCACGCGGTGTATACTAAAAAGGGTGAATTTTACTATATGTTAATTTTTAAAAGTAAATTAAAAAAAAAAAAAACTCGGGGCGCCTGGGTGGCTCAGTCGTTAGGCGTCTGCCTTCGGCCCAGGTCAGATCCCAGGGTCCTGGGATCGAGCCCCGCATCGGGCTCCCTGCTCAAGCAGGAAGCCTGCTTATCCTGCTACCATTCCCTCTGCTTGTGTTCTCTCTCTCGCTGTGTTTCTCTCTTCAAATAAATAAAATCTTTAAAAAAAAAAAAAAAACCTCAAAAGGGGAGACTGAGTGGCTCGGTCAGTCAATTAAGCATCTGACTCTCAGGGTTGTGAGTTCGAGCCCCATCTTGGGCTCCATGCAGAGTGTGCAGCCTACTTTAAAAAAAAAAAAAAGAAAAGAAAAGAAAGAAAGAAAGAAACTCTTAAGGTGGAATGTTCTTAGATCATGAGTGTGGGCCTTTGATGATAAAGCCATTTATTGAGCATCTGTTGTACCGGGGGCCAGGTTAGATCCTTGTAGGTACAAAGCAATAATAAATAACAAGCTACTTACTGAATCTTTGCCATGTGCCTGGCACGCTCATAGTGTTTTATGCCCATGAACTGGGTTCTGTCATCCACTAACTCTCTCCACAAGGAGAGTGAGGCACAGAAGGCTGGCAAGGGGTTGGTGGCCTCATTGCCTGAGAACTATGTCCTGCTTCCCCAGGCACAGCCTGGATGTGTTGGCGCTGCTGGGTGCCCCTGGGGAGGGGAGAGGAGCATACCTACATACTCAGGACCCCACCCTTGCCCCACACTGAAGCCCAGTGAGGGAAGGTGAGACCCAAGTCCCAGCGGGCGCCCAACCAGCACAGCTGGCCAATACTCCAGCCCGAGGGGACTCTGCTCACGTAAGCAGGAGCCCAGAGGCCAGGATGAGAAGAGGCTCCCTGGGGCCCTGCTGTTTGTGGTTCCAGGAGCTGCTGTCCCCCGGGGCTGCTTGGGAAAGGGTAGAGGGGAGGGGATTAGGCCTGTGTAACTGCAGGCTGAGTGTGTGCAGGGGGGTGGTCAGGGGTGGGGGGGTCTCAGCCACCCTCCAGAATTGCACCCTGGGGCTATGTGGAGTCGCCCTTCCCTGGCCCGTCGCTGCTGCTCGGGGTGAAACCAAGTCGGGCTGGAGGCTGCTCCCTTAATGTCCCAAAGGGACCCAAGGCCATAAAGTGGAGTCAAGAGCAGCCAGCAGGCCTTGACATCACAGCCACATGCCCAGACACCCCATCAGAAGGGAAATAACCTGCCCAAGACTGCCCTTCAGAGGGGCTGACCACTTGGCGGCACCCTCAGGGGAAGCCGCCGCCTGCCTTCCACCCCCCAACCCCGGGCCCCACGTGGACTCCCTGAGCATCGAATGCCCCTGGAGGACCGTGCAGCCCAGGAGCAGATTAGGGCTTCAGAGACTTCTGCTGCAAGGGGCCAATGGGCAACAAACAAGCCGGGAAGGGAACAGAAGAGAAGGAAGACAAGTCCCAGTTGGTAGAAATCCTAACAACCACGAAAGCAGTCAAGGGCTGTTGAATGCCTCATGCTGGGTACTGCGCTGTGTCTGGACACGTACTAATGGCCCATTTTCAAGAGAAATAAACTGAGGTACAGATGGGAGGAACAACCCGGCTGGTAGGAGAGGAAGGATTTCAGCTTGGGCAGCTGGGCTTCGAACCTGTGCGCTAAATCACTGGGCGACTCTCTCCCTCCCTACCCCCCTCCAGGCAGGCCTGGCATCTCCCCGGGCTCCCTGCCCCACTCCACCCGACTCCCTCGCAGGAGGTGCCAGGCCGCCTTTACAGAAAGGCCTGGCATTCACTTCGTGAAGGTCACACGGAGGTTGAGGGCAGGCGCTGCTGTGTCTGCCAGGCAGGCGCGTGGTGCCAGGTGACATGGCTGTTTGTAAGGGCCGGGTGTGCAGAGGGTCTGTGTCAGTGTGAGTCACAGCGGACGAGGGGGTACCTGGGTGTACAGAGGCCCCTGTGTGGATTTAGACACCCGCGCATGTCAGTGGGGTCTGGGTGTTCGTGGGCGCCTGTGTGGATCTGTGAGGCTGTATCTATGTCTGTGAACCTGTGAGCCCTTGGAAGAGCGGACCTGGGTGCCACACCCACGCTGGGACTGTCCCTGAGCCCCGAGTGGGGATGAGGTGTGTTCCCGCGTGTGGCTGTGCATAGCCAGGAGTGGGGTGCGGGGCTGTGCCGCGGTGAGAGTGTGTCCCTGCGGGCCGGGTGGGGGACTGCACTGCATGAGACCTGGGTTTCTGTACTTTGTGCGTCCCCTGCACCGGGGGTCAACTGTGAGAGGCTCTTCGGGTGCCCCCTCAGCTAAGAGAACCCAAATACCCTATGTGTGGGTGTGTCTGTGTTTGTGGCCGGTGTAACTGTGGATGGAGAGTGTGTGTGCGGTGTGTCCATGTCTGTGTCTGTGTGTGTGTGTGTGTGTGTGTGTCCAGGTGTCGGAAGGGGTTGGTAGAGGGAAGCAAGGCCAAGGCCAGAGTACCCAGAGACCTCTGAGAACTTCTCCACTCCAGCGCTGCCCAGCTGGTTCTAAACAACCTGCAGGAGTTCCAGCAGGAGCCTCCCTCCCTCCTCCCTCCCCAGCTTGGTTTTCAGCCTGGCAGCCCCAGTAAGGCGGGGGTGGGGTAGACTGGAGGCACTGAGCGGAGAGCAGGGCCAGAGGGACCTGGCTCCAGGCGGGTGGCCTGGGAGTGGAGCCCAGGTGACGCTGGACACCCATATTTGCTGCCAGGATGAGTGCCAGAGACCCAGGTTTAGGGGCACAAAGAGGGTGAAGGGAACCCATCTTAAATAGGAAGGGGGCAGGACCCAACACTCTGCCGGAGGGCTCTCACCTGCAGGAAGCCCTTAGCAACACCAAGAATTTCAGGGCCAAGAAAGGCGGTGGGGCTCTACGCAGATCCTAGAATCCACTCTGGGGACTCCCGGAGGAAGACTGGATACCCTCTCCCCCCAGCCAGAGCCCTTCATGGTAAAGGAGGAAATTGGCCGCCCGCCACCCACCTGACAGATCTGCCTGGAGGGTGCCAGCGGGTGTCCTCGTCGCTGAAGGAGAAGTGGACCAGGGACTCAAGGCGAGCGGGGAGCAGTGTCAGGTCAGGGGGCCGGGGCCTCGCCCGGGGTGCTGTCCCCGCGCGCATGGGTGCCAAGCGCTGTCGGGGCAAGCATGGGGATAGCGGCACGGTGGTGTGGCGAGCAGGGCTTGAAGGCCCGAGGTGTCTGTGGCCACCGCTGGCGCCGCCTACACACCCGCCCTCCGGGTGACCCCCCCAGGGACGGCCCTGGGCGTTCGGGCGGCTCCGCGTCCCCAGAGCCAGGGAGGGCTCCGTACGGGCCTCCTCCTGCGGAACTCTGAGCACACTTTCCACCTGCCCCTCCTCCCTCCGGAGCTGGGGGGCGTGTGCCCAGGCTCCCGCTTCCCGGGCTCCGGCCCGGGTCCCCGGCCCCCCGCCCCCCGCCCGCCACGCCTAGCCTCTGGCCCCGCCCTCCCCCCTTCCCCCTCCCCCCTCTGACGTCTAGCCCGGCCCGCTGGAGCCCTCGGAACGCCGGGCGCCCCTAGGGGAAAGTCTCGCCCGCGCCGGCAGAGTGCGGGGTCCGGTGACAAAAACCCCGGGGAGGGACGACGGATGCGGGGAGGCGGGTGGAGCAGGGACAGGAAAGGCAGAAGTGGAGACAGAGACACAGAGAGAAACTTGGAGAGAGGCACTGATTTCCCACAAACATACCCCGTCCCCGACTCCACGCGCCCCCCCCCCAACCGCCCCCACCCCTCCTCCTCTTGTCTCCCCTCCTGGATCTCTTCCCCGGGTCCAGACGCTGAGCCTGTCCCCGCAGTGTCTGTCCTCTCCCAGTATGTCTCAGGTTGTTTGGAGTCAGGTTCCAAACAAGCGCGTGCGGAGAGTAGGGGTTGAGAGAGCAGGTAGAGGGCCCTCTCCTGCTTCTGGAGAAGCCCCCAGAGCCAGCCGGCTCCCACCTCCGGGCTGTCACCCTCCGTTTCCAAGATAAATGGACACTGGGAAGCCAGACCGGATGTGGTCTCCAGGCTCCTCACCCGCAAGCTTCCAGTCCCTGCATCCCACCCCGGGTCTGGCCAGGAAGAGAAAGTCCATTTGCCCTCCGTGCCCGATGCACCCTGTACCATCACCTCGCCTCCTGGCAAGCAACCCGCAGATGGCAGCGCTGGCCCCATCTCACAGGCCGTTAGACTGAGGCAAGCAGGACTGAACACACGTCCTCAGATCACCCTGGAGGGCAGGTTGGCCTCACGCTTCCAAAGCCCGACTGCAGCCTCAGGTCTGCACAGGAAGTGGGAGGAACTTAACGTTTATTGAGTGCCTACTGCATGCCCTATCAGATGTCTCCACAGCAACGCCGGAGGGCAGGGATGATTTTTATCTCTGCCCTGTGACGGAAGAGGGGAAGTTACGCTGGGGAGGGCCAGCCAGGAACCCTAGACCCGGCCGGCGCCAGGTGGTCAGGGGAGATTCGAACCCACCGCCGCTGACGCGCACTTACCCCACCCACGCCTGGCGGCCAAAATCCTGGAAGCTGCGGAGAAGCCGAAGACGCCTGCGGAAAGTTGGGGACGGGATGGCGAAGAAGACCGGCGAGGAGGGCGGCGAACGTGGGCGGCGGGGTGCGCGCGGGGCCGGTGGTTCAGGCAGGAACGCCTCGTCCTCGGCAGCCGCCACCGCCGGGAAGGCCGCCAGCTGCAGTTCGGCGATGCGGCCCAGGCCTCGCGGCCGAGCCATAACCACAGGGGGCGCGGGGCGGCCCCGCCTCGGCGGGCGCTGGGGAGCAGCGCCGCCAGCCAGCCCCGCGCAGCCCACGCAGGCCGGCCGCCCAGCCCTGGGGCCCACGGGCCCCACCCCGCCCGGCCGCCTCGGCCCTTCCGGCTTCGCTCTGGGGCCGCCCCTGGGGCGGAGCGGGACCCGGGCGCCCGCACGGCTGCTGCGGGACACCCCTCAGACCGCAGGGGCACCCGCAGTCCCCTTGAGGTCCTTACAATTGCCGGAAGCGTCTCTACAAACATCTGAGGTGCCCCCCAGATCCCTGGGGTGCTCTCACAAACCGCTGTGGCTCTCACAAACCTCAATGGCGTCCCCAAAGTCCCTTAGATGTCCCCACAGTCCCTCAGATGTTCCCACAATTCCAGGGAGTGTCCCAGCTATCCCTGAGGTGTCCTCACAGAACCCAGAGGTGCCCCCAAATCCCAGAGTTCCCCCCAAAAGCCAGAGGTGCTCTGAGAGGCCCCATAGACTCCCTTAGGTTCCCAAATGTCCTCCACTAGTGTCCTCATTGTTACTGATATATCCCCACAAACCCCAGGGGCACCCCAAGACTCTCAGGATGCACTCGCAAATGAAACTCCTTCAGATCCCAGGACCATCACCAAGTTTCCTCAGATGTCCCCCAAATCTCTTAGAGTACCTCCACCATCCCTGAGTCAGGCAGAGACCCCCCAGAGAACCCCTAGAATTTCTCATAGCCACAGAGTATTCCCACAGACCGCATGAAAGCCCCCCAAATACTAGGATCCCTCACAGATCCTAAGAATTCTTCCACAGTCCCTCAGAGGTCCCCCAATCCCCAAAGTGGCTCCACAGCACCCCTGAGATGGCCCGTAAGTTCAGAGACACCAAAATAATCTCGGAGTGTCTTCAGACTCAAGGGGTATTCACATAAACATGCAACTGCCTCCCAAATCCTAGGGGGCCCCACAGACCCCAGGGGTACAACTAGATTCCTCCATAGGTCCTAAGATAGTCCTATAACTCTAGACTACCTTCCAAAACCAAGATGAACCCACACCCTTGGGGACAGCTCCACGATGCGCCCCTTAGGCACTTCCGAGATGTGCCTTATAACTCTGAGACACCCCTAGATGCTGAGGGTGCTCACACCCCCTTGACATTCCTGAGATTTCCCCCCAGTCCTGCTACTAGAATCTCCTGAGGCATCTTAGAACTGGGGCCCTCCACAGCTCATGAGGGGCCCCAAGAAGCCCACCTCCCCTGGGCAGAGCAGTACAAGCCGGAGCCCCCGCATGCCCAGCCACTGTGATTGGGGGGGCAAGGGCACGTGATCCCCTATCACAGATGAAGGAAGGGAGACCAAGGAGGCGAAGATCCTAAAACAAAGTCAGCCAGCTGGTTCTAATTCCAGAGACTGCCCCAAACTGTCTGTGGCTCTTTGGGGTGAGGAAGTGGGAGATGCTTGTTTTAAATAAGAAAAATGGAATGACTCTCTATTTTAGGGCCCTGCCTCCGTAAATACCTTTCTCCTTCTACCTGTTGGCTCGGGTGTCATGGGCGCCTGAGTTGGCTGGCCTAGGCTTAAGTCTGGTCTCTGGCGCTTCTTAGTCATTTGACTTTGGGCCAGTCACTTCATTTCATTGAGCCTCAGTTTTCCCACCTGTAAAATTGGCATAATAATCCTATGCAGTCATGGAAGGGACATGTAAAAAAAGGGGGGGGGCGCTCGGAAAAGCGCTTGGACATAGTAAAGCACTCACTGAATATTAGCTATGATTATCTGACAAAACATTTTTTGGAGAGCTTATAAGGTGCCAGCCACTGTACCAGCCAGAGGATACAGATGAAGATGGCGTTGAAGATAAAGGTGAGGGTGACGGTGATAGCAGCAAACCTGGGCATTCAGCGCCTCTATCTCTGATCTCTTTTAATCCTCACAAAATACCTGCAAAGTGACATACCGTTGTCCCTTTAGATGGGAAAACTGAGTCGTGGCGAGAAACAACCCGCTCAAGGTCACACAGCCAATGAGCGGCTGAGCCAGGTTCTGTACCCAGCGTTTGCCACTCTTTATTCCATTATCCCCATTATCCCCTCCCCACCCAGAGGAACAGCCCGCTTAGAAGGTCCCAAGCCCCTGAGCCGTAACCTGCCTTCTCTATGAAACGTGAGGGCCGCCGACACACAGGCATACGTCGGAGATACGGCGGGTTCGCGGACCATTGCAATAAAGTGAACATCCCAGCAAAGTGAGCCGAATGAATTTTGTGGTTTCCCGGTGCCCATAAAAGCCTTGTTTACACTGCACCGTGGTCTACTAAGTGTGCAATAGCATTATGTCTAAAAAAGCGTACGTACCTTAATTTAAAAACGCTTTATTGCTAAAACAAAAACACAAAAACGCTGACCGCCCCCCGAGCTTTCAGCGGGTTGTACCGTTTAGTGTGATCGTGACACTGCAGCGACGCCGGCTCATCTTCGGCTCCGCTCCTAATTCTGCTCCTCTTGCTGTTCCCACCACACGTCCGGGTACTTCCTCCCTGGAAGTCTGGAACCCCCTCAAGTCATCCATGACGGGGGGATCCACTTCTTCCAAACTCCTGCTCCTTTGACACTGTGACCTCTTCCTGAGAGTCAGAATGTCTAGAACGGCATCGAGGACAGTGAGTTCTTTCTGGAAGGTTTTCGATTTCTTTTGCCCGGACCCATCAAGAGGAGCCACAGTCTAGGGCCGCTATGGCTTTGCGAAATGTGTTTCTTAAATAGTAAGATGTGATACTCACAATGACTCCTCAATCCCTGGGCTGCAGAATGAATGTGGTGCCAAGAGGCATGAAAACAATGTTAACTTCATTGTACATCTCCGTCAGAGCTTGTCAGGCCGGCCGCAGCGTCAATCAACGGTCATATTTTGACAGCAATCCCCCCCTTTTTTTTTTAGCAGTAGGTGTCAACAGTGGGTTTAAAATATCCAGTAAACCATGGGGTGTCTGGGTGGCTCAGGGGGTTAAGCCTCTGCCTTTGGCTCGGGTCATGATCTCAGGGTCCTGGGATTGAGCCCCAAATCCAGGCTCTCTGCTCAGTGGGGGGCCTGCTTACCCCCCGCCCCCACCGCCTGCCTCTCTGCCTGTGATCCCTCTCTCTGTCAAATAAATAAATAAAATCTTCCAAATTAAAAAAAAAAACAACCCTTTCCTTCTAAAAAAATAAAATAAATAAAATAAAACATCCAGTAAACCATGTTGGAAACCGATGTGCTGTCATCCAGGCTTTGTTGTTCCGTTTACAGAGCAGACCGAATAGGTGTAGCCTAATTCTTAAGGGCCCCAGAATTTTCCAGGATGGCAAATGAGCACCGGCTTTCCCTTAAAGTCACCAGCTGCACTGGCCCCTGACAAGAGAGATGCAGCCTATCCTTTGAAGCCAGGCCTTGACCCTTCCTCTCCAGCTATGGAAGTCCTGGGTGGCACCTTCCAATAATAGAAGGCTGCTTTGTCTACACTGAAATCGTGTTTAGTGTGGCCGCCTACATTAATCATCTTAGCTCGAGCTCCTGGATGACTTGCTGCAGCTTCTAGATCAGCACCTTGAACTTGTATGTACTAGAGATGGCTCCTTTCCTTCTACCTCAGGAACCAGCCTCTGCTAGCTTCCCACTTGTCTTCGGCAGCTTCCTCGCCTTCCTCAGCCTCCACAGAACTGAAGTGAGTGAGGGCCTTGCTCTGGATGAGGCTTTGGCTTAAGCGAGTGTTGTGGCTGGTTTGATCTTCTATCTAGACCACTCGAACTTTCTCCAAGTCAGCAGTGACGCCATTTTATTTCTTATCATTCCTGTGTTCGCTGGAGTGGCACCTTTAGCTTCCTTCGAGGCTTTTCCTTTGCCTTCACAACTTGGCTCGATGGTCCAAGGGGCCTACCTTTCGATCTATCTCAGCTTCCAATATGCCTTCCTCAGTAAGCTGAATCATTTCTGGCTTTTATTTTTTTATTTTTTAAGATTTTATTTATTTATTTGACAGAGAGAGACACAGCGAGAGATGGAACACAAGCAGGGGAGTGGGAGAGGGAGAAGGCAGGCTTCCCCACTGAGCAAGGAGCCCAATGTGGGGCTCGATCCCAAGACCCTGGGATTACGACCCGAGCGGAAGGTAGGTGCTTAACGACTGAGCCACCCAGGCGTCCCCATTTCTAGCTTTTAATTGGTAGTGAGAGACGGTGCAAGACCCTTCCTTTCACTTGAACACTAAGAGGCCATCAAGGTGCTTAATCGGCCTAAATTCAATATTGCTGTGTTTTAGGGAATAGGGAGGTGCAAGGAAAGGGATTCAGGAGGATAAAACTGGTCAGTGGAGCCAACAGGGCCCACACAACATTCACGGGTTTCGTGCGCCGACTTACAGGGACCCGGTTCGTAGTGTCCCAAAAACGGTTACACTGGTCACATCAAATTGATCACATGTGACCATGATAAATATAAGAAAAACAATGAAAAAGTCTGAAAGGTTGCCAGAACTACCAAAATGTGACACACAGACACAGAGTGAGCAAATGGGGTTGGGGAAAATGGCGCCGAGGGACTTGTCCAATGCAGAGTCGCCACAGACCTTCACTTTGTAAAAAATGCAGTCTCTGCAAAGGGTCATGAAGGGAGGTATGCCTGTATTGTCCATCTGCTTATGTACTATGTGTATATTTGCGCTTTATATGTAAAGGTAAGGTGTTTTCTTTTTCCTGACACATCTACCCAAGAATCAATTTTCACTCTCCCTTGGAGGTGACATCCCCTCGTTGGGAATGCAGGGTTTCCCGATCTTGGCAACTGCTGACATTCGGGGCCAGATAATCCTCTATCTACTAGTACAGTAGCACCCCCTCAATCATTAAATTAAAATGTCTCCAGGCTCCATGTTCCTGGAGGCCAGAATCGCCCTCAGGTGAAAACTCCTGGTCTCCGGGCACCTGGGTGGCTCAGTCGGTTAAGTGTCTGCCTTCGGCTCAGGTCATGATCCCAGGGTCTTGGGATTGAGTCCCGCCTCGGGCTCTCAGCTCAGCGGGGAGCCTGCTTCTCTCTCACCCTCTGCCTGCTGCTATGCCTACTTGTGAGCTCTCTTTCTCTCTCACTCTCTGTCAAATAAATAAATAAAATCTTAAAAAAAGAAAACTCCTGGTCTCCACTAAGACCCTTTGCGCTGCCCACTGGGACCCCTTGGTCCAGCTCCAAACAGAAAGGAAGAGCATTCTCATTTACCTGCCCTTGGGCTTCCCGCCATTGTTTTGCTGACTCTTCAGATCAGACTTTGGAAATAAGGTTCTGAAGAGGCCCATTTCAGAGATGAGGTAACCTGAGGCCCAGGAAGGGGAAGTGACGTGGCCAGGGTCACCCAGATCTGAAAGAGCAGAGCTGGAGGATGAGTTCAGTTGTCTGACTCCAAAGACTGGGATTTTAGCCACTAAGCTACCCAGGCCCTTCATGGTTCCATCTCCTTCCAGCTCGGTGACCTCGGTCCCTTCCTAAAAAGTCAGAGAGAAACCAAGGCCTAAAGCCAATCCTGACCATAGGCTGTGAGGCCCTGTATGAGCTGCCCTTTCACCTCCCTGCCTCATTTTCTGCCACTTGCCTCTTGTTCACTCCTGCCACACTTGCCTCTCTCCTTTCCTTCTAACAGAAGACACGTTCCTACCCCAGAACCTTTGAACTGGCTGTCCCCTCTGCTTGTCACCTTCTTCCCTCAGGCCCACTTAGCACCCAGTGTCACTTCATTTAGGTTTGTACTAAAATGTCACCTCCTCAGAGAGCCCTTCCCAGACCCCAGGGTCCCTCTTTTCTTCCTGTCCCATATGTCACCATCTGGAATTATCATATGCCTTTACTTGTGATTTCTTCCTCGTCCACTGGCCTGAGAACTCAAGGAGAGGAGGGACCCGGGGTGGGGGTGAGGGTCTGTCTCATTCTCTGCCACAGCCTGAAGATGCTCAGTTACTGTCTGTTCCATATGAGGAAAATGAGGCTCGGGCAGGTGAATCCTCTCCCCAGCTCATACAGCAAGTGAAGGGCAAAGGCTGGATTTGAGCTCTTACTCAGGAGGGAAGACTCAGGGTGGGCTCAGATGCCCCTGAAACTCCGTCCTCACACCGTCAGTATGCAGTTCCCTCGGGCTCAAAGCCAGACCTGCAACTCAGAGGAGTCTGCAGTCAGTCTGTGACGGGTGAAGGAGGGGGGCACCCCAGCAGCGGGGGCCCAGGACTGTGGTTTGGAGGACACCCCCCTTCTGTCGGCAGGCGTCAGAGGGATGCACTTTGCAGAAGTGCGGTTCTCAAAACACCAGCTCCTGGACATCAGCCCTCTGAGCCTTACCGCAGCCCTGGGGGTGGCTAGATCTTATGCTGAGGGTGTAGTAAGAACACTGAGGCTCACGGAGGCTTGGGGAGGTGGGGTGGCCTCCTGGTTCCACAGCGACTCGGTGGGCAGGGCTACAATTTGACTCTCACCCACCAATCTGGAGTCCAGGAGACCTAGGTGTTAACCCCAACTCGCAGTGCGACCTTGGGCAAGTCACCTCTCTCCGTTTCCTCGGCAGGAATGGCGAGCCAAAGACGCTGGGAGTTAAGGCGCAGGTTGGTGCTGGGAGGCCCTGGCACGGGCAGAGGCACGGGCAGGGGAAAGCGCCGACGTGAGCCGGGAACTCCGCGTCCGCAACTTTTCCGCCACGTTCCTCTGCCTCCACCAGGCGGCCGTTCCCACTGCGCCTGGCTGGACGGGGAGAGTCGCCCGGTCCCGCCGGGGGAAGGCGAGGACCTCACCGCAGCCTGCGGTCGGCCGGCCTGGCGCCCACTCTCCGAGGCGCTCGATACGCATGAAATAATAACCTGGGGCGCCACGGTAGTGGCGGCGGCCGTGACTTCGCTCTGCTCGGGGACTACAGCCCCACCGGCACGTCCGGACTCGGAGCGCACACTCAGCCTGTGCCTCTCTCGTCACCCAGCAGAGGGCGCGCGGAGGGAGGGGCGCGCGGAGGGACCCGTTCCCAGGGCACCGCCAGGGGATAAGGCAGAGCTAGAGAGGAGGGGAGGCAAGGACCCAAGTGGAGACAGAGGCCAGAGAGAGACCCCAGTCCAGCTGCCTCCACCCCTTTTCGGGGCGCCGGCAGCGCCTCCCTCGGCGGGAAGAATTTGCAAGTACAGAGGGGCACGGGGGGCGGGGGTAGGATCCGTATGTTGGCCCTGCCTCCAATTCACGCAAGCCCTCCCCTCCCCGCCCCCACTACCACCGGAGTCTTTCTCTTCCTCCAGCCCCATCTGCCTCTTGACAGATCGTGGTGGTGCCGTGACTCAGCCCCGCAGGGCGCCAGGAGCAGGGGCTCATACATCCCCAGGTCTGGAGGGGGATTGTGGATGCCATCTCACATGGAGGGCAGTGCCCTCTCTCTGGGGGTTCCTGCGACTCAAGTCTAGGGCTGTCTGGATCCCCTTTTCGGTGGCTGCAAGAACTGGAACGTGGGTAGCACTGGAACGCCCTTCGTGCACTCAGGGAGCCCCCTTTCTGGAGAAATAGGCTGGCAGGAAGCCCATTCTAAGAAGCAAGGTTCCCACTGGAGGCCTCTCAGTTCCCCCTTCCTCCTTCTGCCTAAGGGTGGGGGGAGGACGCTGGCACCCATGCCTTCCCTCTGGCCACAGCCACTGGAGGCTAGGCAGGCCCCTGTGAAACAGAAACCTGAGCCCTGCCGGGATGTGGTTGAGGTTCCTGTTTTTAATTCCCACCCTGGCGGGGCAGAGTGTACTCAAACCCCACCTCCTCTCCTGAGCCCAGGTCCCCAAGTGACCGTCTACTGAGCACTTGCTGTGTTAAGTCCTTTACACACACCCCCAATCTCGCAACTCTCAGAGAGGTACCAACGGCCCCACTTCACAGATGGGGAAACTGAGGCCAGAGAGGGCATAACCCTTGTGCCAGGACCCCAGGCATCAGACAGGGGGCTGCTGGGATCTCAGCTTTGCCATTTCCTGCTTGTGTGAGCTTGGGCATGAAGGAGGAGGGACTTTGCTCCTCTGGGCCTCAGTCTGTCCAACAGGAATACCTCCCCAGGCACTGAAGGCGAAGACTTGTGGAAAAGTCCCCGGCACGGAGCCCAAGAGTGAGCCATTAGGAGATGGATACCACCAAGAGAATGATGATGATCACCACTCAGCCACTGCCCCCTGAGAGTCAGCGCCCCAGACACCAGGGGACGGGGAGTTCCCTGGGGTCTTAAAAAGGAAGCGGGCCCAGTTCCGAAGGCACCCCACTCCTTCTCTGGTCCCCTAGGACAGTGACCTGAGCCGGTCTGGCGAGCAGCCCCGGGTCTTGGCATTTCCTGTTGATCCCAGCTTTTGTTTTCCTTCAGCTTCTCTCCGGTTCCCTTTGGGAAATCGCAGGCTATGTGTGCTGGGCCCATAACACTTGCTTCCTGCCTGGGGGCGGGGGTGCTGGGGCTGGGTATGTTTCCAGTGCGAGTGGGGGGGTGTTTGGGGGGTGCAGGGTCAGTTAGAATTGTAGGGTCACAGCCTAGAGAGGCCTGAATCTGACCATCTTAGTTATGTCCCACGCAGAGGGGCCCCCATGGGGGTCGGACACAGCACACAGTTGAAGCTATCAGTCCCCCAGAGTCAGACCCCCGAGCACAACTAGAGCAGATACTGTCACCAAGAACACCAGGTGGTTAGAGCACAGGAGGGCAGAGGACGGGAGCACACCCCAGAACTCAGACGACTCCTCGGCTCCTCGACGCAGGGAACAGAGGCCGCAGAGAGCATGTCAGCGTCTCAGTCAGTGTCCCTGGGAGCTCAGACAGTCCCGCTGACACGATCACACGGTCCCAGGGCCACCATCACTGCCTCCCAGGAATGCATACTGTCACAACATGTGCCTCGAGAGCACACGCTGTCACTGTCACAATTGCTGTCCCCGAAGCACACACAGTCACACCGTCATGGTCCTGGGAGCTCACACGGTCCTACTGTCACAATTCCTGGGACCCCTAAGTACACAAGTCACACAGTCACAGTCACTGTCCTGGAAGCACGCCGTGTGTCACAACCGCACTGTCCTGCAGCACACACACACGGCCATGCTGTCACAATCACGGTCTCAGAAGCACATATGGTTCCACTGCCACAATCGCTGTCCCTGGAGCACACATAATCCTATGTCATATGTCATAATCGCAGGTCCCCAGAAGCCCAGGCAGCGCCTGTAGTTAAGACACAGCTAGTTGTACCCCAACAGCTAGAGCCAACCCAGGTCAGGGAGAGGATGCCACCTGAGCCACCCCGACACCTGCCCTCACTAACACTGTCCCCTCAGGGCAGCAGGGACTCCCTTACCCTGTGCTGGGACCGTGTACCCTCCAGGCATGGTTCCCTCCCTCTGGTCATCTACTGAACCCTAACACTCCTGTCCTGAGAAGGAGCCCCAGCGCAACACACAGGCCCCCAACACGGGGCTCCTCCAAGAAGCTCCCTCTGGATTTCTGACTCCAGCTGCTTCAGGGCCAGTCCGGGAATGCTACCCTCCACCCCACACAGTCCTCCACCCGCTAAGGGGACTCTGAGAGCCCCTCAGCCTGGAGGAAACCTTGTGATCCCAGCAGGCGCCCCCTACAGTTGCCCTCTAGGAAACAGTACAGTGCCTCCAGGAAAGTCCCTTCAACTACCCAGCCTAGCCGCTGTCCTGCGCTGTCATCAAGGTTTAGACTCCTAAAGCTGCAGCCCTCAGCCAAGACGTCGTTAACACTACACGCAGCATGGCGCCCCCTAAGTCGACCCCAGGACCGGCTTCAGTAGGAGGGGCACTCGTGTCCAGGGCACCACCAGGGTCGCGTCCCGGACGCCCCCACAGTAGAACCCCCCCTCCCCTCCACACGCCCGCCAGTCACTCGGACTCCACCCGCAGCGCAGCGCCCCCTGCGGTCAGCGGGGCAAGTTGCGTCCTCTCTGCGCGCCTGTCCGCTCAACGCGCGTCCGCCGCCCGGAGTCTTACCGCCTGCAGCTGCCTCCGCTCGCGCCGCCACCGCCGGGGCCGGTACCGTGGAAGGACGAGGGCCAGGACATGCGAGAAGTGCGCAGACCGGGCCGGTCGCTGGTGTCCACGGCGTCGGCACGCTCTATGGGCCGGTGTGGCGACCGCTCGGGCTCTGCGCGCTCCGCGCTGTCGGAGTAGCCGCGCTGCTGGATACGAATGGGGGTCCGCGGCTGCCGCCACAGGTGCTGGGGGGGCGGCTTCAGGGTGGCCTGGCCCTCCCGGGGCCCGGGCAGAGACAGAGACAGGCTCCTCTCCGAGGGGACGGCCGGGGGCTCCATGGCGCCGGCCCCCTCCTGCGCCCCGGGGGGCCCCGGCCTCTCCAAGCTGCACCCTGCTCAGCGGCGCGCTGGCCGACGCGCCCGAGGCCCCGCGGGTGCGCCCGGCCTCGGTGGGGCCATGGCGCCCCGGGGACAGACCCGGGGGCGCTACGGGCCGGTCGCCCCCGGGCCGGGCGCCGCGGCTTTCTGTCGGCGGCTGGCGCTCTGCTCGGCGCCCGGCAGCGCTCTCCGCGCTCCGCACCCCGCTCCGCGCCAGCCCCGGCTCCCCCGCCCCGTCCCGCCCCTCCCCGCCCCCCGCCCGCCGCTCTGTCAGCGCCGCCCCCCCTCCTCCTCCTCCGTCCGGGCCAGTGGGGGGCAGCCACCCAAGGAGGGGGGCCCTCCCCGCCCACGCAGAGCCCCGCTCCCGGAGGGGAGGGGGCGCCGGAACTCGGCTCTCTCCTGAGCGCCCTGCTTAGCCGCAGCGTGCTCGGGAAAGAAGGAGTTAAACGGTTAATCCGATCAGGAGGAAGACATCCGACTGGTTGCCGGTGTGTCAGTCAGTCCGTCCATCATGGCGGGGGCGGAGCCCTATGCTGGCGTGTCCTCGCCGCTACCCCTGGCCGGGGGGAGAGTGTGGGGAGTGGTCCCGGTGCCACCAGTGCGGTCTCTGCGGCTGGCAGCGGCGATGTTCGGGGATTCTACTGTTGGTGGGTCGGAAGATGATGACGGTGTGTGCCCTGGGCGGGATGTGCGTGCACGTGGCCCCTTCCGAGGGTTGTCTGTGTTTTTGGTGTCGGCTGGAAGTGTGTGTGCGCACGTGGTTGGCTGCTGCGGTCTGCCTGTTTCTCGGGATTTCGCTGTGTGTGTATCAGTGTGTCTGTGGGTGAAGGATGTGTGCGCACGTGTGCTGCTTGTTTGGAGGGTGACGCCGCTGTGGGGTCTGTTCTGGTGGCCTGGGGCTGTGCGTGTGTACCCGCGCGTTTGGGTGTGTATTGTGGTCGGTCCGTGCTTGCCGAGTTGTGCAGGCAATTCAGCCTCGGATGTTTGACTATGGTGTCTGAGGGAGTCTACATGTGTTGGTGTGTGTGTGTGTGTGTGTGTGTGTGTGTGTGTGTGTGTGTCCCACCCGAGGGCCGCTTTGGGGTGTTTCTGGGGTGTGTCCCTTTGGTTCCTGTGTGGCTCCAGGAGGACACCCTGGCTGCCCGCCCACCGCTCTGTGTATCGCTGCCTCTTTTAAAGCTCTTCTACTGGAGGTAAACTGAGGCAGGACTCCGGCAACCGCGGGATGCACCCCCATACCCTTTTCAGGCGAGTAAACAGCCGCGCCTCCTCCCCGCGGCCCCCGCCGGCAGAGCCCCCCTTCCGGCACCTAAATCGGGAGTCGCCGTGACTCACGCTCCCGCCTCCCCCAGCGCCGCGCCGAGCGAGCGAGCAAGCAGGGAGCGAGCGGGATCCGAGCGCCACCCTCCCCCCATCTCTGCCGCCCCGGCCGCGACGGAGCCCTGGCGGTGGCCGGGCTTTGGGAGCGCAATCGCCCGGGTGGCCCACCTCCAGGGCCGACGCGCGCTCGGACGCTAAACGGCTCGGATGCGCGTCCCCGGACCCAGGTCCCCGCCCCCGCGCGCCCCCTTCACGGACTCCCCAGGGCAGGCGGTGCAGTCTGCCACCGCCCTCCTCCCCCCCCCCCGGCTCCCCCCACAGCACTGTTCTTATAAAAAAAAAAAAAAAATTGGCCGTCTCCAACCCCCACAGCCGCTTTTCTCCCCGCCCGAGGGGGCTCCGGGCGTGGGCGAACGCGGAGCAAGAACCCGCCCCGCATTAACAGCCGCGGGGTATCCCAGAAGCCAGAACTGTGTCTCCCGCTTCTCTCGGGGACCCTCCCCCCGCAGTATATAGTCAAAACGGCTTCTAGGGGATTGGCAAGGACTGCCAGTCCTCTCCAGATCATTTGAGGGCCCTGGGCTTGGCCAAATTCTTGGGACCCGGAGGGTGTAGCTCTGGGTGTGTAACAAGGGATGCGGGC
>CM053603.1:5204489-5217847 GCA_028646535.1 Procyon lotor
CCAGCGGGGCTGGAGGGCAGTGGGTGGCAGAGGCAGGGACAGCAGTGAAGTAAGTGAGGAGACAGGGAGCAGGGCCATGTGGACAGTGGTGAGGACTTTGGCAGTTACTTTGAGTCACCTAGGGAGCCATGGGAGAATTTAGAGCAGGAGAGGGACCTGATCTGAATATTTAGAACTGTGGCCGCAGGTGTGGAATGGTGGATAGGGGTGGAGGCACAGAGAGAGACGTCCAGGTTCCTGACATCTGCTGGAGGAGTCAGGGTCCCAGTCTACAGAAAAAGGGCACTGGTGGGGGGGCGGGTTGGAGAGCCCCGGACAGCATATAGGCCAGGGGGCTGTGAAGAGGCCACCTTCCCACGAGGAGTGCAACTTCCTTTCTGCAGAAGGGGGTCATTTATCCAGCACGTGGGGGCCCCACCGCATCTGGGGAACCTAAGGCTCATCCCTGCTGGCTTGGAAGGCCAGCTTGTGGAGCACTCACACGAAGGCATTCCCCATCGCCCCCCCTGACCCCACTGGCTGCCCTGCCCTGTGTGTCTTTGGTCCAAAGAGGCAGGAATCTTTCTGTCTCCCCAAGGAACAGTGGGGGTAGAAGCCTCAGGGACCCCCAAGGGGCTACAAGGGGCTATGACCAGGCCTGGGTGCCTCTCTCCATCCCTCACCTGGGGGCACCCCCCAATCCTGCCCTCATGGCCCCTGGGACACCCTCATGCCACCCGTGGCTGAGTCAAAGAGCAGCCACCAATCCCAGCCCCCGTTCCTGGCTGGAGCCTCTGGTTTGAGGGTGGGGGAGCTGCGCCTGGCCAGGAAACTCCTGGGAACTGGGAGTGGGGGTGTGGGGCCAGCTGGGACTGGCCCGTTGGAGGAGTGGAGGCCTGGGAGAGGCGTGGGAGAGCGACATAAGACAAAGACACAGCCTACGACAGAGAGACACGAGAGAGATTGGGAGAAAGAGAGACAGACCCCGAGACCCGATGAAAGAAATACTCACACAGAAGGCAAGGGTACACTCATTCATTCATTCATTCATTCACTCACTCAGCGGACTTACTGGGCCTGGGCTGTGCCCCGGCAGGGCCCAGGACAGGGGCCAACCCCTGCCTCAGTGGGGGCTGACCGTCTGGTGGGGACACAGCCCAGAAACATGTTAAATGAGTAAACCACATCGTTGGGCGTTGGGAGCAGTAAGGGCAGCAAAGACAGGGTGGGGGGAGCCAGATCTTCCTCATTTGGGGAGAAGGAGGTTACCACCAGAATCCTGCCTTCGCCTGCTCCTCAACAACTCCCTCTAAGCCAGGTGTGTGTGGGGGGGAGGGGGGATGGAGAGGGGCCTGTGTGCATCCCGGAGCCACCCCGCGGTGACTGCTGGGGCCAGGGGACTGAGGCTATAGCGGCCCTGCTGAAGACCCCCTCCTAACCTGTGCTGCCGGGATCCGTCGCCGACGGGGCGTTCTTGGGGTGCAGCCCGGAGGCTCAGCTGGAAGGTAGGCGGGAAGTGGGCAGGCACCAGTGTCCAGGCCCCAGAGCAAGACGGGACCCCTCTGCTGGGGGCCAGGAAGAGGCTCAGGCTGCGGCCGCCCCTGCTGAGAACCTCCCCTTCCCGCTCCTCCGGGTCCTCCCACCACAACCGAGCGGTCCCTGGGAGAGCAGTTCAGGCCCGGAGGGGGGAGCCAAGGGCTCGCCGGTGCCAGTCGCCGACGGGGCGCGCTCCGGTGCCGCGGCGGGTGGCACAGACTGGCAGCCTTAGGCTGGGTGCCCAGGCCCCAAGGGGAGGGGGCGACGGCTGGCGACCGCCAGAGGGCCCTCCCCCTCGCCTGCCAGCTCCGGCCCCGCCCCCGGAGCCGCGTCCGCTCACTCTGCCCGGTGCCGCGTGCCTGCAGGAGCGCACGACCAGGGCGCAGGGGTGAGTGTACTGCACTGGGTCTCCAGGTGCGCGGGGCTCAGCCCGCCCCGCAGGGGCTTGCCCTGACCGCTCCCCCGACCCCCTTGTTTGTATTTCCCCAGAACCCTCAGGGGGCAGGTGGGGAGGGAAGGCGGCGACTCCCGGGCTGGATGTCGGGGCCGGGACTTGGGGTAGGGGCGCCTGGACTCCCCTGGCCTCGCCCTTTCCCGGCCACACTGCAAGTTTCGCTACTTCGGTCCTGTTTCCAGGGACTCCGAGGCGAGGCGGGAGATGCCGAGGCTGTGAGCCTCTAGTTCGGTGTCCCCATCAGAGCGTCACCCGTGTCCGCATCTGATGCCTCGCTCCCCGCGGCGTGGCTGAGTCCCGGACTCCTTGGGTCTGTATTCGCGCCCGGTTCCCCGAGGGCAACGGATGCCCGCTGGGATGCATTTGTTCCTGCCCTGTGCAAATAAGTCCCTTCCCCTTCCCAGCCTCGGTTTTCTCATCCATTAAGGGGGGCTCGCGCGACTGTGTAAGCATGAGGACCTATATTGGTGTTGAAACACGAAAAGCTTCGGGTCCCCTTCTTATGCGAGGAAGTTTTGAGTCTACAGCTTCCAGTCTGTAAACTGGGCCCGGGAGCTGTGGAGGGGATTAGAGGGTGAAGTCTTGGGCGGGAAGTATTATTACACTGTAAAGACGTGTGTCCCTCTGCAAAAGCCTGTCGGTCCATCTGGATCCTGTCTGCTGCCCTTAGGCTCTATTTCTATAAATGGGAGCACAGACTGCTTTCTCACCAAGACTGTGGGGTTCCGGGCTCCCAGGCTGTGTGGGTGGAGGCTGTGAAATTGTGGCCTGTAGGACTGGGTGAAACCCTCTCTGTGGCTGAATTTGGGTCCCTGTGTGACTTTGGCTATGTCGCTCTGCTCCTGTGTGAATATATTTTCTTGTTTCCCTCATGGGGTGTGACTGTGTATTTTTGCTCGAATTTGTGACTGTGGGTTCAAGTCATTGTCAACGTGTCACTGTATTCATGTGCGCGTTCCTGTTTGCTTAGATTGAATCTGCCCCTGGATATCTCTGATTATGTGTGACTTATTAGTGTCCCTTTCCTGTGGGACTCTGTCCCCATGTCCCCTCGTGATATTACTTGCGTGTCTTTGTGTCGGCCTGTCTCCATGGCCGCCTCCTTTCCATCCCTAACTCCCTTTGAGCCCCGGGGTCAGTCGGAGGGGTGGGCAGGGGGTGAGGGCCCCCTTCCCAGGGCGGCGAGCCCCCACCGTGCCCACCTGCCTCCCCAGGCCTCACGCTGCCCCTTACCTCTCCGCAGCCTCGGGGCAAGCGGCCCATGGAGCCGGGGCTGCTGCGGCCGGCGCCGGTGAGCGAGGTCATCGTCTTGCATTACAACTACACCGGCAAGCTCCGCGGCGCGCGCTACCAGCCCGGCGCGGGGCTGCGCGCCGACGCCGTCGTGTGCCTGGCGGTGTGCGCCCTCATCGTGCTCGAGAACTTGGCGGTGCTCTTCGTGCTGGGGCGCCACCCGCGCTTCCACGCGCCCATGTTCCTGCTCCTGGGCAGCCTGACGCTGTCCGACCTGCTGGCGGGCGCGGCCTATGCCGCCAACATTCTGCTGTCGGGGCCCCTCACGCTGCGCCTGTCGCCCGCGCTCTGGTTCGCCCGTGAAGGCGGCGTCTTCGTGGCGCTCGCCGCGTCCGTGCTGAGCCTCCTGGCCATCGCGCTCGAGCGCCGCCTCACCATGGCCCGCCGAGGGCCCGCGCCCGCCGCGCGCCGGGGCCGCTCGCTGGCCATGGCGGCCGCCGCCTGGGGCGTGTCGCTGCTCCTCGGACTGCTGCCGGCGCTCGGCTGGAATTGTCTGGGCCGCCTGGACACCTGCTCCACCGTCCTGCCGCTCTACGCCAAGGCCTACGTGCTCTTCTGCGTGCTCGCCTTTCTCGGCATCCTGGCCGCCATCTGCGCGCTCTACGCGCACATCTACTGCCAGGTGCGCGCCAACGCGCGGCGCCTGCGGGGCCGGCCGGGGGCCGCGGGGGGCGCCTCGGGCCGCCCACGCCGCACGCCGCGCTCGCTGGCGCTCCTGCGCACGCTCAGCGTGGTGCTGCTGGCCTTCGTGGCGTGCTGGGGCCCCCTCTTCCTGCTGCTCCTGCTCGACGTGGCGTGCCCCGCGCGCGCCTGCCCCGTGCTCTTGCAGGCCGACCCCTTCCTGGGCCTGGCCATGGCCAACTCGCTTCTGAACCCCATCATTTACACACTCACCAACCGCGACCTGCGCTTCGCTCTCCTGCGCCTGGTCTGCTGCGGCCGCCGCCCCTGCCACAGAGGGCAGGACGCCTCCCAGGGCTCCGGGAGCCCCGCTGGGGTTTCGGAAGGCCTGAACCGCTGGCTGCCCCCTGGCTTGGACGGCAGCTCCAGCCGCTCGGAGCACTCGTCCCCCCAGCGGGACGGGCTGGACTCGAGCGTCTCCGCTGGCGGCCCCGGGGCGCCCACGGCCGCCCGGACCCTGGTACCGGCACCGGCCGCAGACTGACGCGCTTTGGCTTGCCATTACGCTCCCTAAGGGCTGTTTTGCAGACTTTTTCTTTTTAAATAGAGGAATTGGTAGGAAAAGCAGCTGAAGATGGTGGCAGCAGAAGAGATGAAGGGAAACGTGTTTTATTTATGCTAAACCCCAGAGCGGTAAATGAAACAGACAGAAATCGCGGCGCTCGTGGCATTGACATTCTGATGGGGGACACAGACAATGACAGAGTGAAGAAATCATGGAGATAATTCCAGCTACAATACAGTGGTGCCATGGTGGTCAGGGGATGCTTCTCTACAGAGGTATGACATATACTGTAAGCTGAGCCGTCATTGCCCTGGGAACACTTGAAAGAAGAGCTTTGCAGGGGGAAGGAGCAGCAGTGCAAAGGTCCTGAGGCCGGAACATGCCTGTGCTTTCTCGGGAAAGCAAAGATCCTCTTGCGGCCGGAGCAACAATGGACCTGGGTGGTGGGAGGAAACAAAGACGGGGAAAATGGTGGGGCAGAACAGGCAGAGCCTTGTGGGCCCCGTGGAGGACTTTGCTTTTACTCTGAGCGAGGTGGAAGGCGGACGTGGGACTTGATTTGCTTGAGATGTTCACAGATCTCTGTAAGGGTGAAGGTGGAAGCTATGACAAGGTGAAGGCGCCTGCCCTGGCCCAGGGGAGTAAGGATGGGGCCTCAGACTATGTGGATTCTGAATAGATTTTGGACACAGCAGACGGAATTACTGAGGAATTGAGTGTGGGCGTGAGAGAAAGAAAGGAATCCAGTTTAGAGAAGGAAATGCTAAAGACAGGGCACCCTAAATTAAAATTTGACTGTGGGAGACGGCCAATTCCTATCTGAAACAAATTTCTTTGGGTGTGGCATCAGATCATAAAAAATTAAAAACCTAATAAAATAATAAGAACGATTACAGCTTACTGTGTGGGGCTCATCATCCCCACAGTGGTAGGCCCAGGACACACCTTTTCCTCGCCCTTACTGCAACTGTGCAAGGTACCTTTCCTCACCCGGATTTGACAGATGAGCAGTAGTGGGTGCCTGACCTGGTGTGGGAGCCAGGATACTAGCCCAGACTGCCCGGCTCCCAGGCCCCAAGAGGTGCAGGCCTAGACTAGTGTCTGCTCCTTGGGAGAGGAATGGCAAGGCCAGATGCTGCCTCCCTGAGTGGTCTGCATTCTTGTCTGGGGGCGATACCAGGGGCCTGTTTATGTCCATAAAAGGCTCCAGGCACGCTGACTCTGGGTACTGGCTGTCCCTAGCCGCATTCCTGACCACAGTGCCACATTGCTCTCCCGGGGGAGGGGCAGGGGACTTTGACCTCAAACTACCACACGCCACTTGCCAGGAGACCCATGTAACTTCAGGCAGCTGCAAAGACCCCAGTGTGTTTTGGGGGCCACAGACTCAGCCTGGGGGCCTGAACGTCCATCCACCGGCCACACTCAGGTGGTCCCTGCGGGGCACATGCACAGGAAAACAACCTATTTCCTGGAACACAAACACACTGAAACTGGGATGCTCCCAGGACTAGACCTAATTTCCCACTGGGCCTGGTGCCCTTGACCCCAGGCTCTTTTATCATCCAGGGGAACCTAAAGCTCCCTCCACTGTTTGGTTGTTTGATAGGATGATGGTTAGGGGATTTATTTTCTTGTTCACATTTTACACAATTCGAAAAGCACCAGTTCCCCTGGACATGATCGCTGTGGGGATTCTTTGGAAACTCCCAGACCTGTTCTGTGGATAAGTGAGCTGACAGGGAAACACTTCTCTCTTTTTTATATACCACTTTAGCACTGCTTTGCGTCTTGCTTTTTCACTTAATAGTATATCTTGGAAACTGTTACACACCCACAGATTTTGTACTGTCTTACCCTCTTAGTTGGGTCCCGCTGCCATAACAGACCCTATTGCCCGTGCAATTGAAACAGCAGAGATTTATTTCTCACAGTTCCGGGGGTTGCAAGTCCAAGATGAGCACCAGCATTATCTAGTTCGAGTGAGGACTCTCTTCCTGGCTTGCACATGGTTACCTTCCTGCTGTCCTCTCTTCGTACAGAGAAATCAGGAAGCTCTCTGGTATCTCTTCTTGTTAGGACCCAAATCCCATCATGGGGTCCCACCTTGAATGGCCTCATCCTCCCCATCTCCAAATACCATCGTGTTGGGGGTTAGAGATTCAACATTTATTTCTTGGGGGGTGGTAGGGGTTGACAATTCAACGTATAGCACTAAAAAAAAATTTTTTTTTTAAATCGAGATAAACGTCCATAAGGCAAATGTCTTAATCCCTTTCACTGGGTGCATGATATTTCACAGCGTGGTTGTGCCCCCCAACATATCTCACCAGGATCCTATAGAGGGCCGTCCAAGCCTTTGCCTTTATACACAGTACTGCAATAAACGTCCGTGTACATACATCCTCCTGCACGTGGGCAAGTGTACCTTAGATAAATCTCTACAGGTGGCATCACTGGGTCACAGGTCCTATAGGTTTGATTTTGAGCTATGAGAGATTGCTTCAAACACGTTCTAGTAAGGTGCTGGTTGCCCTAGAGCCTGGGCCACTCTGCGTATTCGCTGACCATGCTATGGCGCCCCTTCTGGAGAAGCCCATAACTGCAGCTTCACTCAACAGCACCCACTACCACCCTCTGGCTTGGATTTAATCCTAGACTGAGCAGGGATGTTGAATCTTTAAAATGCACTCCTAAGGCTGGCAGTATCTTTTCTTAGACCAACATCTTTTTAGCCTGGCATTTCCTTCGATTATTTGCCTAGTTTTCATTTAGATGGACTCTTTTTTTTTTTTTTCTCTCTCTTTTAAAGATTTAATATAGAGCATCTTTAGGAAACAGACTTCCCAAGTGCAGTTGAAATTTGGGTCAGTTTATCATCTAGCTTTTCAGGAATGAATGTATATCACATATGGCAAGAATTATTCCTATGAGATAGTTTTTTTTTTTTTAATTTTTGTGAAGCCATTTTATTAGAAAACTTTAAGCATTGGGGTGCCTTGGGTGAGCTCAGTCATTGGGCATCTGCTTTGGCTCAGGTCATGATCCCAGGGTCCTGGGATCAAGCCCTGCATCAGGCTCCTTGCTCAGTGGGAAGCCTGCTTCTCCCTCTCCCGCTCCCTCTGCTTCTGTTCCCTCTCTCATTATATCTCTCTCTGTCAAATAAATAAATAAATAAAATCTTTTTAAAAAAAGAAAAAAGAGAGAACTTTAAGCATTGTATCCTTGATTATGTCTCTTCAAAGATATATAGTCTTTCTTTAAAAAAAAAATTAGGGGCTCCTGGGTGGCTCAATTGGTGAAGCCTCTGACTTTTTTTTTTCAAAGATTTTATTTATTTATTTGACACAGAGAAGGAGAGATCACAAGCAAGCAGAGAGGCAGGCAGAGAGAGCGGGGGAAGCAGGCTCCCTATGGAGCAGAGAGCCCGATGTGGGGCTCGATCCCAGGATCCTGAGATCAGGACCTGAGCCCAAGGCAGAGGCTTTAACCCACTGAGCCACCCAGGCGCCCCAAGAGAAAGAACCTTAAGCAGGCTTCTCGTCCAGCATGGAGCCCATTCTGGGGCTCATCTCACAACCTTGAGGTCTTGACCTAAACAGAAATCAAGAGCCGGGTGCTTAACCAACTGAGGCACCCAGGAGCCCCATCCTTTGTTTCTTAAATTCCACATATGAGTGAAATCATATAGTATTCATCTTTCTCTGACTGGCTTATTTCGCTTAGCGTTATACCCCCAGCTCCACCCATGTTGTTGCAATAGCAAGATTTTATTGTTTTTTATGGCTGAATAATATTATAAACATATATTTAATCTTTTTTTTTTTTTAAAGATTTAACTTATTTGACAGAGACACAGGGAGAGAAGGAACACAAGCAGGGGGAGTGGGAGAGGAAGAAGCAGGCTTCCTGCCAAGCAAGGAGCGGATGTGGGACTTGATCCCAGGACCCTGGGATCATGACCTGAGTCGAAGGCAGACACTTAATGACTGAGCCACCCAGGTGCCCTATGTTAAATATTTATCCATTCATCTATAGATGGACACTTAGGCTGCTTCCATAGTTTGGCTTAGATGGGCTCTTTTAAAAATAAGTACATTTAGGGGCGCTTTGGGTGGCTCAGTGGGTTAAAGCCTCTGCCTTCGGCTTAGGTCATGATCTCAGGGTCCTGGGATGGAGCTCTGACCCCGGCTCTCTGCTAGGCAGAGAGCCTGCTTCGCCCTCTCTGCCTACTTGTGATCTCTCTGTCAAATAAATAAAATCTTTAAAATAAATACGTTTAAAAATTAACTTTATATCATAATCAGCATAAATGGCAAATCAGTATCTTGCCATGAAAAATAACAATTGTTCCTATCTATTGGGCACTGGCATTCGCATTTCGTCCTCCGGATCCCTTAGCTAGTATTACCATTTTACAGGGAGGAAATTGAAGCATAGACAGATTGAGTTATGGACCTATCCCTACAAAGCTAAAGAGTGGCAGAGCCGGGCTTCAGACCCCTGTAGGAGAGCTTCACGGGCCTCTAAATTGGAGATAACTAAAAAATAAAAAGACAAAGAAAAGCCAAGGAGGTAAATAATTCAAGCAGGATCCTGTGACCACAGGACGGTGATCCCAGAACTGTGTGGGGTTAAAGGCAGAAGAGCGGGGACGCCTGGGTGGCTCAGTCCGTTAAGCGTCTGCCTTCGGCCCAAGTCATTATCTCAGAATCCTGGGAAGGAGTCTTGCATTGGGCTCCTTGCTCAGCGGGGAGCCTGCTTCTCCCTCTGCCTGCTGCTCCCCCTGCTTGTGCTCTCGCTTTCTGACAAAGAGATAAATAAAATCTTAAAAAAAAAAAAGGTGAGGGGAAGAGCTGGTCCGGGAGAGGAGTCATGCGCTGAGATGACGAAATTGAGCGGATGGAAAGGACAGTGCAAAGTGGGGACAGACCGGGCGGCCCTCCTCCACCCGCGGCCTTGCACCCTCGCCCTCGTCCTCGCCCGCTCCTTGCCCAGGGGCGCCGGGCACCTGCGGGAAGGGCGGGGAATCGCGGCTCCTTCCCCACCGCGCCTCTCCGCCCTCTCCCCGCCTCCTTCCTGGCCGACCAGAGGCCGCCCCCCACCCGACGTCCAAGACCCCGCAGGCCTTGCCGCCCCAGGGCCAAGGTCTCCCCACGGCTGACGCGCCCGTGGGCGCCCCATAGCGAAAGTTAAGCGGGAGTCGCCCCCGGCCGGGCCGCGGACCCTCGGGTTTCCCGGAAGCTCTGCGCGCGGGTGGCACCACTGTGCCCCTAGCCGCCGCGGTGCCCGGGGCATCCCCATCCCGCGCCAAGAGCTACGAGGCTACGCGGCGGCCGAGGTGAGCGCACCGGCCGGTAGGGCTGTCCACCGATCTCCAGCGCAGGCAGGGGCGCGCCGGGCCTCGAACCCGAGGTTCTGATTCCCCGCGGCTCGGACCACGCGGCTGGCTGCGCCGCGCCGCAATGACGGGCGGAGTGGTCGCGGCGCTGGGGCGGCGCAGCTCGGAGACTGGCGGCGGGGGCGGGGGGCGCGGCCCCTCTGCCCTCCCCGCCGCCGGAGGCCCGGGGCCGCGGGGACTTTTATTCTGACACGGCCGGCGCCCGGCTCTGCTTAGTCATGGTGACCTGCGCGCGCTCCGCGCCTCCCCCCCGGCGCGCAGCGATGGAGGCGCCCGGGCCTGGGCGACGGAGGCGGAGCTCGAGCGCGGCCATGGCGGGGTGAGTGAGGCGGCCTGCGCCGAGGCTGAGCGAACGGCGGGCCGGGAGCGCCCCGGGGGTCGGGGAACGGGGCGCCGCGGGTCCGGTGGCCCTGGGGTTCCCGCGGCCTCGCGGAGGGCCAGGAGGGCGCGGCTCGGGTCCTAGGCTTTTGTTGGACGGCGCGACTCGAGGGGTGGCCCGGGAGCTACGCAAGCCGGGTGAGAGGCTCTGGGAGTGTCCCCTCGGACCGAGGGCCCGGGAGCCCGGCGCGCTGGGGAGCTTGGTCTGCGCCTTGGGGTTGGCAGTGGAAAGGCCGCACGGCCGGGGGCACTTCCTCCCTTCTCCAGGCCTTGGTGGCGGCTCTGGCAGGACATGCGCAGTCCCCACTGATCGCTCCTTGGGGGGGAAGTGCCCAGTGTCCAAGGGGCACCGTTGACCGACTGGCCAAAGACCAGGAGGCAGGACAGGGGCCTCCGCCGGGGAGAGGCGGCCCATCGGCGCCCTGGGCCCGGTGGAGGAGGGTGCTCTGGCAACCACAGCGAAGTGGGCAGCCAGCCAGCCGCTCGCTTACTGACCCCTGAGCCGTGCCAGGCCCCAGGCAGGACGTGGAAGGCACATGGGAGGGTGGGCACGGCCTTGACCTACACAGGGCTCCCGGCCTTGGGAAGCCCTGCGGCTGAGGGCCAGAGGCATGGGCCATCCCTCAACAAGCAAGCCTCAGAGCTCATTTCAATTTCTGACAAGTGCTGTGGTGGAAATAAAACAGGGAGGAGAGGACTCTGCTGCCAGTCTGGGAAAGATAAGCGGAGAGCTTGAGGGGCCTCTTGTAGATCCCCCTCTTCTCCCAACCAGATCTTTCAAAACACAGCTCCTGCCCTGGCCCTCCAGACTCCACGGGTTTCATGGAAGCCTTCTCTTTAGTAGTATTTCTCATTACACTCCTCCCTGATTCTCCAGATTGTCTCTCTCCTTCTGCCCCGGAGCCTTTGCACTTGCCATTCCCTCTGCCTGGAAAACCCCTTTCACATGTACATCCTTCTTGTCTCAGCTCTAACAGAGCCCTGGACTACCTGATTTAAACTAACTGCCACAGATCCCGCTATCACAAGGCTGTTGTCCTTTTCTTCCCAACCCCAATTTCTACTCATCTTGCTTCTTTTATTTATGGCCCAACCCTCGCCAAGTGTCATCTCCAGGGGGCACAGTTTGTGTCTGCCTTTCTCCACTGCTATGTCTCCGGTGCCTAAAACAGTGCCTGGCACACAGTAGATACTGTGAATGAGCTAGACATGAATGAGCTAGACATGAATGAGCTAGACATGCTCCATCTAGGAAGGGAAGGGCCACCAGCTAGCTGGAACGGAGTAAGCAAAAGAAAGAGGTGGACAGAGACTGTGTAGGGTGGGACCTTGCAGAGTTTGGTTTTACTCTTTGAGCCACAGGGAGTTGTGGGGGGGTTCTGAGCAAGGGAGGGACATCGTCCGACCTGTGTTTTAAGATGGACTCTTGGGCTCTGAGGCCACGTGGCGGTTAGTGAGCACAAATGGACATTGCTTCATCTGGGCTTGGGAAGGAAAACTGGTCTAGAAGTCACTTTATCTTAAAAAAGGAGGCCTGAGCCCAGGCCCTGCCCCCAGCCCTGTGCTCTCCCTCCTCCAGGCCTCTGAGTGCCAGTGGTGGTGTTGTCCCTTGTCACCTGGAACCCCATGCAGCCGGAACCCAGGCCTAGCGGGGCTGGGGCCCGCACCCGATTCCTTCCCCTGAGGTCACAGCGCCCTGAGGGGGCAGGGGACACGGTGATGTACGCCTCCACCGAGTGCAAAGCCGAGGTGACGCCCTCCCAGCACGGCAACCGCACCTTCAGCTACACGCTGGAGGACCACACCAAGCAGGCCTTTGGCATCATGAACGAGTTGCGGCTCAGCCAGCAGCTATGTGATGTCACACTGCAGGTCAAATACGAGGATGCGCCAGCTGCCCAGTTCATGGCTCACAAGGTGGTGCTGGCCTCATCTAGCCCCGTCTTCAAGGCCATGTTCACCAATGGGCTACGGGAGCAGGGCATGGAGGTGGTGTCCATTGAGGGCATCCACCCCAAGGTCATGGAGCGCCTCATTGAGTTTGCCTACACGGCCTCCATCTCCATGGGTGAGAAGTGTGTGCTCCATGTTATGAATGGTGCCGTCATGTACCAGATCGACAGCGTCGTCCGTGCCTGCAGCGACTTCCTTGTGCAGCAGTTGGACCCCAGCAATGCCATTGGCATTGCCAACTTTGCCGAACAGATCGGCTGTGCTGAGCTGCACCAGCGCGCCCGTGAATACATCTATATGCACTTCGGAGAGGTGAGTGGCTGGAGGAAACATGGGGCCTGGGCTTGGGGGCGGTATCAGAAGGACCAGGGACAGATGAATGGACATCCTGGTCTTCCCTTGAGATGTGAAGGGTCAGATCAGGGAGCTGGAGAAAAATCGGGTTCTGGGGTCCTAGTCTACACATCTGGGGTAACTCTGGGAAACAGCTGAGGAGAGTGAGAGCTTTCTGGGTCTGTCTCTGGGCTCCTTGACTTCTCTGGGGCCAAGAGCAGGGACAGGGTGCAGCTAACGTTGACAACCACTCAACCCTGGGGTGTGCTAAAGGAGGGCCCGGTATTTCAGACAGTCTGCAAATATTTCTTGAACACCCATGACATGCTGCCTACCTCAATGTGATCCTTAGACGTGTTCCCTCTGGTCCACGCAAGTGTTGTCCTTACACCATTCTTGGTTTCATTTTCGTTTTTAAGTGGAGGAAGTTGTGAGCAGAAAATAAGTGATTCCTTGTAAAATCACAACGATGAGCCCAAATTCCTGGGTGGCAGCCACTAAAGGTTGTGCCCATGGGATGACAATAATAATAAGTGTTTGTTGAGCATTTTCTGTGGGCCCACCCCTGTTCTAAGGGATTTCTATTCTTTAAATCATTGGATTTTCCCAACTGTCCTCTGAGGAAGCACCACCCTTAGGTGTGGCCCAACAGGGCTGTACCCCAGGCCCCACACCTTAGGGAGTCCCGTGCTTTAGAGGGCCTTCCTGGAAATTTTCAAAGTCCTCTAGTGGCTGGGATCAGCTAAAGTAGATACCGTCCTGGTTTCTGTGTCTCTCCTTAGGGAGTGGATGTTCTCCTTCCTTTTACCCCATGTGTGGGGTTGACCAGATACCCCGAGGAGCGC